>JAYKTQ010000420.1:1200000-1777500 GCA_036010785.1 Ammospiza maritima maritima
GCCCTGGGCTCCAGGCACATGCAGCTGCGAATGGCATCCGAAGAGGGCCGCAGTAGTGACACAACTTCGCTGCCTCTGCTTCTATTCTCATGAGACCATCCTGAACCATAGGCTGATTTTCCTTCCTAGGGCTAAGGTTTGAGTTACGCCTAGGGTAAGGGTTCTATTAACCAGAAAGCCCTGAGTTCCAAGAACACAGCAGCTGCGAAGGACTACCCAAGAAGAGCGCAAAAGTACCACAACGTGCCTGCCTCCACAGCTTTTTCCTTGGGGACATGCCTAATTCCTGGCTGATTTGCCTTTCTCGTCTTAGGGTTGGGGTTCGGCCTAGGGCTAGGATTTTTTTAACTAGGAAGCCCTGAGTTCCAGGCTTACTTCATCTGCCAAAGGCATCCCAAAGGGAGTGCAGAAGTGCCACAACATGGCTGCTTTCACGGCTTTTCCCTTAGGAAGAACCCTAATACGCGGCTGATTTACCTTCCTAGGGTTACTGTTTGGCTTAGGCCTAGGACTTTTAAAACCAGGAAGCCCAGGGCTCCAGGCACACTGCAGCTGCGAAAGGCATCCCAAGGGGAGCGCAAAAGTGACACAACTTGGCTGCCACCACTGATATTTCCATGAGACCATCCCGAACCATAGGCTGATTTTCCTTCCTAGGGTTAAGGTTTGAGTTACGCCTAGGGTAATGGTTCTATTAACCAGAAAGCCCTGAGTTCCAAGAACACAGCAGCTGCGAAGGACTACCCAAGAAGAGCGCAAAAGTACCACAACATGCCTGCCTCCACAGCTTTTTCCTTGGGGACATGCCTAATTCCTGGCTGATTTGCCTTTCTCGTCTTAGGGTTGGGGTTCGGCCTAGGGCTAGGATTTTTAAAATCAGGAAGCCCTGCGTTCCAGGCACACTGGAGCTGTGAAAGGCATCCAAAAGGGAGTGCAAAAGTGCCACAACATGGCTGCTTTCACGGCTTTTTCCTTGGCAAGAAGCCTAACACCAGGCTGATTTCCCTTCCCAGGGTTACTGTTAGGCTTAGGTCTAGGGCTGGGATTTTTAAAACTAGGAAGCCCTTAGTTCCAGGCACACTGCAGCTGCGAAAGGCATCCCAAGGGGAGTACAAAAGTGCAACAACATGGCAGCTTTCACAGCTTTTTCCTTGGCACCATCCCTATACCTAGGCTGATTTATCTGCCTAGGGTTAGGGTTAGGCTTCAGCCTAGGGCTTGGAGTTTTTTAACCAGGAAGCCCTGAGTTCCAGGCTTACTGCATCTGCCAAAGGCATCCCAAAGGGAGTGCAGAAGTGCCACAACATGGCTGCTTTCACGGCTTTTCCCTTAGGAAGAACCCTAATACCCGGCTGATTTACCTTCCTAGGGTTACTGTTAGGCTTAGGCCTAGGACTTTTAAAACCAGGACGCCCTGGGCTCCAGGCACACTGCAGCTGCGAAAGGCATCCCAAGGGGAGCGCAAAAGTGACACAACTTTGCTGCCACCACTGATATTTCCATGAGACCATCCCGAACCATAGGCTGATTTTCCTTCCTAGGGTTAAGGTTTGAGTTACGCCTAGGGTAAGGGTTCTATTAACCAGAAAGCCCTGAGTTCCAAGAACACAGCAGCTGCGAAGGACTAGCCAAGAAGAGCGCAAAAGTACCACAACATGCCTGCCTCCACAGCTTTTTCCTTGGGGACATGCCTAATTGCTGGCTGATTTGCCTTTCTCGTCTTAGGGTTGGGGTTCGGCCTAGGGCTAGGATTTTTAAAATCAGGAAGCCCTGCGTTCCAGGCACACTGGAGCTGTGAAAGGCATCCAAAAGGGAGTGCAGAAGTGCCACAACATGGCTGCTTTCACAGCTTTTTCCTTGGCAAGAAGCCTAACACCAGGCTGATTTCCCTTCCCAGGGTTACTGTTACGCTTAGGCCTAGGGCTGGGATTTTTAAAACTAGGAAGCCCTTAGTTCCAGGAACACTGCAGCTGCGAAAGGCATCCCAATGGGAGTACAAAAGTGCAACAACATGGCAGCTTTCACAGCTTTTTCCTTGGCACCATCCCTATACCTAGGCTGATTTATCTGCCTAGGGTTAGGGCTAGGCTTCAGCCTAGGGCTTGGAGTTTTTTAACCAGGAAGCCCTGAGTTCCAGGCTTACTGCATCTGCCAAAGGCATCCCAAAGGGAGTGCAGAAGTGCCACAACATGGCTGCTTTCACGGCTTTTCCCTTAGGAAGAACCCTAATACCCGGCTGATTTACCTTCCTAGGGTTACTGTTAGGCTTAGGCCTAGGACTTTTAAAACCAGGACGCCCTGGGCTCCAGGCACACTGCAGCTGCGAAAGGCATCCCAAGGGGAGCGCAAAAGTGACACAACTTGGCTGCCACCACTGATATTTCCATGAGACCATCCCGAACCATAGGCTGATTTTCCTTCCTAGGGTTAAGGTTTGAGTTACGCCTAGGGTAAGGGTTCTATTAACCAGAAAGCCCTGAGTTCCAAGAACACAGCAGCTGCGAAGGACTAGCCAAGAAGAGCGCAAAAGTACCACAACATGCCTGCCTCCACAGCTTTTTCCTTGGGGACATGCCTAATTCCTGGCTGATTTGCCTTTCTCGTCTTAGGGTTGGGGTTCGGCCTAGGGCTAGGATATTTTTAACTAGGAAGCCCTGAGTTCCAGGCTTACTTCATCTGCCAAAGGCATCCCAAAGGGAGTGCAGAAGTGCCACAACATGGCTGCTTTCACGGCTTTTCCCTTAGGAAGAACCCTAATACGCGGCTGATTTACCTTCCTAGGGTTACTGTTAGGCTTAGGCCTAGGACTTTTAAAACCAGGAAGCCCTGGGCTCCAGGCACACTGCAGCTGCGAAAGGCATCCCAAGGGGAGCGCAAAAGTGACACAACTTGGCTGTCACCACTGATATTTCCATGAGACCATCCCGAACCATAGGCTGATTTTCCTTCCTAGGGTTAAGGTTTGAGTTACGCCTGGGGTAAGGGTTCTATTAACCAGAAAGCCCTGAGTTCCAAGAACACAGCAGCTGCGAAGGACTAGCCAAGAAGAGCGCAAAAGTACCACAACATGCCTGCCTCCACAGCTTTTTCCTTGGGGACATGCCTAATTCCTGGCTGATTTGCCTTTCTCGTCTTAGGGTTGGGGTTCGGCCTAGGGCTAGGATTTTTAAAATCAGGAAGCCCTGAGTTCGAGGCACACTGGAGCTGTGAAAGGCATCCAAAAGGGAGTGCAATAGTGCCACAACATGGCTGCTTTCACGGCTCTTTCCTTGGCAAGAAGCCTAACACCAGGCTGATTTCCCTTCCCAGGGTTACTGTTACGCTTAGGCCTAGGGCTAGGATTTTTAAAACTAGGAAGCCCTTAGTTCCAGGCACACTGCAGCTGTTCAAGGCATCCCAAAGGGAGTTCAAAAGTGCAACAATATGGCAGCTTTCACAGCTTTTTCCTTGGCACCATCCCTATACCTAGGCTGATTTATCTGCCTGAATTTAGGGTTAGGCTTCAGCCTAGGGCTTGGAGTTTTTTAACTAGGAAGCCCTGAGTTCCAGGCTTACTGCATCTGCCAAAGGCATCCCAAAGGGAGTGCAGAAGTGCCACAACATGGCTGCTTTCACGGCTTTTCCCTTAGGAAGAACCCTAATACCCGGCAGAGTTACCTTCCTAGGGTTACTGTTAGGCTTAGGCCTAGGACTTTTAAAACCAGGAAGCCCTGGGCTCCAGGCACATGCAGCTGTTAAAGGCATCCCAAGAGGGCTGCAGAAGTGACACAACTTGGCTGCCTCTGCATCTATTCTCATGAGACCATCCCGAACCATAGGCTGATTTTCCTTCCTAGGGTTAAGGTTTGAGTTACGCCTAGGGTAAGGGTTCTATTAACCAGAAAGCCCTGAGTTCCAAGAACACAGCAGCTGCGAAGGACTAGCCAAGAAGAGCGCAAAAGTCCCACAACATGCCTGCCTCCACAGCTTTTTCCTTGGGGACATGCCTAATTCCTGGCTGATTTGCCTTTCTCGTCTTAGGGTTGGGGTTCGGCCTAGGGCTAGGATTTTTAAAATCAGGAAGCCCTGAGTTCCAGGCACACTGGAGCTGTGAAAGGCATCCAAAAGGGAGTGCAAAAGTGCCACAACATGGCTGCTTTCACGGCTTTTTCCTTGGCAAGAAGCCTAACACCAGGCTGATTTCCCTTCCCAGGGTTACTGTTAGGCTTAGGTCTAGGGCTGGGATTTTTAAAACTAGGAAGCCCTTAGTTCCAGGCACACTGCAGCTGCGAAAGGCATCCCAAGGGGAGTACAAAAGTGCAACAACATGGCAGCTTTCACAGCTTTTTCCTTGGCACCATCCCTATACCTAGGCTGATTTATCTGCCTAGGGTTAGGGTTAGGCTTCAGCCTAGGGCTTGGAGTTTTTTAACCAGGAAGCCCTGAGTTCCAGGCTTACTGCATCTGCCAAAGGCATCCCAAAGGGAGTGCAGAAGTGCCACAACATGGCTGCTTTCACGGCTTTTCCCTTAGGAAGAACCCTAATACCCGGCTGATTTACCTTCCTAGGGTTACTGTTAGGCTTAGGCCTAGGACTTTTAAAACCAGGACGCCCTGGGCTCCAGGCACACTGCAGCTGCGAAAGGCATCCCAAGGGGAGCGCAAAAGTGACACAACTTTGCTGCCACCACTGATATTTCCATGAGACCATCCCGAACCATAGGCTGATTTTCCTTCCTAGGGTTAAGGTTTGAGTTACGCCTAGGGTAAGGGTTCTATTAACCAGAAAGCCCTGAGTTCCAAGAACACAGCAGCTGCGAAGGACTAGCCAAGAAGAGCGCAAAAGTACCACAACATGCCTGCCTCCACAGCTTTTTCCTTGGGGACATGCCTAATTGCTGGCTGATTTGCCTTTCTCGTCTTAGGGTTGGGGTTCGGCCTAGGGCTAGGATTTTTAAAATCAGGAAGCCCTGCGTTCCAGGCACACTGGAGCTGTGAAAGGCATCCAAAAGGGAGTGCAGAAGTGCCACAACATGGCTGCTTTCACAGCTTTTTCCTTGGCAAGAAGCCTAACACCAGGCTGATTTCCCTTCCCAGGGTTACTGTTACGCTTAGGCCTAGGGCTGGGATTTTTAAAACTAGGAAGCCCTTAGTTCCAGGAACACTGCAGCTGCGAAAGGCATCCCAATGGGAGTACAAAAGTGCAACAACATGGCAGCTTTCACAGCTTTTTCCTTGGCACCATCCCTATACCTAGGCTGATTTATCTGCCTAGGGTTAGGGCTAGGCTTCAGCCTAGGGCTTGGAGTTTTTTAACCAGGAAGCCCTGAGTTCCAGGCTTACTGCATCTGCCAAAGGCATCCCAAAGGGAGTGCAGAAGTGCCACAACATGGCTGCTTTCACGGCTTTTCCCTTAGGAAGAACCCTAATACCCGGCTGATTTACCTTCCTAGGGTTACTGTTAGGCTTAGGCCTAGGACTTTTAAAACCAGGACGCCCTGGGCTCCAGGCACACTGCAGCTGCGAAAGGCATCCCAAGGGGAGCGCAAAAGTGACACAACTTGGCTGCCACCACTGATATTTCCATGAGACCATCCCGAACCATAGGCTGATTTTCCTTCCTAGGGTTAAGGTTTGAGTTACGCCTAGGGTAAGGGTTCTATTAACCAGAAAGCCCTGAGTTCCAAGAACACAGCAGCTGCGAAGGACTAGCCAAGAAGAGCGCAAAAGTACCACAACATGCCTGCCTCCACAGCTTTTTCCTTGGGGACATGCCTAATTCCTGGCTGATTTGCCTTTCTCGTCTTAGGGTTGGGGTTCGGCCTAGGGCTAGGATATTTTTAACTAGGAAGCCCTGAGTTCCAGGCTTACTTCATCTGCCAAAGGCATCCCAAAGGGAGTGCAGAAGTGCCACAACATGGCTGCTTTCACGGCTTTTCCCTTAGGAAGAACCCTAATACGCGGCTGATTTACCTTCCTAGGGTTACTGTTAGGCTTAGGCCTAGGACTTTTAAAACCAGGAAGCCCTGGGCTCCAGGCACACTGCAGCTGCGAAAGGCATCCCAAGGGGAGCGCAAAAGTGACACAACTTGTCTGTCACCACTGATATTTCCATGAGACCATCCCGAACCATAGGCTGATTTTCCTTCCTAGGGTTAAGGTTTGAGTTACGCCTGGGGTAAGGGTTCTATTAACCAGAAAGCCCTGAGTTCCAAGAACACAGCAGCTGCGAAGGACTACCCAAGAAGAGCGCAAAAGTACCACAACATGCCTGCCTCCACAGCTTTTTCCTTGGGGACATGCCTAATTCCTGGCTGATTTGCCTTTCTCGTCTTAGGGTTGGGGTTCGGCCTAGGGCTAGGATTTTTAAAATCAGGAAGCCCTGAGTTCGAGGCACACTGGAGCTGTGAAAGGCATCCAAAAGGGAGTGCAATAGTGCCACAACATGGCTGCTTTCACAGCTTTTTCCTTGGCAAGAAGCCTAACACCAGGCTGATTTCCCTTCCCAGGGTTACTGTTACGCTTAGGCCTAGGGCTAGGATTTTTAAAACTAGGAAGCCCTTAGTTCCAGGCACACTGCAGCTGTTCAAGGCATCCCAAAGGGAGTTCAAAAGTGCAACAATATGGCAGCTTTCACAGCTTTTTCCTTGGCACCATCCCTATACCTAGGCTGATTTATCTGCCTGAATTTAGGGTTAGGCTTCAGCCTAGGGCTTGGAGTTTTTTAACTAGGAAGCCCTGAGTTCCAGGCTTACTGCATCTGCCAAAGGCATCCCAAAGGGAGTGCAGAAGTGCCACAACATGTCTGCTTTCACGGCTTTTCCCTTAGGAAGAACCCTAATACCCGGCAGAGTTACCTTCCTAGGGTTACTGTTAGGCTTAGGCCTAGGACTTTTAAAACCAGGAAGCCCTGGGCTCCAGGCACATGCAGCTGTTAAAGGCATCCCAAGAGGGCTGCAGAAGTGACACAACTTGGCTGCCTCTGCATCTATTCTCATGAGACCATCCCGAACCATAGGCTGATTTTCCTTCCTAGGGTTAAGGTTTGAGTTACGCCTAGGGTAAGGGTTCTATTAACCAGAAAGCCCTGAGTTCCAAGAACACAGCAGCTGCGAAGGACTAGCCAAGAAGAGCGCAAAAGTCCCACAACATGCCTGCCTCCACAGCTTTTTCCTTGGGGACATGCCTAATTCCTGGCTGATTTGCCTTTCTCGTCTTAGGGTTGGGGTTCGGCCTAGGGCTAGGATTTTTAAAATCAGGAAGCCCTGAGTTCCAGGCACACTGGAGCTGTGAAAGGCATCCAAAAGGGAGTGCAAAAGTGCCACAACATGGTTGCTTTCACGGCTTTTTCCTTGGCAAGAAGCTTAACACCAGGCTGATTTCCCTTCCCAGGGTTACTGTTACGCTTAGGCCTAGGGCTAGGATTTTTAAAACTAGGAAGCCCTTAGATCCAGGCACACTGCAGCTGTTCAAGGCATCCCAAGGGGAGTACAAAAGTGCAACAACATGGCAGCTTTCACAGCTTTTTCCTTGGCACCATCCCTATACCTAGGCTGTTTTGTCTGCCTAGGGTTAGGGTAAGGGTTCAGCCTAGGGCTTGGAGTATTTTAACCAGGAAGCCCTGAGTTCCAGGCTTACTGCATCTGCCAAAGGCATCCCAAAGGGAGTGCAGAAGTGCCACAACATGGCTGCTTTCACAGCTTTTCCCTTAGGAAGAACCCTAATACCCGGCTGATTTACCTTCCTAGGGTTACTGTTAGGCTTAGGCCTAGGACTTTTAAAACCAGGAAGCCCTGGGCTCCAGGCACATGCAGCTGCGATAGGCATCCCAAGGGGAGCGCAAAAGTGACACAACTTGGCTGCCACCACTGATATTTCCATGAGACCATCCCGAACCATAGGCTGATTTTCCTTCCTAGGGTTAAGGTTTGAGTTACGCCTAGGGTAAGGGTTCTATTAACCAGAAAGACCTGAGTTCCAAGAACACAGCAGCTGCGAAGGACTACCCAAGAAGAGCGCAAAAGTACCACAACATGCCTGCCTCCACAGCTTTTTCCTTGGGGACATGCCTAATTCCTGGCTGATTTGCCTTTCTCGTCTTAGGGTTGGGGTTCGGCCTAGGGCTAGGATTTTTTTAACTAGGAAGCCCTGAGTTCCAGGCTTACTTCATCTGCAAAAAGCATCCCAAAGGGAGTGCAGAAGTGCCACAACATGGCTGCTTTCACGGCTTTTCCCTTAGGAAGAACCCTAATACCCGGCAGATTTACCTTCCTAGGGTTACTGTTAGGCTTAGGACTAAGACATTTAAAACCAGGAAGCCCTGGGCTCCAGGCACTCTGCGGCTGCGAAAGGCATCCCAAGGGGAGCGAAAAAGTAATGCAAATTGGCTGCCACCACTGATATTTCCATGAGACCATCCCGAACCATAGGCTGATTTTCCTTCCTAGGGTTAAGGTTTGAGTTACGCCTAGGGTAATGGTTCTATTAACCAGAAAGCCCTGAGTTCCAAGAACACAGCAGCTGCGAAGGACTAGCCAAGAAGAGCGCAAAAGTACCACAACATGCCTGCCTCCACAGCTTTTTCCTTGGGGACATGCCTAATTCCTGGCTGATTTGCCTTTCTCGTCTTAGGGTTGGGGTTCGGCCTAGGGCTAGGATTTTTAAAATCAGGAAGCCCTGAGTTCGAGGCACACTGGAGCTGTGAAAGGCATCCAAAAGGGAGTGCAATAGTGCCACAACATGGCTGCTTTCACGGCTCTTTCCTTGGCAAGAAGCCTAACACCAGGCTAATTTCCCTTCCCAGGGTTACTGTTACGCTTAGGACTAGGGCTAGGATTTTTAAAACTAGGAAGCCCTTAGTTCCAGGCACACTGCAGCTGTTCAAGGCATCCCAAAGGGAGTTCAAAAGTGCAACAATATGGCAGCTTTCACAGCTTTTTCCTTGGCACCATCCTTATACCTAGGCTGATTTATCTGCCTGAATTTAGGGTTAGGCTTCAGCCTAGGGCTTGGAGTTTTTTAACTAGGAAGCCCTGAGTTCCAGGCTTACTGCATCTGCCAAAGGCATCCCAAAGGGAGTGCAGAAGTGCCACAACATGGCTGCTTTCACGGCTTTTCCCTTAGGAAGAACCCTAATACCCGGCAGAGTTACCTTCCTAGGGTTACTGTTAGGCTTAGGCCTAGGACTTTTAAAACCAGGAAGCCCTGGGCTCCAGGCACATGCAGCTGTTAAAGGCATCCCAAGAGGGCTGCAGAAGTGACACAACTTGGCTGCCTCTGCATCTATTCTCATGAGACCATCCCGAACCATAGGCTGATTTTCCTTCCTAGGGTTAAGGTTTGAGTTACGCCTAGGGTAAGGGTTCTATTAACCAGAAAGCCCTGAGTTCCAAGAACACAGCAGCTGCGAAGGACTAGCCAAGAAGAGCGCAAAAGTACCACAACATGCCTGCCTCCACAGCTTTTTCCTTGGGGACATGCCTAATTCCTGGCTGATTTGCCTTTCTCGTCTTAGGGTTGGGGTTCGGCCTAGGGCTAGGATATTTTTAACTAGGAAGCCCTGAGTTCCAGGCTTACTTCATCTGCCAAAGGCATCCCACAGGGAGTGCAGAAGTGCCACAACATGGCTGCTTTCACGGCTTTTCCCTTAGGAAGAACCCTAATACTTGGCTGATTTACCTTTCTAGGGTTACTGTTAGGCTTAGGCCTAGGACTTTTAAAACCAGGAAACCCTGGGCTCCAGGCACACTGCAGCTGCGAAAGGCATCCCAAGGGGAGCGCAAAAGTGACACAACTTGGCTGTCACCACTGATATTTCCATGAGACCATCCCGAACCATGGGCTGATTTTCCTTCCTAGGGTTAAGGTTTGAGTTACGCCTGGGGTAAGGGTTCTATTAACCAGAAAGCCCTGAGTTCCAAGAACACAGCAGCTGCGAAGGACTACCCAAGAAGAGCGAAAAAGTACCACAACATGCCTGCCTCCACAGCTTTTTCCTTGGGGACATGCCTAATTCCTGGCTGATTTGCCTTTCTCGTCTTAGGGTTGGGGTTCGGCCTAGGGCTAGGATTTTTAAAATCAGGAAGCCCTGAGTTCCAGGCACACTGGAGCTGTGAAAGGCATCCAAAAGGGAGTGCAAAAGTGCCACAACATGGTTGCTTTCACGGCTTTTTCCTTGGCAAGAAGCTTAACACCAGGCTGATTTCCCTTCCCTGGGTTACTGTTACGCTTAGGCCTAGGGCTAGGATTTTTAAAACTAGGAAGCCCTTAGATCCAGGCACACTGCAGCTGCGAAAGGCATCCCAAGGGGAGTATAAAAGTGCAACAACATGGCAGCTTTCACAGCTTTTTCCTTGACACCATCCCTATACCTAGGCTGTTTTATCTGCCTAGGGTTAGGGTTAGGGTTCAGCCTAGGGCTTGGAGTATTTTAACCAGGAAGCCCTGAGTTCCAGGCTTACTGCATCTGCCAAAGGCATCCCTAAGGGAGTGCAGAAGTGCCACAACATGGCTGCTTTCACAGCTTTTCCCTTAGGAAGAACCCTAATACCCGGCTGATTTACCTTCCTAGGGTTACTGTTAGGCTTAGGCCTAGGACTTTTAAAACCAGGAAGCCCTGGGCTCCAGGCACACTGCAGCTGCGAAAGGCATCCCAAGGGGAGCGCAAAAGTGACGCAACTTGGCTGCCACCACTGATATTTCCATGAGACCATCCCGAACCATAGGCTGATTTTCCTTCCTAGGGTTAAGGTTTGAGTTACGCCTAGGGTAAGGGTTCTATTAACCAGAAAGCCCTGAGTTCCAAGAACACAGCAGCTGCGAAGGACTACCCAAGAAGAGCGCAAAAGTACCACAACATGCCTGCCTCCACAGCTTTTTCCTTGGGGACATGCCTAATTCCTGGCTGATTTGCCTTTCTCGTCTTAGGGTTGGGGTTCGGCCTAGGGCTAGGATTTTTTTAACTAGGAAGCCCTGAGTTCCAGGCTTACTTCATCTGCCAAAGGCATCCCAAAGGGAGTGCAGAAGTGCCACAACATGGCTGCTTTCATGGCTTTTCCCTTAGGAAGAACCCTAATACCCGGCTGATTTACCTTCCTAGGGTTACTGTTTGGCTTAGGCCTAGGACTTTTAAAACCAGGAAGCCCAGGGCTCCAGGCACACTGCAGCTGCGAAAGGCATCCCAAGGGGAGCGCAAAAGTGACACAACTTGGCTGCCACCACTGATATTTCCATGAGACCATCCCGAACCATAGGCTGATTTTCCTTCCTAGGGTTAAGGTTTGAGTTACGCCTAGGGTAATGGTTCTATTAACCAGAAAGCCCTGAGTTCCAAGAACACAGCAGCTGCGAAGGACTAGCCAAGAAGAGCGCAAAAGTACCACAACATGCCTGCCTCCACAGCTTTTTCCTTGGGGACATGCCTAATTCCTGGCTGATTTGCCTTTCTCGTCTTAGGGTTGGGGTTCGGCCTAGGGCTAGGATTTTTAAAATCAGGAAGCCCTGCGTTCCAGGCACACTGGAGCTGTGAAAGGCATCCCAAAGGGAGTGCAAAAGTGCCACAACATGGCTGCTTTCACGGCTTTTTCCTTGGCAAGAAGCCTAACACCAGGCTGATTTCCCTTCCCAGGGTTACTGTTAGGCTTAGGCCTAGGGCTGGGATTTTTAAAACTAGGAAGCCCTTAGTTCCAGGCACACTGCAGCTGCGAAAGGCATCCCAAGGGGAGTACAAAAGTGCAACAACATGGCAGCTTTCACAGCTTTTGCCTTGGCACCATCCCTATACCTAGGCTGATTTATCTGCCTAGGGTTAGGGTTAGGCTTCAGCCTAGGGCTTGGAGTTTTTTAACCAGGAAGCCCTGAGTTCCAGGCTTACTGCATCTGCCAAAGGCATCCCAAAGGGAGTGCAGAAGTGCCACAACATGGCTGCTTTCACGGCTTTTCCCTTAGGAAGAACCCTAATACGCGGCTGATTTACCTTCCTAGGGTTACTGTTAGGCTTAGGCCTAGGACATTTAAAACCAGGACGCCCTGGGCTCCAGGCACACTGCAGCTGCGAAAGGCATCCCAAGGGGAGCGCAAAAGTGACACAACTTGGCTGCCACCACTGATATTTCCATGAGACCATCCCGAACCATAGGCTGATTTTCCTTCCTAGGGTTAAGGTTTGAGTTACGCCTAGGGTAAGGGTTCTATTAACCAGAAAGCCCTGAGTTCCAAGAACACAGCAGCTGCGAAGGACTAGCCAAGAAGAGCGCAAAAGTACCACAACATGCCTGCCTCCACAGCTTTTTCCTTGGGGACATGCCTAATTCCTGGCTGATTTGCCTTTCTTGTCTTAGGGTTGGGGTTCGGCCTAGGGCTAGGATATTTTTAACTAGGAAGCCCTGAGTTCCAGGCTTACTTCATCTGCCAAAGGCATCCCACAGGGAGTGCAGAAGTGCCACAACATGGCTGCTTTCACGGCTTTTCCCTTAGGAAGAACCCTAATACGCGGCTGATTTACCTTTCTAGGGTTACTGTTAGGCTTAGGCCTAGGACTTTTAAAACCAGGAAACCCTGGGCTCCAGGCACACTGCAGCTGCGAAAGGCATCCCAAGGGGAGCGCAAAAGTGACACAACTTGGCTGCCACCACTGATATTTCCATGAGACCATCCCGAACCATAGGCTGATTTTCCTTCCTAGGGTTAAGGTTTGAGTTACGCCTGGGGTAAGGGTTCTATTAACCAGAAAGCCCTGAGTTCCAAGAACACAGCAGCTGCGAAGGACTACCCAAGAAGAGCGAAAAAGTACCACAACATGCCTGCCTCCACAGCTTTTTCCTTGGGGACATGCCTAATTCCTGGCTGATTTGCCTTTCTCGTCTTAGGGTTGGGGTTCGGCCTAGGGCTAGGATTTTTAAAATCAGGAAGCCCTGAGTTCCAGGCACACTGGAGCTGTGAAAGGCATCCCAAAGGGAGTGCAAAAGTGCCACAACATGGCTGCTTTCACGGCTCTTTCCTTGGCAAGAAGCCTAACACCAGGCTGATTTCCCTTCCCAGGGTTACTGTTACGCTTAGGCCTAGGGCTAGGATTTTTAAAACTAGGAAGCCCTTAGTTCCAGGCACACTGCAGCTGTTCAAGGCATCCCAAAGGGAGTACAAAAGTGCAACAATATGGCAGCTTTCACAGCTTTTTCCTTGGCACCATCCCTATACCTAGGCTGATTTATCTGCCTAGGGTTAGGGTTAGGCTTCAGCCTAGGGCTTGGAGTTTTTTAACCAGGAAGCCCTGAGTTCCAGGCTTACTGCATCTGCCAAAGGCATCCCAAAGGGAGTGCAGAAGTGCCACAACATGGCTGCTTTCACGGCTTTTCCCTTAGGAAGAACCCTAATACCCGGCAGAGTTACCTTCCTAGGGTTACTGTTAGGCTTAGGCCTAGGACTTTTAAAACCAGGAAGCCCTGGGCTCCAGGCACATGCAGCTGCGAAAGGCATCCCAAGAGGGCTGCAGAAGTGACACAACTTGGCTGCCTCTGCATCTATTCTCATGAGACCATCCCGAACCATAGGCTGATTTTCCTTCCTAGGGTTAAGTTTTGAGTTACGCCTAGGGTAAGGGTTCTATTAACCAGAAAGCCCTGAGTTCCAAGAACACAGCAGCTGCGAAGGACTACCCAAGAAGAGCGCAAAAGTCCCACAACATGCCTGCCTCCACAGCTTTTTCCTTGGGGACATGCCTAATTCCTGGCTGATTTGCCTTTCTCGTCTTAGGGTTGGGGTTCGGCCTAGGGCTAGGATTTTTAAAATCAGGAAGCCCTGAGTTCCAGGCACACTGGAGCTGTGAAAGGCATCCAAAAGGGAGTGCAAAAGTGCCACAACATGGTTGCTTTCACGGCTTTTTCCTTGGCAAGAAGCTTAACACCAGGCTGATTTCCCTTCCCTGGGTTACTGTAAGGCTTAGGCCTAGGGCTAGGATTTTTAAAACTAGGAAGCCCTTAGATCCAGGCACACTGCAGCTGCGAAAGGCATCCCAAGGGGAGTACAAAAGTGCAACAACATGGCAGCTTTCACAGCTTTTTCCTTGGCACCATCCCTATACCTAGGCTGTTTTATCTGCCTAGGGTTAGGGTTAGGGTTCAGCCTAGGGCTTGGAGTATTTTAACCAGGAAGCCCTGAGTTCCAGGCTTACTGCATCTGCCAAAGGCATCCCAAAGGGAGTGCAGAAGTGCCACAACATGGCTGCTTTCACAGCTTTTCCCTTAGGAAGAACCCTAATACCCGGCTGATATACCTTCCTAGGGTTACTGTTAGGCTTAGGCCTAGGACTTTTAAAACCAGGAAGCCCTGGGCTCCAGGCAGACTGCAGCTGCGAAAGGCATCCCAAGGGGAGCGCAAAAGTGACGCAACTTGGCTGCCACCACTGATATTTCCATGAGACCATCCCGAACCATAGGCTGATTTTCCTTCCTAGGGTTAAGGTTTGAGTTACGCCTAGGGTAAGGGTTCTATTAACCAGAAAGCCCTGAGTTCCAAGAACACAGCAGCTGCGAAGGACTAGCCAAGAAGAGCGCAAAAGTACCACAACATGCCTGCCTCCACAGCTTTTTCCTTGGGGACATGCCTAATTCCTGGCTGATTTGCCTTTCTCGTCTTAGGGTTGGGGTTCGGCCTAGGGCTAGGATTTTTTTAACTAGGAAGCCCTGAGTTCCAGGCTTACTTCATCTGCCAAAGGCATCCCAAAGGGAGTGCAGAAGTGCCACAACATGGCTGCTTTCATGGCTTTTCCCTTAGGAAGAACCCTAATACCCGGCTGATTTACCTTCCTAGGGTTACTGTTTGGCTTTGGCCTAGGACTTTTAAAACCAGGAAGCCCTGGGCTCCAGGCACACTGCAGCTGCGAAAGGCATCCCAAGGGGAGCGCAAAAGTGACACAACTTGGCTGCCACCACTGATATTTCCATGAGACCATCCCGAACCATAGGCTGATTTTCCTTCCTAGGGTTAAGGTTTGAGTTACGCCTAGGGTAAGGGTTCTATTAACCAGAAAGCCCTGAGTTCCAAGAACACAGCAGCTGCGAAGGACTACCCAAGAAGAGCGCAAAAGTACCACAACATGCCTGCCTCCACAGCTTTTTCCTTGGGGACATGCCTAATTCCTGGCTGATTTGCCTTTCTCGTCTTAGGGTTGGGGTTCGGCCTAGGGCTAGGATTTTTAAAATCAGGAAGCCCTGCGTTCCAGGCACACTGGAGCTGTGAAAGGCATCCAAAAGGGAGTGCAAAAGTGCCACAACATGGCTGCTTTCACGGCTTTTTCCTTGGCAAGAAGCCTAACACCAGGCTGATTTCCCTCCCCAGGGTTACTGTTAGGCTTAGGCCTAGGGCTGGGATTTTTAAAACTAGGAAGCCCTTAGTTCCAGGCACACTGCAGCTGCGAAAGGCATCCCAAGGGGAGTACAAAAGTGCAACAACATGGCAGCTTTCACAGCTTTTTCCTTGGGGACATGCCTATACCTAGGCTGATTTATCTGCCTAGGGTTAGGGTTAGGGTTCAGCCTAGGGCTTGGAGTTTTTTAACCAGGAAGCCCTGAGTTCCAGGCTTACTGCATCTGCCAAAGGCATCCCAAAGGGAGTGCAGAAGTGCCACAACATGGCTGCTTTCACGGCTTTTCCCTTAGGAAGAACCCTAATACCCGGCTGATTTACCTTCCTAGGGTTACTGTTAGGCTTAGGCCTAGGACTTTTAAAACCAGGACGCCCTGGGCTCCAGGCACACTGCAGCTGCGAAAGGCATCCCAAGGGGAGCGCAAAAGTGACACAACTTGGCTGCCACCACTGATATTTCCATGAGACCATCCCGAACCATAGGCTGATTTTCCTTCCTAGGGTTAAGGTTTGAGTTACGCCTAGGGTAAGGGTTCTATTAACCAGAAAGCCCTGAGTTCCAAGAACACAGCAGCTGCGAAGGACTACCCAAGGAGAGCGCAAAAGTACCACAACATGCCTGCCTCCACAGCTTTTTCCTTGGGGACATGCCTAATTCCTGGCTGATTTGCCTTTCTCGTCTTAGGGTTGGGGTTCGGCCTAGGGCTAGGATTTTTAAAATCAGGAAGCCCTGAGTTCCAGGCACACTGGAGCTGTGAAAGGCATCCAAAAGGGAGTGCAAAAGTGCCACAACATGGTTGCTTTCCCGGCTTTTTCCTTGGCAAGAAGCTTAACACCAGGCTGATTTCCCTTCCCAGGGTTACTGTTACGCTTAGGCCTAGGGCTAGGATTTTTAAAACTAGGAAGCCCTTAGATCCAGGCACACTGCAGCTGTTCAAGGCATCCCAAGGGGAGTACAAAAGTGCAACAACATGGCAGCTTTCACAGCTTTTTCCTTGGCACCATCCCTATACCTAGGCTGATTTATCTGCCTAGGGTTAGGGTTAGGGTTCAGCCTAGGGCTTGGAGTTTTTTAACCAGGAAGCCCTGAGTTCCAGGCTTACTGCATCTGCCGAAGGCATCCCAAAGGGAGTGCAGAAGTGCCACAACATGGCTGCTTTAACAGCTTTTCCCTTAGGAAGAACCCTAATACGCGGCTGATTTACCTTCCTAGGGTTACTGTTAGGCTTAGGCCTAGGACTTTTAAAACCAGGAAGCCCTGGGCTCCAGGCACACTGCAGCTGCGAAAGGCATCCCAAGGGGAGCGCAAAAGTGACACAACTTGGCTGCCACCACTGATATTTCCATGAGACCATCCCGAACCATAGGCTGATTTTCCTTGCTAGGGTTAAGGTTTGAGTTACGCCTAGGGTAAGGGTTCTATTAACCAGAAAGCCCTGAGTTCCAAGAACACAGCAGCTGCGAAGGACTACCCAAGGAGAGCGCAAAAGTACCACAACATGCCTGCCTCCACAGCTTTTTCCTTGGGGACATGCCTAATTCCTGGCTGATTTGCCTTTCTCGTCTTAGGGTTGGGGTTCGGCCTAGGGCTAGGATTTTTTTAACTAGGAAGCCCTGAGTTCCAGGCTTACTGCATCTGCCAAAAGCATCCCAAAGGGAGTGCAGAAGTGCCACAACATGGCTGCTTTCACGGCTTTTCCCTTAGGAAGAACCCTAATACCCGGCAGAGTTACCTTCCTAGGGTTACTGTTAGGCTTAGGCCTAGGACTTTTAAAACCAGGAAGCCCTGGGCTCCAGGCACACTGCAGCTGCGAAAGGCATCCCAAGGGGAGCGCAAAAGTGACGCAACTTGGCTGCCACCACTGATATTTCCATGAGACCATCCCGAACCATAGGCTGATTTTCCTTCCTAGGGTTAAGGTTTGAGTTACGCCTAGGGTAAGGGTTCTATTAACCAGAAAGCCCTGAGTTCCAAGAACACAGCAGCTGCGAAGGACTACCCAAGAAGAGCGCAAAAGTACCACAACATGCCTGCCTCCACAGCTTTTTCCTTGGGGACATGCCTAATTCCTGGCTGATTTGCCTTTCTCGTCTTAGGGTTGGGGTTCGGCCTAGGGCTAGGATTTTTTTAACTAGGAAGCCCTGAGTTCCAGGCTTACTTCATATGCCAAAGGCATCCCAAAGGGAGTGCAGAAGTGCCACAACATGGCTGCTTTCATGGCTTTTCCCTTAGGAAGAACCCTAATACCCGGCTGATTTACCTTCCTAGGGTTACTGTTTGGCTTAGGCCTAGGACTTTTAAAACCAGGAAGCCCAGGGCTCCAGGCACACTGCAGCTGCGAAAGGCATCCCAAGGGGAGCGCAAAAGTGACACAACTTGGCTGCCACCACTGATATTTCCATGAGACCATCCCGAACCATAGGCTGATTTTCCTTCCTAGGGTTAAGGTTTGAGTTACGCCTAGGGTAAGGGTTCTATTAACCAGAAAGCCCTGAGTTCCAAGAACACAGCAGCTGCGAAGGACTACCCAAGAAGAGCGCAAAAGTACCACAACATGCCTGCCTCCACAGCTTTTTCCTTGGGGACATGCCTAATTCCTGGCTGATTTGCCTTTCTCGTCTTAGGGTTGGGGTTCGGCCTAGGGCTAGGATTTTTAAAATCAGGAAGCCCTGCGTTCCAGGCACACTGGAGCTGTGAAAGGCATCCAAAAGGGAGTGCAAAAGTGCCACAACATGGCTGCTTTCACGGCTTTTTCCTTGGCAAGAAGCCTAACACCAGGCTGATTTCCCTCCCCAGGGTTACTGTTAGGCTTAGGCCTAGGGCTGGGATTTTTAAAACTAGGAAGCCCTTAGTTCCAGGCACACTGCAGCTGCGAAAGGCATCCCAAGGGGAGTACAAAAGTGCAACAACATGGCAGCTTTCACAGCTTTTTCCTTGGGGACATGCCTATACCTAGGCTGATTTATCTGCCTAGGGTTAGGGTTAGGGTTCAGCCTAGGGCTTGGAGTTTTTTAACCAGGAAGCCCTGAGTTCCAGGCTTACTGCATCTGCCAAAGGCATCCCAAAGGGAGTGCAGAAGTGCCACAACATGGCTGCTTTCACGGCTTTTCCCTTAGGAAGAACCCTAATACCCGGCTGATTTACCTTCCTAGGGTTACTGTTAGGCTTAGGCCTAGGACTTTTAAAACCAGGACGCCCTGGGCTCCAGGCACACTGCAGCTGCGAAAGGCATCCCAAGGGGAGCGCAAAAGTGACACAACTTGGCTGCCACCACTGATATTTCCATGAGACCATCCCGAACCATAGGCTGATTTTCCTTCCTAGGGTTAAGGTTTGAGTTACGCCTAGGGTAAGGGTTCTATTAACCAGAAAGCCCTGAGTTCCAAGAACACAGCAGCTGCGAAGGACTACCCAAGGAGAGCGCAAAAGTACCACAACATGCCTGCCTCCACAGCTTTTTCCTTGGGGACATGCCTAATTCCTGGCTGATTTGCCTTTCTCGTCTTAGGGTTGGGGTTCGGCCTAGGGCTAGGATTTTTGAAATCAGGAAGCCCTGAGTTCCAGGCACACTGGAGCTGTGAAAGGCATCCAAAAGGGAGTGCAAAAGTGCCACAACATGGTTGCTTTCCCGGCTTTTTCCTTGGCAAGAAGCTTAACACCAGGCTGATTTCCCTTCCCAGGGTTACTGTTACGCTTAGGCCTAGGGCTAGGATTTTTAAAACTAGGAAGCCCTTAGATCCAGGCACACTGCAGCTGTTCAAGGCATCCCAAGGGGAGTACAAAAGTGCAACAACATGGCAGCTTTCACAGCTTTTTCCTTGGCACCATCCCTATACCTAGGCTGTTTTATCTGCCTAGGGTTAGGGTTAGGGTTCAGCCTAGGGCTTGGAGTTTTTTAACCAGGAAGCCCTGAGTTCCAGGCTTACTGCATCTGCCGAAGGCATCCCAAAGGGAGTGCAGAAGTGCCACAACATGGCTGCTTTAACAGCTTTTCCCTTAGGAAGAACCCTAATACGCGGCTGATTTACCTTCCTAGGGTTACTGTTAGGCTTAGGCCTAGGACTTTTAAAACCAGGAAGCCCTGGGCTCCAGGCACATGCAGCTGCGAAAGGCATCCCAAGAGGGCTGCAGAAGTGACACAACTTGGCTGCCTCTGCATCTATTCTCATGAGACCATCCCGAACCATAGGCTGATTTTCCTTCCTAGGGTTAAGTTTTGAGTTACGCCTAGGGTAAGGGTTCTATTAACCAGAATGCCCTGAGTTCCAAGAACACAGCAGCTGCGAAGGACTACCCAAGAAGAGCGCAAAAGTCCCACAACATGCCTGCCTCCACAGCTTTTTCCTTGGGGACATGCCTAATTCCTGGCTGATTTGCCTTTCTCGTCTTAGGGTTGGGGTTCTGCCTAGGGCTAGGATTTTTAAAATCAGGAAGCCCTGAGTTCCAGGCACACTGGAGCTGTGAAAGGCATCCAAAAGGGAGTGCAAAAGTGCCACAACATGGTTGCTTTCACGGCTTTTTCCTTGGCAAGAAGCTTAACACCAGGCTGATTTCCCTTCCCTGGGTTACTGTAAGGCTTAGGCCTAGGGCTAGGATTTTTAAAACTAGGAAGCCCTTAGATCCAGGCACACTGCAGCTGCGAAAGGCATCCCAAGGGGAGTACAAAAGTGCAACAACATGGCAGCTTTCACAGCTTTTTCCTTGGCACCATCCCTATACCTAGGCTGATTTATCTGCCTAGGGTTAGGGTTAGGGTTCAGCCTAGGGCTTGGAGTATTTTAACCAGGAAGCCCTGAGTTCCAGGCTTACTGCATCTGCCAAAGGCATCCCAAAGGGAGTGCAGAAGTGCCACAACATGGCTGCTTTCACAGCTTTTCCCTTAGGAAGAACCCTAATACCCGGCTGATATACCTTCCTAGGGTTACTGTTAGGCTTAGGCCTAGGACTTTTAAAACCAGGAAGCCCTGGGCTCCAGGCAGACTGCAGCTGCGAATGGCATCCCAAGGGGAGCGCAAAAGTGACGCAACTTGGCTGCCACCACTGATATTTCCATGAGACCATCCCGAACCATAGGCTGATTTTCCTTCCTAGGGTTAAGGTTTGATTTACGCCTAGGGTAAGGGTTCTATTAACCAGAAAGCCCTGAGTTCCAAGAACACAGCAGCTGCGAAGGACTAGCCAAGAAGAGCGCAAAAGTACCACAACATGCCTGCCTCCACAGCTTTTTCCTTGGGGACATGCCTAATTCCTGGCTGATTTGCCTTTCTCGTCTTAGGGTTGGGGTTCGGCCTAGGGCTAGGATTTTTTTAACTAGGAAGCCCTGAGTTCCAGGCTTACTTCATCTGCCAAAGGCATCCCAAAGGGAGTGCAGAAGTGCCACAACATGGCTGCTTTCATGGCTTTTCCCTTAGGAAGAACCCTAATACCCGGCTGATTTACCTTCCTAGGGTTACTGTTTGGCTTAGGCCTAGGACTTTTAAAACCAGGAAGCCCAGGGCTCCAGGCACACTGCAGCTGCGAAAGGCATCCCAAGGGGAGCGCAAAAGTGACACAACTTGGCTGCCACCACTGATATTTCCATGAGACCATCCCGAACCATAGGCTGATTTTCCTTCCTAGGGTTAAGGTTTGAGTTACGCCTAGGGTAAGGGTTCTATTAACCAGAAAGCCCTGAGTTCCAAGAACACAGCAGCTGCGAAGGACTACCCAAGAAGAGCGCAAAAGTACCACAACATGCCTGCCTCCACAGCTTTTTCCTTGGGGACATGCCTAATTCCTGGCTGATTTGCCTTTCTCGTCTTAGGGTTGGGGTTCGGCCTAGGGCTAGGATTTTTAAAATCAGGAAGCCCTGCGTTCCAGGCACACTGGAGCTGTGAAAGGCATCCAAAAGGGAGTGCAAAAGTGCCACAACATGGCTGCTTTCACGGCTTTTTCCTTGGCAAGAAGCCTAACACCAGGCTGATTTCCCTCCCCAGGGTTACTGTTAGGCTTAGGCCTAGGGCTGGGATTTTTAAAACTAGGAAGCCCTTAGTTCCAGGCACACTGCAGCTGCGAAAGGCATCCCAAGGGGAGTACAAAAGTGCAACAACATGGCAGCTTTCACAGCTTTTTCCTTGGGGACATGCCTATACCTAGGCTGATTTATCTGCCTAGGGTTAGGGTTAGGGTTCAGCCTAGGGCTTGGAGTTTTTTAACCAGGAAGCCCTGAGTTCCAGGCTTACTGCATCTGCCAAAGGCATCCCAAAGGGAGTGCAGAAGTGCCACAACATGGCTGCTTTCACGGCTTTTCCCTTAGGAAGAACCCTAATACCCGGCTGATTTACCTTCCTAGGGTTACTGTTAGGCTTAGGCCTAGGACTTTTAAAACCAGGACGCCCTGGGCTCCAGGCACACTGCAGCTGCGAAAGGCATCCCAAGGGGAGCGCAAAAGTGACACAACTTGGCTGCCACCACTGATATTTCCATGAGACCATCCCGAACCATAGGCTGATTTTCCTTCCTAGGGTTAAGGTTTGAGTTACGCCTAGGGTAAGGGTTCTATTAACCAGAAAGCCCTGAGTTCCAAGAACACAGCAGCTGCGAAGGACTACCCAAGGAGAGCGCAAAAGTACCACAACATGCCTGCCTCCACAGCTTTTTCCTTGGGGACATGCCTAATTCCTGGCTGATTTGCCTTTCTCGTCTTAGGGTTGGGGTTCGGCCTAGGGCTAGGATTTTTAAAATCAGGAAGCCCTGAGTTCCAGGCACACTGGAGCTGTGAAAGGCATCCAAAAGGGAGTGCAAAAGTGCCACAACATGGTTGCTTTCCCGGCTTTTTCCTTGGCAAGAAGCTTAACACCAGGCTGATTTCCCTTCCCAGGGTTACTGTTACGCTTAGGCCTAGGGCTAGGATTTTTAAAAGTAGGAAGCCCTTAGATCCAGGCACACTGCAGCTGTTCAAGGCATCCCAAGGGGAGTACAAAAGTGCAACAACATGGCAGCTTTCACAGCTTTTTCCTTGGCACCATCCCTATACCTAGGCTGTTTTATCTGCCTAGGGTTAGGGTTAGGGTTCAGCCTAGGGCTTGGAGTTTTTTAACCAGGAAGCCCTGAGTTCCAGGCTTACTGCATCTGCCGAAGGCATCCCAAAGGGAGTGCA
This sequence comes from Ammospiza maritima maritima, assembly GCA_036010785.1. Taxonomy (NCBI): domain Eukaryota; kingdom Metazoa; phylum Chordata; class Aves; order Passeriformes; family Passerellidae; genus Ammospiza; species Ammospiza maritima. The sequence goes on from JAYKTQ010000420.1 coordinate 1,222,479, forward strand.
GAAGTGCCACAACATGGCTGCTTTAACAGCTTTTCCCTTAGGAAGAACCCTAATACGCGGCTGATTTACCTTCCTAGGGTTACTGTTAGGCTTAGGCCTAGGACTTTTAAAACCAGGAAGCCCTGGGCTCCAGGCACACTGCAGCTGCGAAAGGCATCCCAAGGGGAGCGCAAAAGTGACACAACTTGGCTGCCACCACTGATATTTCCATGAGACCATCCCGAACCATAGGCTGATTTTCCTTGCTAGGGTTAAGGTTTGAGTTACGCCTAGGGTAAGGGTTCTATTAACCAGAAAGCCCTGAGTTCCAAGAACACAGCAGCTGCGAAGGACTACCCAAGGAGAGCGCAAAAGTACCACAACATGCCTGCCTCCACAGCTTTTTCCTTGGGGACATGCCTAATTCCTGGCTGATTTGCCTTTCTCGTCTTAGGGTTGGGGTTCGGCCTAGGGCTAGGATTTTTTTAACTAGGAAGCCCTGAGTTCCAGGCTTACTGCATCTGCCAAAAGCATCCCAAAGGGAGTGCAGAAGTGCCACAACATGGCTGCTTTCACGGCTTTTCCCTTAGGAAGAACCCTAATACGCGGCTGATTTACCTTCCTAGGGTTACTGTTAGGCTTAGGCCTAGGACTTTTAAAACCAGGAAGCCCTGGGCTCCAGGCACACTGCAGCTGCGAAAGGCATCCCAAGGGGAGCGCAAAAGTGACGCAACTTGGCTGCCACCACTGATATTTCCATGAGGCCATCCCGAACCATAGGCTGATTTTCCTTCCTAGGGTTAAGGTTTGAGTTACGCCTAGGGTAAGGGTTCTATTAACCAGAAAGCCCTGAGTTCCAAGAACACAGCAGCTGCGAAGGACTAGCCAAGAAGAGCGCAAAAGTACCACAACATGCCTGCCTCCACAGCTTTTTCCTTGGGGACATGCCTAATTCCTGGCTGATTTGCCTTTCTCGTCTTAGGGTTGGGGTTCGGCCTAGGGCTAGGATTTTTTTAACTAGGAAGCCCTGAGTTCCAGGCTTACTTCATCTGCCAAAGGCATCCCAAAGGGAGTGCAGAAGTGCCACAACATGGCTGCTTTCATGGCTTTTCCCTTAGGAAGAACCCTAATACCCGGCTGATTTACCTTCCTAGGGTTACTGTTTGGCTTAGGCCTAGGACTTTTAAAACCAGGAAGCCCAGGGCTCCAGGCACACTGCAGCTGCGAAAGGCATCCCAAGGGGAGCGCAAAAGTGACACAACTTGGCTGCCACCACTGATATTTCCATGAGACCATCCCGAACCATAGGCTGATTTTCCTTCCTAGGGTTAAGGTTTGAGTTACGCCTAGGGTAAGGGTTCTATTAACCAGAAAGCCCTGAGTTCCAAGAACACAGCAGCTGCGAAGGACTACCCAAGAAGAGCGCAAAAGTACCACAACATGCCTGCCTCCACAGCTTTTTCCTTGGGGACATGCCTAATTCCTGGCTGATTTGCCTTTCTCGTCTTAGGGTTGGGGTTCGGCCTAGGGCTAGGATTTTTAAAATCAGGAAGCCCTGCGTTCCAGGCACACTGGAGCTGTGAAAGGCATCCAAAAGGGAGTGCAAAACTGCCACAACATGGCTGCTTTCACGGCTTTTTCCTTGGCAAGAAGCCTAACACCAGGCTGATTTCCCTCCCCAGGGTTACTGTTAGGCTTAGGCCTAGGGCTGGGATTTTTAAAACTAGGAAGCCCTTAGTTCCAGGCACACTGCAGCTGCGAAAGGCATCCCAAGGGGAGTACAAAAGTGCAACAACATGGCAGCTTTCACAGCTTTTTCCTTGGGGACATGCCTATACCTAGGCTGATTTATCTGCCTAGGGTTAGGGTTAGGGTTCAGCCTAGGGCTTGGAGTTTTTTAACCAGGAAGCCCTGAGTTCCAGGCTTACTGCATCTGCCAAAGGCATCCCAAAGGGAGTGCAGAAGTGCCACAACATGGCTGCTTTCACGGCTTTTCCCTTAGGAAGAACCCTAATACCCGGCTGATTTACCTTCCTAGGGTTACTGTTAGGCTTAGGCCTAGGACTTTTAAAACCAGGACGCCCTGGGCTCCAGGCACACTGCAGCTGCGAAAGGCATCCCAAGGGGAGCGCAAAAGTGACACAACTTGGCTGCCACAACTGATATTTCCATGAGACCATCCCGAACCATAGGCTGATTTTCCTTCCTAGGGTTAAGGTTTGAGTTACGCCTAGGGTAAGGGTTCTATTAACCAGAAAGCCCTGAGTTCCAAGAACACAGCAGCTGCGAAGGACTACCCAAGGAGAGCGCAAAAGTACCACAACATGCCTGCCTCCACAGCTTTTTCCTTGGGGACATGCCTAATTCCTGGCTGATTTGCCTTTCTCGTCTTAGGGTTGGGGTTCGGCCTAGGGCTAGGATTTTTGAAATCAGGAAGCCCTGAGTTCCAGGCACACTGGAGCTGTGAAAGGCATCCAAAAGGGAGTGCAAAAGTGCCACAACATGGTTGCTTTCCCGGCTTTTTCCTTGGCAAGAAGCTTAACACCAGGCTGATTTCCCTTCCCAGGGTTACTGTTACGCTTAGGCCTAGGGCTAGGATTTTTAAAACTAGGAAGCCCTTAGATCCAGGCACACTGCAGCTGTTCAAGGCATCCCAAGGGGAGTACAAAAGTGCAACAACATGGCAGCTTTCACAGCTTTTTCCTTGGCACCATCCCTATACCTAGGCTGTTTTATCTGCCTAGGGTTAGGGTTAGGGTTCAGCCTAGGGCTTGGAGTTTTTTAACCAGGAAGCCCTGAGTTCCAGGCTTACTGCATCTGCCGAAGGCATCCTAAAGGGAGTGCAGAAGTGCCACAACATGGCTGCTTTAACAGCTTTTCCCTTAGGAAGAACCCTAATACGCGGCTGATTTACCTTCCTAGGGTTACTGTTAGGCTTAGGCCTAGGACTTTTAAAACCAGGAAGCCCTGGGCTCCAGGCACACTGCAGCTGCGAAAGGCATCCCAAGGGGAGCGCAAAAGTGACACAACTTGGCTGCCACCACTGATATTTCCATGAGACCATCCCGAACCATAGGCTGATTTTCCTTCCTAGGGTTAAGGTTTGAGTTACGCCTAGGGTAAGGGTTCTATTAACCAGAAAGCCCTGAGTTCCAAGAACACAGCAGCTGCGAAGGACTACCCAAGGAGAGCGCAAAAGTACCACAACATGCCTGCCTCCACAGCTTTTTCCTTGGGGACATGCCTAATTCCTGGCTGATTTGCCTTTCTCGTCTTAGGGTTGGGGTTCGGCCTAGGGCTAGGATTTTTTTAACTAGGAAGCCCTGAGTTCCAGGCTTACTGCATCTGCCAAAAGCATCCCAAAGGGAGTGCAGAAGTGCCACAACATGGCTGCTTTCACGGCTTTTCCCTTAGGAAGAACCCTAATACGCGGCTGATTTACCTTCCTAGGGTTACTGTTAGGCTTAGGCCTAGGACTTTTAAAACCAGGAAGCCCAGGGCTCCAGGCACACTGCAGCTGCGAAAGGCATCCCAAGGGGAGCGCAAAAGTTACACAACTTGGCTGCCACCACTGATATTTCCATGAGACCATCCCGAACCATAGGCTGATTTTCCTTCCTAGGCTTAAGGTTTGAGTTATGCCTGGGGTAAGGGTTCTATTAACCAGAAAGCCCTGAGTTCCAAGAACACAGCAGCTGCGAAGGACTACCCAAGAAGAGCGCAAAAGTACCACAACATGCCTGCCTCCACAGCTTTTTCCTTGGGGACATGCCTAATTCCTGGCTGATTTGCCTTTCTCGTCTTAGGGTTGGGGTTCGGCCTAGGGCTAGGATTTTTTAAATCAGGAAGCCCTGAGTTCGAGGCACACTGGAGCTGTGAAAGGCATCCAAAAGGGAGTGCAAAAGTGCCACAACATGGCTGCTTTCACGGCTGTTTCCTTGGCAAGAAGCCTAATACCAGGCAGATTTCCCTTCCCAGGGTTACTGTTACGCTTAGGCCTAGGGCTAGGATTTTTAAAACTAGGAAGCCCTTAGTTCCAGGCACACTGCAGCTGTTCAAGGCATCCCAAAGGGAGTACAAAAGTGCAACAACATGGCAGCTTTCACAGCTTTTTCCTTGGCACCATCCCTATACCTAGGCTGATTTATCTGCCGAGGGTTAGGGTTAAGCTTCAGCCTAGGGCTTGGAGTTTTTTAACCAGGAAGCCCTGAGTTCCAGGCTTACTGCATCTGCCAAAGGCATCCCAAAGGGAGTGCAGAAGTGCCACAACATGGCTGCTTTCACGGCTTTTCCCTTAGGAAGAACCCTAATACGCGGCTGATTTACCTTCCTAGGGTTACTGTTAGGCTTAGGCCTAGGACTTTTAAAACCAGGAAGCCCTGGGCTCCAGGCACACTGCAGCTGCGAAAGGCATCCCAAGGGGAGCGCAAAAGTGACACAACTTGGCTGCCACCACTGATATTTCCATGAGACCATCCCGAACCATAGGCTGATTTTCCTTCCTAGGGTTAAGGTTTGAGTTACGCCTAGGGTAAGGGTTCTATTAACCAGAAAGCCCTGAGTTCCAAGAACACAGCAGCTGCGAAGGACTACCCAAGGAGAGCGCAAAAGTACCACAACATGCCTGCCTCCACAGCTTTTTCCTTGGGGACATGCCTAATTCCTGGCTGATTTGCCTTTCTCGTCTTAGGGTTGGGGTTCGGCCTAGGGCTAGGATTTTTAAAATCAGGAAGCCCTGAGTTCCAGGCACACTGGAGCTGTGAAAGGCATCCAAAAGGGAGTGCAAAAGTGCCACAACATGGTTGCTTTCCCGGCTTTTTCCTTGGCAAGAAGCTTAACACCAGGCTGATTTCCCTTCCCAGGGTTACTGTTACGCTTAGGCCTAGGGCTAGGATTTTTAAAACTAGGAAGCCCTTAGATCCAGGCACACTGCAGCTGTTCAAGGCATCCCAAGGGGAGTACAAAAGTGCAACAACATGGCAGCTTTCACAGCTTTTTCCTTGGCACCATCCCTATACCTAGGCTGTTTTATCTGCCTAGGGTTAGGGTTAGGGTTCAGCCTAGGGCTTGGAGTTTTTTAACCAGGAAGCCCTGAGTTCCAGGCTTACTGCATCTGCCGAAGGCATCCCAAAGGGAGTGCAGAAGTGCCACAACATGGCTGCTTTAACAGCTTTTCCCTTAGGAAGAACCCTAATACGCGGCTGATTTACCTTCCTAGGGTTACTGTTAGGCTTAGGCCTAGGACTTTTAAAACCAGGAAGCCCTGGGCTCCAGGCACACTGCAGCTGCGAAAGGCATCCCAAGGGGAGCGCAAAAGTGACACAACTTGGCTGCCACCACTGATATTTCCATGAGACCATCCCGAACCATAGGCTGATTTTCCTTGCTAGGGTTAAGGTTTGAGTTACGCCTAGGGTAAGGGTTCTATTAACCAGAAAGCCCTGAGTTCCAAGAACACAGCAGCTGCGAAGGACTACCCAAGGAGAGCGCAAAAGTACCACAACATGCCTGCCTCCACAGCTTTTTCCTTGGGGACATGCCTAATTCCTGGCTGATTTGCCTTTCTCGTCTTAGGGTTGGGGTTCGGCCTAGGGCTAGGATTTTTTTAACTAGGAAGCCCTGAGTTCCAGGCTTACTGCATCTGCCAAAAGCATCCCAAAGGGAGTGCAGAAGTGCCACAACATGGCTGCTTTCACGGCTTTTCCCTTAGGAAGAACCCTAATACGCGGCTGATTTACCTTCCTAGGGTTACTGTTAGGCTTAGGCCTAGGACTTTTAAAACCAGGAAGCCCAGGGCTCCAGGCACACTGCAGCTGCGAAAGGCATCCCAAGGGGAGCGCAAAAGTGACACAACTTGGCTGCCACCACTGATATTTCCATGAGACCATCCCGAACCATAGGCTGATTTTCCTTCCTAGGGTTAAGGTTTGAGTTATGCCTGGGGTAAGGGTTCTATTAACCAGAAAGCCCTGAGTTCCAAGAACACAGCAGCTGCGAAGGACTACCCAAGAAGAGCGCAAAAGTCCCACAACATGCCTGCCTCCACAGCTTTTTCCTTGGGGACATGCCTAATTCCTGGCTGATTTGCCTTTCTCGTCTTAGGGTTGGGGTTCGGCCTAGGGCTAGGATTTTTTAAATCAGGAAGCCCTGAGTTCCAGGCACACTGGAGCTGTGAAAGGCATCCAAAAGGGAGTGCAAAAGTGCCACAACATGGCTGCTTTCACGGCTGTTTCCTTGGCAAGAAGCCTAATACCAGGCAGATTTCCCTTCCCAGGGTTACTGTTACGCTTAGGCCTAGGGCTAGGATTTTTAAAACTAGGAAGCCCTTAGTTCCAGGCACACTGCAGCTGTTCAAGGCATCCCAAAGGGAGTACAAAAGTGCAACAACATGGCAGCTTTCACAGCTTTTTCCTTGGCACCATCCCTATACCTAGGCTGATTTATCTGCCGAGGGTTAGGGTTAAGCTTCAGCCTAGGGCTTGGAGTTTTTTAACCAGGAAGCCCTGAGTTCCAGGCTTACTGCATCTGCCAAAGGCATCCCAAAGGGAGTGCAGAAGTGCCACAACATGGCTGCTTTCACGGCTTTTCCCTTAGGAAGAACCCTAATACCCGGCTGATTTACCTTCCTAGGGTTACTGTTAGGCTTAGGCCTAGGACTTTTAAAACCAGGAAGCCCTGGGCTCCAGGCACATGCAGCTGTTAAAGGCATCCCAAGAGGGCTGCAGAAGTGACACAACTTGGCTGCCTCTGCATCTATTCTCATGAGACCATCCCGAATCATAGGCTGATTTTCCTTCCTAGGGTTAAGGTTTGAGTTACGCCTGGGGTAAGGGTTCTATTAACCAGAAAGCCCTGAGTTCCAAGAACACAGCAGCTGCGAAGGACTACCCAAGAAGAGCGCAAAAGTACCACAACATGCCTGCCTCCACAGCTTTTTCCTTGGGGACATGCCTAATTCCTGGCTGATTTGCCTTTCTCGTCTTAGGGTTGGGGTTCGGCCTAGGGCTAGGATTTTTTTAACTAGGAAGCCCTGAGTTCCAGGCTTACTTCATCTGCAAAAAGCATCCCAAAGGGAGTGCAGAAGTGCCACAACATGGCTGCTTTCACGGCTTTTTCCTTAGGAAGAACCCTAATATGCGGCTGATTTACCTTCCTAGGGTTACTGTTAGGCTTAGGCCGAGGACTTTTAAAACCAGGAAGCCCTGGGCTCCAGGCACATGCAGCTGCGAAAGGCATCCCAAGAGGGCCGCAGAAGTGACACAACTTGGCTGCCTCTGCATCTATTCTCATGAGACCACCCTGAACCATACGCTGATTTTCCTTCCTAGGGTTAAGGTTTGAGTTACGCCTAGGGTAAGTGTTCTATTAACCAGAAAGCCCTGAGTTCCAAGAACACAGCAGCTGCAAAGGACTTCCCAAGAAGAGCGCAAAAGTACCACAACATGCCTGCCTCCACAGCTTTTTCCTTGGGGACATGCCTAATTCCTGGCTGATTTGCCTTTCTCGTCTTAGGGTTGGGGTTCGGCCTAGGGCTAGGATTTTTAAAATCAGGAAGCCCTGAGTTCCAGGCACACTGGAGCTGTGAAAGGCATCCAAAAGGGAGTGCAAAAGTGCCACAACATGGCTGCTTTCACGGCTGTTTCCTTGGCAAGAAGCCTAATACCAGGCAGATTTCCCTTCCCAGGGTTACTGTTACGCTTAGGCCTAGGGCTAGGATTTTTAAAACTAGGAAGCCCTTAGTTCCAGGCACACTGCAGCTGTGAAAGGCATCCCAAGGGGAGTACAAAAGTGCAACAACATGGCAGCTTTCACAGCTTTTTCCTTGGCACCATCCCTATACCTAGGCTGATTTATCTGCCGAGGGTTAGGGTTAAGCTTCAGCCTAGGGCTTGGAGTTTTTTAACCAGGAAGCCCTGAGTTCCAGGCTTACTGCATCTGCCAAAGGCATCCCAAAGGGAGTGCAGAAGTGCCACAACATGGCTGCTTTCACGGCTTTTCCCTTAGGAAGAACCCTAATACCCGGCAGAGTTACCTTCCTAGGGTTACTGTTAGGCTTAGGCCTAGGACTTTTAAAACCAGGAAGCCCTCGGCTCCAGGCACACTGCAGCTGCGAAAGGCAACCCAAGGGGAGCGCAAAAGTGACACAACTTGGCTGCCACCACTGATATTTCCATGAGACCATCCCGAAACATATGCTGATTTTCCTTCCTAGGGTTAAGGTTTGAGTTACGCCTAGGGTAAGGGTTCTATTAACCAGAAAGCCCTGAGTTCCAAGAACACAGCAGCTGCGAAGGACTTCCCAAGAAGAGCGCAAAAGTACCACAACATGCCTGCCTCCACAGCTTTTTCCTTGGGGACATGCCTAATTCCTGGCTGATTTGCCTTTCTCGTCTTAGGGTTGGGGTTCGGCCTAGGGCTAGGATTTTTAAAATCAGGAAGCCCTGAGTTCCAGGCACACTGGAGCTGTGAAAGACATCCAAAAGGGAGTGCAAAAGTGCCACAACATGGTTGCTTTCACGGCTTTTTCCTTGGCAAGAAGCTTAACACCAGGCTGATTTCCCTTCCCAGGGTTACTGTTACGCTTAGGCCTAGGGCTAGGATTTTTAAAACTAGGAAGCCCTTAGATCCAGGCACACTGCAGCTGCGAAAGGCATCCCAAGGGGAGTACAAAAGTGCAACAACATGGCAGCTTTCACAGCTTTTTCCTTGGCACCATCCCTATACCCAGGCTGTTTTATCTGCCTAGGGTTAGGGTTAGGGTTCAGCCTAGGGCTTGGAGTTTTTTAACCAGGAAGCCCTGAGTTCCAGGCTTACTGCATCTGCCAAAGGCATCCAAAAGGGAGTGCAGAAGTGCCACAACATGGCTGCTTTCACGGCTTTTCCCTTAGGAAGAACCCTAATACGCGGCTGATTTACCTTCCTAGGGTTACTGTTAGGCTTAGGCCTAGGACTTTTAAAACCAGGAAGCCCTCGGCTCCAGGCACACTGCAGCTGCGAAAGGCATCCCAAGGGGAGCGCAAAAGTGACACAACTTGGCTGCCACCACTGATATTTCCATGAGACCATCCCGAACCATAGGCTGATTTTCCTTCCTAGGGTTAAGGTTTGAGTTACGCCTAGGGTAAGGGTTCTATTAACCAGAAAGCCCTGAGTTCCAAGAACACAGCAGCTGCGAAGGACTACCCAAGAAGAGCGCAAAAGTACCACAACATGCCTGCCTCCACAGCTTTTTCCTTGGGGACATGCCTAATTCCTGGCTGATTTGCCTTTCTCGTCTTAGGGTTGGGGTTCGGCCTAGGGCTAGGATTTTTTAAATCAGGAAGCCCTGAGTTCCAGGCACACTGGAGCTGTGAAAGACATCCAAAAGGGAGTGCAAAAGTGCCACAACATGGTTGCTTTCACGGCTTTTTCCTTGGCAAGAAGCTTAACACCAGGCTGATTTCCCTTCCCAGGGTTACTGTTACGCTTAGGCCTAGGGCTAGGATTTTTAAAACTAGGAAGCCCTTAGATCCAGGCACACTGCAGCTGCGAAAGGCATCCCAAGGGGAGTACAAAAGTGCAACAACATGGCAGCTTTCACAGCTTTTTCCTTGGCACCATCCCTATACCCAGGCTGTTTTATCTGCCTAGGGTTAGGGTTAGGGTTCAGCCTAGGGCTTGGAGTTTTTTAACCAGGAAGCCCTGAGTTCCAGGCTTACTGCATCTGCCAAAGGCATCCAAAAGGGAGTGCAGAAGTGCCACAACATGGCTGCTTTCACAGCTTTTCCCTTAGGAAGAACCCTAATACCCGGCTGATATACCTTCCTAGGGTTACTGTTAGGCTTAGGCCTAGGACTTTTAAAACCAGGAAGCCCTGGGCTCCAGGCAGACTGCAGCTGCGAATGGCATCCCAAGGGGAGCGCAAAAGTGACGCAACTTGGCTGCCACCACTGATATTTCCATGAGACCATCCCGAACCATAGGCTGATTTTCCTTCCTAGGGTTAAGGTTTGATTTACGCCTAGGGTAAGGGTTCTATTAACCAGAAAGCCCTGAGTTCCAAGAACACAGCAGCTGCGAAGGACTAGCCAAGAAGAGCGCAAAAGTACCACAACATGCCTGCCTCCACAGCTTTTTCCTTGGGGACATGCCTAATTCCTGGCTGATTTGCCTTTCTCGTCTTAGGGTTGGGGTTCGGCCTAGGGCTAGGATTTTTTTAACTAGGAAGCCCTGAGTTCCAGGCTTACTTCATCTGCCAAAGGCATCCCAAAGGGAGTGCAGAAGTGCCACAACATGGCTGCTTTCATGGCTTTTCCCTTAGGAAGAACCCTAATACCCGGCTGATTTACCTTCCTAGGGTTACTGTTTGGCTTAGGCCTAGGACTTTTAAAACCAGGAAGCCCAGGGCTCCAGGCACACTGCAGCTGCGAAAGGCATCCCAAGGGGAGCGCAAAAGTGACACAACTTGGCTGCCACCACTGATATTTCCATGAGACCATCCCGAACCATAGGCTGATTTTCCTTCCTAGGGTTAAGGTTTGAGTTACGCCTAGGGTAAGGGTTCTATTAACCAGAAAGCCCTGAGTTCCAAGAACACAGCAGCTGCGAAGGACTACCCAAGAAGAGCGCAAAAGTACCACAACATGCCTGCCTCCACAGCTTTTTCCTTGGGGACATGCCTAATTCCTGGCTGATTTGCCTTTCTCGTCTTAGGGTTGGGGTTCGGCCTAGGGCTAGGATTTTTAAAATCAGGAAGCCCTGCGTTCCAGGCACACTGGAGCTGTGAAAGGCATCCAAAAGGGAGTGCAAAAGTGCCACAACATGGCTGCTTTCACGGCTTTTTCCTTGGCAAGAAGCCTAACACCAGGCTGATTTCCCTCCCCAGGGTTACTGTTAGGCTTAGGCCTAGGGCTGGGATTTTTAAAACTAGGAAGCCCTTAGTTCCAGGCACACTGCAGCTGCGAAAGGCATCCCAAGGGGAGTACAAAAGTGCAACAACATGGCAGCTTTCACAGCTTTTTCCTTGGGGACATGCCTATACCTAGGCTGATTTATCTGCCTAGGGTTAGGGTTAGGGTTCAGCCTAGGGCTTGGAGTTTTTTAACCAGGAAGCCCTGAGTTCCAGGCTTACTGCATCTGCCAAAGGCATCCCAAAGGGAGTGCAGAAGTGCCACAACATGGCTGCTTTCACGGCTTTTCCCTTAGGAAGAACCCTAATACCCGGCTGATTTACCTTCCTAGGGTTACTGTTAGGCTTAGGCCTAGGACTTTTAAAACCAGGACGCCCTGGGCTCCAGGCACACTGCAGCTGCGAAAGGCATCCCAAGGGGAGCGCAAAAGTGACACAACTTGGCTGCCACCACTGATATTTCCATGAGACCATCCCGAACCATAGGCTGATTTTCCTTCCTAGGGTTAAGGTTTGAGTTACGCCTAGGGTAAGGGTTCTATTAACCAGAAAGCCCTGAGTTCCAAGAACACAGCAGCTGCGAAGGACTACCCAAGGAGAGCGCAAAAGTACCACAACATGCCTGCCTCCACAGCTTTTTCCTTGGGGACATGCCTAATTCCTGGCTGATTTGCCTTTCTCGTCTTAGGGTTGGGGTTCGGCCTAGGGCTAGGATTTTTAAAATCAGGAAGCCCTGAGTTCCAGGCACACTGGAGCTGTGAAAGGCATCCAAAAGGGAGTGCAAAAGTGCCACAACATGGTTGCTTTCCCGGCTTTTTCCTTGGCAAGAAGCTTAACACCAGGCTGATTTCCCTTCCCAGGGTTACTGTTACGCTTAGGCCTAGGGCTAGGATTTTTAAAAGTAGGAAGCCCTTAGATCCAGGCACACTGCAGCTGTTCAAGGCATCCCAAGGGGAGTACAAAAGTGCAACAACATGGCAGCTTTCACAGCTTTTTCCTTGGCACCATCCCTATACCTAGGCTGTTTTATCTGCCTAGGGTTAGGGTTAGGGTTCAGCCTAGGGCTTGGAGTTTTTTAACCAGGAAGCCCTGAGTTCCAGGCTTACTGCATCTGCCGAAGGCATCCCAAAGGGAGTGCAGAAGTGCCACAACATGGCTGCTTTAACAGCTTTTCCCTTAGGAAGAACCCTAATACGCGGCTGATTTACCTTCCTAGGGTTACTGTTAGGCTTAGGCCTAGGACTTTTAAAACCAGGAAGCCCTGGGCTCCAGGCACACTGCAGCTGCGAAAGGCATCCCAAGGGGAGCGCAAAAGTGACACAACTTGGCTGCCACCACTGATATTTCCATGAGACCATCCCGAACCATAGGCTGATTTTCCTTGCTAGGGTTAAGGTTTGAGTTACGCCTAGGGTAAGGGTTCTATTAACCAGAAAGCCCTGAGTTCCAAGAACACAGCAGCTGCGAAGGACTACCCAAGGAGAGCGCAAAAGTACCACAACATGCCTGCCTCCACAGCTTTTTCCTTGGGGACATGCCTAATTCCTGGCTGATTTGCCTTTCTCGTCTTAGGGTTGGGGTTCGGCCTAGGGCTAGGATTTTTTTAACTAGGAAGCCCTGAGTTCCAGGCTTACTGCATCTGCCAAAAGCATCCCAAAGGGAGTGCAGAAGTGCCACAACATGGCTGCTTTCACGGCTTTTCCCTTAGGAAGAACCCTAATACGCGGCTGATTTACCTTCCTAGGGTTACTGTTAGGCTTAGGCCTAGGACTTTTAAAACCAGGAAGCCCTGGGCTCCAGGCACACTGCAGCTGCGAAAGGCATCCCAAGGGGAGCGCAAAAGTGACGCAACTTGGCTGCCACCACTGATATTTCCATGAGGCCATCCCGAACCATAGGCTGATTTTCCTTCCTAGGGTTAAGGTTTGAGTTACGCCTAGGGTAAGGGTTCTATTAACCAGAAAGCCCTGAGTTCCAAGAACACAGCAGCTGCGAAGGACTAGCCAAGAAGAGCGCAAAAGTACCACAACATGCCTGCCTCCACAGCTTTTTCCTTGGGGACATGCCTAATTCCTGGCTGATTTGCCTTTCTCGTCTTAGGGTTGGGGTTCGGCCTAGGGCTAGGATTTTTTTAACTAGGAAGCCCTGAGTTCCAGGCTTACTTCATCTGCCAAAGGCATCCCAAAGGGAGTGCAGAAGTGCCACAACATGGCTGCTTTCATGGCTTTTCCCTTAGGAAGAACCCTAATACCCGGCTGATTTACCTTCCTAGGGTTACTGTTTGGCTTAGGCCTAGGACTTTTAAAACCAGGAAGCCCAGGGCTCCAGGCACACTGCAGCTGCGAAAGGCATCCCAAGGGGAGCGCAAAAGTGACACAACTTGGCTGCCACCACTGATATTTCCATGAGACCATCCCGAACCATAGGCTGATTTTCCTTCCTAGGGTTAAGGTTTGAGTTACGCCTAGGGTAAGGGTTCTATTAACCAGAAAGCCCTGAGTTCCAAGAACACAGCAGCTGCGAAGGACTACCCAAGAAGAGCGCAAAAGTACCACAACATGCCTGCCTCCACAGCTTTTTCCTTGGGGACATGCCTAATTCCTGGCTGATTTGCCTTTCTCGTCTTAGGGTTGGGGTTCGGCCTAGGGCTAGGATTTTTAAAATCAGGAAGCCCTGCGTTCCAGGCACACTGGAGCTGTGAAAGGCATCCAAAAGGGAGTGCAAAAGTGCCACAACATGGCTGCTTTCACGGCTTTTTCCTTGGCAAGAAGCCTAACACCAGGCTGATTTCCCTCCCCAGGGTTACTGTTAGGCTTAGGCCTAGGGCTGGGATTTTTAAAACTAGGAAGCCCTTAGTTCCAGGCACACTGCAGCTGCGAAAGGCATCCCAAGGGGAGTACAAAAGTGCAACAACATGGCAGCTTTCACAGCTTTTTCCTTGGGGACATGCCTATACCTAGGCTGATTTATCTGCCTAGGGTTAGGGTTAGGGTTCAGCCTAGGGCTTGGAGTTTTTTAACCAGGAAGCCCTGAGTTCCAGGCTTACTGCATCTGCCAAAGGCATCCCAAAGGGAGTGCAGAAGTGCCACAACATGGCTGCTTTCACGGCTTTTCCCTTAGGAAGAACCCTAATACCCGGCTGATTTACCTTCCTAGGGTTACTGTTAGGCTTAGGCCTAGGACTTTTAAAACCAGGACGCCCTGGGCTCCAGGCACACTGCAGCTGCGAAAGGCATCCCAAGGGGAGCGCAAAAGTGACACAACTTGGCTGCCACAACTGATATTTCCATGAGACCATCCCGAACCATAGGCTGATTTTCCTTCCTAGGGTTAAGGTTTGAGTTACGCCTAGGGTAAGGGTTCTATTAACCAGAAAGCCCTGAGTTCCAAGAACACAGCAGCTGCGAAGGACTACCCAAGGAGAGCGCAAAAGTACCACAACATGCCTGCCTCCACAGCTTTTTCCTTGGGGACATGCCTAATTCCTGGCTGATTTGCCTTTCTCGTCTTAGGGTTGGGGTTCGGCCTAGGGCTAGGATTTTTGAAATCAGGAAGCCCTGAGTTCCAGGCACACTGGAGCTGTGAAAGGCATCCAAAAGGGAGTGCAAAAGTGCCACAACATGGTTGCTTTCCCGGCTTTTTCCTTGGCAAGAAGCTTAACACCAGGCTGATTTCCCTTCCCAGGGTTACTGTTACGCTTAGGCCTAGGGCTAGGATTTTTAAAACTAGGAAGCCCTTAGATCCAGGCACACTGCAGCTGTTCAAGGCATCCCAAGGGGAGTACAAAAGTGCAACAACATGGCAGCTTTCACAGCTTTTTCCTTGGCACCATCCCTATACCTAGGCTGTTTTATCTGCCTAGGGTTAGGGTTAGGGTTCAGCCTAGGGCTTGGAGTTTTTTAACCAGGAAGCCCTGAGTTCCAGGCTTACTGCATCTGCCGAAGGCATCCTAAAGGGAGTGCAGAAGTGCCACAACATGGCTGCTTTAACAGCTTTTCCCTTAGGAAGAACCCTAATACGCGGCTGATTTACCTTCCTAGGGTTACTGTTAGGCTTAGGCCTAGGACTTTTAAAACCAGGAAGCCCTGGGCTCCAGGCACACTGCAGCTGCGAAAGGCATCCCAAGGGGAGCGCAAAAGTGACACAACTTGGCTGCCACCACTGATATTTCCATGAGACCATCCCGAACCATAGGCTGATTTTCCTTCCTAGGGTTAAGGTTTGAGTTACGCCTAGGGTAAGGGTTCTATTAACCAGAAAGCCCTGAGTTCCAAGAACACAGCAGCTGCGAAGGACTACCCAAGGAGAGCGCAAAAGTACCACAACATGCCTGCCTCCACAGCTTTTTCCTTGGGGACATGCCTAATTCCTGGCTGATTTGCCTTTCTCGTCTTAGGGTTGGGGTTCGGCCTAGGGCTAGGATTTTTTTAACTAGGAAGCCCTGAGTTCCAGGCTTACTGCATCTGCCAAAAGCATCCCAAAGGGAGTGCAGAAGTGCCACAACATGGCTGCTTTCACGGCTTTTCCCTTAGGAAGAACCCTAATACGCGGCTGATTTACCTTCCTAGGGTTACTGTTAGGCTTAGGCCTAGGACTTTTAAAACCAGGAAGCCCAGGGCTCCAGGCACACTGCAGCTGCGAAAGGCATCCCAAGGGGAGCGCAAAAGTTACACAACTTGGCTGCCACCACTGATATTTCCATGAGACCATCCCGAACCATAGGCTGATTTTCCTTCCTAGGGTTAAGGTTTGAGTTATGCCTGGGGTAAGGGTTCTATTAACCAGAAAGCCCTGAGTTCCAAGAACACAGCAGCTGCGAAGGACTACCCAAGAAGAGCGCAAAAGTACCACAACATGCCTGCCTCCACAGCTTTTTCCTTGGGGACATGCCTAATTCCTGGCTGATTTGCCTTTCTCGTCTTAGGGTTGGGGTTCGGCCTAGGGCTAGGATTTTTTAAATCAGGAAGCCCTGAGTTCGAGGCACACTGGAGCTGTGAAAGGCATCCAAAAGGGAGTGCAAAAGTGCCACAACATGGCTGCTTTCACGGCTGTTTCCTTGGCAAGAAGCCTAATACCAGGCAGATTTCCCTTCCCAGGGTTACTGTTACGCTTAGGCCTAGGGCTAGGATTTTTAAAACTAGGAAGCCCTTAGTTCCAGGCACACTGCAGCTGTTCAAGGCATCCCAAAGGGAGTACAAAAGTGCAACAACATGGCAGCTTTCACAGCTTTTTCCTTGGCACCATCCCTATACCTAGGCTGATTTATATGCCGAGGGTTAGGGTTAAGCTTCAGCCTAGGGCTTGGAGTTTTTTAACCAGGAAGCCCTGAGTTCCAGGCTTACTGCATCTGCCAAAGGCATCCCAAAGGGAGTGCAGAAGTGCCACAACATGGCTGCTTTCACGGCTTTTCCCTTAGGAAGAACCCTAATACGCGGCTGATTTACCTTCCTAGGGTTACTGTTAGGCTTAGGCCTAGGACTTTTAAAACCAGGAAGCCCTGGGCTCCAGGCACACTGCAGCTGCGAAAGGCATCCCAAGGGGAGCGCAAAAGTGACACAACTTGGCTGCCACCACTGATATTTCCATGAGACCATCCCGAACCATAGGCTGATTTTCCTTCCTAGGGTTAAGGTTTGAGTTACGCCTAGGGTAAGGGTTCTATTAACCAGAAAGCCCTGAGTTCCAAGAACACAGCAG
This sequence comes from Ammospiza maritima maritima, assembly GCA_036010785.1. Classification (NCBI taxonomy): domain Eukaryota; kingdom Metazoa; phylum Chordata; class Aves; order Passeriformes; family Passerellidae; genus Ammospiza; species Ammospiza maritima. The sequence continues at coordinate 1,239,043 of JAYKTQ010000420.1, forward strand.
CTGCGAAGGACTACCCAAGGAGAGCGCAAAAGTACCACAACATGCCTGCCTCCACAGCTTTTTCCTTGGGGACATGCCTAATTCCTGGCTGATTTGCCTTTCTCGTCTTAGGGTTGGGGTTCGGCCTAGGGCTAGGATTTTTAAAATCAGGAAGCCCTGAGTTCCAGGCACACTGGAGCTGTGAAAGGCATCCAAAAGGGAGTGCAAAAGTGCCACAACATGGTTGCTTTCCCGGCTTTTTCCTTGGCAAGAAGCTTAACACCAGGCTGATTTCCCTTCCCAGGGTTACTGTTACGCTTAGGCCTAGGGCTAGGATTTTTAAAACTAGGAAGCCCTTAGATCCAGGCACACTGCAGCTGTTCAAGGCATCCCAAGGGGAGTACAAAAGTGCAACAACATGGCAGCTTTCACAGCTTTTTCCTTGGCACCATCCCTATACCTAGGCTGTTTTATCTGCCTAGGGTTAGGGTTAGGGTTCAGCCTAGGGCTTGGAGTTTTTTAACCAGGAAGCCCTGAGTTCCAGGCTTACTGCATCTGCCGAAGGCATCCCAAAGGGAGTGCAGAAGTGCCACAACATGGCTGCTTTAACAGCTTTTCCCTTAGGAAGAACCCTAATACGCGGCTGATTTACCTTCCTAGGGTTACTGTTAGGCTTAGGCCTAGGACTTTTAAAACCAGGAAGCCCTGGGCTCCAGGCACACTGCAGCTGCGAAAGGCATCCCAAGGGGAGCGCAAAAGTGACACAACTTGGCTGCCACCACTGATATTTCCATGAGACCATCCCGAACCATAGGCTGATTTTCCTTGCTAGGGTTAAGGTTTGAGTTACGCCTAGGGTAAGGGTTCTATTAACCAGAAAGCCCTGAGTTCCAAGAACACAGCAGCTGCGAAGGACTACCCAAGGAGAGCGCAAAAGTACCACAACATGCCTGCCTCCACAGCTTTTTCCTTGGGGACATGCCTAATTCCTGGCTGATTTGCCTTTCTCGTCTTAGGGTTGGGGTTCGGCCTAGGGCTAGGATTTTTTTAACTAGGAAGCCCTGAGTTCCAGGCTTACTGCATCTGCCAAAAGCATCCCAAAGGGAGTGCAGAAGTGCCACAACATGGCTGCTTTCACGGCTTTTCCCTTAGGAAGAACCCTAATACGCGGCTGATTTACCTTCCTAGGGTTACTGTTAGGCTTAGGCCTAGGACTTTTAAAACCAGGAAGCCCAGGGCTCCAGGCACACTGCAGCTGCGAAAGGCATCCCAAGGGGAGCGCAAAAGTGACACAACTTGGCTGCCACCACTGATATTTCCATGAGACCATCCCGAACCATAGGCTGATTTTCCTTCCTAGGGTTAAGGTTTGAGTTATGCCTGGGGTAAGGGTTCTATTAACCAGAAAGCCCTGAGTTCCAAGAACACAGCAGCTGCGAAGGACTACCCAAGAAGAGCGCAAAAGTCCCACAACATGCCTGCCTCCACAGCTTTTTCCTTGGGGACATGCCTAATTCCTGGCTGATTTGCCTTTCTCGTCTTAGGGTTGGGGTTCGGCCTAGGGCTAGGATTTTTTAAATCAGGAAGCCCTGAGTTCCAGGCACACTGGAGCTGTGAAAGGCATCCAAAAGGGAGTGCAAAAGTGCCACAACATGGCTGCTTTCACGGCTGTTTCCTTGGCAAGAAGCCTAATACCAGGCAGATTTCCCTTCCCAGGGTTACTGTTACGCTTAGGCCTAGGGCTAGGATTTTTAAAACTAGGAAGCCCTTAGTTCCAGGCACACTGCAGCTGTTCAAGGCATCCCAAAGGGAGTACAAAAGTGCAACAACATGGCAGCTTTCACAGCTTTTTCCTTGGCACCATCCCTATACCTAGGCTGATTTATCTGCCGAGGGTTAGGGTTAAGCTTCAGCCTAGGGCTTGGAGTTTTTTAACCAGGAAGCCCTGAGTTCCAGGCTTACTGCATCTGCCAAAGGCATCCCAAAGGGAGTGCAGAAGTGCCACAACATGGCTGCTTTCACGGCTTTTCCCTTAGGAAGAACCCTAATACCCGGCTGATTTACCTTCCTAGGGTTACTGTTAGGCTTAGGCCTAGGACTTTTAAAACCAGGAAGCCCTGGGCTCCAGGCACATGCAGCTGTTAAAGGCATCCCAAGAGGGCTGCAGAAGTGACACAACTTGGCTGCCTCTGCATCTATTCTCATGAGACCATCCCGAATCATAGGCTGATTTTCCTTCCTAGGGTTAAGGTTTGAGTTACGCCTGGGGTAAGGGTTCTATTAACCAGAAAGCCCTGAGTTCCAAGAACACAGCAGCTGCGAAGGACTACCCAAGAAGAGCGCAAAAGTACCACAACATGCCTGCCTCCACAGCTTTTTCCTTGGGGACATGCCTAATTCCTGGCTGATTTGCCTTTCTCGTCTTAGGGTTGGGGTTCGGCCTAGGGCTAGGATTTTTTTAACTAGGAAGCCCTGAGTTCCAGGCTTACTTCATCTGCAAAAAGCATCCCAAAGGGAGTGCAGAAGTGCCACAACATGGCTGCTTTCACGGCTTTTTCCTTAGGAAGAACCCTAATATGCGGCTGATTTACCTTCCTAGGGTTACTGTTAGGCTTAGGCCGAGGACTTTTAAAACCAGGAAGCCCTGGGCTCCAGGCACATGCAGCTGCGAAAGGCATCCCAAGAGGGCCGCAGAAGTGACACAACTTGGCTGCCTCTGCATCTATTCTCATGAGACCACCCTGAACCATACGCTGATTTTCCTTCCTAGGGTTAAGGTTTGAGTTACGCCTAGGGTAAGTGTTCTATTAACCAGAAAGCCCTGAGTTCCAAGAACACAGCAGCTGCAAAGGACTTCCCAAGAAGAGCGCAAAAGTACCACAACATGCCTGCCTCCACAGCTTTTTCCTTGGGGACATGCCTAATTCCTGGCTGATTTGCCTTTCTCGTCTTAGGGTTGGGGTTCGGCCTAGGGCTAGGATTTTTAAAATCAGGAAGCCCTGAGTTCCAGGCACACTGGAGCTGTGAAAGGCATCCAAAAGGGAGTGCAAAAGTGCCACAACATGGCTGCTTTCACGGCTGTTTCCTTGGCAAGAAGCCTAATACCAGGCAGATTTCCCTTCCCAGGGTTACTGTTACGCTTAGGCCTAGGGCTAGGATTTTTAAAACTAGGAAGCCCTTAGTTCCAGGCACACTGCAGCTGTGAAAGGCATCCCAAGGGGAGTACAAAAGTGCAACAACATGGCAGCTTTCACAGCTTTTTCCTTGGCACCATCCCTATACCTAGGCTGATTTATCTGCCGAGGGTTAGGGTTAAGCTTCAGCCTAGGGCTTGGAGTTTTTTAACCAGGAAGCCCTGAGTTCCAGGCTTACTGCATCTGCCAAAGGCATCCCAAAGGGAGTGCAGAAGTGCCACAACATGGCTGCTTTCACGGCTTTTCCCTTAGGAAGAACCCTAATACCCGGCAGAGTTACCTTCCTAGGGTTACTGTTAGGCTTAGGCCTAGGACTTTTAAAACCAGGAAGCCCTCGGCTCCAGGCACACTGCAACTGCGAAAGGCAACCCAAGGGGAGCGCAAAAGTGACACAACTTGGCTGCCACCACTGATATTTCCATGAGACCATCCCGAAACATATGCTGATTTTCCTTCCTAGGGTTAAGGTTTGAGTTACGCCTAGGGTAAGGGTTCTATTAACCAGAAAGCCCTGAGTTCCAAGAACACAGCAGCTGCGAAGGACTTCCCAAGAAGAGCGCAAAAGTACCACAACATGCCTGCCTCCACAGCTTTTTCCTTGGGGACATGCCTAATTCCTGGCTGATTTGCCTTTCTCGTCTTAGGGTTGGGGTTCGGCCTAGGGCTAGGATTTTTAAAATCAGGAAGCCCTGAGTTCCAGGCACACTGGAGCTGTGAAAGACATCCAAAAGGGAGTGCAAAAGTGCCACAACATGGTTGCTTTCACGGCTTTTTCCTTGGCAAGAAGCTTAACACCAGGCTGATTTCCCTTCCCAGGGTTACTGTTACGCTTAGGCCTAGGGCTAGGATTTTTAAAACTAGGAAGCCCTTAGATCCAGGCACACTGCAGCTGCGAAAGGCATCCCAAGGGGAGTACAAAAGTGCAACAACATGGCAGCTTTCACAGCTTTTTCCTTGGCACCATCCCTATACCCAGGCTGTTTTATCTGCCTAGGGTTAGGGTTAGGGTTCAGCCTAGGGCTTGGAGTTTTTTAACCAGGAAGCCCTGAGTTCCAGGCTTACTGCATCTGCCAAAGGCATCCAAAAGGGAGTGCAGAAGTGCCACAACATGGCTGCTTTCACGGCTTTTCCCTTAGGAAGAACCCTAATACGCGGCTGATTTACCTTCCTAGGGTTACTGTTAGGCTTAGGCCTAGGACTTTTAAAACCAGGAAGCCCTCGGCTCCAGGCACACTGCAGCTGCGAAAGGCATCCCAAGGGGAGCGCAAAAGTGACACAACTTGGCTGCCACCACTGATATTTCCATGAGACCATCCCGAACCATAGGCTGATTTTCCTTCCTAGGGTTAAGGTTTGAGTTACGCCTAGGGTAAGGGTTCTATTAACCAGAAAGCCCTGAGTTCCAAGAACACAGCAGCTGCGAAGGACTACCCAAGAAGAGCGCAAAAGTACCACAACATGCCTGCCTCCACAGCTTTTTCCTTGGGGACATGCCTAATTCCTGGCTGATTTGCCTTTCTCGTCTTAGGGTTGGGGTTCGGCCTAGGGCTAGGATTTTTTAAATCAGGAAGCCCTGAGTTCCAGGCACACTGGAGCTGTGAAAGACATCCAAAAGGGAGTGCAAAAGTGCCACAACATGGTTGCTTTCACGGCTTTTTCCTTGGCAAGAAGCTTAACACCAGGCTGATTTCCCTTCCCAGGGTTACTGTTACGCTTAGGCCTAGGGCTAGGATTTTTAAAACTAGGAAGCCCTTAGATCCAGGCACACTGCAGCTGCGAAAGGCATCCCAAGGGGAGTACAAAAGTGCAACAACATGGCAGCTTTCACAGCTTTTTCCTTGGCACCATCCCTATACCCAGGCTGTTTTATCTGCCTAGGGTTAGGGTTAGGGTTCAGCCTAGGGCTTGGAGTTTTTTAACCAGGAAGCCCTGAGTTCCAGGCTTACTGCATCTGCCAAAGGCATCCCAAAGGGAGTGCAGAAGTGCCACAACATGGCTGCTTTCACGGCTTTTCCCTTAGGAAGAACCCTAATACCCGGCTGATTTACCTTCCTAGGGTTACTGTTAGGCTTAGGCCTAGGACTTTTAAAACCAGGAAGCCCTGGGCTCCAGGCACACTGCAGCTGCGAAAGGCATCCCAAGGGGAGCGCAAAAGTGACACAACTTGGCTGCCACCACTGATATTTCCATGAGACCATCCCGAACCATAGGCTGATTTTCCTTCCTAGGGTTAAGGTTTGAGTTACGCCTAGGGTAAGGGTTCTATTAACCAGAAAGCCCTGAGTTCCAAGAACACAGCAGCTGCGAAGGACTACCCAAGAAGAGCGCAAAAGTACCACAACATGCCTGCCTCCACAGCTTTTTCCTTGGGGACATGCCTAATTCCTGGCTGATTTGCCTTTCTCGTCTTAGGGTTGGGGTTCGGCCTAGGGCTAGGATTTTTTAAATCAGGAAGCCCTGAGTTCCAGGCACACTGGAGCTGTGAAAGGCATCCAAAAGGGAGTGCAAAAGTGCCACAACATGGCTGCTTTCACGGCTGTTTCCTTGGCAAGAAGCCTAATACCAGGCAGATTTCCCTTCCCAGGGTTACTGTTACGCTTAGGCCTAGGGCTAGGATTTTTAAAACTAGGAAGCCCTTAGTTCCAGGCACACTGCAGCTGTTCAAGGCATCCCAAAGGGAGTACAAAAGTGCAACAACATGGCAGCTTTCACAGCTTTTTCCTTGGCACCATCCCTATACCTAGGCTGATTTATCTGCCGAGGGTTAGGGTTAAGCTTCAGCCTAGGGCTTGGAGTTTTTTAACCAGGAAGCCCTGAGTTCCAGGCTTACTGCATCTGCCAAAGGCATCCCAAATGGAGTGCAGAAGTGCCACAACATGGCTGCTTTCACGGCTTTTCCCTTAGGAAGAACCCTAATACCCGGCAGAGTTACCTTCCTAGGGTTACTGTTAGGCTTAGGCCTAGGACTTTTAAAACCAGGAAGCCCTGGGCTCCAGGCACATGCAGCTGTTAAAGGCATCCCAAGAGGGCTGCAGAAGTGACACAACTTGGCTGCCTCTGCATCTATTCTCATGAGACCATCCCGAAACATACGCTGATTTTCCTTCCTAGGGTTAAGGTTTGAGTTACGCCTAGGGTAAGGGTTCTATTAACCAGAAAGCCCTGAGTTCCAAGAACACAGCAGCTGCGAAGGACTTCCCAAGAAGAGCGCAAAAGTACCACAACATGCCTGCCTCCACAGCTTTTTCCTTGGGGACATGCCTAATTCCTGGCTGATTTGCCTTTCTCGTCTTAGGGTTGGGGTTCGGCCTAGGGCTAGGATTTTTAAAATCAGGAAGCCCTGAGTTCCAGGCACACTGGAGCTGTGAAAGGCATCCAAAAGGGAGTGCAAAAGTGCCACAACATGGCTGATTTCACGGCTTTTTCCTTGGCAAGAAGCCTAACACCAGGCTGATTTACCTTCCCAGGGTTACTGTTTAGCTTAGGCCTAGGGCTAGGATTTTTAAAACTAGGAAGCCCTTAGCTCCAGGCACACTGCATCTGTTCAAGGCATCCCAAGTGGAGTAAAAAAGTGCAACAACATGGCAGCTTTCACAGCTTTTGCCTTGGCACCATCCCTATACCTAGGCTGATTTATCTGCCTAGGGTTAGGGTTAGGGTTCAGCCTAGGGCTTGGAGTTTTTTAACCAGGAAGCCCTTAGTTCCAGGCTTACTGCATCTGCCAAAGGCATCCCAAAGGGAGTGCAGAAGTGCCACAACATGGCTGCTTTCACGGCTTTTCCCTTAGGAAGAACCCTAATACGCGGCTGATTTACCTTCCTAGGGTTACTGTTAGGCTTAGGCCTAGGACTTTTAAAACCAGTAAGCCCTGGGCTCCAGGCACACTGCAGCTGTTAAAGGCATCCCAAGAGGGCCACAGAAGTGACACAACTTGGCTGCCACCACTGATATTTCCATGAGACCATCCCGAATCATAGGCTGATTTTCCTTCCTAGGGTTAAGGTTTGAGTTACGCCTGGGGTAAGGGTTCTATTAACCAGAAAGCCCTGAGTTCCAAGAACACAGCAGCTGCGAAGGACTACCCAAGAAGAGCGCAAAAGTAACACAACATGCCTGCCTCCACAGCTTTTTCCTTGGGGACATGCCTAATTCCTGGCTGATTTGCCTTTCTCGTCTTAGGGTTGGGGTTCGGCCTAGGGCTAGGATTTTTTTAACTAGGAAGCCCTGAGTTCCAGGCTTACTTCATCTGCAAAAAGCATCCCAAAGGGAGTGCAGAAGTGCCACAACATGGCTGCTTTCACGGCTTTTCCCTTAGGAAGAACCCTAATACGCGGCTGATTTACCTTCCTAGGGTTACTGTTAGGCTTAGGCCGAGGACTTTTAAAACCAGGAAGCCCTGGGCTCCAGGCACATGCAGCTGCGAAAGGCATCCCAAGAGGGCCGCAGAAGTGACACAACTTGGCTGCCTCTGCATCTATTCTCATGAGACCATCCTGAAACATACGCTGATTTTCCTTCCTAGGGTTAAGGTTTGAGTTACGCCTAGGGTAAGTGTTCTATTAACCAGAAAGCCCTGAGTTCCAAGAACACAGCAGCTGCAAAGGACTTCCCAAGAAGAGCGCAAAAGTACCACAACATGCCTGCCTCCACAGCTTTTTCCTTGGGGACATGCCTAATTCCTGGCTGATTTGCCTTTCTCGTCTTAGGGTTGGGGTTCGGCCTAGGGCTAGGATTTTTTAAATCAGGAAGCCCTGAGTTCCAGGCTTACTGCATCTGCCAAAGGCATCCAAAAGGGAGTGCAAAAGTGCCACAACATGGCTGCTTTCACGTCTGTTTCCTTGGCAAGAAGCCTAATACCAGGCAGATTTCCCTTCCCAGGGTTACTGTTACGCTTAGGCCTAGGGCTAGGACTTTTAAAACTAGGAAGCCCTTAGTTCCAGGCACACTGCAGCTGTTCAAGGCATCCCAAAGGGAGTACAAAAGTGCAACAACATGGCAGCTTTCACAGCTTTTTCCTTGGCACCATCCCTATACCTAGGCTGATTTATCTGCCGAGGTTAGGGTTAAGCTTCAGCCTAGGGCTTGGAGTTTTTTAACCAGGAAGCCCTGAGTTCCAGGCTTACTGCATCTGCCAAAGGCATCCCAAAGGGAGTGCAGAAGTGCCACAACATGGCTGCTTTCACGGCTTTTCCCTTAGGAAGAACCCTAATACCCGGCAGAGTTACCTTCCTAGGGTTACTGTTAGGCTTAGGCCTAGGACTTTTAAAACGAGGAAGCCCTGGGCTCCAGGCACATGCAGCTGTTAAAGGCATCCCAAGAGGGCTGCAGAAGTGACACAACTTGGCTGCCTCTGCATCTATTCTCATGAGACCATCCCGAAACATATGCTGATTTTCCTTCCTAGGGTTAAGGTTTGAGTTACGCCTAGGGTAAGGGTTCTATTAACCAGAAAGCCCTGAGTTCCAAGAACACAGCAGCTGCGAAGGACTTCCCAAGAAGAGCGCAAAAGTACCACAACATGCCTGCCTCCACAGCTTTTTCCTTGGGGACATGCCTAATTCCTGGCTGATTTGCCTTTCTCGTCTTAGGGTTGGGGTTCGGCCTAGGGCTAGGATTTTTAAAATCAGGAAGCCCTGAGTTCCAGGCATACTGGAGCTGTGAAAGACATCCAAAAGGGAGTGCAAAAGTGCCACAACATGGTTGCTTTCACGGCTTTTTCCTTGGCAAGAAGCTTAACACCAGGCTGATTTCCCTTCCCAGGGTTACTGTTACGCTTAGGCCTAGGGCTAGGATTTTTAAAACTAGGAAGCCCTTAGATCCAGGCACACTGCAGCTGCGAAAGGCATCCCAAGGGGAGTACAAAAGTGCAACAACATGGCAGCTTTCACAGCTTTTTCCTTGGCACCATCCCTATACCCAGGCTGTTTTATCTGCCTAGGGTTAGGGTTAGGGTTCAGCCTAGGGCTTGGAGTTTTTTAACCAGGAAGCCCTGAGTTCCAGGCTTACTGCATCTGCCAAAGGCATCCCAAAGGGAGTGCAGAAGTGCCACAACATGGCTGCTTTCACAGCTTTTCCCTTAGGAAGAACCCTAATACCCGGCTGATTTACCTTCCTAGGGTTACTGTTAGGCTTAGGCCTAGGACTTTTAAAACCAGGAAGCCCTGGGCTCCAGGCACACTGCAGCTGCGAAAGGCATCCCAAGGGGAGCGCAAAAGTGACACAACTTGGCTGCCACCACTGATATTTCCATGAGACCATCCCGAACCATAGGCTGATTTTCCTTCCTAGGGTTAAGGTTTGAGTTACGCCTAGGGTAAGGGTTCTATTAACCAGAAAGCCCTGAGTTCCAAGAACACAGCAGCTGCGAAGGACTACCCAAGAAGAGCGCAAAAGTACCACAACATGCCTGCCTCCACAGCTTTTTCCTTGGGGACATGCCTAATTCCTGGCTGATTTGCCTTTCTCGTCTTAGGGTTGGGGTTCGGCCTAGGGCTAGGATTTTTAAAATCAGGAAGCCCTGAGTTCCAGGCACACTGGAGCTGTGAAAGGCATCCAAAAGGGAGTGCAAAAGTGCCACAACATGGCTGCTTTCACGGCTGTTTCCTTGGCAAGAAGCCTAATACCAGGCAGATTTCCCTTCCCAGGGTTACTGTTACGCTTAGGCCTAGGGCTAGGATTTTTAAAACTAGGAAGCCCTTAGTTCCAGGCACACTGCAGCTGTTCAAGGCATCCCAAAGGGAGTACAAAAGTGCAACAACATGGCAGCTTTCACAGCTTTTTCCTTGGCACCATCCCTATACCTAGGCTGATTTATCTGCCGAGGGTTAGGGTTAAGCTTCAGCCTAGGGCTTGGAGTTTTTTAACCAGGAAGCCCTGAGTTCCAGGCTTACTGCATCTGCCAAAGGCATCCCAAAGGGAGTGCAGAAGTGCCACAACATGGCTGCTTTCACGGCTTTTCCCTTAGGAAGAACCCTAATACCCGGCAGAGTTACCTTCCTAGGGTTACTGTTAGGCTTAGGCCTAGGACTTTTAAAACCAGGAAGCCCTGGGCTCCAGGCACATGCAGCTGTTAAAGGCATCCCAAGAGGGCTGCAGAAGTGACACAACTTGGCTGCCTCTGCATCTATTCTCATGAGACCATCCCGAAACAGACGCTGATTTTCCTTCCTAGGGTTAAGGTTTGAGTTACGCCTAGGGTAAGGGTTCTATTAACCAGAAAGCCCTGAGTTCCAAGAACACAGCAGCTGCGAAGGACTTCCCAAGAAGAGCGCAAAAGTACCACAACATGCCTGCCTCCACAGCTTTTTCCTTGGGGACATGCCTAATTCCTGGCTGATTTGCCTTTCTCGTCTTAGGGTTGGGGTTCGGCCTAGGGCTAGGATTTTTAAAATCAGGAAGCCCTGAGTTCCAGGCACACTGGAGCTGTGAAAGGCATCCCAAAGGGAGTGCAAAAGTGCCACAACATGGCTGCTTTCCCGGCTTTTTCCTTGGCAAGAAGCCTAACACCAGGCTGATTTACCTTCCCAGGGTTACTGTTACGCTTAGGACTAGGGCTAGGATTTTTAAAACTAGGAAGCCCTTAGCTCCAGGCACACTGCATCTGTTCAAGGCATCCCAAGTGGAGTAAAAAAGTGCAACAACATGGCAGCTTTCACAGCTTTTGCCTTGGCACCATCCCTATACCTAGGCTGATTTATCTGCCTAGGGTTAGGGTTAGGGTTCAGCCTAGGGCTTGGAGTTTTTTAACCAGGAAGCCCTGAGTTCCAGGCTTACTGCATCTGCCAAAGGCATCCCAAAGGGAGTGCAGAAGTGCCACAACATGGCTGCTTTCACGGCTTTTCCCTTAGGAAGAACCCTAATACGCGGCTGATTTACCTTCCTAGGGTTACTGTTAGGCTTAGGCCTAGGACTTTTAAAACCAGGAAGCCCTGGGCTCCAGGCACACTGCAGCTGCGAAAGGCATCCCAAGGGGAGCGCAAAAGTGACACAACTTGGCTGCCACCACTGATATTTCCATGAGACCATCCCGAACCATAGGCTGATTTTCCTTCCTAGGGTTAAGGTTTGAGTTACGCCTGGGGTAAGGGTTCTATTAACCAGAAAGCCCTGAGTTCCAAGAACACAGCAGCTGCGAAGGACTAGCCAAGAAGAGCGCAAAAGTACCACAACATGCCTGCCTCCACAGCTTTTTCCTTGGGGACATGCCTAATTCCTGGCTGATTTGCCTTTCTCGTCTTAGGGTTGGGGTTCGGCCTAGGGCTAGGATTTTTTTAACTAGGAAGCCCTGAGTTCCAGGCTTACTTCATCTGCAAAAAGCATCCCAAAGGGAGTGCAGAAGTGCCACAACATGGCTGCTTTCACGGCTTTTCCCTTAGGAAGAACCCTAATACGCGGCTGATTTACCTTCCTAGGGTTACTGTTAGGCTTAGGCCGAGGACTTTTAAAACCAGGAAGCCCTGGGCTCCAGGCACATGCAGCTGCGAAAGGCATCCTAAGAGGGCCGCAGAAGTGACACAACTTGGCTGCCTCTGCATCTATTCTCATGAGACCATCCTGAACCACACGCTGATTTTCCTTCCTAGGGTTAAGGTTTGAGTTACGCCTAGGGTAAGTGTTCTATTAACCAGAAAGCCCTGAGTTCCAAGAACACAGCAGCTGCAAAGGACTTCCCAAGAAGAGCGCAAAAGTACCACAACATGCCTGCCTCCACAGCTTTTTCCTTGGGGACATGCCTAATTCCTGGCTGATTTGCCTTTCTCGTCTTAGGGTTGGGGTTCGGCCTAGGGCTAGGATTTTTAAAATCAGGAAGCCCTGAGTTCCAGGCACACTGGAGCTGTGAAAGGCATCCAAAAGGGAGTGCAAAAGTGCCACAACATGGCTGCTTTCACGGCTGTTTCCTTGGCAAGAAGCCTAATACCAGGCAGATTTCCCTTCCCAGGGTTACTGTTACGCTTAGGCCTAGGGCTAGGATTTTTAAAACTAGGAAGCCCTTAGTTCCAGGCACACTGCAGCTGTTCAAGGCATCCCAAAGGGAGTACAAAAGTGCAACAACATGGCAGCTTTCACAGCTTTTTCCTTGGCACCATCCCTATACCTAGGCTGATTTATCTGCCGAGGGTTAGGGTTAAGCTTCAGCCTAGGGCTTGGAGTTTTTTAACCAGGAAGCCCTGAGTTCCAGGCTTACTGCATCTGCCAAAGGCATCCCAAAGGGAGTGCAGAAGTGCCACAACATGGCTGCTTTCACAGCTTTTCCCTTAGGAAGAACCCTAATACCCGGCTGATTTACCTTCCTAGGGTTACTGTTAGGCTTAGGCCTAGGACTTTTAAAACCAGGAAGCCCAGGGCTCCAGGCACACTGCAGCTGCGAAAGGCATCCCAAGGGGAGCGCAAAAGTTACACAACTTGGCTGCCACCACTGATATTTCCATGAGACCATCCCGAACCATAGGCTGATTTTCCTTCCTAGGGTAAAGGTTTGAGTTACGCCTAGGGTAAGGGTTCTATTAACCAGAAAGCCCTGAGTTCCAAGAACACAGCAGCTGCGAAGGACTACCCAAGAAGAGCGCAAAAGTACCACAACATGCCTGCCTCCACAGCTTTTTCCTTGGGGACATGCCTAATTCCTGGCTGATTTGCCTTTCTCGTCTTAGGGTTGGGGTTCGGCCTAGGGCAAGGATATTTTAACTAGGAAGCCCTGAGTTCCAGGCTTACTTCATCTGCCAAAGGCATCCAAAAGGGAGTGCAAAAGTGCCACAACATGGCTGCTTTCACGGCTTTTTCCTTGGCAAGAAGCCTAACACCAGGCTGATTTACCTTCCCAGGGTTACTGTTACGCTTAGGCCTAGGGCTAGGATTTTTAAAACTAGGAAGCCCTTAGATCCAGGCACACTGCATCTGTTCAAGGCATCCCAAGTGGAGTAAAAAAGTGCAACAACATGGCAACTTTCACAGCTTTTGCCTTGGCACCATCCCTATACCTAGGCTGATTTATCTGCCTAGGGTTAGGGTTAGGGTTCAGCCTAGGGCTTGGAGTTTTTTAACCAGGAAGCCCTGAGTTCCAGGCTTACTGCATCTGCCAAAGGCATCCCAAATGGAGTGCAGAAGTGCCACAACATGGCTGCTTTCACGGCTTTTCCCTTAGGAAGAACCCTAATACGCGGCTGATTTACCTTCCTAGGCTTACTGTTAGGCTTAGGCCTAGGACTTTTAAAACCAGGAAGCCCTGGGCTCCAGGCACACTGCAGCTGCGAAAGGCATCCCAAGGGGAGCGCAAAAGTGACACAACTTGGCTGCCACCACTGATATTTCCATGAGACCATCCCGAACCATAGGCTGATTTTCCTTCCTAGGGTTAAGGTTTGAGTTACGCCTGGGGTAAGGGTTCTATTAACCAGAAAGCCCTGAGTTCCAAGAACACAGCAGCTGCGAAGGACTACCCAAGAAGAGCGCAAAAGTACCACAACATGCCTGCCTCCACAGCTTTTTCCTTGGGGACATGCCTAATTCCTGACTGATTTGCCTTTCTCGTCTTAGGGTTGGGGTTCGGCCTAGGGCTAGGATTTTTTTAACTAGGAAGCCCTGAGTTCCAGGCTTACTTCATCTGCCAAAGGCATCCCAAAGGGAGTGCAGAAGTGCCACAACATGGCTGCTTTCACGGCTTTTCCCTTAGGAAGAACCCTAATACGCGGCTGATTTACCTTCCTAGGGTTACTGTTTGGCTTAGGCTTAGGACTTTTAAAACCAGGAAGCCCAGGGCTCCAGGCACACTGCAGCTGCGAAAGGCATCCCAAGAGGGCCGCAAAAGTGACACAACTTGGCTGCCTCTGCATCTATTCTCATGAGACCATCCTGAACCATAGGCTGATTTTCCTTCCTAGGGTTAAGGTTTGAGTTACGCCTAGGGTAAGAGTTCTATTAACCAGAAAGCCCTGAGTTCCAAGAACACAGCAGCTGCGAAGGACTTCCCAAGAAGAGCGCAAAAGTACCACAACATGCCTGCCTCCACAGCTTTTTCCTTGGGGACATGCCTAATTCCTGGCTGATTTGCCTTTCTCGTCTTAGGGTTGGTGTTCGGCCTAGGGCTAGGATTTTTAAAATCAGGAAGCCCTGAGTTCCAGGCACACTGGAGCTGTGAAAGGCATCCAAAAGGGACTGCAAAAGTGCCACAACATGGTTGCTTTCACGGCTTTTTCCTTGGCAAGAAGCTTAACACCAGGCTGATTTCCCTTCCCAGGGTTACTGCTAGGCTTAGGCCTAGGGCTAGGATTTTTAAAACTAGGAAGCCCTTAGATCCAGGCACACTGCAGCTGCGAAAGGCATCCCAAGGGGAGTACAAAAGTGCAACAACATGGCAGCTTTCACAGCTTTTTCCTTGGCACCATCCCTATACCTAGGCTGTTTTATCTGCCTAGGGTTAGGCTTAGGGTTCAGCCTAGGGCTTGGAGTTTTTTAACCAGGAAGCCCTGAGTTCCAGGCTTACTGCATCTGCCAAAGGCATCCCAAAGGGAGTGCAGAAGTGCCACAACATGGCTGCTTTCACAGCTTTTCCCTTAGGAAGAACCCTAATACCCGGCTGATTTACCTTCCTAGGGTTACTGTTAGGCTTAGGCCTAGGACTTTTAAAACCAGGAAGCCCTGGGCTCCAGGCACATGCAGCTGTTAAAGGCATCCCAAGAGGGCTGCAGAAGTGACACAACTTGGCTGCCTCTGCATCTATTCTCATGAGACCATCTCGAAACATACGCTGATTTTCCTTCCTAGGGTTAAGGTTTGAGTTACGCCTAGGGTAAGGGTTCTATTAACCAGAAAGCCCTGAGTTCCAAGAACACAGCAGCTGCGAAGGACTACCCAAGAAGAGCGCAAAAGTACCACAACATGCCTGCCTCCACAGCTTTTTCCTTGGGGACATGCCTAATTCCTGGCTGATTTGCCTTTCTCGTCTTAGGGTTGGGGTTCGGCCTAGGGCTAGGATTTTTAAAATCAGGAAGCCCTGAGTTCCAGGCACACTGGAGCTGTGAAAGGCATCCAAAAGGGAGTGCAAAAGTGCCACAACATGGCTGCTTTCACGGCTTTTTCCTTGGCAAGAAGCTTAACACCAGGCTGATTTACCTTCCCAGGGTTACTATTACGCTTAGGCCTAGGGCTAGGATTTTTAAAACTAGGAAGCCCTTAGCTCCAGGCACACTGCATCTGTTCAAGGCATCCCAAGTGGAGTAAAAAAGTGCAACAACATGGCAGCTTTCACAGCTTTTGCCTTGGCACCATCCCTATACCTAGGCTGATTTATCTGCCTAGGGTTAGGGTTAGGGTTCAGCCTAGGGCTTGGAGTTTTTTAACCAGGAAGCCCTGAGTTCCAGGCTTACTGCATCTGCCAAAGGCATCCCAAAGGGAGTGCAGAAGTGCCACAACATGGCTGCTTTCACGGCTTTTCCCTTAGGAAGAACCCTAATACGCGGCTGATTTACCTTCCTAGGGTTACTGTTAGGCTTAGGCCTAGGACTTTTAAAACCAGGAAGCCCTGGGCTCCAGGCACACTGCAGCTGCGAAAGGCATCCCAAGGGGAGCGCAAAAGTGACACAACTTGGCTGCCACCATTGATATTTCCATGAGACCATCCCGTATCATGGGCTGATTTTCCTTCCTAGGTTTAAGGTTTGAGTTACGCCTGGGGTAAGGGTTCTATTAACCAGAAAGCCCTGAGTTCCAAGAACACAGCAGCTGCGAAGGACTACCCAAGAAGAGCGCAAAAGTACCACAACATGCCTGCCTCCACAGCTTTTTCCTTGGGGACATGCCTAATTCCTGGCTGATTTGCCTTTCTCGTCTTAGGGTTGGGGTTCGG
This sequence comes from Ammospiza maritima maritima, assembly GCA_036010785.1. NCBI lineage: Eukaryota > Metazoa > Chordata > Aves > Passeriformes > Passerellidae > Ammospiza > Ammospiza maritima. The sequence goes on from JAYKTQ010000420.1 coordinate 1,255,057, forward strand.
CCTAGGGCTAGGATTTTTTTAACTAGGAAGCCCTGAGTTCCAGGCTTACTGCATCTGCCAAAGGCATCCCAAAGGGAGTGCAGAAGTGCCACAACATGGCTGCTTTCACGGCTTTTCCCTTAGGAAGAACCCTAATACGCGGCTGATTTACCTTCCTAGGGTTACTGTTAGGCTTAGGCCTAGGACTTTTAAAACCAGGAAGCCCAGGGCTCCAGGCACACTGCAGCTGCGAAAGGCATCCCAAGGGGAGCGCAAAAGTGGCACAACTTGGCTGCCACCACTGATATTTCCATGAGATCATCCCGAACCATAGGCTGATTTTCCTTCCTAGGGTTAAGGTTTGAGTTATGCCTGGGGTAAGGGTTCTATTAACCAGAAAGCCCTGAGTTCCAAGAACACAGCAGCTGCGAAGGACTACCCAAGAAGAGCGCAAAAGTACCACAACATGCCTGCCTCCACAGCTTTTTCCTTGGGGACATGCCTAATTCCTGGCTGATTTGCCTTTCTCGTCTTAGGGTTGGGGTTCGGCCTAGGGCTAGGATTTTTAAAATCAGGAAGCCCTGAGTTCCAGGCACACTGGAGCTGTGAAAGGCATCCAAAAGGGAGTGCAAAAGTGCCACAACATGGCTGCTTTCACGGCTGTTTCCTTGGCAAGAAGCCTAATACCAGGCAGATTTCCCTTCCCAGGGTTACTGTTACGCTTAGGCCTAGGGCTAGGATTTTTAAAACTAGGAAGCCCTTAGATCCAGGCACACTGCAGCTGTTCAAGGCATCCCAAAGGGAGTACAAAAGTGCAACAACATGGCAGCTTTCACAGCTTTTTCCTTGGCACCATCCCTATACCTAGGCTGATTTATCTGCCGAGGGTTAGGGTTAAGCTTCAGCCTAGGGCTTGGAGTTTTTTAACCAGGAAGCCCTGAGTTCCAGGCTTACTGCATCTGCCAAAGGCATCCCAAAGGGAGTGCAGAAGTGCCACAACATGGCTGCTTTCACGGCTTTTCCCTTAGGAAGAACCCTAATACCCGGCAGAGTTACCTTCCTAGGGTTACTGTTAGGCTTAGGCCTAGGACTTTTAAAACCAGGAAGCCCTGGGCTCCAGGCACATGCAGCTGTTAAAGGCATCCCAAGAGGGCTGCAGAAGTGACACAACTTGGCTGCCTCTGCATCTATTCTCATGAGACCATCCCGAACCATAGGCTGATTTTCCTTCCTAGGGTTAAGGTTTGAGTTACGCCTAGGGTAAGGGTTCTATTAACCAGAAAGCCCTGAGTTCCAAGAACACAGCAGCTGCGAAGGACTTCCCAAGAAGAGCGCAAAAGTACCACAACATGCCTGCCTCCACAGCTTTTTCCTTGGGGACATGCCTAATTCCTGGCTGATTTGCCTTTCTCGTCTTAGGGTTGGGGTTCGGCCTAGGGCTAGGATTTTTAAAATCAGGAAGCCCTGAGTTCCAGGCACACTGGAGCTGTGAAAGGCATCCAAAAGGGAGTGCAAAAGTGCCACAACATGGTTGCTTTCACGGCTTTTTCCTTGGCAAGAAGCTTAACACCAGGCTGATTTCCCTTCCCAGGGTTACTGTTACGCTTAGGCCTAGGGCTAGGATTTTTAAAACTAGGAAGCCCTTAGATCCAGGCACACTGCAGCTGTTCAAGGCATCCCAAGGGGAGTACAAAAGTGCAACAACATGGCAGCTTTCACAGCTTTTTCCTTGGCACCATCCCTATACCTAGGCTGTTTTATCTGCCTAGGGTTAGGGTTAGGGTTCAGCCTAGGGCTTGGAGTTTTTTAACCAGGAAGCCCTGAGTTCCAGGCTTACTGCATCTGCCGAAGGCATCCCAAAGGGAGTGCAGAAGTGCCACAACATGGCTGCTTTCACAGCTTTTCCCTTAGGAAGAACCCTAATACCCGGCAGAGTTACCTTCCTAGGGTTACTGTTAGGCTTAGGCCTAGGACTTTTAAAACCAGGAAGCCCTGGGCTCCAGGCACACTGCAGCTGCGAAAGGCATCCCAAGGGGAGCGCAAAAGTGACACAACTTGGCTGCCTCTGCATCTATTCTCATGAGACCATCTCGAACCATACGCTGATTTTCCTTCCTAGGGTTAAGGTTTGAGTTATGCCTGGGGTAAGGGTTCTATTAACCAGAAAGCCCTGAGTTCCAAGAACACAGCAGCTGCGAAGGACTACCCAAGAAGAGCGCAAAAGTACCACAACATGCCTGCCTCCACAGCTTTTTCCTTGGGGACATGCCTAATTCCTGGCTGATTTGCCTTTCTCGTCTTAGGGTTGGGGTTCGGCCTAGGGCTAGGATTTTTAAAATCAGGAAGCCCTGAGTTCCAGGCACACTGGAGCTGTGAAAGGCATCCAAAAGAGAGTGCAAAAGTGCCACAACATGGCTGCTTTCACGGCTTTTTCCTTGGCAAGAAGCTTAACACCAGGGTGATTTCCCTTCCCAGGGTTACTGTTACGCTTAGGCCTAGGGCTAGGATTTTCAAAACAAGGAAGCCCTTAGCTCCAGGCACACTGCATCTGTTCAAGGCATCCCAAGTGGAGTAAAAAAGTGCAACAACATGGCAGCTTTCACAGCTTTTGCCTTGGCACCATCCCTATACCTAGGCTGATTTATCTGCCTAGGGTTAGGGTTAGGGTTCAGCCTAGGGCTTGGAGTTTTTTAACCAGGAAGCCCTGAGTTCCAGGCTTACTGCATCTGCCAAAGGCATCCCAAAGGGAGTGCAGAAGTGCCACAACATGGCTGCTTTCACGGCTTTTCCCTTAGGAAGAACCCTAATACGCGGCTGATTTACCTTCCTAGGGTTACTGTTAGGCTTAGGCCTAGGACTTTTAAAACCAGGAAGCCCTGGGCTCCAGGCACACTGCAGCTGCGAAAGGCATCCCAAGGGGAGCGCAAAAGTGACACAACTTGGCTGCCACCATTGATATTTCCATGAGACCATCCCGTATCATGGGCTGATTTTCCTTCCTAGGTTTAAGGTTTGAGTTACGCCTGGGGTAAGGGTTCTATTAACCAGAAAGCCCTGAGTTCCAAGAACACAGCAGCTGCGAAGGACTACCCAAGAAGAGCGCAAAAGTACCACAACATGCCTGCCTCCACAGCTTTTTCCTTGGGGACATGCCTAATTCCTGGCTGATTTGCCTTTCTCGTCTTAGGGTTGGGGTTCGGCCTAGGGCTAGGATTTTTTTAACTAGGAAGCCCTGAGTTCCAGGCTTACTGCATCTGCCAAAGGCATCCCAAAGGGAGTGCAGAAGTGCCACAACATGGCTGCTTTCACGGCTTTTCCCTTAGGAAGAACCCTAATACGCGGCTGATTTACCTTCCTAGGGTTACTGTTAGGCTTAGGCCTAGGACTTTTAAAACCAGGAAGCCCTGGGCTCCAGGCACACTGCAGCTGCGAAAGGCATCCCAAGGGGAGCGCAAAAGTGACACAACTTGGCTGCCACCACTGATATTTCCATGAGACCATCCCGAACCATAGGCTGATTTTCCTTCCTAGGGTTAAGGTTTGAGTTATGCCTGGGGTAAGGGTTCTATTAACCAGAAAGCCCTGAGTTCCAAGAACACAGCAGCTGCGAAGGACTACCCAAGAAGAGCGCAAAAGTACCACAACATGCCTGCCTCCACAGCTTTTTCCTTGGGGACATGCCTAATTCCTGGCTGATTTGCCTTTCTCGTCTTAGGGTTGGGGTTCGGCCTAGGGCTAGGATTTTTAAAATCAGGAAGCCCTGAGTTCCAGGCACACTGGAGCTGTGAAAGGCATCCAAAAGGGAGTGCAAAAGTGCCACAACATGGCTGCTTTCACGGCTGTTTCCTTGGCAAGAAGCCTAATACCAGGCAGATTTCCCTTCCCAGGGTTACTGTTACGCTTAGGCCTAGGGCTAGGATTTTTAAAACTAGGAAGCCCTTAGTTCCAGGCACACTGCAGCTGTTCAAGGCATCCCAAAGGGAGTACAAAAGTGCAACAACATGGCAGCTTTCACAGCTTTTTCCTTGGCACCATCCCTATACCTAGGCTGATTTATCTGCCGAGGGTTAGGGTTAAGCTTCAGCCTAGGGCTTGGAGTTTTTTAACCAGGAAGCCCTGAGTTCCAGGCTTACTGCATCTGCCAAAGGCATCCCAAAGGGAGTGCAGAAGTGCCACAACATGGCTGCTTTCACGGCTTTTCCCTTAGGAAGAACCCTAATACCCGGCTGATTTACCTTCCTAGGGTTACTGTTAGGCTTAGGCCTAGGACTTTTAAAACCAGGAAGCCCTGGGCTCCAGGCACATGCAGCTGTTAAAGGCATCCCAAGAGGGCTGCAGAAGTGACACAACTTGGCTGCCTCTGCATCTATTCTCATGAGACCATCCCGAATCATAGGCTGATTTTCCTTCCTAGGGTTAAGGTTTGAGTTACGCCTGGGGTAAGGGTTCTATTAACCAGAAAGCCCTGAGTTCCAAGAACACAGCAGCTGCGAAGGACTTCCCAAGAAGAGCGCAAAAGTACCACAACATGCCTGCCTCCACAGCTTTTTCCTTGGGGACATGCCTAATTCCTGGCTGATTTGCCTTTCTCGTCTTAGGGTTGGGGTTCGGCCTAGGGCTAGGATTTTTAAAATCAGGAAGCCCTGAGTTCCAGGCACACAGGAGCTGTGAAAGGCATCCAAAAGGGAGTGCAAAAGTGCCACAACATGGTTGCTTTCACGGCTTTTTCCTTGGCAAGAAGCTTAACACCAGGCTGATTTCCCTTCCCAGGGTTACTGTTACGCTTAGGCCTAGGGCTAGGATTTTTAAAACTAGGAAGCCCTTAGATCCAGGCACACTGCAGCTGTTCAAGGCATCCCAAGGGGAGTACAAAAGTGCAACAACATGGCAGCTTTCACAGCTTTTTCCTTGGCACCATCCCTATACCTAGGCTGTTTTATCTGCCTAGGGTTAGGGTTAGGGTTCAGCCTAGGGCTTGGAGTTTTTTAACCAGGAAGCCCTGAGTTCCAGGCTTACTGCATCTGCCGAAGGCATCCCAAAGGGAGTGCAGAAGTGCCACAACATGGCTGCTTTCACAGCTTTTCCCTTAGGAAGAACCCTAATACCCGGCAGAGTTACCTTCCTAGGGTTACTGTTAGGCTTAGGCCTAGGACTTTTAAAACCAGGAAGCCCTGGGCTCCAGGCACACTGCAGCTGCGAAAGGCATCCCAAGGGGAGCGCAAAAGTGACACAACTTGGCTGCCTCTGCATCTATTCTCATGAGACCATCTCGAACCATACGCTGATTTTCCTTCCTAGGGTTAAGGTTTGAGTTATGCCTGGGGGAAGGGTTCTATTAACCAGAAAGCCCTGAGTTCCAAGAACACAGCAGCTGCGAAGGACTAGCCAAGAAGAGCGCAAAAGTACCACAACATGCCTGCCTCCACAGCTTTTTCCTTGGGGACATGCCTAATTCCTGGCTGATTTGCCTTTCTCGTCTTAGGGTTGGGGTTCGGCCTAGGGCTAGGATTTTTTTAACTAGGAAGCCCGGAGTTCCAGGCTTACTGCATCTGCCAAAGGCATCCCAAAGGGAGTGCAGAAGTGCCACAACATGGCTGCTTTCACGGCTTTTCCCTTAGGAAGAACCCTAATACGCGGCTGATTTACCTTCCGGGGGTTACTGTTAGGCTTAGGCCGAGGACTTTTAAAACCAGGAAGCCCTGGGCTCCAGGCACATGCAGCTGCGAAAGGCATCCCAAGAGGGCCGCAGAAGTGACACAACTTGGCTGCCTCAGCATCTATTCTCATGAGACCATCCCGAACAATAGGCTGATTTTCCTTCCTAGGGTTAAGGTTTGAGTTACGCCTGGGGTAAGGGTTCTATTAACCAGAAAGCCCTGAGTTCCAAGAACACAGCAGCTGCGAAGGACTTCCCAAGAAGAGCGCAAAAGTACCACAACATGCCTGCCTCCACAGCTTTTTCCTTGGGGACATGCCTAATTCCTGGCTGATTTGCCTTTCTCGTCTTAGGATTGGGGTTCGGCCTAGGGCTAGGATTTTTAAAATCAGGAAGCCCTGAGTTCCAGGCACACTGGAGCTGTGAATGGCATCCAAAAGGGACTGCAAAAGTGCCACAACATGGTTGCTTTCACGGCTTTTTCCTTGGCAAGAAGCCTAACACCAGGCTGATTTCCCTTCCCAGGGTTACTGCTAGGCTTAGGCCTAGGGCTAGGATTTTAAAAACTAGGAAGCCCTTAGATCCAGGCACACTGCAGCTGTTCAAGGCATCCCAAGGGGAGTAAAAAAGTGCAACAACATGGCAGCTTTCACAGCTTTTGCCTTGGCACCATCCCTATACCTAGGCTGATTTATCTGCCTAGGGTTAGGGTTAGGCTTCAGCCTAGGGCTTGGAGTTTTTTAACCAGGAAGCCCTGAGTTCCAGGCTTACTGCATCTGCCAAAGGCATCCCAAAGGGAGTGCAGAAGTGCCACAACATGGCTGCTTTCACGGCTTTTCCCTTAGGAAGAACCCTAATACGCGGCTGATTTACCTTCCTAGGGTTACTGTTAGGCTTAGGCCTAGGACTTTTAAAACCAGGAAGCCCTGGGCTCCAGGCACACTGCAGCTGCGAAAGGCATCCCAAGGGGAGCGCAAAAGTGACACAACTTGGCTGCCACCACTGATATTTCCATGAGACCATCCCGAACCATAGGCTGATTTTCCTTCCTAGGGTTAAGGTTTGAGTTACGCCTGGGGGAAGGGTTCTATTAACCAGAAAGCCCTGAGTTCCAAGAACACAGCAGCTGCGAAGGACTACCCAAGAAGAGCGCAAAAGTACCACAACATGCCTGCCTCCACAGCTTTTTCCTTGGGGACATGCCTAATTCCTGGCTGATTTGCCTTTCTCGTCTTAGGGTTGGGGTTCGGCCTAGGGCTAGGATTTTTTTAACTAGGAAGCCCTGAGTTCCAGGCTTACTGCATCTGCCAAAGGCATCCCAAAGGGAGTGCAGAAGTGCCACAACATGGCTGCTTTCACGGCTTTTCCCTTAGGAAGAACCCTAATACGCGGCTGATTTACCTTCCTGGGGTTACTGTTAGGCTTAGGCCGAGGACTTTTAAAACCAGGAAGCCCTGGGCTCCAGGCACATGCAGCTGCGAAAGGCATCCCAAGAGGGCCGCAGAAGTGACACAACTTGGCTGCCTCAGCATCTATTCTCATGAGACCATCCCGAACCATAGGCTGATTTTCCTTCCTAGGGTTAAGGTTTGAGTTACGCCTGGGGTAAGGGTTCTATTAACCAGAAAGCCCTGAGTTCCAAGAACACAGCAGCTGCGAAGGACTTCCCAAGAAGAGCGCAAAAGTACCACAACATGCCTGCCTCCACAGCTTTTTCCTTGGGGACATGCCTAATTCCTGGCTGATTTGCCTTTCTCGTCTTAGGATTGGGGTTCGGCCTAGGGCTAGGATTTTTAAAATCAGGAAGCCCTGAGTTCCAGGCACACTGGAGCTGTGAATGGCATCCAAAAGGGACTGCAAAAGTGCCACAACATGGTTGCTTTCACGGCTTTTTCCTTGGCAAGAAGCCTAACACCAGGCTGATTTCCCTTCCCAGGGTTACTGCTAGGCTTAGGCCTAGGGCTAGGATTTTTAAAACTAGGAAGCCCTTAGATCCAGGCACACTGCAGCTGCGAAAGGCATCCCAAGGGGAGTACAAAAGTGCAACAACATGGCAGCTTTCACAGCTTTTTCCTTGGCACCATCCCTATACCTAGGCTGTTTTATCTGCCTAGGGTTAGGGTTAGGGTTCAGCCTAGGGCTTGGAGTTTTTTAACCAGGAAGCCCTGAGTTCCAGGCTTACTGCATCTGCCAAAGGCATCCCAAAGGGAGTGCAGAAGTGCCACAACATGGCTGCTTTCACAGCTTTTCCCTTAGGAAGAACCCTAATACCCGGCTGATTTACCTTCCTAGGGTTACTGTTTGGCTTAGGCCTAGGACTTTTAAAACCAGGAAGCCCTGGGCTCCAGGCACACTGCAGCTGCGAAAGGCATCCCAAGGGGAGCGCAAAAGTGACACAACTTGGCTGCCACCACTGATATTTCCATGAGACCATCCCGAACCATAGGCTGATTTTCCTTGCTAGGGTTAAGGTTTGAGTTACGCCTAGGATAAGGGTTCTATTAACCAGAAAGCCCTGAGTTCCAAGAACACAGCAGCTGCGAAGGACTAGCCAAGAAGAGCGCAAAAGTACCACAACATGCCTGCCTCCACAGCTTTTTCCTTGGGGACATGCCTAATTCCTGGCTGATTTGCCTTTCTCGTCTTAGGGTTGGGGTTCGGCCTAGGGCTAGGATATTTTTAACTAGGAAGCCCTGAGTTCCAGGCTTACTTCATCTGCAAAAAGCATCCCAAAGGGAGTGCAGAAGTGCCACAACATGGCTGCTTTCACGGCTTTTCCCTTAGGAAGAACCCTAATACGCGGCTGATTTACCTTCCTAGGGTTACTGTTAGGCTTAGGCCTAGGACTTTTAAAACCAGGAAGCCCTGGGCTCCAGGCACATGCAGCTGCGAAAGGCATCCCAAGAGGGCCGCAGAAGTGACACAACTTGGCGTCCTCTGCTTCTATTCTCATGAGACCATCCTGAACCATAGGCTGATTTTCATTCCTAGGGTTAAGGTTTGAGTTTCGCCTAGGGTAAGAATTCTATTAACCAGAAAGCCCTGAGTTCCAAGAACACAGCAGCTGCGAAGGACTACCCAAGAAGAGCGCAAAAGTACCACAACATGCCTGCCTCCACAGCTTTTTCCTTGGGGACATGCCTAATTCCTGGCTGATTTGCCTTTCTCGTCTTAGGGTTGGGGTTCGGCCTAGGGCTAGGATATTTTTAACTAGGAAGCCCTGAGTTCCAGGCTTACTGCATCTGCCAAAGGCATCCCAAAGGGTGTGCAAAAGTTCCACAACATTGCTGCTTTCACGGCTTTTCCCATAGGAAGAACCCTAATACGCGGCTGATTTACCTTCCTAGGGTTACTGTTAGGCTTAGGCCTAGGACTTTTAAAACCAGGAAGCCCTGGGCTCTAGGCACATGCAGCTGTTCAAGGCATCCCAAGGGGAGTACAAAAGTGCAACAACATGGCAGCTTTCACAGCTTTTTCCTTGGCACCATCCCTATACCTAGGCTGATTTATCTGCCTAGGGTTAGGGTTAGGGTTCAGCCTAGGACTTGGAGTTTTTTAACCAGGAAGCCCTGAGTTCCAGGCTTACTGCATCTGCCAAAGGCATCCCAAAGGGAGTGCAGAAGTGCCACAACATGGCTGCTTTCACAGCTTTTCCCTTAGGAAGATCCCTAATACCCGGCTGATTTACCTTCCTAGGGTTACTGTTAGGCTTAGGCCTAGGACTTTTAAAACCAGGAAGCCCTGGGCTCCAGGCACTCTGCAGCTGCGAAAGGCATCCCAAGGGGAACGCAAAAGTGACGCTACTTGGTTGCCACCACTGATATTTCCATGAGACCATCCCGAACCATAGGCTGATTTTCCTTCCTAGGGTTAAGGTTTGAGTTACGCCTAGGGTAAGAGTTCTATTAACCAGAAAGACCTGAGTTCCAAGAACACAGCAGCTGTGAAGGACAACCCAAGAAGAGCGCAAAAGTACCACAACGTGCCTGCCTCAGCAGCTTTTTCGTTGGGGTCATGCCTAATTCCTGGCTGATTTGCCTTTCTCGTCTTAGGGTTGGGGTTCGGCCTAGGGCTAGGATTTTTTTAACTAGGAAGCCCTGAGTTCCAGGCTTACTTCATCTTCCAAAGACATCCCAAAGGGTGTGCAAAAGTGCCACAACATGGCTGCTTTCACGGCTTTTCCCTTAGGAAGAACCCTAATACCCGGCTGATTTACCTTCCTAGGGTTACTGTTAGGCTTAGGCCTAGGACTTTTAAAACCAGGAAGCCCTGGGCTCCAGGCACATGCAGCTGTTAAAGGCATCCCAAGAGGGCCGCAGAAGTGACACAACTTGGCTGCCTCTGCTGCTATTCTCATGAGACCATCCCGAACCATAGGCTGATTTTCCTTCCTAGGGTTAAGGTTTGAGTTACGCCTAGGGTAAGGGTTCTATTAACCAGAAAGCCCTGAGTTCCAAGAACACAGCAGCTGCGAAGGACTACCCAAGAAGAGCGCAAAAGTACCACAACGTGCCTGCCTCCACAGCTTTTTCCTTGGGGACATGCCTAATTCCTGGCTGATTTGCCTTTCTCGTCTTAGGGTTGGGGTTCGGCCTAGGGCTAGGATTTTTTTAACTAGGAAGCCCTGAGTTCCAGGCTTACTTCATCTGCCAAAGGCATCCCAAAGGGAGTGCAAAAGTGCCACAACATGGCTGCTTTCACGGCTTTTCCCTTAGGAAGAACCCTAATACGCGGCTGATTTACCTTCCTAGGGTTACTGTTAGGCTTAGGCCTAGGACTTTTAAAACCAGGAAGATGTGGGCTCCAGGCACACTGCAGCTGCGAAAGGCATCCCAAGGGGAGCGCAAAAGTGACACAACTTGGCTGCCACCACTGATATTTCCATGAGACCATCCCGAACCATAGGCTGATTTTCCTTCCTAGGGTTAAGGTTTGAGTTATGCCTGGGGTAAGGGTTCTATTAACCAGAAAGCCCTGAGTTCCAAGAACACAGCAGCTGCGAAGGACTACCCAAGAAGAGCGAAAAAGTACCACAACATGCCTGCCTCCACAGCTTTTTCCTTGGGGACATGCCTAATTCCTGGCTGATTTGCATTTCTCGTCTTAGGGTTGGGGTTCGGCCTAGGGCTATGAGTTTTAAAATCAGGAAGCCCTGAGTTCCAGGCTTACTTCATCTGCCAAAAGCATCCCAAAGGGAGTGCAAAAGTGCCGCAACATGGCTGCTTTCACGGCTGTTTCCTTGGCAAGAAGCCTAACACCAGGCTGATTTCCCTTCCCAGGGTTACTGTTAGGCTTAGGCCTAGGGCTAGGATTTTTAAAACTAGGAAGCCCTTAGTTCCAGGCACACTGCAGCTGCGAAAGGCATCCCAAGGGGAGTACAAAAGTGCAACAACATGGCAGCTTTCACAGCTTTTTCCTTGGCACCATCCCTATACCTAGGCTGATTTATCTGCCTGGGGTTAGGGTTAGGCTTCAGCCTAGGGTTTGGAGTTTTTAACCAGGAAGCCCTGAGTTCCAGGCTTACTGCATCTGCCAAAGGCATCCCAAAGGGAGTGCAGAAGTGCCACAACATGGCTGCTTTCACGGCTTTTCCCTTAGGAAGAACCCTAATACCCGGCTGATTTACCTTCCTAGGGTTACTGTTAGGCTTAGGCCTAGGACTTTTAAAACCAGGAAGCCCTGGGCTCCAGGCACATGCAGCTGCGAAAGGCATCCCAAGAGGGCCGCAGAAGTGACACAACTTGGCTGTCTCTGCTGCTATTCTCATGAGACCATCCCGAACCATAGGCTGATTTTCCTTCCTAGGGTTAAGGTTTGAGTTACGCCTGGTGTAAGCGTTCTATTAACCAGAAAGCCCTGAGTTCCAAGAACACAGCAGCTGCGAAGCACTACCCAACAAGAGCGCAAATGTACCACAACATGCCTGCCTCCACAGCTTTTTCCTTGGGGACATGCCTAACTCCTGGCTGATTTGCCTTTCTCGTCTTAGGGTTGGGGTTCGGCCTAGGGCTAGGATTTTTAAAATCAGGAAGCCCTGAGTTCCAGGCACACTGGAGCTGTGAAAGGCATCCAAAAAAGAGTGCAAAAGTGCCACAACATGGCTGCTTTCACGGCTTTTTCCTTGGCAAGAATCCTAACACCAGGCTGATTTCCCTTCCCAGGGTTACTGTTAGGCTTAGGCCTAGGGCTAGGATTTTTAAAACTAGGAAGCCCTTAGTTCCAGGAACACTGCAGCTGTTCAAGGCATCCCAAGGGGAGTACAATAGTGCAACAACATGGCAGCTTTCACAGCTATTTCCTTGGCACCATCCCTATACCTAGGCTGATTTATCTGCCTAGGGTTAGGGTTAGGCTTCAGCCTAGGGCTTGGAGTTTTTTAACCAGGAAGCCCTGAGTTCCAGGCTTACTGCATCTGCCAAAGGCATCCCAAAGGGAGTGCAGAAGTGCCACAACATGGCTGCTTTCACAGCTTTTCCCTTAGGAAGAACCCTAATACGCGGCTGATTTACCTTCCTAGGGTTACTGTTAGGCTTAGGCCTAGGACTTTTAAAACCAGGAAGCCCTGGGCTCCAGGCACACTGCAGCTGCGAAAGGCATCCCAAGGGGAGCGCAAAAGTGACACAACTTGGCTGCCACCACTGATATTTCCATGAGACCATCCCGAACCATAGGCTGATTTTCCTTCCTAGGGTTAAGGTTTGAGTTACGCCTAGGGTAAGGGTTCTATTAACCAGAAAGCCTTGAGTTCCAAGAACACAGCAGCTGCGAAGGACTTCCCAAGAAGAGCGCAAAAGTACCACAACATGCCTGCCTCCACAGCTTTTTCCTTGGGGACATGCCTAATTCCTGGCTGATTTGCCTTTCTCGTCTTAGGGTTGGGGTTCGGCCTAGGGCTAGGATATTTTTAACTAGGAAGCCCTGAGTTCCAGGCTTACTGCATCTGCCAAAGGCATCCCAAAGGGAGTGCAGAAGTGCCACAACATGGCTGCTTTCACGGCTTTTCCCTTAGGAACAACCCTAATACGCAGCTGATTTACCTTCCTAGGGTTACTGTTAGGCTTAGGCCTAGGACTTTTAAAACCAGGAAGATGTGGGCTCCAGGCACACTGCAGCTGTGAAAGGCATCCCAAGGGGAGCGCAAAAGTGACACAACTTGGCTGCCACCACCGATATTTCCATGAGACCATCCCGAACCATAGGCTGATTTTCCTTCCCAGGGTTAAGGTTTGAGTTACGCCTGGGGTAAGGGTTCTATTAACCAGAAAGCCCTGAGTTCCAAGAACACAGCAGCTGCGAAGGACTACCCAAGAAGAGCGCAAAAGTACCACAACATGCCTGCCTCCACAGCTTTTTCCTTGGGGACATGCCTGATTCCTGGCTGATTTGCCTTTCTCGTCTTAGGGTTGGGGTTCGGCCTAGGGCTCGGTTTATTTAACTAGGAAGCCCTGAGTTCCAGGCTTACTTCACCTGCAAAAAGCATCCCAAAGGGAGTACAGAAGTGCCACAACATGGCTGCTTTCACGGCTTTTCCCTTAGGAAGAACCCTAATACGCGGCTGATTTACCTTCCTAGGGTTACTGTTAGGCTTATGCCTAGGACTTTTAAAACCAGGAAGCCCTGGGCTCTAGGCACATGCAGCTGTTCAAGGCATCCCAAGGGGAGTACAAAAGTGCAACAACATGGCAGCTTTCACAGCTTTTTCCTTGGCACCATCCCTATACCTAGGCTGATTTATCTGCCTAGGGTTAGGGTTAGGGTTCAGCCTAGGACTTGGAGTTTTTTAACCAGGAAGCCCTGAGTTCCAGGCTTACTGCATCTGCCAAAGGCATCCCAAAGGGAGTGCAGAAGTGCCACAACATGGCTGCTTTCACAGCTTTTCCCTTAGGAAGATCCCTAATACCCGGCTGATTTACCTTCCTAGGGTTACTGTTAGGCTTAGGCCTAGGACTTTTAAAACCAGGAAGCCCTGGGCTCCAGGCACTCTGCAGCTGCGAAAGGCATCCCAAGGGGAACGCAAAAGTGACGCTACTTGGTTGCCACCACTGATATTTCCATGAGACCATCCCGAACCATAGGCTGATTTTCCTTCCTAGGGTTAAGGTTTGAGTTACGCCTAGGGTAAGAGTTCTATTAACCAGAAAGACCTGAGTTCCAAGAACACAGCAGCTGTGAAGGACTACCCAAGAAGAGCGCAAAAGTACCACAACGTGCCTGCCTCAGCAGCTTTTTCGTTGGGGTCATGCCTAATTCCTGGCTGATTTGCCTTTCTCGTCTTAGGGTTGGGGTTCGGCCTAGGGCTAGGATTTTTTTAACTAGGAAGCCCTGAGTTCCAGGCTTACTTCATCTTCCAAAGACATCCCAAAGGGTGTGCAAAAGTGCCACAACATGGCTGCTTTCACGGCTTTTCCCTTAGGAAGAACCCTAATACCCGGCTGATTTACCTTCCTAGGGTTACTGTTAGGCTTAGGCCTAGGACTTTTAAAACCAGGAAGCCCTGGGCTCCAGGCACATGCAGCTGTTAAAGGCATCCCAAGAGGGCCGCAGAAGTGACACAACTTGGCTGCCACCACTGATATTTCCATGAGACCATCCCGAACCATAGGCTGATTTTCCTTCCTAGGGTTAAGGTTTGAGTTATGCCTGGGGTAAGGGTTCTATTAACCAGAAAGCCCTGAGTTCCAAGAACACAGCAGCTGCGAAGGACTACCCAAGAAGAGCGAAAAAGTACCACAACATGCCTGCCTCCACAGCTTTTTCCTTGGGGACATGCCTAATTCCTGGCTGATTTGCATTTCTCGTCTTAGGGTTGGGGTTCGGCCTAGGGCTATGAGTTTTAAAATCAGGAAGCCCTGAGTTCCAGGCTTACTTCATCTGCCAAAAGCATCCCAAAGGGAGTGCAAAAGTGCCGCAACATGGCTGCTTTCACGGCTGTTTCCTTGGCAAGAAGCCTAACACCAGGCTGATTTCCCTTCCCAGTGTTACTGTTAGGCTTAGGCCTAGGGCTAGGATTTTTAAAACTAGGAAGCCCTTTGTTCCAGGCACACTGCAGCTGCGAAAGGCATCCCAAGGGGAGTACAAAAGTGCAACAACATGGCAGCTTTCACAGCTTTTTCCTTGGCACCATCCCTATACCTAGGCTGATTTATCTGCCTGGGGTTAGGGTTAGGCTTCAGCCTAGGGTTTGGAGTTTTTAACCAGGAAGCCCTGAGTTCCAGGCTTACTGCATCTGCCAAAGGCATCCCAAAGGGAGTGCAGAAGTGCCACAACATGGCTGCTTTCATGGCTTTTCGCTTAGGAAGAACCCTAATACCCGGCTGATTTACCTTCCTAGGGTTACTGTTAGGCTTAGGCCTAGGACTTTTAAAACCAGGAAGCCCTGGGCTCCAGGCACATGCAGCTGCGAAAGGCATCCCAAGAGGGCCGCAGAAGTGACACAACTTGGCTGTCTCTGCTGCTATTCTCATGAGACCATCCCGAACCATAGGCTGATTTTCCTTCCTAGGGTTAAGGTTTGAGTTACGACTAGGGTAAGGGTTCTATTAACCAGAAAGCCCTGAGTTCCAAGAACACAGCAGCTGCGAAGCACTACCCAAGAAGAGCGCAAAAGTACCACAACATGCCTGCCTCCACAGCTTTTTCCTTGGTTACATGCCTAATTCCTGGCTGATTTGCCTTTCTCGTCTTAGGGTTGGGGTTCGGCCTAGGGCTAGGATTTTTAAAATCAGGAAGCCCTGAGTTCCAGGCACACTGGAGCTGTGATAGGCATCCAAAAGGGAGTGCAAAAGTGCCACAACATGGCTGCTTTCACGGCTTTTTGCTTGGCAAGAAGCCTAACACCAGGCTGATTTCCCTTCCCAGGGTTACTGTTAGGCTTAGGCCTAGGGCTAGGATTTTTAAAACTAGGAAGCCCTTAGTTCCAGCCACACTGCAGCTGCGAAAGGCATTCCAAGGGGAGTACAAAAGTGCAACAACATGGCAGCTTTCACAGCTTTTTCCTTGGCACCATCCCTATACCTAGGCTGATTTATCTGCCTAGGGTTAGGGTTAGGGTTCAGCCTAGGGCTTGGAGCTTTTTAACCAGGAAGCCCTGAGTTCCAGGCTTACTGCATCTGCCAAAGGCATCCCAAAGGGAGTGCAGAAGTGCCACAACATGGCTGCTTTCACAGCTTTTCCCTTAGGAAGAACCCTAATACCTGGCTGATTTACCTTCCTAGGGTTACTGTTAGGCTTAGGCCTAGGACTTTTAAAACCAGGAAGCCCTGGGCTCCAGGCACACTGCAGCTGCGAAAGGCATCCCAAGGGGAACGCAAAAGTGACGCTACTTGGTTGCCACCACTGATATTTCCATGAGACCATCCCGAACCATAGGCTGATTTTCCTTCCTAGGGTTAAGGTTTGAGTTACGCCTAGGGTAAGAGTTCTATTAACCAGAAAGCCCTGAGTTCCAAGAACACAGCAGCTGCGAAGGACTACCCAAGAAGAGCGCAAAAGTACCACAACGTGCCTGCCTCCACAGCTTTTTCCTTGGGGACATGCCTAATTCCGTGCTGATTTGCCTTTCTCGTCTTAGGGTTGGGGTTCGGCCTAGGGCTAGGATTTTTTTAACTAGGAAGCCCTGAGTTCCAGGCTTACTTCATCTGCCAAAGGCATCCCAAAGGGAGTGCAGAAGTGCCACAACATGGCTGCTTTCACGGCTTTTCCCTTAGGAAGAACCCTAATACCCGGCTGATTTACCTTCCTAGGGTTACTGTTAGGCTTAGGCCTAGGGCTAGGATTTTGAAAACTCGGAAGCCCTTAGATCCAGGCACACTGCAGCTGTTCAAGGCATCCTAAGGGGAGTACAAAAGTGCAACAACATGGTAGCTTTCACAGCTTTTATCTTGGAACCATCCCTATACCTAGGCTGTTTTATATGCCTAGGGTTAGGGTTAGGGTTCAGCCTAGGGCTTGGAGATTTTAACTAGGAAGCCCTGAGTTCCAGGCTTACTTCATCTGCCAAAGGCACCCCAAAGGGAGTGCAAAAGTGCCACAACATGGCTGCTTTCACGGCTTTTCCCTTAGGAAGAACCCTAATACGCGGCTGATTTACCTTCCTAGGGTTACTGTTAGGCTTAGGCCTAGGACTTTTAAAACCAGGAAGCCCTGGGCTCCAGGCACATGCAGCTGCGAAAGGCATCCCAAGACGGCCGCAGAAGTGACACAACTTGGCTGTCTCTGCTGCTATTCTCATGAGACCATCCCGAACCATAGGCTGATTTTCCTTCCTAGGGTTAAGGTTTGAGTTACGCCTAGGGTAAGGGTTCTATTAACCAGAAAGCCCTGAGTTCCAAGAACACAGCAGCTGCGAAGGACTAGCCAAGAAGAGCGCAAAAGTACCACAACATGCCTGCCTCCACAGCTTTTTCCTTGGGGACATGCCTAATTCCTGGCTGATTTGCCTTTCTCGTCTTAGAGTAGGGGTTCGGCCTAGGGCTAGGATTTTTAAAATCAGGAAGCCCTGAGTTCCAGGCACACTGGAGCTGTGATAGGCATCCAAAAGGGAGTGCAAAAGTGCCACAACATGGCTGCTTTCACGGCTTTTTCCTTGGCAAGAAGCCTAACACCAGGCTGATTTCCCTTCCCAGGGTTACTGTTAGGCTTAGGCCTAGGGCTAGGAGTTTTAAAACTAGGAAGCCCTTAGTTCCAGGCACACTGCAGCTGCGAAAGGCATCCCAAGGGGAGTACAAAAGAGCAACAACATGGCAGCTTTCACAGCTTTTTCCTTGGCACCATCCCTATACTTAGGCTGATTTATCTGCCTAGGGTTAGGGTTAGGGTTCAGCCTAGGGCTTGGAGTTTTTTAACCAGGAAGCCCTGACTTCCAGGCTTACTGCATCTTCCGAAGGCATCCAAAAGGGAGTGCAGAAGTGCCACAACATGGCTGCTTTCATGGCTTTTCCCTTAGGAAGAACCCTAATACGCGGCTGATTTACCTTCCTAGGGTTACTGTTAGGCTTAGGCCTAGGACTTTTAAAACCAGGAAGCCCTGGGCTCCAGGCACACTGCAGCTGCGAAAGGCATCCCAAGGGGAGCGCAAAAGTGACACAACTTGGCTGCCACCACTGATATTTCCATGAGACCATCCCGAACCATAGGCTGATTTTCCTTCCTAGGGTTAAGGTTTGAGTTATGCCTGGGGTAAGGGTTCTATTAACCAGAAAGCCCTGAGTTCCAAGAACACAGCAGCTGCGAAGGACTACCCAAGAAGAGCGCAAAAGTACCACAACATGCCTGCCTCCACAGCTTTTTCCTTGGGGACATGCCTAATTCCTGGCTGATTTGCTTTTCTCGTCTTAGGGTTGGGGTTCGGCCTAGGGCTAGGATATTTTTAACTAGGAAGCCCTGAGTTCCAGGCTTACTGCATCTGCCAAAGGCATCCCAAAGGGAGTGCAGAAGTGCCACAACATGGCTGCTTTCACGGCTTTTCCCTTAGGAAGAACCCTAATACGCGGCTGATTTACCTTCCTAGGGTTACTGTTAGGCTTAGGCCTAGGACTTTTAAAACCAGGAAGCCCTGGGCTCCAGGCACTCTGCAGCTGCGAAAGGCATCCCAAGGGGAGCGCAAAAGTAAGGCAACTTGGCTGCCACCACTGATATTTCCATGAGACCATCCCGAACCATAGGCTGATTTTCCTTCCTAGGGTTAAGGTTTGAGTTACGCCTGGGGTAAGGGTTCTATTAACCAGAAAGCCCTGAGTTCCAAGAACACAGCAGCTGCGAAGGACTAGCCAAGAAGAGCGCAAAAGTACCACAACATGCCTGCCTCCACAGCTTTTTCCTTGGGGACATGCCTAATTCCTGGCTGATTTGCCTTTCTCGTCTTAGGGTTGGGGTTCGGCCTAGGGCTAGGATTTTTAAAATCAGGAAGCCCTGAGTTCCAGGCACACTGGAGCTGTGAAAGGCATCCAAAAGGGAGTGCAAAAGTGCCACAACATGGCTGCTTTCACAGCATTTTCCTTGGCAAGAAGCCTAACACCAGGCTGATTTCCCTTCCCAGGGTTACTGTTAGGCTTAGGCCTAGGGCTAGCATATTTAAAACTAGGAAGCCCTTAGTTCCAGGCACACTGCAGCTGTTCAAGGCATCCCAAGGGGAGTACAAAAGTGCAACAACATGGCAGCTTTCACAGCTTTTTCCTTGGCACCATCCCTATACCTATGCTGATTTATCTGCCTAGGGTTAGGGTTAGGGTTCAGCCTAGGGCTTGGAGTTTTTTAACCAGGAAACCCTGAGTTCCAGGCTTACTTCATCTGCCAAAGGCATCCCAAAGGGAGTGCAGAAGTGCCACAACATGGCTGCTTTCACGGCTTTTCCCTTAGGAAGAACCCTAATACCCGGCTGATTTACCTTCCTAGGGTTACTGTTAGGCTTAGGCCTAGGACTTTTAAAACCAGGAAGCCCTGGGCTCCAGGCACATGCAGCTGCGAAAGGCATCCCAAGAGGGCCGCAGAAGTGACAAAACTTGGCTGCCTCTGCTGCTATTCTCACGAGACCATCCCGAACCATAAGCTGATTTTCCTTCCTAGGGTTAAGGTTTGAGTTATGCCTGGGGTAAGGGTTCTATTAACCAGAAAGACCTGAGTTCCAAGAACACAGCAGCTGCGAAGGACTACCCAAGAAGAGCGCAAAAGTACCACAACATGCCTGCCTCCACAGCTTTTTCCTTGGGGACATGCCTAATTCCTGGCTGATTTGCCTTTCTCGTCTTAGGGTTGGGGTTCGGCCTAGGCCTACGATTTTTTTAACTAGGAAGCCCTGAGTTCCAGGCTTACTTCATCTGCCAAAAGCATCCCAAAGGGAGTGCAGAAGTGCCACAACATGGCTGCTTTCACGGCTTTTCCCTTAGGAAGAACCCTAATACGCGGCTGATTTACCTTCCTAGGGTTACTGTTAGGCTTAGGCCTAGGACTTTTAAAACCAGGAAGCCCTGGGCTCCAGGCACACTGCAGCTGTTAAAGGTATCCCAAGAGGGCCGCAGAAGTGACACAACTTGGCTGCCTCTGCTTCTATTCTCATGAGACCATCCCGAACCATAGGCTGATTTTCCTTCCTAGGCTTAAGGTTTGAGTTACGCCTGGGGTAAAGGTTCTATTAACCAGAAAGCCCTGAGTTCCAAGAACACAGCAGCTGCGAAGGACTTCCCAAGAAGAGCGCAAAAGTACCACAACGTGCCTGCCTCCACAGCTTTTTCCTTGGGGACATGCCTAATTCCTGGCTGATTTGCCTTTCTCGTCTTAGGGTTGGGGTTCGGACTAGGCCTACGATTTTTTTAACTAGGAAGCCCTGAGTTCCAGGCTTACTGCATCTGCCAAAGGCATCCCAAAGGGAGTGCAGAAGTGCCACAACATGGCTGCTTTCACGGCTTTTCCCTTAGGAAGAACCCTAATACGCGGCTGATTTACCTTCCTAGGGTTACTGTTAGGCTTAGGCCTAGGACTTTTAAAACCAGGAAGCCCTGGGCTCCAGGCACATGCAGCTGTTTAAGGAATCCCAAGAGGGCTGCAGAAGTGACACAACTTGGCTGCCACCACTGATATTTCCATGAGACCATCCCGAACCATAGGCTGATTTTCCTTCCTAGGGTTAAGGTTTGAGTTACGCCTAGGGTAAGGGTTCTATTAACCAGAAAGCCCTGAGTTCCAAGAACACAGCAGCTGTGAAGGACTTCCCAAGAAGAGCGCAAAAGTACCACAACATGCCTGCCTCCACAGCTTTTTCCTTGGGGACATGCCTAATTCCTGGCTGATTTGCCTTTCTCGTCTTACGGTTGGGGTTCGGCCTAGGGCTAGGATTTTTAAAATCAGGAAGCCCTGAGTTAATGGCACACTGGAGCTGTGAAAGGCATCCAAAAGGGAGTGCAAAAGTGCCACAACATGGTTGCTTTCACGGCTTTTTCCTTGGCAAGAAGCTTAACACCAGGCTGATTTCCCTTCCCAGGGTTACTGTTACGCTTAGGCCTAGGGCTAGGATTTTTAAAACTAGGAAGCCCTTAGATCCAGGCACACAGCAGCTGTTCAAGGCATCCCAAGGGGAGTACAAAAGTGCAACAACATGGCAGCTTTCACAGCTTTTTCCTTGGCACCATCGCTATACCTAGGCTGTTTTATCTGCCTAGGGTTAGGGTAAGGGTTAGGGTTCAGGCTAGGGCTCGGAGTTTTTTAACCAGGAAGCCCCGAGTTCCAGGCTTACTGCATCTGCCAAAGGCATCCCAAAGGGAGTGCAGAAGTGCCACAACATGGATGCTTTTACAGCTTTTCCCTTAGGAAGAACACTAATACCCGGCTGATTTACCTTCCTAGGGTTACTGATAGGCTTAGGCCTAGGACTTTTAAAACCAGGAAGCCCTGGGCTCCAGGCACACTGCAGCTGCGAAAGGCATCCCAAGGGGAGCGCAAAAGTGACGCTACTTGGTTGCCACCACTGATATTTCCATGAGACCATCCCGAACCATAGGCTGATTTTCCTTCCTAGGGTTAAGGTTTGAGTTACGCCTAGGGTAAGGGTTCTATTAACCAGAAAGCCCTGAGTTCCAAGAACACAGCAGCTGCGAAGGACTAGCCAAGAAGAGCGCAAAAGTACCACAACATGCCTGCCTCCACAGCTTTTTCCTTGGGGACATGCCTAATTCCTGGCTGATTTGCCTTTCTCGTCTTAGGGTTGGGGTTCGGCCTAGGGCTAGGATTTTTTTAACTAGGAAGCCCTGAGTTCCAGGCTTACTGCATCTGCCAAAGGCATCCCAAAGGGAGTGCAGAAGTGCCACAACATGGCTGCTTTCACGGCTTTTCCCTTAGGAAGAACCCTAACACCAGGCTGATTTCCCTTCCCAGGGTTACTGTTAGGCTTAGGCCTAGGACTTTTAAAACCAGGAAGCCCTGGGCTCCAGGCATACTGCAGCTGCGAAAGGCATCCCAAGGGGAGCGCAAAAGTGACACAACTTGGTTGCCACCACTGATATTTCCATGAGACCATCCCGAACCATAGGCTGATTTTCCTTCCTAGGGTTAAGGTTTGAGTTACGCCTAGGGTAAGGGTTCTATTAACCAGAAAGCCCTGAGTTCCAAGAACACAGCAGCTGCGAAGGACTACCCAAGGAGAGCGCAAAAGTACCACAACATGCCTGCCTCCACAACTTTTTCCTTGGGGACATGCCTAATTCCTGGCTGATTTGCCTTTCTCGTCTTAGGGTTGGGGTTCGGCCTAGGGCTAGGATTTTTGAAATCAGGAAGCCCTGAGTTCCAGGCTTACTGCATCTGCCAAAGGCATCCAAAAGGGAGTGCAGAAGTGCCACAACATGGCTGCTTTCACGGCTTTTCCCTTAGGAAGAACCCTAATACGCGGCGGATTTACCTTCCTAGGGTTACTGTTAGGCTTAGGCCTAGGACTTTTAAAACCAGGAAGCCCTGGGCTCCAGGCACACTGCAGCTGCGAAAGGCATCCCAAGGGGAGCGCAAAAGTGACACAACTTGGCTGCCACCACTGATATTTCCATGAGACCATCCCGAACCATAGGCTGATTTTCCTTCCTAGGGTTAAGGTTTGAGTTATGCCTGGGGTAAGGGTTCTATTAACCAGAAAGCCCTGAGTTCCAAGAACACAGCAGCTGCGAAGGACTACCCAAGAAGAGCGCAAAAGTACCACAACATGCCTGCCTCCACAGCTTTTTCCTTGGGGACATGCCTGATTCCTGGCTGATTTGCCTTTCTCGTCTTAGGGTTGGGGTTCGGCCTAGGGCTAGGATATTTTTTTACTGGGAAGCCCTGAGTTCCAGGCTTACTTCATCTGCAAAAAGCATCCCAAAGGGAGTGCAGAAGTGCCACAACATGGCTGCTTTCACGGCTTTTCCCTTAGGAAGAACCCTAATACCCGGCTGATTTACCTTCCTAGGGTTACTGTTAGGCTTATGCCTAGGTCTTTTAAAACCAGGAAGCCCTGGGCTCCAGGCACATGCAGCTGCGAAAGGCATCCCAAGAGGGCCGCAGAAGTGACACAACTTGGCTGCCTCTGCTTCTATTCTCATGAGACCATCCTGAACCATAGGCTGATTTTCCTTCCTAGGGTTAAGGTTTGAGTTACGCCTAGGGTAAGAGTTCTATTAACCAGAAAGCCCTGAGTTCCAAGAACACAGCAGCTGCGAAGGACTACCCAAGAAGAGCGCAAAAGTACCACAACGTGCCTGCCTCCACAGCTTTTTCCTTGGGGACATGCCTAATTCCTGGCTGATTTGCCTTTCTCGTCTTAGGGTTGGGGTTCGGCCTAGGGCTAGGATTTTTAAAATCAGGAAGCCCTGAGTTCCAGGCACACTGGAGCTGTGAAAGGCATCCAAAAGGGAGTGCAAATGTGCCACAACATGGTTGCTTTCACGGCTTTTTCCTTGGCAAGAAGCTTAACACCAGGCTGATTTCCCTTCCCAGGGTTTCTGTTAGGCTTAGGCCTAGGGCTAGGATTTTTAAAACTAGGAAGCCCTTAGATCCAGGCACACTGCAGCTGTTCAAGGCATCCTAAGGGGAGTACAAAAGTGCAACAACATGGCAGCTTTCACAGCTTTTATCTTGGAACCATCCCTATACCTAGGCTGTTTTACATGCCTAGGGTTAGGGTTAGGGTTCAGCCTAGGGCTTGGAGTTTTTTAACTAGGAAGCCCTGAGTTCCAGGCTTACTTCATCTGCAAAAAGCATCCCAAAGGGAGTGCAGAAGTGCCACAACATGGCTGCTTTCACGGCTTTTCCCTTAGGAAGAACCCTAATACCCGGCTGATTTACCTTCCTAGGGTTACTGTTAGGCTTAGGCCTAGGACTTTTAAAACCAGGAAGCCCTGGGCTCCAGGCACACTGCAGCTGCGAAAGGCATCCCAAGTGGAGCGCAAAAGTGACGCTACTTGGTTGCCACCACTGATATTTCCATGAGACCATCCCGAACCATAGGCTGATTTTCCTTCCTAGGGTTAAGGTTTGAGTTACGCCTAGGGTAAGGGTTCTATTAACCAGAAAGCCCTGAGTTCCAAGAACACAGCAGCTGCGAAGGACTAGCCAAGAAGAGCGCAAAAGTACCACAACATGCCTGCCTCCACAGCTTTTTCCCTGGGGACATGCCTAATTGCTGGCTGATTTGCCTTTCTCGTCTTAGGGTTGGGGTTCGGCCTAGGGCTAGGATTTTTAAAATCAGGAAGCCCTGAGTTCCAGGCACACTGGAGCTGTGAAAGGCATCCAAAAGGGAGTGCAAAAGTGCCACAACATGGCTGCTTTCACGGCTTTTTCCTTCGCAAGAAGCCTAACACCAGGCTGATTTCCCTTCCCAGGGTTACTGTAAGGCTTAGGCCTAGCGCTAGGATTTTTAAAACTAGGAAGCCCTTAGCTCCAGGCACACTGCAGCTGTTCAAGGCATCCCAAGGGGAGTACAATAGTGCAACAACATGGCAGCTTTCACAGCTTTTTCCTTGGCACCATCCCTATACCTAGGCTGATTTATCTGCCTAGGGTTAGGGTTAGGCTTCCGCCTAGGGCTTGGAGATTTTAACCAGGAAGCCCTGAGTTCCAGGCTTACTGCATCTGCCAAAGGCATCCCAAAGGGAGTGCAGAAGTGCCACAACATGGCTGCTTTCACGGCTTTTCCCTTAGGAAGAACCCAAATACCCGGCTGATTTACCTTCCTAGGGTTACTGTTAGGCTTAGGCCTAGGACTTTTAAAACCAGGAAGCCCTGGTCTCCAGGCACACTGCAGCTGTTAAAGGCATCCCAAGGGGAGCGCAAAAGTGACACAACTTGGCTGCCACCACTGATATTTCCATGAGACCATCCCGAACCATAGGCTGATTTTCCTTCCTAGGGTTAAGGTTTGAATTACGCCTAGGGTAAGGGTTCTATTAACCAGAAAGCCCTGAGTTCCAAGAACACAGCAGCTGCGAAGGACTACCCAAGAAGAGCGCAAAAGTACCACAACATGCCTGCCTCCACAGCTTTTTCCTTGGGGACATGCCTAATTCCTGCCTGATTTGCCTTTCTCGTCTTAGGGTTGGGGTTCGGCCTAGGGCTAGGATTTTTTTAACTAGGAAGCCCTGAGTTCCAGTCTTACTGCATCTGCCAAAGGCATCCCAAAGGGAGTGCAGAAGTGCCACAACATGGCTGCTTTCACGGCTTTTCCCTTAGGAAGAACCCTAATACGCGGCTGATTTACCTTCCTAGGGTTACTGTTAGGCTTAGGCCTAGGACTTTTAAAACCAGGAAGCCCTGGGCTCCAGGCACACTGCAGCTGCGAAAGGCATCCCAAGGGGAGCGCAAAAGTGACGCAACTTGGCTGCCACCACTGATATTTCCATGAGACCATCCCGAACCATAGGCTGATTTTCCTTCCTAGGGTTAAGGTTTGAGTTATGCCTGGGGTAAGGGTTCTATTAACCAGAAAGCCCTGAGTTCCAAGAACACAGCAGCTGCGAAGGACTACCCAAGAAGAGCGCAAAAGTACCACAACATGCCTGCCTCCACAGCTTTTTCCTTGGGGACATGCCTGATTCCTGGCTGATTTGCCTTTCTCGTCTTAGGGTTGGGGTTCGGCCTAGGGCTAGGATATTTTTTTACTAGGAAGCCCTGAGTTCCAGGCTTACTTCATCTGCAAAAAGCATCCCAAAGGGAGTGCAGAAGTGCCACAACATGGCTGCTTTCACGGCTTTTCCCTTAGGAAGAACCCTAATACCCGGCTGATTTACATTCCTAGGGTTACTGTTAGGCTTATGCCTAGGTCTTTTAAAACCAGTAAGCCCTTAGCTCCAGGCACATGCAGCTGCGAAAGGCATCCCAAGAGGGCCGCAGAAGTGACACAACTTGGCTGCCTCTGCTTCTATTCTCATGAGACCATCCTGAACCATAGGCTGATTTTCCTTCCTAGGGTTAAGGTTTGAGTTACGCCTAGGGTAAGAGTTCTATTAACCAGAAAGCCCTGAGTTCCAAAAACACAGCAGCTGCGAAGGACTAGCCAAGAAGAGCGCAAAAGTACCACAACGTGCCTGCCTCCACAGCTTTTTCCTTGGGGACATGCCTAATTCCTGGCTGATTTGCCTTTCTCGTCTTAGGGTTGGGGTTCGGCCTAGGGCTAGGATTTTTTTAACTAGGAAGCCCTGAGTTCCAGGCTTACTTCATCTGCCAAAGGCATCCCAAAGGGTGTGCAAAAGTGCCACAACATGGCTGCTTTCACGGCTTTTCCCTTAGGAAGATCCGTAATACGCGGCTGATTTACCTTCCTAGGGTTACTGTTAGGCTTAGGCCTAGGACTTTTAAAACCAGGAAGCCCTGGGCTCCAGGCACACTGCAGCTGCGAAAGGCATCCCAAGTGGAGCGCAAAAGTGACGCTACTTGGTTGCCACCACTGATATTTCCATGAGACCATCCCGAACCATAGGCTGATTTTCCTTCCTAGGGTTAAGGTTTGAGTTACGCCTAGGGTAAATGTTCTATTAACCAGAAAGCCCTGAGTTCCAAGAACACAGCAGCTGCAAAGGACTAGCCAAGAAGAGCGCAAAAGTACCACAACATGCCTGCCTCCACAGCTTTTTCCCTGGGGACATGCCTAATTGCTGGCTGATTTGCCTTTCTCGTCTTAGGGTTGGGGTTCGGCCTAGGGCTAGGATTTTTAAAATCAGGAAGCCCTGAGTTCCAGGCACACTGGAGCTGTGAAAGGCGTCCAAAAGGGAGTGCAAAAGTGCCACAACACGGCTGCTTTCACGGCTTTTTCCTTGGCAAGAAGCCTAACACCAGGCTGATTTCCCTTCCCAGGGTTACTGTAAGGCTTAGGCCTAGCGCTAGGATTTTTAAAACTAGGAAGCCCTTAGCTCCAGGCACACTGCAGCTGTTCAAGGCATCCCAAGGGGAGTACAATAGTGCAACAACATGGCAGCTTTCACAGCTTTTTCCTTGGCACCATCCCTATACCTAGGCTGATTTATCTGCCTAGGGTTAGGGTTAGGTTTCCGCCTAGGGCTTGGAGATTTTAACCAGGAAGCCCTGAGTTCCAGGCTTACTGCATCTGCCAAAGGCATCCCAAAGGGAGTGCAGAAGTGCCACAACATGGCTGCTTTCACGGCTTTTCCCTTAGGAAGAACCCAAATACCCGGCTGATTTACCTTCCTAGGGTTACTGTTAGGCTTAGGCCTAGGACTTTTAAAACCAGGAAGCCCTGGGCTCCAGGCACACTGCAGCTGTTAAAGGCATCCCAAGGGGAGCGCAAAAGTGACACAACTTGGCTGCCACCACTGATATTTCCATGAGACCATCCCGAACCATAGGCTGATTTTCCTTCCTAGGGTTAAGGTTTGAGTTACGCCTAGGGTAAGGGTTCTATTAACCAGAAAGCCCTGAGTTCCAAGAACACAGCAGCTGCGAAGGACTACCCAAGAAGAGCGCGAAAGTACCACAACATGCCTGCCTCCACAGCTTTTTCCTTGGGGACATGCCTAATTCCTGGCTGATTTGCCTTTCTCGTCTTAGGGTTGGGGTTCGGCCTAGGGCTAGGATTTTTTTAACTCGGAAGCCCTGAGTTCCAGGCTTACTGCATCTGCCAAAGGCATCCCAAAGGGAGTGCAGAAGTGCCACAACATGGCTGCTTTCACGGCTTTTCCCTTAGGAAGAACCCTAATACGCGGCTGATTTACCTTCCTAGGGTTACTGTTAGGCTTAGGCCTCGGACTTTTAAAACCAGGAAGCCCTGGGCTCCAGGCACACTGCAGCTGTTAAAGGCATCCCAAGAGGGCTGCAGAAGTGACACAACTTGGCTGCCTCTGCTGCTATTCTTATGAGACCATCCCGAACCATAGGCTGATTTTCCTTCCTAGGGTTAAGTTTTGAGTTATGCCTGGGGTAAGGGTTCTATTAACCAGAAAGCCCTGAGTTCCAAGAACACAGCAGCTGCGAAGGACTTCCCAAGAAGAGCGCAAAAGTACCACACCATGCCTGCCTCCACAGCTTTTTCCTTGGGGACATGCCTAATTCCTGGCTGATTTGCCTTTCTCGTCTTAGGGTTGGGGTTCTGCCTAGGGCTCGGATTTTTAAAATCAGGAAGCCCTGAGTTCCAGGCTTATTTCATCTGCAAAAAGCATCCAAAAGGGAGTGCAAAAGTGCCACAACATGGCTGCTTTCACGGCTTTTTCCTTGGCAAGAAGCCTAACACCAGGCTGATTTCCCTTCCCAGGGTTACTGTAAGGCTTAGGCCTAGGGCTAGGATTTTTAAAACTAGGAAGCCCTTAGTTCCAGGCACACTGCAGCTGTTCAAGGCATCCCAAGAGGGCTGCAGAAGTGACACAACTTGGCTGCCTCTGCTGCTATTCTCATGAGTCCATCCCGAACCATAGGCTGATTTTCCTTCCTAGGGTGAGGGTTAGAGTTACGCCTAGGGTTAGTGTTTTTTTAACCAGAAAGCCCTGAGTTCCAAGAACACAGCAGCTGCGAAGGACTACCCAAGAGGAGGGGAAAAGTGCCACAACATGGCTGCCTCCACAGCTTTTTCCTTGGGACCATCATTGAACCTAGGCTGATTTACTTGCCTCCAGTTGCACCTATGGTCACGCCAAGGGATAGGGATTTTAAATCAGTAAACCCTGAGCTCCAGACCCAGTGCAGCTGCAAAAGGCTTCCCAAGGGCAGCCAAAAATTGCCTCAACATGCTCCTTCCAGTGCTTTTTTCCTTGGGAACATCCCTGTACCCAGGCTGATTTATCTGCCTAGGCTTAGGGTTAGGGTTCAGCCTAGAGATAGGATTTTTTCAAACAGGAAGCCCTGAATTCCAGGCACACTGCAGCTGTTAAAGGCAGTGTTCTACGTCAACCGCAACTTAGTCTGAAATAAATGCTTTTTCCCTGAGAGCATCTGAGAGGTTTGCATGAAGCACTGATATCTGACATTTGCAATTTTGAATAGGAGAGGAGAAAGAAAATGGGAAGAAGTTTTTAATTTTAGTGGTTTCAATGTTAATTTCCGTACACTTTTTCAAAACTTGTCAGCTCAAATGCCCATCAACATCTTTTAGTCATCTGTAAGTCAGTATTCATATAAAATGTGCTTCAAATCAAAAGAATTTCAAATTTGCACTCCAAATTTCTATGCCTAGATTTATGATTTCCTACACATATTAGATGAAAGGAAGGCCTTTTTTACTGTGGGAGTGCTGGAACACTGGAACAGGTTGCCCAGGGAAGTTGTGGGTGTCCCATCCCTGAAAGTATTCAAGGTCAGCTTGGACGGGGCTTGGAGCAGCAACAAAGGAGAAGCTTGATGGTAGAGAAACAAAGTTGGACTATAGAAGAAACTGGGATTGAAGTATAGGAGCAAGTTTTCTCTCAGCTCTTGGGGTAAATTCAAAGTTGTACAAAATTACATTTATCTGTGCTATTCACTACTGTAACAGAAATGTTCATGAAAACTGTACAGAAGATAGCAAATTTTAAAAGAGATAAGAATTACAGCATAAAATCCATGGGATGGGTTACAACATGAGACACTCTCTAAGAGAAAATCTCTGTGTTTCAGCACTTCATCATGGTAAGATTTCATGAAGTGCCAAAGAAGGCGGCAAAATATCATTCGGGACGTTATTTCCTGGAATTCAGCCTGGCCATTAGTAGGAACTGGGTTTGAACACATCATGTAGATATACCACACACACTTGCCCTTCACTGAAAAATGACTGTTTACAACGAAGAAGCAATTGACGATCAAAATTGATTGAAAGCATCTTAAACATGTCAAGTATTTCATTGTAGATGATCTGTGATCCAAATGCTTCTTCCACCTTCGAGAGGGACAGAACAATTCTTCCATATCATGATGGTTTAAAATTGTATCAACCAATGTTTTCTGCTGAAAAGATAGCATCTATTTTTTTCTATTTTTGGAAGAAAATATTCCTAGACATACAACAGGTGAGAACTAAGTAATTTTAAAGAAACAAATGAAAAGAAAATATTCTGTAAATAGAATGAAATGAAAAGCTGTGTTTTAAATAGGAGCTAAATATGAAACAGAATTTTTGTACCAGGCATTTGAATTACTGCACCAGCTCTTTTGCCCATCAAGAGAGGCGTTTAGCATTTCAGTCTTTTCCAAGGTGTTCATGATCTGCTATGCTGATCTCTGTGTGTGCCTAGGTGTGTGTGGAAGGGGGGGCATGTGAAGGGGAGTGTGTATGTTTGCTTTACAATTGTTGTGGCAGATTCATGCCTCAGCTCCACATTTTGTTTTAGAAAGGTCACACAGAGTGGATGTGAAGTTTACTATCAACAAGAGATCAATTCCCAAATCATCCATTTGACTCTACCTTATAAATCATGTGCTTTGTTGCATATTTTATCAAATCTACTTTCAAGCCAGATGGAGGAAGGAGGATGTGGCAATCCCTCCACCATCTTGCAACTTTTATGCAAGTAGGTTTTCAAGAAAATCATCATTTCTCTTGGAAATATGTCTGGAACAGGCATGATGGTAGTGTCAACCTGTTGGAGTTTTTGTTGCTGGAAGAAGTTATACAAAAGGATTGGTTTTTACATTGACCGGTTACTGAATCAAGCGCAGGAATACATTGGAAATTCAACTGGGGCTTCCTTTCCCCGGCAGACTACTTCTAGAACGAGCTTGTACACTGAAGCTTACTCTTTTGCCCTCTTTTTGTTTCTTTCCTATTTTCTTGGCTTCTTTGCCACTCTCTAGACAATTTTGGAACTTTTTTCCCAACTAAAATGATTTCAATAGTCTGATTGTGATCATACATTTTTACAAGGAATTTTTAAAATCTTTCCTCCAGTTAAGAAAGTCAAGGACTTAGGTCTTTTTCTTCCCTTATCAATATTGCAATGCAATTGATAAGTAAAGACCAACTCTTTCTTTTTGTTTTTAACCCAAGCAGATAATTCCCATCCATTCATCCATTTGGTGGACCAATAGTTGCCATTCTGATGGAAGTTGTCACTTCTTAACAGTAGGCATTCTGTGACTATGTTGACAGCACTTTGGGTGAAGATCCTAACTGGTCTTAGATACACATAGGGAGAAATTTGCTCAGCCAGTGTCAGTCTTAAGCATGCGTATCAGAAGATCTTTCTAGAGCTGGGAATTTTCCCATGAAAGGGATTCAGTTAGGGAAGAGACACTTGCCCCAGAGGTTTACATTCTTCTTGAAGACTGCTTAAGGAACTTAGATGCCATGTCCATTTGGATCTGTGTCTGCACAGAACTTTGTCATGCCAGTGCTTGAAATGCATCTTGAAGAGAATTCACTAGCACAGAATGAATGAGAGTGGAAGGGGTTGGTGGGGCTAACCAGGCCCAACCCCCCTGCCTAAACCAGGATACCTAGAGCCTCTTGCCCAGGATTCTATCTGGGTGTACTTTTAATGTCTTCAAAGATCCAGGCTCCACAATCTTTCTGGGCAGTCTGTGCCGTGGTTCACTCACCCTCACAGTAAAGAATCATTTCCTGATGTTCCTGTATTTCAGTGTGTGCCCACTGCCTCTTGTCTTTTCACTCAGCATCACTGAAAAGACACTGATTCCCTCCCCTTTGCACTATTGCTTCCATATGGATGTGTGCTGCCATGTAGAGATATGTCAAAAACCTCCCTGAAGCCCAGGCAGATAATATTCCCTTCATCTACCAGTCAAGTTGATTCATCAGAGGAGTTTAAAGTTATGTTCAGCATGAAATGACCCTGAAAAATCATGCTAACTACATTATTGTGTCGTCTTTCATGTGCCTGGCAAGGTTTTCCAGGAAGAGCTGTTTCATCAACTTCCTGGGTATAAAAAAGAAGCTGGCTGGTTTGTACAATTGCGAGTCCTCCTAATTGCCTTTCTTGAAGATGAGTGTCATTTGCTCTCATCCAGTCCTTAGACTCTCTTGTCGTCTACATCTTAGCAAAAAGCTTTTCCACTATGTCTGGCAAGGAGAAATTGTACCAGCACAGAAAACATCTCCTATCGTGTTCTAGACGTTGCACGGAGGTGTGCCGAGTGTTTGGTATGAAGAAAAGAAAACTTGTCCAAAACAGCTTCCAATCGAATGTTCATGTGATTGGAAAAGTCAGGGGAGTGCAAAGGTACTGTTTTCTAGCAGTTGGCAAGCTGCGCACACAATCCCAGTGTTGTACAGCTTCCTTCTTCACCTTTCCGAAGGTGCCGCTCTCTCCGGCTCCCGGAGGCGAAGAAGCGGCTTCTTCGCGCAAAGACGATTGTGCCGCTCACTGTGCACTCCTTAGCGCGGCTTCTGCCGAAAGACGCCCGGGAGCGGCTCTTAGCTCCGGACAGCACCGTACCTTCGTCTTTAGCGTCTCTTCTCGTCTACATCTTAGCAAAAAGCTTTTCCATTATGTCTGGCGAGGAAAAACTGTGCCAGCACAGAAAACATCTCCCATCGTGTTCTAGACGTTGCACGGAGGTGTGCCGAGTGTTTGGCATGAAGAAAAGAAAAGTTGTCCAAAAGAGCTTCCAATCGAATGTTCATGTGATTGGAAAAGTCAGGAGAGTGCAAAGGTACTCTTTTCTAGCAGTTGGCAAGCTGCGCACACAATCCCAGTGTTGTACAGCTTCCTTCTTCACCTTTCCGAAGGTGCCGCTCTCTCCGGCTCCCGGAGGCGAAGAAGCGGCTTCTTCGTGCAAAGACGATTGTGCCGCTCACTGTGCACTCCTTAGCGCGGCTTCTGCCGAAAGACGCCCGGGAGCGGCTCTTAGCTCCGGACAGCATCGTACCTTCGTCTTTAGCGTCTCTTCTCATCTACATCTTAGCAAAAAGCTTTTCCACTATGTCTGGCGAGGAAAAACTGTGCCAGCACAGAAAACATCTCCCATCGTGTTCTAGACGTTGCACGGAGGTGTGCCGAGTGTTTGGCATGAAGGAAAGAAAAGTTGTCCAAAAGAGCTTCCAATCGAATGTTCATGTGATTGGAAAAGTCAGGAGAGTGCAAAGGTACTGTTTTCTAGCAGTTGGCAAGCTGCGCACACAATCCCAGTGTTGTACAGCTTCCTTCTTCACCTTTCCGAAGGTGCCGCTCTCTCCGGCTCCCGGAGGCGAAGAAGCGGCTTCTTCGCGCAAAGACGATTGTGCCGCTCACTGTGCACTCCTTAGCGCGGCTTCTGCCGAAAGACGCCCGGGAGCGGCTCTTAGCTCCGGACAGCATCGTACCTTCGTCTTTAGCGTCTCTTCTCGTCTACATCTTAGCAAAAAGCTTTTCTACTATGTCTGGCGAGGAAAAACTGTGCCAGCACAGAAAACATCTCCCATCGTGTTCTGGACGTTGCACGGAGGTGTGCCGAGTGTTTGGCATGAAGGAAAGAAAAGTTGTCCAAAACAGCTTCCAATCGAATGTTCATGTGATTGGAAAAGTCAGGAGAGTGCAAAGGTACTGTTTTCTAGCAGTTGGCAAGCTGCGCACACAATCCCAGTGTTGTACAGCTTCCTTCTTCACCTTTCCGAAGGTGCCGCTCTCTCCGGCTCCCGGAGGCGAAGAAGCGGCTTCTTCGCGCAAAGACGATTGTGCCGCTCACTGTGCACTCCTTAACGCGGCTTCTGCCGAAAGACGCCCGGGAGCGGCTCTTAGCTCCGGAGAGCACCGTACCTTCGTCTTTAGCGTCTCTTCTCGTCTACATCTAAGCAAAAAGCTTTTCCACTATGTCTGGCGAGGAAAAACTGTGCCAGCACATAAAACATCTCCCATCGTGTTCTACACGTTGCACGATCCCTATACTTATGCTGATTTTCCTTCCTGGGGATAGGGTTAGGCTTCAGCCTAGGGCTTGGAGTTTTTTAACCAGGAAGCCCTGAGTTCCAGGCTTACTGCATCTGCCAAAGGCATCCCAAAGGGCGTGCAGAAGTGCCACAACATGGCTGCTTTCACGGCTTTTCCCTTAGGAAGAACCCTAATACCCGGCTGATTTACCTTCCTAGGGTTACTGTTAGGCTTAGGCCTAGGACTTTTAAAACCAGGAAGCCCTGCGCTCCAGGCAAATGCAGCTGTTAAAGGCATCCCAAGAGGGCCGCAGAAGTGACACAACTTGGCTGCCTCTGCTGCTCTCCTCATGAGAGCATCCCGAACCATAGGCTGATTTTCCTTCCTAGGGTTAAGGTTTGAGTTACGCCGAATGAAAGAGTTCTATTAACCAGAAAGCCCTGAGTTCCAAGAACACAGCAGCTGCGAAGGACTACCCAAGAAGAGCGTAAAAGTACCACAACGTGCCTGCCTCCACAGTTTTTCCTTGGGGACATGCCTAATTCCTGGCTGATTTGCCTTTCTCGTCTTAGGGTTGGGGTTCGGCCTAGGGCTAGGATTTTTAAAATCAGGAAGCCCTGAGTTCCAGGCACACTGGAGCTGTGAAAGGCATCCCAAAGGGAGTGCAAAAGTGCCACAACATGGCTGCTTTCACGGCTTTTTCCTTGGCAAGAAGCTTAACACCAGGCTGATTTCCCTTCCCAGGGTTACTGTTACGCTTAGGCCTAGGGCTAGGATTTTTAAAACTAGGAAGCCCTTAGTTCCAGGCACACTGCAGCTGCGAAAGGCATCCCAAGGAGAGTACAAAAGTGCAACAACATGGCAGCTTTCACAGCTTTTTCCTTGGCACCATCCCTATACCTAGGCTGATTTAACTGCCTAGGGTTAGGGTTAGGCTTCAGCCCAGGGCTTGGAGTTTCTTAACCAGGAAGCCCTGAGTTCCAGGCTTACTGCATCTGCCAAAGGCATCCCAAAGGGAGTGCAGAAGTGCCACAACATGGCTGCTTTCACGGCTTTTCCCTTAGGAAGAACCCTAATACCCGGCAGATTTGCCTTCCCAGGTTTACTGTTAGGCTTCGGCCTAGGACTTTTAAAACCAGGAAGCCCTGGGCTCCAGGCACATGCAGCTGTTAAAGGCATCCCAAGAGGGCCGCAGAAGTGACACAACTTGGCTGCCTCTGCTGCTATTCTCATGAGACCATCCCGAACCATAGGCTGATTTTCCTTCCTAGGGTTAAGGTTTGAATTAGGTTAAGGGTAAGAGTTCTTTTAACCAGAAGGCCCTGAGTTCCAAGAACACAGCAGCTGCGAAGGACTACCCAAGAAGAGCGCAAAAGAACCACAACGCGACTGCCTCCACAGCTTTTTCCTTGGGGACATGCCTAATTCCTGGCTGATTTGCCTTTCTCGTCTTAGGGTTGGGGTTCAGCCTAGGGCTTGGAGTTTTTTAACCAGGAAGCCCTGAGTTCCAGGCTTACTGCATCTGCCAAAGGCATCCCAAAGGGAGTGCAAAAGTGCCACAACATGGCTGCTTTCACGGCTTTTTCCTTGGCAAGAAGCCTAACACCAGGCTGATTTTCCTTCCCAGGGTTACTGTTACGCTTAGGCGTAGGGCTAGGATTTTTAAAACTAGGAAGCCCTTAGTTCCAGGCACACTGCAGCTGCGAAAGGCATCCCAAGGGGAGTACAAAAGTGCAACAACATGGCAGCTTTCACAGCTTTTTCCTTGGCACCATCCCTATACCTAGGCTGATTTATCTGCCTAGTGTTAGGGTTAGGCTTCAGCCTAGGGCTTGGAGTTTTTTAACTAGGAAGCCCTGAGTTCCAGGCTTACTGCATCTGCCAAAGGCATCCCAAAGGGAGTGCAAAAGTGCCACAACATGGCTGCTTTCACGGCTTTTTCCTTGGCAAGAAGCCTAACACCAGGCTGATTTCCCTTCCCAGGGTTACTGTTAGGCTTAGGCCTAGGGCTGGGATTTTTAAAACTAGGAAGCCCTTAGTTCCAGGCACACTGCAGCTGCGAAAGGCATCCCAAGGGGAGTACAAAAGTGCAACAACATGGCAGCTTTCACAGCTTTTTCCTTGGCACCATCCCTATACCTAGGCTGATTTATCTGCCTGGGGTTAGGGTTAGGCTTCAGCCTAGGGCTTGGAGTTTTTTAACTAGGAAGCCCTGAGTTCCAGGCTTACTGCATCTGCCAAAGGCATCCCAAAGGGAGTGCAGAAGTGCCACAACATGGCTGCTTTCACGGCTTTTCCCTTAGGAAGAACCCTAATACGCGGCTGATTTACCTTCCTAGGGTTACTGTTAGGCTTAGGCCTAGGACTTTTAAAACCAGGAAGCCCTGGGCTCCAGGCACATGCAGCTGTTAAAGGCATCCCAAGAGGGCCGCAGAAGTGACACAACTTGGCTGCCTCTGCTGCTCTCCTCATGAGAGCGTCCCGAACCATAGGCTGATTTTCCTTCCTAGGGTTAAGGTTTGAGTTACGCCTGCGGTAAGGGTTCTATTAACCAGAAAGCCCTGAGTTCCAAGAACACAGCAGCTGCGAAGGACTACCCAAGAAGAGCGCAAAAGTACCACAACATGCCTGCCTCCACAGCTTTTTCCTTGGGGACATGCCTAATTCCTGGCTGATTTGCCTTTCTCGTCTTAGGGTTGGGGTTCGGCCTAGGGCTAGGATATTTTTAACCAGGAAGCCCTGAGTTCCAGGCTTACTTCATCTGCCAAAGGCATCCAAAAGGGAGTGCAGAAGTGCCACAACATGGCTGCTTTCACGGCTTTTCCCTTAGGAAGAACCCTAATACGCAGCTGATTTACCTTCCTAGGGTTACTGTTAGGCTTAGGCCTAGGACTTTTAAAACCAGGAAGCCCTGGGCTCCAGGCACTCTGCAGCTGCGAAAGGCATCCCAAGGGGAGCGCAAAAGTGACACAACTTGGCTGCCACCACTGATATTTCCATGAGACCATCCCGAACCATAGGCTGATTTTCCTTCCTAGGTTAAGGTTTGAGTTACGCCTAGGGTAAGGGTTCTATTAACCAGAAAGCCCTGTGTTCCAAGAACACAGCAGCTGCGAAGGACTAGCCAAGAAGAGCGCAAAAGTACCACAACATGCCTGCCTCCACAGCTTTTTCCTTGGGGACATGCCTAATTCCTGGCTGATTTGCCTTTCTCGTCTTAGGCTTGGGGTTCGGCCTAGGGCTAGGATTTTTAAAATCAGGAAGCCCTGAGTTCCAGGCACACTGGAGCTGTGAAAGGCATCCAAAAGGGAGTGCAAAAGTGCCACAACATGGCTGCTTTCACGGCTTTTTCCTTGGCAAGAAGCCTAACACCAGGCTGATTTCCCTTCCCAGGGTTACTGTTAGGCTTAGGCCTAGGGCTGGGATTTTTAAAACTAGGAAGCCCTTAGTTCCAGGCACACTGCAGCTGCGAAAGGCATCCCAAGGGGAGTACAAAAGTGCAACAACATGGCAGCTTTCACAGCTTTTTCCTTGGCACCATCCCTATACCTAGGCTGATTTATCTGCCTGGGGTTAGGGTTAGGCTTCAGCCTAGGGCTTGGAGTTTTTTAACTAGGAAGCCCTGAGTTCCAGGCTTACTGCATCTGCCAAAGGCATCCCAAAGGGAGTGCAGAAGTGCCACAACATGGCTGCTTTCACGGCTTTTCCCTTAGGAAGAACCCTAATACGCGGCTGATTTACCTTCCTAGGGTTACTGTTAGGCTTAGGCCTAGGACTTTTAAAACCAGGAAGCCCTGGGCTCCAGGCACATGCAGCTGTTAAAGGCATCCCAAGAGGGCCGCAGAAGTGACACAACTTGGCTGCCTCTGCTGCTCTCCTCATGAGAGCGTCCCGAACCATAGGCTGATTTTCCTTCCTAGGGTTAAGGTTTGAGTTACGCCTGCGGTAAGGGTTCTATTAACCAGAAAGCCCTGAGTTCCAAGAACACAGCAGCTGCGAAGGACTACCCAAGAAGAGCGCAAAAGTACCACAACATGCCTGCCTCCACAGCTTTTTCCTTGGGGACATGCCTAATTCCTGGCTGATTTGCCTTTCTCGTCTTAGGGTTGGGGTTCGGCCTAGGGCTAGGATATTTTTAACCAGGAAGCCCTGAGTTCCAGGCTTACTTCATCTGCCAAAGGCATCCAAAAGGGAGTGCAGAAGTGCCACAACATGGCTGCTTTCACGGCTTTTCCCTTAGGAAGAACCCTAATACGCAGCTGATTTACCTTCCTAGGGTTACTGTTAGGCTTAGGCCTAGGACTTTTAAAACCAGGAAGCCCTGGGCTCCAGGCACTCTGCAGCTGCGAAAGGCATCCCAAGGGGAGCGCAAAAGTGACACAACTTGGCTGCCACCACTGATATTTCCATGAGACCATCCCGAACCATAGGCTGATTTTCCTTCCTAGGTTAAGGTTTGAGTTACGCCTAGGGTAAGGGTTCTATTAACCAGAAAGCCCTGTGTTCCAAGAACACAGCAGCTGCGAAGGACTAGCCAAGAAGAGCGCAAAAGTACCACAACATGCCTGCCTCCACAGCTTTTTCCTTGGGGACATGCCTAATTCCTGGCTGATTTGCCTTTCTCGTCTTAGGCTTGGGGTTCGGCCTAGGGCTAGGATTTTTAAAATCAGGAAGCCCTGAGTTCCAGGCACACTGGAGCTGTGAAAGGCATCCAAAAGGGAGTGCAAAAGTGCCACAACATGGCTGCTTTCACGGCTTTTTCCTTGGCAAGAAGCCTAACACCAGGCTGATTTCCCTTCCCAGGGTTACTGTTAGGCTTAGGCCTAGGGCTGGGATTTTTAAAACTAGGAAGCCCTTAGTTCCAGGCACACTGCAGCTGCGAAAGGCATCCCAA
Organism: Ammospiza maritima maritima; assembly: GCA_036010785.1. NCBI lineage: Eukaryota > Metazoa > Chordata > Aves > Passeriformes > Passerellidae > Ammospiza > Ammospiza maritima. The sequence continues at coordinate 1,293,317 of JAYKTQ010000420.1, forward strand.
GGGGAGTACAAAAGTGCAACAACATGGCAGCTTTCACAGCTTTTTCCTTGGCACCATCCCTATACCTAGGCTGATTTATCTGCCTGGGGTTAGGGTTAGGCTTCAGCCTAGGGCTTGGAGTTTTTTAACTAGGAAGCCCTGAGTTCCAGGCTTACTGCATCTGCCAAAGGCATCCCAAAGGGAGTGCAAAAGTGCCACAACATGGCTGCTTTCACGGCTTTTTCCTTGGCAAGAAGCCTAACACCAGGCTGATTTCCCTTCCCAGGGTTACTGTTACGCTTAGGCCTAGGGCTAGGATTTTTAAAACTAGGAAGCCCTTAGTTCCAGGCACACTGCAGCTGCGAAAGGCATCCCAAGGGGAGTACAAAAGTGCAACAACATGGCAGCTTTCACAGCTTTTTCCTTGGCACCATCCCTATACATAGGCTGATTTATCTGCCTAGTGTTAGGGTTAGGCTTCAGCCTAGGGCTTGGAGTTTTTTAACTAGGAAGCCCTGAGTTCCAGGCTTACTGCATCTGCCAAAGGCATCCCAAAGGGAGTGCAAAAGTGCCACAACATGGCTGCTTTCACGGCTTTTTCCTTGGCAAGAAGCCTAACACCAGGCTGATTTCCCTTCCCAGGGTTACTGTTAGGCTTAGGCCTAGGGCTGGGATTTTTAAAACTAGGAAGCCCTTAGTTCCAGGCACACTGCAGCTGCGAAAGGCATCCCAAGGGGAGTACAAAAGTGCAACAACATGGCAGCTTTCACAGCTTTTTCCTTGGCACCATCCCTATACCTAGGCTGATTTATCTGCCTGGGGTTAGGGTTAGGCTTCAGCCTAGGGCTTGGAGTTTTTTAACTAGGAAGCCCTGAGTTCCAGGCTTACTGCATCTGCCAAAGGCATCCCAAAGGGAGTGCAGAAGTGCCACAACATGGCTGCTTTCACGGCTTTTCCCTTAGGAAGAACCCTAATACGCGGCTGATTTACCTTCCTAGGGTTACTGTTAGGCTTAGGCCTAGGACTTTTAAAACCAGGAAGCCCTGGGCTCCAGGCACATGCAGCTGTTAAAGGCATCCCAAGAGGGCCGCAGAAGTGACACAACTTGGCTGCCTCTGCTGCTCTCCTCATGAGAGCATCCCGAACCATAGGCTGATTTTCCTTCCTAGGGTTAAGGTTTGAGTTACGCCTGGGGTAAGGGTTCTATTAACCAGAAAGCCCTGAGTTCCAAGAACACAGCAGCAGCGAAGGACTACCCAAGAAGAGCGCAAAAGTACCACAACATGCCTGCCTCCACAGCTTTTTCCTTGGGGACATGCCTAATTCCTGGCTGATTTGCCTTTCTCGTCTTAGGGTTGGGGTTCGGCCTAGGGCTAGGATTTTTTTAACCAGGAAGCCCTGAGTTCCAGGCTTACTTCATCTGCCAAAGGCATCCCAAAGGGAGTGCAGAAGTGCCACAACATGGCTGCTTTCACGGCTTTTCCCTTAGGAAGAACCCTAATACGCAGCTGATTTACCTTCCTAGGGTTACTGTTAGGCTTAGGCCTAGGACTTTTAAAACCAGGAAGCCCTGGGCTCCAGGCACTCTGCAGCTGCGAAAGGCATCCCAAGGGGAGCGCAAAAGTAACGCAACTTGGCTGCCACCACTGATATTTCCATGAGACCATCCCGAACCATAGGCTGATTTTCCTTCCTAGGTTAAGGTTTGAGTTACGCCTAGGGTAAGGGTTCTATTAACCAGAAAGCCCTGTGTTCCAAGAACACAGCAGCTGCGAAGGACTAGCCAAGAAGAGCGCAAAAGTACCACAACATGCCTGCCTCCACAGCTTTTTCCTTGGGGACATGCCTAATTCCTGGCTGATTTGCCTTTCTCGTCTTAGGGTTGGGGTTCGGCCTAGGGCTAGGATTTTTAAAATCAGGAAGCCCTGAGTTCTAGGCACACTGGAGCTGTGAAAGGCATCCAAAAGGGAGTGCAAAAGTGCCACAACATGGCTGCTTTCACGGCTTTTTCCTTGGCAAGAAACCTAACACCAGGCTGATTTCCCTTCCCAGGGTTACTGTTAGGCTTAGGCCTAGGGCTGGGATTTTTAAAACTAGGAAGCCCTTAGTTCCAGGCACACTGCAGCTGCGAAAGGCATCCCAAGGGGAGTACAAAAGTGCAACAACATGGCAGCTTTCACAGCTTTTTCCTTGGCACCATCCCTATACCTAGGCTGATTTATCTGCCTGGGGTTAGGGTTAGGCTTCAGCCTAGGGCTTGGAGTTTTTTAACTAGGAAGCCCTGAGTTCCAGGCTTACTGCATCTGCCAAAGGCATCCCAAAGGGAGTGCAGAAGTGCCACAACATGGCTGCTTTCACGGCTTTTCCCTTAGGAAGAACCCTAATACGCGGCTGATTTACCTTCCTAGGGTTACTGTTAGGCTAGGCCTAGGACTTTTAAAACCAGGAAGCCCTGGGCTCCAGGCACACTGCAGCTGCGAAAGGCATCCCAAGGGGAGCGCAAAAGTGACACAACTTGGCTGCCACCACTGATATTTCCATGAGACCATCCCGAAACATAGGCTGATTTTCCTTCCTAGGGTTAAGGTTTGAGTTACGCCTGGGGTAAGGGTTCTATTAACCAGAAAGCCCTGAGTTCCAAGAACACAGCAGCTGCGAAGGACAACCCAAGAAGAGCGCAAAAGTACCACAACATGCCTGCCTCCACAGCTTTTTCCTTGGGGACATGCCTAATTCCTGGCTGATTTGCCTTTCTCGTCTTAGGGTTGGGGTTCGGCCTAGGGCTAGGATTTTTAAAATCAGGAAGCCCTGAGTTCCAGGCACACTGGAGCTGTGAAAGGCATCCAAAAGGGAGTGCAAAAGTGCCAGAACATGGCTGCTTTCACGGCTTTTTCCTTGGCAAGAAGCCTAACACCAGGCTGATTTCCCTTCCCAGGGTTACTGTTACGCTTAGGCCTAGGGCTAGGATTTTTAAAACTAGGAAGCCCTTAGTTCCAGGCACACTGCAGCTGCGAAAGGCATCCCAAGGGGAGTACAAAAGTGCAACAACATGGCAGCTTTCACAGCTTTTTCCTTGGCACCATCCCTATACCTAGTCTGATTTATCTGCCTTGGGTTAGGGTTAGGCTTCAGCCTAGGGCTTGGAGTTTTTTAACCAGGAAGCCCTGAGTTGCAGGCTTACTGCATCTGCCAAAGGCATCCCAAAGGGAGTGCAGAAGTGCCACAACATGGCTGCTTTCACGGCTTTTCCCTTAGGAAGAACCCTAATACCCGGCTGATTTACCTTCCTAGGGTTACTGTTAGGCTTAGGCCTAGGACATTTAAAACCAGGACGCCCTGGGCTCCAGGCACACTGCAGCTGCGAAAGGCATCCCAAGGGGAGCGCAAAAGTGACACAACTTGGCTGCCACCACTGATATTTCCATGAGACCATCCCGAACCATAGGCTGATTTTCCTTCCTAGGGTTAAGGTTTGAGTTAGGCCTAGGGTAAGAGTTCTATTAACCAGAAAGCCCTGACTTCCAAGAACACAGCAGCTGTGAAGGACTAGCCAAGAAGAGCGCAAAAGTACCACAACATGCCTGCCTCCACAGCTTTTTCCTTGGGGACATGCCTAATTCCTGGCTGATTTGCCTTTCTCGTCTTAGGGTTGGGGTTCGGCCTAGGGCTAGGATTTTTTTAACTAGGAAGCCCTGAGTTCCAGGCTTACTTCATCTGCCAAAGGCATCCCAAAGGGAGTGCAGAAGTGCCACAACATGGCTGCTTTCACGGCTTTTCCCTTAGGAAGAACCCTAATACGCGGCTGATTTACCTTCCTAGGGTTACTGTTTGGCTTAGGCCTAGGACTTTTAAAACCAGGAAGCCCTGGGCTCCAGGCACACTGCAGCTGCGAAAGGCATCCCAAGGGGAGCGCAAAAGTGACACAACTTGGCTGTCACCACTGATATTTCCATGAGACCATCCCGAACCATAGGCTGATTTTCCTTCCTAGGGTTAAGGTTTGAGTTACGCCTAGGGTAAGGGTTCTATTAACCAGAAAGCCCTGAGTTCCAAGAACACCGCAGCTGCGAAGGACTACCCAAGAAGAGCGCAAAAGTACCACAACATGCCTGCCTCCACAGCTTTTTCCTTGGGGACATGCCTAATTCCTGGCTGATTTGCCTTTCTCGTCTTAGGGTTGGGGTTCGGCCTAGGGCTAGGATTTTTTTAACTAGGAAGCCCTGAGTTCCAGGCTTACTTCATCTGCAAAAAGCATCCCAAAGGGAGTGCAGAAGTGCCACAACATGGCTGCTTTCACGGCTTTTCCCTTAGGAAGAACCCTAATACCCGGCAGATTTACCTTCCTAGGGTTACTGTTAGGCTTAGGACTAAGACATTTAAAACCAGGAAGCCCTGGGCTCCAGGCACTCTGCAGCTGCGAAAGGCATCCCAAGAGGGCCGCAGAAGTGACACAACTTGGCTGCCTCTGCTGCTATTCTCATGAGACCATCCCGAACCATAGGCTGATTTTCCTTCCTAGGGTTAAGGTTTGAATTAAGTTTAGGGTAAGAGTTCTATTAACCAGAAAGCCCTGAGTTCCAAGAACACAGCAGCTGCGAAGGACTACCCAAGAAGAGCGCAAAAGCACCACAACATGCCTGCCTCCACAGCTTTTTCCTTGGGGACATGCCTAATTCCTGGCTGATTTGCCTTTCTCGTCTTAGGGTTGGGGTTCGGCCTAGGGCTAGGATTTTTAAAATCAGGAAGCCCTGAGTTCCAGGCACACTGGAGCTGTGAAAGGCATCCAAAAGGGAGTGCAAAAGTGCCACAACATGGCTGCTTTCACGGCTTTTTCCTTGGCGAGAAGCCTAACACCAGGCTGATTTCCCTTCCCAGGGTTACTGTTACGCTTAGGCCTAGGGCTAGGATTTTTAAAACTAGGAAGCCCTTAGTTCCAGGCACACTGCAGCTGCGAAAGGCATCCCAAGGGGAGTCCAAAAGTGCAACAACATGGCAGCTTTCACAGCTTTTTCCTTGGCACCATCCCTATACCTAGGCTTATTTATCTGCCTAGTGTTAGGGTTAGGCTTCAGCCTAGGGCTTGGTGTTTTTTAACTAGGAAGCCCTGAGTTCCAGGCTTACTGCATCTGCCAAAGGCATCCAAAAGGGAGTGCAGAAGTGCCACAACATGGCTGCTTTCACGGCTTTTCCCTTAGGAAGAACCCTAATACCCGGCAGATTTGCCTTCCTAGGGTTACTGTTAGGCTTCGGCCTAGGACTTTTAAAACCAGGAAGCCCTGGGCTCCAGGCACATGCAGCTGTTAAAGGCATCCCAAAGGGCCGCAGAGGTGACACAACTTGGCTGCCTCTGCTGCTATTTTAATGAGACCATCCCGAACCATAGCCTGATTTTCCTTCCTAGGGTTAAGGTTTGAATTACGCCTAGGGTAAGAGTTCTTTTAACCAGAAAGCCCTGAGTTCCAAGAACACAGCAGCTGCGAAGGACTACCCAAGAAGAGCGCAAAAGTACCACAACGTGACTGCCTCCACAGCTTTTTCCTTGGGGACATGCCTAATTCCTGGCTGATTTGCCTTTCTCGTCTTAGGCTTGGGGTTCAGCCTAGGGCTTGGAGTTTTTTAACCAGGAAGCCCTGAGTTCCAGGCACACTGGAGCTGTGAAAGGCATCCAAAAGGGAGTGCAAAAGTGCCACAACATGGCTGCTTTCACGGCTTTTTCCTTGGCAAGAAGCCTAACACCAGGCTGATTTCCCTTCCCAGGGTTACTGTTAGGCTTAGGCCTAGGGCTGGGATTTTTAAAACTAGGAAGCCCTTAGTTCCAGGCACACTGCAGCTGCGAAAGGCATCCCAAGGGGAGTACAAAAGTGCAACAACATGGCAGCTTTCACAGCTTTTTCCTTGGCACCATCCCTATACCTAGGCTGATTTATCTGCCTGGGGTTAGGGTTAGGCTTCAGCCTAGGGCTTGGAGTTTTTTAACTAGGAAGCCCTGAGTTCCAGGCTTACTGCATCTGCCAAAGGCATCCCAAAGGGAGTGCAAAAGTGCCACAACATGGCTGCTTTCACGGCTTTTTCCTTGGCAAGAAGCCTAACACCAGGCTGATTTCCCTTCCCAGGGTTACTGTTACGCTTAGGCCTAGGGCTAGGATTTTTAAAACTAGGAAGCCCTTAGTTCCAGGCACACTGCAGCTGCGAAAGGCATCCCAAGGGGAGTACAAAAGTGCAACAACATGGCAGCTTTCACAGCTTTTTCCTTGGCACCATCCCTATACCTAGGCTGATTTATCTGCCTAGTGTTAGGGTTAGGCTTCAGCCTAGGGCTTGGAGTTTTTTAACTAGGAAGCCCTGAGTTCCAGGCTTACTGCATCTGCCAAAGGCATCCCAAAGGGAGTGCAGAAGTGCCACAACATGGCTGCTTTCACGGCTTTTCCCTTAGGAAGAACCCTAATACGCGGCTGATTTACCTTCCTAGGGTTACTGTTAGGCTTAGGCCTAGGACTTTTAAAACCAGGAAGCCCTGGGCTCCAGGCACATGCAGCTGTTAAAGGCATCCCAAGAGGGCCGCAGAAGTGACACTACTTGGCTGCCTCTGCTGCTCTCCTCATGAGAGCATCCCGAACCATAGGCTGATTTTCCTTCCTAGGGTTAAGGTTTGAGTTACGCCTGGGGTAAGGGTTCTATTAACCAGAAAGCCCTGAGTTCCAAGAACACAGCAGCTGCGAAGGACTACCCAAGAAGAGCGCAAAAGTACCACAACATGCCTGCCTCCACAGCTTTTTCCTTGGGGACATGCCTAATTCCTGGCTGATTTGCCTTTCTCGTCTTAGGGTTGGGGTTCGGCCTAGGGCTAGGATTTTTTAACCAGGAAGCCCTGAGTTCCAGGCTTACTTCATCTGCCAAAGGCATCCCAAAGGGAGTGCAGAAGTGCCACAACATGGCTGCTTTCACGGCTTTTCCCTTAGGAAGAACCCTAATACGCAGCTGATTTACCTTCCTAGGGTTACTGTTAGGCTTAGGCCTAGGACTTTTAAAACCAGGAAGCCCTGGGCTCCAGGCACTCTGCAGCTGCGAAAGGCATCCCAAGGGGAGCGCAAAAGTAACGCAACTTGGCTGCCACCACTGATATTTCCATGAGACCATCCCGAACCATAGGCTGATTTTCCTTCCTAGGTTAAGGTTTGAGTTACGCCTAGGGTAAGGGTTCTATTAACCAGAAAGCCCTGTGTTCCAAGAACACAGCAGCTGCGAAGGACTAGCCAAGAAGAGCGCAAAAGTACCACAACATGCCTGCCTCCACAGCTTTTTCCTTGGGGACATGCCTAATTCCTGGCTGATTTGCCTTTCTCGTCTTAGGGTTGGGGTTCGGCCTAGGGCTAGGATTTTTAAAATCAGGAAGCCCTGAGTTCCAGGCACACTGGAGCTGTGAAAGGCATCCAAAAGGGAGTGCAAAAGTGCCACAACATGGCTGCTTTCACGGCTTTTTCCTTGGCAAGAAGCCTAACACCAGGCTGATTTCCCTTCCCAGGGTTACTGTTAGGCTTAGGCCTAGGGCTGGGATTTTTAAAACTAGGAAGCCCTTAGTTCCAGGCACACTGCAGCTGCGAAAGGCATCCCAAGGGGAGTACAAAAGTGCAACAACATGGCAGCTTTCACAGCTTTTTCCTTGGCACCATCCCTATACCTAGGCTGATTTATCTGCCTGGGGTTAGGGTTAGGCTTCAGCCTAGGGCTTGGAGTTTTTTAACTAGGAAGCCCTGAGTTCCAGGCTTACTGCATCTGCCAAAGGCATCCCAAAGGGAGTGCAGAAGTGCCACAACATGGCTGCTTTCACGGCTTTTCCCTTAGGAAGAACCCTAATACGCGGCTGATTTACCTTCCTAGGGTTACTGTTAGGCTTAGGCCTAGGACTTTTAAAACCAGGAAGCCCTGGGCTCCAGGCACACTGCAGCTGCGAAAGGCATCCCAAGGGGAGCGCAAAAGTGACACAACTTGGCTGCCACCACTGATATTTCCATGAGACCATCCCGAAACATAGGCTGATTTTCCTTCCTAGGGTTAAGGTTTGAGTTACGCCTGGGGTAAGGGTTCTTTTAACCAGAAAGCCCTGAGTTCCAAGAACACAGCAGCTGCGAAGGACTAGCCAAGAAGAGCGCAAAAGTACCACAACATGCCTGCCTCCACAGCTTTTTCCTTGGGGACATGCCTAATTCCTGGCTGATTTGCCTTTCTCGTCTTAGGCTTGGGGTTCAGCCTAGGGCTTGGAGTTTTTTAACCAGGAAGCCCTGAGTTCCAGGCTTACTGCATCTGCCAAAGGCATCCCAAAGGGAGTGCAAAAGTGCCACAACATGGCTGCTTTCACGGCTTTTTCCTTGGCAAGAAGCCTAACACCAGGCTGATTTCCCTTCCCAGGGTTACTGTTACGCTTAGGCCTAGGGCTAGGATTTTTAAAACTAGGAAGCCCTTAGTTCCAGGCACACTGCAGCTGCGAAAGGCATCCCAAGGGGAGTCCAAAAGTGCAACAACATGGCAGCTTTCACAGCTTTTTCCTTGGCACCATCCCTATACCTAGGCTTATTTATCTGCCTAGTGTTAGGGTTAGGCTTCAGCCTAGGGCTTGGTGTTTTTTAACTAGGAAGCCCTGAGTTCCAGGCTTACTGCATCTGCCAAAGGCATCCAAAAGGGAGTGCAGAAGTGCCACAACATGGCTGCTTTCACGGCTTTTCCCTTAGGAAGAACCCTAATACCCGGCAGATTTGCCTTCCAAGGGTTACTGTTAGGCTTAGGCCTAGGACATTTAAAACCAGGACGCCCTGGGCTCCAGGCACACTGCAGCTGCGAAAGGCATCCCAAGAGGAGCGCAAAAGTGACACAACTTGGCTGCCACCACTGATATTTCCATGAGACCATCCCGAACCATAGCCTGATTTTCCTTCCTAGGGTTAAGGTTTGAATTACGCCTAGGGTAAGAGTTCTTTTAACCAGAAAGCCCTGAGTTCCAAGAACACAGCAGCTGCGAAGGACTACCCAAGAAGAGCGCAAAAGTACCACAACGTGACTGCCTCCACAGCTTTTTCCTTGGGGACATGCCTAATTCCTGGCTGATTTGCCTTTCTCCTCTTAGGCTTGGGGTTCAGCCTAGGGCTTGGAGTTTTTTAACCAGGAAGCCCTGAGTTCCAGGCTTACTGCATCTGCCAAAGGCATCCCAAAGGGAGTGCAGAAGTGCCACAACATGGCTGCTTTCACGGCTTTTCCCTTAGGAAGAACCCTAATACCCGGCTGATTTACCTTCCTAGGGTTACTGTTAGGCTTAGGCCTAGGACTTTTAAAACCAGGAAGCCCTGGGCTCCAGGCACACTGCAGCTGCGAAAGGCATCCCAAGGGGAGCGCAAAAGTGACACAACTTGGCTGCCACCACTGATATTTCCATGAGACCATCCCGAAACAGAGGCTGATTTTCCTTCCTAGGGTTAAGGTTTGAGTTACGCCTGGGGTAAGGGTTCTATTAACCAGAAAGCCCTGAGTTCCAAGAACACAGCAGCTGCGAAGGACTAGCCAAGAAGAGCGCAAAAGTACCACAACACGCCTGCCTCCACAGCTTTTTCCTTGGGGACATGCCTAATTCCTGGCTGATTTGCCTTTCTCGTCTTAGGGTTGGGGTTCGGCCTAGGGCTAGGATTTTTAAAATCAGGAAGCCCTGAGTTCCAGGCACACTGGAGCTGTGAAAGGCATCCAAAAGGGAGTGCAAAAGTGCCACAACATGGCTGCTTTCACGGCTTTTTCCTTGGCAAGAAGCCTAACACCAGGCTGATTTCCCTTCCCAGGGTTACTGTTACGCTTAGGCCTAGGGCTAGGATTTTTAAAACTAGGAAGCCCTTAGTTCCAGGCACACTGCAGCTGCGAAAGGCATCCCAAGGGGAGTACAAAAGTGCAACAACATGGCAGCTTTCACAGCTTTTTCCTTGGCACCATCCCTATACCTAGGCTGATTTATCTGCCTTGGGTTAGGGTTAGGCTTCAGCCTAGGGCTTGGAGTTTTTTAACCAGGAAGCCCTGAGTTGCAGGCTTACTGCATCTGCCAAAGGCATCCCAAAGGGAGTGCAGAAGTGCCACAACATGGCTGCTTTCACGGCTTTTCCCTTAGGAAGAACCCTAATACCCGGCTGATTTACCTTCCTAGGGTTACTGTTAGGCTTAGGCCTAGGACATTTAAAACCAGGACGCCCTGGGCTCCAGGCACACTGCAGCTGCGAAAGGCATCCCAAGAGGAGCGCAAAAGTGACACAACTTGGCTGCCACCACTGATATTTCCATGAGACCATCCCGAACCATAGGCTGATTTTCCTTCCTAGGGTTAAGGTTTGAGTTAGGCCTAGGGTAAGAGTTCTATTAACCAGAAAGCCCTGACTTCCAAGAACACAGCAGCTGTGAAGGACTAGCCAAGAAGAGCGCAAAAGTACCACAACATGCCTGCCTCCACAGCTTTTTCCTTGGGGACATGCCTAATTCCTGGCTGATTTGCCTTTCTCGTCTTAGGGTTGGGGTTCGGCCTAGGGCTAGGATTTTTTTAACTAGGAAGCCCTGAGTTCCAGGCTTACTTCATCTGCCAAAGGCATCCCAAAGGGAGTGCAGAAGTGCCACAACATGGCTGCTTTCACGGCTTTTCCCTTAGGAAGAACCCTAATACGCGGCTGATTTACCTTCCTAGGGTTACTGTTTGGCTTAGGCCTAGGACTTTTAAAACCAGGAAGCCCTGGGCTCCAGGCACACTGCAGCTGCGAAAGGCATCCCAAGGGGAGCGCAAAAGTGACACAACTTGGCTGCCACCACTGATATTTCCATGAGACCATCCCGAACCATAGGCTGATTTTCCTTCCTAGGGTTAAGGTTTGAGTTACGCCTAGGGTAAGGGTTCTATTAACCAGAAAGCCCTGAGTTCCAAGAACACCGCAGCTGCGAAGGACTACCCAAGAAGAGCGCAAAAGTACCACAACATGCCTGCCTCCACAGCTTTTTCCTTGGGGACATGCCTAATTCCTGGCTGATTTGCCTTTCTCGTCTTAGGGTTGGGGTTCGGCCTAGGGCTAGGATTTTTTTAACTAGGAAGCCCTGAGTTCCAGGCTTACTTCATCTGCAAAAAGCATCCCAAAGGGAGTGCAGAAGTGCCACAACATGGCTGCTTTCACGGCTTTTCCCTTAGGAAGAACCCTAATACGCGGCTGATTTACCTTCCTAGGGTTACTGTTAGGCTTAGGACTAAGACATTTAAAACCAGGAAGCCCTGGGCTCCAGGCACTCTGCAGCTGCGAAAGGCATCCCAAGAGGGCCGCAGAAGTGACACAACTTGGCTGCCTCTGCTGCTATTCTCATGAGACCATCCCGAACCATAGGCTGATTTTCCTTCCTAGGGTTAAGGTTTGAATTAAGTTTAGGGTAAGAGTTCTTTTAACCAGAAAGCCCTGAGTTCCAAGAACACAGCAGCTGCGAAGGACTACCCAAGAAGAGCGCAAAAGTACCACAACGTGACTGCCTCCACAGCTTTTTCCTTGGGGACATGCCTAATTCCTGGCTGATTTGCCTTTCTCGTCTTAGGCTTGGGGTTCAGCCTAGGGCTTGGAGTTTTTTAACCAGGAAGCCCTGAGTTCCAGGCTTACTGCATCTGCCAAAGGCATCCCAAAGGGAGTGCAAAAGTGCCACAACATGGCTGCTTTCACGGCTTTTTCCTTGGCAAGAAGCCTAACACCAGGCTGATTTCCCTTCCCAGGGTTACTGTTACGCTTATCCCTAGGGCTAGGATTTTTAAAACTAGGAAGCCCTTAGTTCCAGGCACACTGCAGCTGCGAAAGGCATCCCAAGGGGAGTACAAAAGTGCAACGACATGGCAGCTTTCACAGCTTTTTCCTTGGCACCATCCCTATACCTAGGCTTATTTATCTGCCTAGTGTTAGGGTTAGGCTTCAGCCTAGGGCTTGGTGTTTTTTAACTAGGAAGCCCTGAGTTCCAGGCTTACTGCATCTGCCAAAGTCATCCAAAAGGGAGTGCAGAAGTGCCACAACATGGCTGCTTTCACGGCTTTTCCCTTAGGAAGAACCCTAATACCCGGCAGATTTGCCTTCCTAGGGTTACTGTTAGGCTTCGGCCTAGGACTTTTAAAACCAGGAAGCCCTGGGCTCCAGGCACATGCAGCTGTTAAAGGCATCCCAAAGGGCCGCAGAGGTGACACAACTTGGCTGCCTCTGCTGCTATTCTCATGAGACCATCCCGAACCATAGCCTGATTTTCCTTCCTAGGGTTAAGGTTTGAATTACGCCTAGGGTAAGAGTTCTTTTAACCAGAAAGCCCTGAGTTCCAAGAACACAGCAGCTGCGAAGGACTACCCAAGAAGAGCGCAAAAGTACCACAACGTGACTGCCTCCACAGCTTTTTCCTTGGGGACATGCCTAATTCCTGGCTGATTTGCCTTTCTCGTCTTAGGCTTGGGGTTCAGCCTAGGGCTTGGAGTTTTTTAACCAGGAAGCCCTGAGTTCCAGGCTTACTGCATCTGCCAAAGGCATCCCAAAGGGAGTGCAGAAGTGCCACAACATGGCTGCTTTCACGGCTTTTCCCTTAGGAAGAACCCTAATACGTGGCTGATTTTCCTTCCTAGGGTTACTGTTAGGCTTAGGCCTAGGACTTTTAAAACCAGGAAGCCCTGGGCTCCAGGCACACTGCAGCTGCGAAAGGCATCCCAAGGGGAGCGCAAAAGTGACACAACTTGGCTGCCACCACTGATATTTCCATGAGACCATCCCGAACCATAGGCTGATTTTCCTTCCTAGCGTTAAGGTTTGAGTTACGCCTGGGGTAAGGGTTCTATTAACCAGAAAGCCCTGAGTTCCAAGAACACAGCAGCTGCGAAGGACTACCCAAGAAGAGCGCAAAAGTACCACAACATGCCTGCCTCCACAGCTTTTTCCTTGGGGACATGCCTAATTCCTGCCTGATTTGCCTTTCTCGTCTTAGGGTTGGGGTTCGGCCTAGGGCTAGGATTTTTTTAACCAGGAAGCCCTGAGTTCCAGGCTTACTTCATCTGCCAAAGGCATCCAAAAGGGAGTGCAGAAGTGCCACAACATGGCTGCTTTCACGGCTTTTCCCTTAGGAAGAACCCTAATACGCGGCTGATTTACCTTCCTAGGGTTACTGTTAGGCTTAGGCCTAGGACATTTAAAACCAGGACGCCCTGGGCTCCAGGCACACTGCAGCTGCGAAAGGCATCCCAAGAGGAGCGCAAAAGTGACACAACTTGGCTGCCACCACTGATATTTCCATGAGACCATCCCGAACCATAGGCTGATTTTCCTTCCTAGGGTTAAGGTTTGAGTTAGGCCTAGGGTAAGAGTTCTATTAACCAGAAAGCCCTGACTTCCAAGAACACAGCAGCTGTGAAGGACTAGCCAAGAAGAGCGCAAAAGTACCACAACATGCCTGCCTCCACAGCTTTTTCCTTGGGGACATGCCTAATTCCTGGCTGATTTGCCTTTCTCGTCTTAGGGTTGGGGTTCGGCCTAGGGCTAGGATTTTTAAAATCAGGAAGCCCTGAGTTCCAGGCACACTGGAGCTGTGAAAGGCATCCAAAAGGGAGTGCAAAAGTGCCACAACATGGCTGCTTTCACGGCTTTTTCCTTGGCAAGAAGCCTAACACCAGGCTGATTTCCCTTCCCAGGGTTACTGTTACGCTTAGGCCTAGGGCTAGGACTTTTAAAACTAGGAAGCCCTTAGTTCCAGGCACACTGCAGCTGCGAAAGGCATCCCAAGGGGAGTACAAAAGTGCAACAACATGGCAGCTTTCACAGCTTTTTCCTTGGCACCATCCCTATACCTAGGCTGATTTATCTGCCTTGGGTTAGGGTTAGGCTTCAGCCTAGGGCTTGGAGTTTTTTAACCAGGAAGCCCTGAGTTGCAGGCTTACTGCATCTGCCAAAGGCATCCCAAAGGGAGTGCAGAAGTGCCACAACATGGCTGCTTTCACGGCTTTTCCCTTAGGAAGAACCCTAATACCCGGCTGATTTACCTTCCTAGGGTTACTGTTAGGCTTAGGCCTAGGACATTTAAAACCAGGACGCCCTGGGCTCCAGGCACACTGCAGCTGCGAAAGGCATCCCAAGAGGAGCGCAAAAGTGACACAACTTGGCTGCCACCACTGATATTTCCATGAGACCATCCCGAACCATAGGCTGATTTTCCTTCCTAGGGTTAAGGTTTGAGTTAGGCCTAGGGTAAGAGTTCTATTAACCAGAAAGCCCTGACTTCCAAGAACACAGCAGCTGTGAAGGACTAGCCAAGAAGAGCGCAAAAGTACCACAACATGCCTGCCTCCACAGCTTTTTCCTTGGGGACATGCCTAATTCCTGGCTGATTTGCCTTTCTCGTCTTAGGGTTGGGGTTCGGCCTAGGGCTAGGATTTTTTTAACTAGGAAGCCCTGAGTTCCAGGCTTACTTCATCTGCCAAAGGCATCCCAAAGGGAGTGCAGAAGTGCCACAACATGGCTGCTTTCACGGCTTTTCCCTTAGGAAGAACCCTAATACGCGGCTGATTTACCTTCCTAGGGTTACTGTTTGGCTTAGGCCTAGGACTTTTAAAACCAGGAAGCCCTGGGCTCCAGGCACACTGCAGCTGCGAAAGGCATCCCAAGGGGAGCGCAAAAGTGACACAACTTGGCTGCCACCACTGATATTTCCATGAGACCATCCCGAACCATAGGCTGATTTTCCTTCCTAGGGTTAAGGTTTGAGTTACGCCTAGGGTAAGGGTTCTATTAACCAGAAAGCCCTGAGTTCCAAGAACACCGCAGCTGCGAAGGACTACCCAAGAAGAGCGCAAAAGTACCACAACATGCCTGCCTCCACAGCTTTTTCCTTGGGGACATGCCTAATTCCTGGCTGATTTGCCTTTCTCGTCTTAGGGTTGGGGTTCGGCCTAGGGCTAGGATTTTTTTAACTAGGAAGCCCTGAGTTCCAGGCTTACTTCATCTGCAAAAAGCATCCCAAAGGGAGTGCAGAAGTGCCACAACATGGCTGCTTTCACGGCTTTTCCCTTAGGAAGAACCCTAATACGCGGCTGATTTACCTTCCTAGGGTTACTGTTAGGCTTAGGACTAAGACATTTAAAACCAGGAAGCCCTGGGCTCCAGGCACTCTGCAGCTGCGAAAGGCATCCCAAGAGGGCCGCAGAAGTGACACAACTTGGCTGCCTCTGCTGCTATTCTCATGAGACCATCCCGAACCATAGGCTGATTTTCCTTCCTAGGGTTAAGGTTTGAATTAAGTTTAGGGTAAGAGTTCTTTTAACCAGAAAGCCCTGAGTTCCAAGAACACAGCAGCTGCGAAGGACTACCCAAGAAGAGCGCAAAAGTACCACAACGTGACTGCCTCCACAGCTTTTTCCTTGGGGACATGCCTAATTCCTGGCTGATTTGCCTTTCTCGTCTTAGGCTTGGGGTTCAGCCTAGGGCTTGGAGTTTTTTAACCAGGAAGCCCTGAGTTCCAGGCTTACTGCATCTGCCAAAGGCATCCCAAAGGGAGTGCAAAAGTGCCACAACATGGCTGCTTTCACGGCTTTTTCCTTGGCAAGAAGCCTAACACCAGGCTGATTTCCCTTCCCAGGGTTACTGTTACGCTTAGGCCTAGGGCTAGGATTTTTAAAACTAGGAAGCCCTTAGTTCCAGGCACACTGCAGCTGCGAAAGGCATCCCAAGGGGAGTACAAAAGTGCAACGACATGGCAGCTTTCACAGCTTTTTCCTTGGCACCATCCCTATACCTAGGCTTATTTATCTGCCTAGTGTTAGGGTTAGGCTTCAGCCTAGGGCTTGGTGTTTTTTAACTAGGAAGCCCTGAGTTCCAGGCTTACTGCATCTGCCAAAGTCATCCAAAAGGGAGTGCAGAAGTGCCACAACATGGCTGCTTTCACGGCTTTTCCCTTAGGAAGAACCCTAATACCCGGCAGATTTGCCTTCCTAGGGTTACTGTTAGGCTTCGGCCTAGGACTTTTAAAACCAGGAAGCCCTGGGCTCCAGGCACATGCAGCTGTTAAAGGCATCCCAAAGGGCCGCAGAGGTGACACAACTTGGCTGCCTCTGCTGCTATTCTCATGAGACCATCCCGAACCATAGCCTGATTTTCCTTCCTAGGGTTAAGGTTTGAATTACGCCTAGGGTAAGAGTTCTTTTAACCAGAAAGCCCTGAGTTCCAAGAACACAGCAGCTGCGAAGGACTACCCAAGAAGAGCGCAAAAGTACCACAACGTGACTGCCTCCACAGCTTTTTCCTTGGGGACATGCCTAATTCCTGGCTGATTTGCCTTTCTCGTCTTAGGCTTGGGGTTCAGCCTAGGGCTTGGAGTTTTTTAACTAGGAAGCCCTGAGTTCCAGGCTTACTGCATCTGCCAAAGGCATCCCAAAGGGAGTGCAGAAGTGCCACAACATGGCTGCTTTCACGGCTTTTCCCTTAGGAAGAACCCTAATACGTGGCTGATTTACCTTCCTAGGGTTACTGTTAGGCTTAGGCCTAGGACTTTTAAAACCAGGAAGCCCTGGGCTCCAGGCACACTGCAGCTGCGAAAGGCATCCCAAGGGGAGCGCAAAAGTGACACAACTTGGCTGCCACCACTGATATTTCCATGAGACCATCCCGAACCATAGGCTGATTTTCCTTCCTAGCGTTAAGGTTTGAGTTACGCCTGGGGTAAGGGTTCTATTAACCAGAAAGCCCTGAGTTCCAAGAACACAGCAGCTGCGAAGGACTACCCAAGAAGAGCGCAAAAGTACCACAACATGCCTGCCTCCACAGCTTTTTCCTTGGGGACATGCCTAATTCCTGCCTGATTTGCCTTTCTCGTCTTAGGGTTGGGGTTCGGCCTAGGGCTAGGATTTTTTTAACCAGGAAGCCCTGAGTTCCAGGCTTACTTCATCTGCCAAAGGCATCCAAAAGGGAGTGCAGAAGTGCCACAACATGGCTGCTTTCACGGCTTTTCCCTTAGGAAGAACCCTAATACCCGGCTGATTTACCTTCCTAGGGCTACTGTTAGGCTTAGGCCTAGGACTTTTAAAACCAGGAAGCCCTGGGCTCCAGGCACTCTGCAGCTGCGAAAGGCATCCCAAGGGGAGCGCAAAAGTAACGCAACTTGGCTGCCACCACTGATATTTCCATGAGACCATCCCGAACCATAGGCTGATTTTCCTTCCTAGGGTTAAGGTTTGAGTTACGCCTAGGGTAAGGGTTCTATTAACCAGAAAGCCCTGTGTTCCAAGAACACAGCAGCTGCGAAGGACTAGCCAAGAAGAGCGCAAAAGTACCACAACATGCCTGCCTCCACAGCTTTTTCCTTGGGGACATGCCTAATTCCTGGCTGATTTGCCTTTCTTGTCTTAGGGTTGGGGTTCGGCCTAGGGCTAGGACTTTTAAAATCTGGAAGCCCTGAGTTCCAGGCACACTGGAGCTGTGAAAGGCATCCAAATGGGAGTGCAAAAGTGCCACAAAATGGCTGCTTTCACGGCTGTTTCCTTGGCAAGAAGCCTAACACCAGGCTGATTTCCCTTCCCAGGGTTACTGTTAGGCTTAGGCCTAGGGCTAGGATTTTTAAAACTAGGAAGCCCTTAGTTCCAGGCACACTGCAGCTGCGAAAGGCATCCCAAGGGAAGTACAAAAGTGCAACAACATGGCTGCTTTCACAGCTTTTTCCTTGGCACCATCCCTATACCTAGGCTGATTTATCTGCCTGGGGTTAGGGTTAGGCTTCAGCCTAGGGCTTGGAGTTTTTTAACCAGGAAGCCCTCAGTTCCAGGCTTACTGCATCTGCCAAAGGCATCCCAAAGGGAGTGCAGAAGTGCCACAACATGGCTGCTTTCACGGCTTTTCCCTTAGGAAGAACCCTAATACCTGGCTGATTTACCTTCCTAGGGTTACTGTTAGGCTTAGGCCTAGGACTTTTAAAACCAGGAAGCCCTGGGCTCCAGGCACATGCAGCTGCGAATGGCATCCGAAGAGGGCCGCAGTAGTGACACAACTTCGCTGCCTCTGCTTCTATTCTCATGAGACCATCCTGAACCATAGGCTGATTTTCCTTCCTAGGGCTAAGGTTTGAGTTACGCCTAGGGTAAGGGTTCTATTAACCAGAAAGCCCTGAGTTCCAAGAACACAGCAGCTGCGAAGGACTACCCAAGAAGAGCGCAAAAGTACCACAACGTGCCTGCCTCCACAGCTTTTTCCTTGGGGACATGCCTAATTCCTGGCTGATTTGCCTTTCTCGTCTTAGGGTTGGGGTTCGGCCTAGGGCTAGGATTTTTTTAACTAGGAAGCCCTGAGTTCCAGGCTTACTTCATCTGCCAAAGGCATCCCAAAGGGAGTGCAGAAGTGCCACAACATGGCTGCTTTCACGGCTTTTCCCTTAGGAAGAACCCTAATACGCGGCTGATTTACCTTCCTAGGGTTACTGTTAGGCTTAGGCCTAGGACTTTTAAAACCAGGAAGCCCAGGGCTCCAGGCACACTGCAGCTGCGAAAGGCATCCCAAGGGGAGCGCAAAAGTGACACAACTTGGCTGCCACCACTGATATTTCCATGAGACCATCCCGAACCATAGGCTGATTTTCCTTCCTAGGGTTAAGGTTTGAGTTACGCCTAGGGTAATGGTTCTATTAACCAGAAAGCCCTGAGTTCCAAGAACACAGCAGCTGCGAAGGACTACCCAAGAAGAGCGCAAAAGTACCACAACATGCCTGCCTCCACAGCTTTTTCCTTGGGGACATGCCTAATTCCTGGCTGATTTGCCTTTCTCGTCTTAGGGTTGGGGTTCGGCCTAGGGCTAGGATTTTTAAAATCAGGAAGCCCTGCGTTCCAGGCACACTGGAGCTGTGAAAGGCATCCAAAAGGGAGTGCAAAAGTGCCACAACATGGCTGCTTTCACGGCTTTTTCCTTGGCAAGAAGCCTAACACCAGGCTGATTTCCCTTCCCAGGGTTACTGTTAGGCTTAGGTCTAGGGCTGGGATTTTTAAAACTAGGAAGCCCTTAGTTCCAGGCACACTGCAGCTGCGAAAGGCATCCCAAGGGGAGTACAAAAGTGCAACAACATGGCAGCTTTCACAGCTTTTTCCTTGGCACCATCCCTATACCTAGGCTGATTTATCTGCCTAGGGTTAGGGTTAGGCTTCAGCCTAGGGCTTGGAGTTTTTTAACCAGGAAGCCCTGAGTTCCAGGCTTACTGCATCTGCCAAAGGCATCCCAAAGGGAGTGCAGAAGTGCCACAACATGGCTGCTTTCACGGCTTTTCCCTTAGGAAGAACCCTAATACCCGGCTGATTTACCTTCCTAGGGTTACTGTTAGGCTTAGGCCTAGGACTTTTAAAACCAGGACGCCCTGGGCTCCAGGCACACTGCAGCTGCGAAAGGCATCCCAAGGGGAGCGCAAAAGTGACACAACTTTGCTGCCACCACTGATATTTCCATGAGACCATCCCGAACCATAGGCTGATTTTCCTTCCTAGGGTTAAGGTTTGAGTTACGCCTAGGGTAAGGGTTCTATTAACCAGAAAGCCCTGAGTTCCAAGAACACAGCAGCTGCGAAGGACTAGCCAAGAAGAGCGCAAAAGTACCACAACATGCCTGCCTCCACAGCTTTTTCCTTGGGGACATGCCTAATTGCTGGCTGATTTGCCTTTCTCGTCTTAGGGTTGGGGTTCGGCCTAGGGCTAGGATTTTTAAAATCAGGAAGCCCTGCGTTCCAGGCACACTGGAGCTGTGAAAGGCATCCAAAAGGGAGTGCAGAAGTGCCACAACATGGCTGCTTTCACAGCTTTTTCCTTGGCAAGAAGCCTAACACCAGGCTGATTTCCCTTCCCAGGGTTACTGTTACGCTTAGGCCTAGGGCTGGGATTTTTAAAACTAGGAAGCCCTTAGTTCCAGGAACACTGCAGCTGCGAAAGGCATCCCAATGGGAGTACAAAAGTGCAACAACATGGCAGCTTTCACAGCTTTTTCCTTGGCACCATCCCTATACCTAGGCTGATTTATCTGCCTAGGGTTAGGGCTAGGCTTCAGCCTAGGGCTTGGAGTTTTTTAACCAGGAAGCCCTGAGTTCCAGGCTTACTGCATCTGCCAAAGGCATCCCAAAGGGAGTGCAGAAGTGCCACAACATGGCTGCTTTCACGGCTTTTCCCTTAGGAAGAACCCTAATACCCGGCTGATTTACCTTCCTAGGGTTACTGTTAGGCTTAGGCCTAGGACTTTTAAAACCAGGACGCCCTGGGCTCCAGGCACACTGCAGCTGCGAAAGGCATCCCAAGGGGAGCGCAAAAGTGACACAACTTGGCTGCCACCACTGATATTTCCATGAGACCATCCCGAACCATAGGCTGATTTTCCTTCCTAGGGTTAAGGTTTGAGTTACGCCTAGGGTAAGGGTTCTATTAACCAGAAAGCCCTGAGTTCCAAGAACACAGCAGCTGCGAAGGACTAGCCAAGAAGAGCGCAAAAGTACCACAACATGCCTGCCTCCACAGCTTTTTCCTTGGGGACATGCCTAATTCCTGGCTGATTTGCCTTTCTCGTCTTAGGGTTGGGGTTCGGCCTAGGGCTAGGATATTTTTAACTAGGAAGCCCTGAGTTCCAGGCTTACTTCATCTGCCAAAGGCATCCCAAAGGGAGTGCAGAAGTGCCACAACATGGCTGCTTTCACGGCTTTTCCCTTAGGAAGAACCCTAATACGCGGCTGATTTACCTTCCTAGGGTTACTGTTAGGCTTAGGCCTAGGACTTTTAAAACCAGGAAGCCCTGGGCTCCAGGCACACTGCAGCTGCGAAAGGCATCCCAAGGGGAGCGCAAAAGTGACACAACTTGGCTGTCACCACTGATATTTCCATGAGACCATCCCGAACCATAGGCTGATTTTCCTTCCTAGGGTTAAGGTTTGAGTTACGCCTGGGGTAAGGGTTCTATTAACCAGAAAGCCCTGAGTTCCAAGAACACAGCAGCTGCGAAGGACTAGCCAAGAAGAGCGCAAAAGTACCACAACATGCCTGCCTCCACAGCTTTTTCCTTGGGGACATGCCTAATTCCTGGCTGATTTGCCTTTCTCGTCTTAGGGTTGGGGTTCGGCCTAGGGCTAGGATTTTTAAAATCAGGAAGCCCTGAGTTCGAGGCACACTGGAGCTGTGAAAGGCATCCAAAAGGGAGTGCAATAGTGCCACAACATGGCTGCTTTCACGGCTCTTTCCTTGGCAAGAAGCCTAACACCAGGCTGATTTCCCTTCCCAGGGTTACTGTTACGCTTAGGCCTAGGGCTAGGATTTTTAAAACTAGGAAGCCCTTAGTTCCAGGCACACTGCAGCTGTTCAAGGCATCCCAAAGGGAGTTCAAAAGTGCAACAATATGGCAGCTTTCACAGCTTTTTCCTTGGCACCATCCCTATACCTAGGCTGATTTATCTGCCTGAATTTAGGGTTAGGCTTCAGCCTAGGGCTTGGAGTTTTTTAACTAGGAAGCCCTGAGTTCCAGGCTTACTGCATCTGCCAAAGGCATCCCAAAGGGAGTGCAGAAGTGCCACAACATGGCTGCTTTCACGGCTTTTCCCTTAGGAAGAACCCTAATACCCGGCAGAGTTACCTTCCTAGGGTTACTGTTAGGCTTAGGCCTAGGACTTTTAAAACCAGGAAGCCCTGGGCTCCAGGCACATGCAGCTGTTAAAGGCATCCCAAGAGGGCTGCAGAAGTGACACAACTTGGCTGCCTCTGCATCTATTCTCATGAGACCATCCCGAACCATAGGCTGATTTTCCTTCCTAGGGTTAAGGTTTGAGTTACGCCTAGGGTAAGGGTTCTATTAACCAGAAAGCCCTGAGTTCCAAGAACACAGCAGCTGCGAAGGACTAGCCAAGAAGAGCGCAAAAGTCCCACAACATGCCTGCCTCCACAGCTTTTTCCTTGGGGACATGCCTAATTCCTGGCTGATTTGCCTTTCTCGTCTTAGGGTTGGGGTTCGGCCTAGGGCTAGGATTTTTAAAATCAGGAAGCCCTGAGTTCCAGGCACACTGGAGCTGTGAAAGGCATCCAAAAGGGAGTGCAAAAGTGCCACAACATGGCTGCTTTCACGGCTTTTTCCTTGGCAAGAAGCCTAACACCAGGCTGATTTCTCTCCCCAGGGTTACTGTTAGGCTTAGGCCTAGGGCTGGGATTTTTAAAACTAGGAAGCCCTTAGTTCCAGGCACACTGCAGCTGCGAAAGGCATCCCAAGGGGAGTACAAAAGTGCAACAACATGGCAGCTTTCACAGCTTTTTCCTTGGCACCATCCCTATACCTAGGCTGATTTATCTGCCTAGGGTTAGGGTTAGGCTTCAGCCTAGGGCTTGGAGTTTTTTAACCAGGAAGCCCTGAGTTCCAGGCTTACTGCATCTGCCAAAGGCATCCCAAAGGGAGTGCAGAAGTGCCACAACATGGCTGCTTTCACGGCTTTTCCCTTAGGAAGAACCCTAATACCCGGCTGATTTACCTTCCTAGGGTTACTGTTAGGCTTAGGCCTAGGACTTTTAAAACCAGGACGCCCTGGGCTCCAGGCACACTGCAGCTGCGAAAGGCATCCCAAGGGGAGCGCAAAAGTGACACAACTTTGCTGCCACCACTGATATTTCCATGAGACCATCCCGAACCATAGGCTGATTTTCCTTCCTAGGGTTAAGGTTTGAGTTACGCCTAGGGTAAGGGTTCTATTAACCAGAAAGCCCTGAGTTCCAAGAACACAGCAGCTGCGAAGGACTAGCCAAGAAGAGCGCAAAAGTACCACAACATGCCTGCCTCCACAGCTTTTTCCTTGGGGACATGCCTAATTGCTGGCTGATTTGCCTTTCTCGTCTTAGGGTTGGGGTTCGGCCTAGGGCTAGGATTTTTAAAATCAGGAAGCCCTGCGTTCCAGGCACACTGGAGCTGTGAAAGGCATCCAAAAGGGAGTGCAGAAGTGCCACAACATGGCTGCTTTCACAGCTTTTTCCTTGGCAAGAAGCCTAACACCAGGCTGATTTCCCTTCCCAGGGTTACTGTTACGCTTAGGCCTAGGGCTGGGATTTTTAAAACTAGGAAGCCCTTAGTTCCAGGAACACTGCAGCTGCGAAAGGCATCCCAATGGGAGTACAAAAGTGCAACAACATGGCAGCTTTCACAGCTTTTTCCTTGGCACCATCCCTATACCTAGGCTGATTTATCTGCCTAGGGTTAGGGCTAGGCTTCAGCCTAGGGCTTGGAGTTTTTTAACCAGGAAGCCCTGAGTTCCAGGCTTACTGCATCTGCCAAAGGCATCCCAAAGGGAGTGCAGAAGTGCCACAACATGGCTGCTTTCACGGCTTTTCCCTTAGGAAGAACCCTAATACCCGGCTGATTTACCTTCCTAGGGTTACTGTTAGGCTTAGGCCTAGGACTTTTAAAACCAGGACGCCCTGGGCTCCAGGCACACTGCAGCTGCGAAAGGCATCCCAAGGGGAGCGCAAAAGTGACACAACTTGGCTGCCACCACTGATATTTCCATGAGACCATCCCGAACCATAGGCTGATTTTCCTTCCTAGGGTTAAGGTTTGAGTTACGCCTAGGGTAAGGGTTCTATTAACCAGAAAGCCCTGAGTTCCAAGAACACAGCAGCTGCGAAGGACTAGCCAAGAAGAGCGCAAAAGTACCACAACATGCCTGCCTCCACAGCTTTTTCCTTGGGGACATGCCTAATTCCTGGCTGATTTGCCTTTCTCGTCTTAGGGTTGGGGTTCGGCCTAGGGCTAGGATATTTTTAACTAGGAAGCCCTGAGTTCCAGGCTTACTTCATCTGCCAAAGGCATCCCAAAGGGAGTGCAGAAGTGCCACAACATGGCTGCTTTCACGGCTTTTCCCTTAGGAAGAACCCTAATACGCGGCTGATTTACCTTCCTAGGGTTACTGTTAGGCTTAGGCCTAGGACTTTTAAAACCAGGAAGCCCTGGGCTCCAGGCACACTGCAGCTGCGAAAGGCATCCCAAGGGGAGCGCAAAAGTGACACAACTTGTCTGTCACCACTGATATTTCCATGAGACCATCCCGAACCATAGGCTGATTTTCCTTCCTAGGGTTAAGGTTTGAGTTACGCCTGGGGTAAGGGTTCTATTAACCAGAAAGCCCTGAGTTCCAAGAACACAGCAGCTGCGAAGGACTAGCCAAGAAGAGCGCAAAAGTACCACAACATGCCTGCCTCCACAGCTTTTTCCTTGGGGACATGCCTAATTCCTGGCTGATTTGCCTTTCTCGTCTTAGGGTTGGGGTTCGGCCTAGGGCTAGGATTTTTAAAATCAGGAAGCCCTGAGTTCGAGGCACACTGGAGCTGTGAAAGGCATCCAAAAGGGAGTGCAATAGTGCCACAACATGGCTGCTTTCACGGCTCTTTCCTTGGCAAGAAGCCTAACACCAGGCTGATTTCCCTTCCCAGGGTTACTGTTACGCTTAGGCCTAGGGCTAGGATTTTTAAAACTAGGAAGCCCTTAGTTCCAGGCACACTGCAGCTGTTCAAGGCATCCCAAAGGGAGTTCAAAAGTGCAACAATATGGCAGCTTTCACAGCTTTTTCCTTGGCACCATCCCTATACCTAGGCTGATTTATCTGCCTGAATTTAGGGTTAGGCTTCAGCCTAGGGCTTGGAGTTTTTTAACTAGGAAGCCCTGAGTTCCAGGCTTACTGCATCTGCCAAAGGCATCCCAAAGGGAGTGCAGAAGTGCCACAACATGGCTGCTTTCACGGCTTTTCCCTTAGGAAGAACCCTAATACCCGGCAGAGTTACCTTCCTAGGGTTACTGTTAGGCTTAGGCCTAGGACTTTTAAAACCAGGAAGCCCTGGGCTCCAGGCACATGCAGCTGTTAAAGGCATCCCAAGAGGGCTGCAGAAGTGACACAACTTGGCTGCCTCTGCATCTATTCTCATGAGACCATCCCGAACCATAGGCTGATTTTCCTTCCTAGGGTTAAGGTTTGAGTTACGCCTAGGGTAAGGGTTCTATTAACCAGAAAGCCCTGAGTTCCAAGAACACAGCAGCTGCGAAGGACTAGCCAAGAAGAGCGCAAAAGTCCCACAACATGCCTGCCTCCACAGCTTTTTCCTTGGGGACATGCCTAATTCCTGGCTGATTTGCCTTTCTCGTCTTAGGGTTGGGGTTCGGCCTAGGGCTAGGATTTTTAAAATCAGGAAGCCCTGAGTTCCAGGCACACTGGAGCTGTGAAAGGCATCCAAAAGGGAGTGCAAAAGTGCCACAACATGGTTGCTTTCACGGCTTTTTCCTTGGCAAGAAGCTTAACACCAGGCTGATTTCCCTTCCCAGGGTTACTGTTACGCTTAGGCCTAGGGCTAGGATTTTTAAAACTAGGAAGCCCTTAGATCCAGGCACACTGCAGCTGTTCAAGGCATCCCAAGGGGAGTACAAAAGTGCAACAACATGGCAGCTTTCACAGCTTTTTCCTTGGCACCATCCCTATACCTAGGCTGTTTTATCTGCCTAGGGTTAGGGTAAGGGTTCAGCCTAGGGCTTGGAGTATTTTAACCAGGAAGCCCTGAGTTCCAGGCTTACTGCATCTGCCAAAGGCATCCCAAAGGGACTGCAGAAGTGCCACAACATGGCTGCTTTCACAGCTTTTCCCTTAGGAAGAACCCTAATACCCGGCTGATTTACCTTCCTAGGGTTACTGTTAGGCTTAGGCCTAGGACTTTTAAAACCAGGAAGCCCTGGGCTCCAGGCACATGCAGCTGCGATAGGCATCCCAAGGGGAGCGCAAAAGTGACACAACTTGGCTGCCACCACTGATATTTCCATGAGACCATCCCGAACCATAGGCTGATTTTCCTTCCTAGGGTTAAGGTTTGAGTTACGCCTAGGGTAAGGGTTCTATTAACCAGAAAGACCTGAGTTCCAAGAACACAGCAGCTGCGAAGGACTACCCAAGAAGAGCGCAAAAGTACCACAACATGCCTGCCTCCACAGCTTTTTCCTTGGGGACATGCCTAATTCCTGGCTGATTTGCCTTTCTCGTCTTAGGGTTGGGGTTCGGCCTAGGGCTAGGATTTTTTTAACTAGGAAGCCCTGAGTTCCAGGCTTACTTCATCTGCAAAAAGCATCCCAAAGGGAGTGCAGAAGTGCCACAACATGGCTGCTTTCACGGCTTTTCCCTTAGGAAGAACCCTAATACCCGGCAGATTTACCTTCCTAGGGTTACTGTTAGGCTTAGGACTAAGACATTTAAAACCAGGAAGCCCTGGGCTCCAGGCACTCTGCGGCTGCGAAAGGCATCCCAAGGGGAGCGAAAAAGTAATGCAAATTGGCTGCCACCACTGATATTTCCATGAGACCATCCCGAACCATAGGCTGATTTTCCTTCCTAGGGTTAAGGTTTGAGTTACGCCTAGGGTAATGGTTCTATTAACCAGAAAGCCCTGAGTTCCAAGAACACAGCAGCTGCGAAGGACTACCCAAGAAGAGCGCAAAAGTACCACAACATGCCTGCCTCCACAGCTTTTTCCTTGGGGACATGCCTAATTCCTGGCTGATTTGCCTTTCTCGTCTTAGGGTTGGGGTTCGGCCTAGGGCTAGGATTTTTAAAATCAGGAAGCCCTGCGTTCCAGGCACACTGGAGCTGTGAAAGGCATCCAAAAGGGAGTGCAAAAGTGCCACAACATGGCTGCTTTCACGGCTTTTTCCTTGGCAAGAAGCCTAACACCAGGCTGATTTCCCTCCCCAGGGTTACTGTTAGGCTTTGGCCTAGGGCTGGGATTTTTAAAACTAGGAAGCCCTTAGTTCCAGGCACACTGCAGCTGCGAAAGGCATCCCAAGGGGAGTACAAAAGTGCAACAACATGGCAGCTTTCACAGCTTTTTCCTTGGCACCATCCCTATACCTAGGCTGATTTATCTGCCTAGGGTTAGGGTTAGGCTTCAGCCTAGGGCTTGGAGTTTTTTAACCAGGAAGCCCTCAGTTCCAGGCTTACTGCATCTGCCAAAGGCATCCCAAAGGGAGTGCAGAAGTGCCACAACATGGCTGCTTTCACGGCTTTTCCCTTAGGAAGAACCCTAATACCCGGCTGATTTACCTTCCTAGGGTTACTGTTAGGCTTAGGCCTAGGACTTTTAAAACCAGGACGCCCTGGGCTCCAGGCACACTGCAGCTGCGAAAGGCATCCCAAGGGGAGCGCAAAAGTGACACAACTTGGCTGCCACCACTGATATTTCCATGAGACCATCCCGAACCATAGGCTGATTTTCCTTCCTAGGGTTAAGGTTTGAGTTACGCCTAGGGTAAGGGTTCTATTAACCAGAAAGCCCTGAGTTCCAAGAACACAGCAGCTGCGAAGGACTAGCCAAGAAGAGCGCAAAAGTACCACAACATGCCTGCCTCCACAGCTTTTTCCTTGGGGACATGCCTAATTCCTGGCTGATTTGCCTTTCTCGTCTTAGGGTTGGGGTTCGGCCTAGGGCTAGGATTTTTTTAACTAGGAAGCCCTGAGTTCCAGGCTTACTTCATCTGCCATAGGCATCCCACAGGGAGTGCAGAAGTGCCACAACATGGCTGCTTTCACGGCTTTTCCCTTAGGAAGAACCCTAATACGCGGCTGATTTACCTTCCTAGGGTTACTGTTAGGCTTAGGCCTAGGACTTTTAAAACCAGGAAGCCCTGGGCTCCAGGCACACTGCAGCTGCGAAAGGCATCCCAAGGGGAGCGCAAAAGTGACAAAACTTGGCTGCCACCACTGATATTTCCATGAGACCATCCCGAACCATAGGCTGATTTTCCTTCCTAGGGTTAAGGTTTGAGTTACGCCTAGGGTAATGGTTCTATTAACCAGAAAGCCCTGAGTTCCAAGAACACAGCAGCTGCGAAGGACTACCCAAGAAGAGCGCAAAAGTACCACAAAATGCCTGCCTCCACAGCTTTTTCCTTAGGGACATGCCTAATTCCTGGCTGATTTGCCTTTCTCGTCTTAGGGTTGGGGTTCGGCCTAGGGCTAGGATTTTTAAAATCAGGAAGCCCTGCGTTCCAGGCACACTGGAGCTGTGAAAGGCATCCCAAAGGGAGTGCAAAAGTGCCACAACATGGCTGCTTTCACGGCTTTTTCCTTGGCAAGAAGCCTAACACCAGGCTCATTTCCCTTCCCAGGGTTACTGTTAGGCTTAGGCCTAGGGCTGGGATTTTTAAAACTAGGAAGCCCTTAGTTCCAGGCACACTGCAGCTGCGAAAGGCATCCCAAGGGGAGTACAAAAGTGCAACAACATGGCAGCTTTCACAGCTTTTGCCTTGGCACCATCCCTATACCTAGGCTGATTTATCTGCCTAGGGTTAGGGTTAGGCTTCAGCCTAGGGCTTGGAGTTTTTTAACCAGGAAGCCCTGAGTTCCAGGCTTACTGCATCTGCCAAAGGCATCCCAAAGGGAGTGCAGAAGTGCCACAACATGGCTGCTTTCACGGCTTTTCCCTTAGGAAGAACCCTAATACCCGGCTGATTTACCTTCCTAGGGTTACTGTTAGGCTTAGGCCTAGGACTTTTAAAACCAGGACGCCCTGGGCTCCAGGCACACTGCAGCTGCGAAGGGCATCCCAAGGGGAGCGCAAAAGTGACACAACTTGGCTGCCACCACTGATATTTCCATGAGACCATCCCGAACCATAGGCTGATTTTCCTTCCTAGGGTTAAGGTTTGAGTTACGCCTAGGGTAAGGGTTCTATTAACCAGAAAGCCCTGAGTTCCAAGAACACAGCAGCTGCGAAGGACTAGCCAAGAAGAGCGCAAAAGTACCACAACATGCCTGCCTCCACAGCTTTTTCCTTGGGGACATGCCTAATTCCTGGCTGATTTGCCTTTCTCGTCTTAGGGTTGGGGTTCGGCCTAGGGCTAGGATATTTTTAACTAGGAAGCCCTGAGTTCCAGGCTTACTTCATCTGCCAAAGGCATCCCACAGGGAGTGCAGAAGTGCCACAACATGGCTGCTTTCACGGCTTTTCCCTTAGGAAGAACCCTAATACTTGGCTGATTTACCTTTCTAGGGTTACTGTTAGGCTTAGGCCTAGGACTTTTAAAACCAGGAAACCCTGGGCTC
Source organism: Ammospiza maritima maritima (assembly GCA_036010785.1). Classification (NCBI taxonomy): domain Eukaryota; kingdom Metazoa; phylum Chordata; class Aves; order Passeriformes; family Passerellidae; genus Ammospiza; species Ammospiza maritima. The sequence continues at coordinate 1,322,399 of JAYKTQ010000420.1, forward strand.
CAGGCACACTGCAGCTGCGAAAGGCATCCCAAGGGGAGCGCAAAAGTGACACAACTGGGCTGTCACCACTGATATTTCCATGAGACCATCCCGAACCATGGGCTGATTTTCCTTCCTAGGGTTAAGGTTTGAGTTACGCCTGGGGTAAGGGTTCTATTAACCAGAAAGCCCTGAGTTCCAAGAACACAGCAGCTGCGAAGGACTACCCAAGAAGAGCGAAAAAGTACCACAACATGCCTGCCTCCACAGCTTTTTCCTTGGGGACATGCCTAATTCCTGGCTGATTTGCCTTTCTCGTCTTAGGGTTGGGGTTCGGCCTAGGGCTAGGATTTTTAAAATCAGGAAGCCCTGAGTTCCAGGCACACTGGAGCTGTGAAAGGCATCCAAAAGGGAGTGCAAAAGTGCCACAACATGGTTGCTTTCACGGCTTTTTCCTTGGCAAGAAGCTTAACACCAGGCTGATTTCCCTTCCCTGGGTTACTGTTACGCTTAGGCCTAGGGCTAGGATTTTTAAAACTAGGAAGCCCTTAGATCCAGGCACACTGCAGCTGCGAAAGGCATCCCAAGGGGAGTATAAAAGTGCAACAACATGGCAGCTTTCACAGCTTTTTCCTTGACACCATCCCTATACCTAGGCTGTTTTATCTGCCTAGGGTTAGGGTTAGGGTTCAGCCTAGGGCTTGGAGTATTTTAACCAGGAAGCCCTGAGTTCCAGGCTTACTGCATCTGCCAAAGGCATCCCTAAGGGAGTGCAGAAGTGCCACAACATGGCTGCTTTCACAGCTTTTCCCTTAGGAAGAACCCTAATACCCGGCTGATTTACCTTCCTAGGGTTACTGTTAGGCTTAGGCCTAGGACTTTTAAAACCAGGAAGCCCTGGGCTCCAGGCACACTGCAGCTGCGAAAGGCATCCCAAGGGGAGCGCAAAAGTGACGCAACTTGGCTGCCACCACTGATATTTCCATGAGACCATCCCGAACCATAGGCTGATTTTCCTTCCTAGGGTTAAGGTTTGAGTTACGCCTAGGGTAAGGGTTCTATTAACCAGAAAGCCCTGAGTTCCAAGAACACAGCAGCTGCGAAGGACTACCCAAGAAGAGCGCAAAAGTACCACAACATGCCTGCCTCCACAGCTTTTTCCTTGGGGACATGCCTAATTCCTGGCTGATTTGCCTTTCTCGTCTTAGGGTTGGGGTTCGGCCTAGGGCTAGGATTTTTTTAACTAGGAAGCCCTGAGTTCCAGGCTTACTTCATCTGCCAAAGGCATCCCAAAGGGAGTGCAGAAGTGCCACAACATGGCTGCTTTCATGGCTTTTCCCTTAGGAAGAACCCTAATACCCGGCTGATTTACCTTCCTAGGGTTACTGTTTGGCTTAGGCCTAGGACTTTTAAAACCAGGAAGCCCAGGGCTCCAGGCACACTGCAGCTGCGAAAGGCATCCCAAGGGGAGCGCAAAAGTGACACAACTTGGCTGCCACCACTGATATTTCCATGAGACCATCCCGAACCATAGGCTGATTTTCCTTCCTAGGGTTAAGGTTTGAGTTACGCCTAGGGTAATGGTTCTATTAACCAGAAAGCCCTGAGTTCCAAGAACACAGCAGCTGCGAAGGACTAGCCAAGAAGAGCGCAAAAGTACCACAACATGCCTGCCTCCACAGCTTTTTCCTTGGGGACATGCCTAATTCCTGGCTGATTTGCCTTTCTCGTCTTAGGGTTGGGGTTCGGCCTAGGGCTAGGATTTTTAAAATCAGGAAGCCCTGCGTTCCAGGCACACTGGAGCTGTGAAAGGCATCCCAAAGGGAGTGCAAAAGTGCCACAACATGGCTGCTTTCACGGCTTTTTCCTTGGCAAGAAGCCTAACACCAGGCTGATTTCCCTTCCCAGGGTTACTGTTAGGCTTAGGCCTAGGGCTGGGATTTTTAAAACTAGGAAGCCCTTAGTTCCAGGCACACTGCAGCTGCGAAAGGCATCCCAAGGGGAGTACAAAAGTGCAACAACATGGCAGCTTTCACAGCTTTTGCCTTGGCACCATCCCTATACCTAGGCTGATTTATCTGCCTAGGGTTAGGGTTAGGCTTCAGCCTAGGGCTTGGAGTTTTTTAACCAGGAAGCCCTGAGTTCCAGGCTTACTGCATCTGCCAAAGGCATCCCAAAGGGAGTGCAGAAGTGCCACAACATGGCTGCTTTCACGGCTTTTCCCTTAGGAAGAACCCTAATACGCGGCTGATTTACCTTCCTAGGGTTACTGTTAGGCTTAGGCCTAGGACATTTAAAACCAGGACGCCCTGGGCTCCAGGCACACTGCAGCTGCGAAAGGCATCCCAAGGGGAGCGCAAAAGTGACACAACTTGGCTGCCACCACTGATATTTCCATGAGACCATCCCGAACCATAGGCTGATTTTCCTTCCTAGGGTTAAGGTTTGAGTTACGCCTAGGGTAAGGGTTCTATTAACCAGAAAGCCCTGAGTTCCAAGAACACAGCAGCTGCGAAGGACTAGCCAAGAAGAGCGCAAAAGTACCACAACATGCCTGCCTCCACAGCTTTTTCCTTGGGGACATGCCTAATTCCTGGCTGATTTGCCTTTCTTGTCTTAGGGTTGGGGTTCGGCCTAGGGCTAGGATATTTTTAACTAGGAAGCCCTGAGTTCCAGGCTTACTTCATCTGCCAAAGGCATCCCACAGGGAGTGCAGAAGTGCCACAACATGGCTGCTTTCACGGCTTTTCCCTTAGGAAGAACCCTAATACGCGGCTGATTTACCTTTCTAGGGTTACTATTAGGCTTAGGCCTAGGACTTTTAAAACCAGGAAACCCTGGGCTCCAGGCACACTGCAGCTGCGAAAGGCATCCCAAGGGGAGCGCAAAAGTGACACAACTTGGCTGTCACCACTGATATTTCCATGAGACCATCCCGAACCATAGGCTGATTTTCCTTCCTAGGGTTAAGGTTTGAGTTACGCCTGGGGTAAGGGTTCTATTAACCAGAAAGCCCTGAGTTCCAAGAACACAGCAGCTGCGAAGGACTACCCAAGAAGAGCGAAAAAGTACCACAACATGCCTGCCTCCACAGCTTTTTCCTTGGGGACATGCCTAATTCCTGGCTGATTTGCCTTTCTCGTCTTAGGCTTGGGGTTCGGCCTAGGGCTAGGATTTTTAAAATCAGGAAGCCCTGAGTTCCAGGCACACTGGAGCAGTGAAAGGCATCCAAAAGGGAGTGCAAAAGTGCCACAACATGGCTGCTTTCACGGCTCTTTCCTTGGCAAGAAGCCTAACACCAGGCTGATTTCCCTTCCCAGGGTTACTGTTACGCTTAGGCCTAGGGCTAGGATTTTTAAAACTAGGAAGCCCTTAGTTCCAGGCACACTGCAGCTGTTCAAGGCATCCCAAAGGGAGTACAAAAGTGCAACAATATGGCAGCTTTCACAGCTTTTTCCTTGGCACCATCCCTATACCTAGGCTGATTTATCTGCCTGGGGTTAGGGTTAGGCTTCAGCCTAGGGCTTGGAGTTTTTTAACCAGGAAGCCCTGAGTTCCAGGCTTACTGCATCTGCCAAAGGCATCCCAAAGGGAGTGCAGAAGTGCCACAACATGGCTGCTTTCACGGCTTTTCCCTTAGGAAGAACCCTAATACCCGGCAGAGTTACCTTCCTAGGGTTACTGTTAGGCTTAGGCCTAGGACTTTTAAAACCAGGAAGCCCTGGGCTCCAGGCACATGCAGCTGCGAAAGGCATCCCAAGAGGGCTGCAGAAGTGACACAACTTGGCTGCCTCTGCATCTATTCTCATGAGACCATCCCGAACCATAGGCTGATTTTCCTTCCTAGGGTTAAGTTTTGAGTTACGCCTAGGGTAAGGGTTCTATTAACCAGAAAGCCCTGAGTTCCAAGAACACAGCAGCTGCGAAGGACTACCCAAGAAGAGCGCAAAAGTCCCACAACATGCCTGCCTCCACAGCTTTTTCCTTGGGGACATGCCTAATTCCTGGCTGATTTGCCTTTCTCGTCTTAGGGTTGGGGTTCGGCCTAGGGCTAGGATTTTTAAAATCAGGAAGCCCTGAGTTCCAGGCACACTGGAGCTGTGAAAGGCATCCAAAAGGGAGTGCAAAAGTGCCACAACATGGTTGCTTTCACGGCTTTTTCCTTGGCAAGAAGCTTAACACCAGGCTGATTTCCCTTCCCTGGGTTACTGTAAGGCTTAGGCCTAGGGCTAGGATTTTTAAAACTAGGAAGCCCTTAGATCCAGGCACACTGCAGCTGCGAAAGGCATCCCAAGGGGAGTACAAAAGTGCAACAACATGGCAGCTTTCACAGCTTTTTCCTTGGCACCATCCCTATACCTAGGCTGTTTTATCTGCCTAGGGTTAGGGTTAGGGTTCAGCCTAGGGCTTGGAGTATTTTAACCAGGAAGCCCTGAGTTCCAGGCTTACTGCATCTGCCAAAGGCATCCCAAAGGGAGTGCAGAAGTGCCACAACATGGCTGCTTTCACAGCTTTTCCCTTAGGAAGAACCCTAATACCCGGCTGATATACCTTCCTAGGGTTACTGTTAGGCTTAGGCCTAGGACTTTTAAAACCAGGAAGCCCTGGGCTCCAGGCAGACTGCAGCTGCGAAAGGCATCCCAAGGGGAGCGCAAAAGTGACGCAACTTGGCTGCCACCACTGATATTTCCATGAGACCATCCCGAACCATAGGCTGATTTTCCTTCCTAGGGTTAAGGTTTGAGTTACGCCTAGGGTAAGGGTTCTATTAACCAGAAAGCCCTGAGTTCCAAGAACACAGCAGCTGCGAAGGACTAGCCAAGAAGAGCGCAAAAGTACCACAACATGCCTGCCTCCACAGCTTTTTCCTTGGGGACATGCCTAATTCCTGGCTGATTTGCCTTTCTCGTCTTAGGGTTGGGGTTCGGCCTAGGGCTAGGATTTTTTTAACTAGGAAGCCCTGAGTTCCAGGCTTACTTCATCTGCCAAAGGCATCCCAAAGGGAGTGCAGAAGTGCCACAACATGGCTGCTTTCACGGCTTTTCCCTTAGGAAGAACCCTAATACCCGGCTGATTTACCTTCCTAGGGTTACTGTTTGGCTTAGGCCTAGGACTTTTAAAACCAGGAAGCCCAGGGCTCCAGGCACACTGCAGCTGCGAAAGGCATCCCAAGGGGAGCGCAAAAGTGACACAACTTGGCTGCCACCACTGATATTTCCATGAGACCATCCCGAACCATAGGCTGATTTTCCTTCCTAGGGTTAAGGTTTGAGTTACGCCTAGGGTAAGGGTTCTATTAACCAGAAAGCCCTGAGTTCCAAGAACACAGCAGCTGCGAAGGACTACCCAAGAAGAGCGCAAAAGTACCACAACATGCCTGCCTCCACAGCTTTTTCCTTGGGGACATGCCTAATTCCTGGCTGATTTGCCTTTCTCGTCTTAGGGTTGGGGTTCGGCCTAGGGCTAGGATTTTTAAAATCAGGAAGCCCTGCGTTCCAGGCACACTGGAGCTGTGAAAGGCATCCAAAAGGGAGTGCAAAAGTGCCACAACATGGCTGCTTTCACGGCTTTTTCCTTGGCAAGAAGCCTAACACCAGGCTGATTTCCCTCCCCAGGGTTACTGTTAGGCTTAGGCCTAGGGCTGGGATTTTTAAAACTAGGAAGCCCTTAGTTCCAGGCACACTGCAGCTGCGAAAGGCATCCCAAGGGGAGTACAAAAGTGCAACAACATGGCAGCTTTCACAGCTTTTTCCTTGGGGACATGCCTATACCTAGGCTGATTTATCTGCCTAGGGTTAGGGTTAGGGTTCAGCCTAGGGCTTGGAGTTTTTTAACCAGGAAGCCCTGAGTTCCAGGCTTACTGCATCTGCCAAAGGCATCCCAAAGGGAGTGCAGAAGTGCCACAACATGGCTGCTTTCACGGCTTTTCCCTTAGGAAGAACCCTAATACCCGGCTGATTTACCTTCCTAGGGTTACTGTTAGGCTTAGGCCTAGGACTTTTAAAACCAGGACGCCCTGGGCTCCAGGCACACTGCAGCTGCGAAAGGCATCCCAAGGGGAGCGCAAAAGTGACACAACTTGGCTGCCACCACTGATATTTCCATGAGACCATCCCGAACCATAGGCTGATTTTCCTTGCTAGGGTTAAGGTTTGAGTTACGCCTAGGGTAAGGGTTCTATTAACCAGAAAGCCCTGAGTTCCAAGAACACAGCAGCTGCGAAGGACTACCCAAGGAGAGCGCAAAAGTACCACAACATGCCTGCCTCCACAGCTTTTTCCTTGGGGACATGCCTAATTCCTGGCTGATTTGCCTTTCTCGTCTTAGGGTTGGGGTTCGGCCTAGGGCTAGGATTTTTTTAACTAGGAAGCCCTGAGTTCCAGGCTTACTGCATCTGCCAAAAGCATCCCAAAGGGAGTGCAGAAGTGCCACAACATGGCTGCTTTCACGGCTTTTCCCTTAGGAAGAACCCTAATACGCGGCTGATTTACCTTCCTAGGGTTACTGTTAGGCTTAGGCCTAGGACTTTTAAAACCAGGAAGCCCTGGGCTCCAGGCACACTGCAGCTGCGAAAGGCATCCCAAGGGGAGCGCAAAAGTGACGCAACTTGGCTGCCACCACTGATATTTCCATGAGACCATCCCGAACCATAGGCTGATTTTCCTTCCTAGGGTTAAGGTTTGAGTTACGCCTAGGGTAAGAGTTCTATTAACCAGAAAGCCCTGAGTTCCAAGAACACAGCAGCTGCGAAGGACTAGCCAAGAAGAGCGCAAAAGTACCACAACATGCCTGCCTCCACAGCTTTTTCCTTGGGGACATGCCTAATTCCTGGCTGATTTGCCTTTCTCGTCTTAGGGTTGGGGTTCGGCCTAGGGCTAGGATTTTTTTAACTAGGAAGCCCTGAGTTCCAGGCTTACTTCATATGCCAAAGGCATCCCAAAGGGAGTGCAGAAGTGCCACAACATGGCTGCTTTCATGGCTTTTCCCTTAGGAAGAACCCTAATACCCGGCTGATTTACCTTCCTAGGGTTACTGTTTGGCTTAGGCCTAGGACTTTTAAAACCAGGAAGCCCAGGGCTCCAGGCACACTGCAGCTGCGAAAGGCATCCCAAGGGGAGCGCAAAAGTGACACAACTTGGCTGCCACCACTGATATTTCCATGAGACCATCCCGAACCATAGGCTGATTTTCCTTCCTAGGGTTAAGGTTTGAGTTACGCCTAGGGTAAGGGTTCTATTAACCAGAAAGCCCTGAGTTCCAAGAACACAGCAGCTGCGAAGGACTACCCAAGAAGAGCGCAAAAGTACCACAACATGCCTGCCTCCACAGCTTTTTCCTTGGGGACATGCCTAATTCCTGGCTGATTTGCCTTTCTCGTCTTAGGGTTGGGGTTCGGCCTAGGGCTAGGATTTTTAAAATCAGGAAGCCCTGCGTTCCAGGCACACTGGAGCTGTGAAAGGCATCCAAAAGGGAGTGCAAAAGTGCCACAACATGGCTGCTTTCACGGCTTTTTCCTTGGCAAGAAGCCTAACACCAGGCTGATTTCCCTCCCCAGGGTTACTGTTAGGCTTAGGCCTAGGGCTGGGATTTTTAAAACTAGGAAGCCCTTAGTTCCAGGCACACTGCAGCTGCGAAAGGCATCCCAAGGGGAGTACAAAAGTGCAACAACATGGCAGCTTTCACAGCTTTTTCCTTGGGGACATGCCTATACCTAGGCTGATTTATCTGCCTAGGGTTAGGGTTAGGGTTCAGCCTAGGGCTTGGAGTTTTTTAACCAGGAAGCCCTGAGTTCCAGGCTTACTGCATCTGCCAAAGGCATCCCAAAGGGAGTGCAGAAGTGCCACAACATGGCTGCTTTCACGGCTTTTCCCTTAGGAAGAACCCTAATACCCGGCTGATTTACCTTCCTAGGGTTACTGTTAGGCTTAGGCCTAGGACTTTTAAAACCAGGACGCCCTGGGCTCCAGGCACACTGCAGCTGCGAAAGGCATCCCAAGGGGAGCGCAAAAGTGACACAACTTGGCTGCCACCACTGATATTTCCATGAGACCATCCCGAACCATAGGCTGATTTTCCTTCCTAGGGTTAAGGTTTGAGTTACGCCTAGGGTAAGGGTTCTATTAACCAGAAAGCCCTGAGTTCCAAGAACACAGCAGCTGCGAAGGACTACCCAAGGAGAGCGCAAAAGTACCACAACATGCCTGCCTCCACAGCTTTTTCCTTGGGGACATGCCTAATTCCTGGCTGATTTGCCTTTCTCGTCTTAGGGTTGGGGTTCGGCCTAGGGCTAGGATTTTTGAAATCAGGAAGCCCTGAGTTCCAGGCACACTGGAGCTGTGAAAGGCATCCAAAAGGGAGTGCAAAAGTGCCACAACATGGTTGCTTTCCCGGCTTTTTCCTTGGCAAGAAGCTTAACACCAGGCTGATTTCCCTTCCCAGGGTTACTGTTACGCTTAGGCCTAGGGCTAGGATTTTTAAAACTAGGAAGCCCTTAGATCCAGGCACACTGCAGCTGTTCAAGGCATCCCAAGGGGAGTACAAAAGTGCAACAACATGGCAGCTTTCACAGCTTTTTCCTTGGCACCATCCCTATACCTAGGCTGTTTTATCTGCCTAGGGTTAGGGTTAGGCTTCAGCCTAGGGCTTGGAGTTTTTTAACCAGGAAGCCCTGAGTTCCAGGCTTACTGCATCTGCCAAAGGCATCCCAAAGGGAGTGCAGAAGTGCCACAACATGGCTGCTTTAACAGCTTTTCCCTTAGGAAGAACCCTAATACGCGGCTGATTTACCTTCCTAGGGTTACTGTTAGGCTTAGGCCTAGGACTTTTAAAACCAGGAAGCCCTGGGCTCCAGGCACATGCAGCTGCGAAAGGCATCCCAAGAGGGCTGCAGAAGTGACACAACTTGGCTGCCTCTGCATCTATTCTCATGAGACCATCCCGAACCATAGGCTGATTTTCCTTCCTAGGGTTAAGTTTTGAGTTACGCCTAGGGTAAGGGTTCTATTAACCAGAAAGCCCTGAGTTCCAAGAACACAGCAGCTGCGAAGGACTACCCAAGAAGAGCGCAAAAGTCCCACAACATGCCTGCCTCCACAGCTTTTTCCTTGGGGACATGCCTAATTCCTGGCTGATTTGCCTTTCTCGTCTTAGGGTTGGGGTTCGGCCTAGGGCTAGGATTTTTAAAATCAGGAAGCCCTGAGTTCCAGGCACACTGGAGCTGTGAAAGGCATCCAAAAGGGAGTGCAAAAGTGCCACAACATGGTTGCTTTCACGGCTTTTTCCTTGGCAAGAAGCTTAACACCAGGCTGATTTCCCTTCCCTGGGTTACTGTAAGGCTTAGGCCTAGGGCTAGGATTTTTAAAACTAGGAAGCCCTTAGATCCAGGCACACTGCAGCTGCGAAAGGCATCCCAAGGGGAGTACAAAAGTGCAACAACATGGCAGCTTTCACAGCTTTTTCCTTGGCACCATCCCTATACCTAGGCTGATTTATCTGCCTAGGGTTAGGGTTAGGGTTCAGCCTAGGGCTTGGAGTATTTTAACCAGGAAGCCCTGAGTTCCAGGCTTACTGCATCTGCCAAAGGCATCCCAAAGGGAGTGCAGAAGTGCCACAACATGGCTGCTTTCACAGCTTTTCCCTTAGGAAGAACCCTAATACCCGGCTGATATACCTTCCTAGGGTTACTGTTAGGCTTAGGCCTAGGACTTTTAAAACCAGGAAGCCCTGGGCTCCAGGCAGACTGCAGCTGCGAATGGCATCCCAAGGGGAGCGCAAAAGTGACGCAACTTGGCTGCCACCACTGATATTTCCATGAGACCATCCCGAACCATAGGCTGATTTTCCTTCCTAGGGTTAAGGTTTGATTTACGCCTAGGGTAAGGGTTCTATTAACCAGAAAGCCCTGAGTTCCAAGAACACAGCAGCTGCGAAGGACTAGCCAAGAAGAGCGCAAAAGTACCACAACATGCCTGCCTCCACAGCTTTTTCCTTGGGGACATGCCTAATTCCTGGCTGATTTGCCTTTCCCGTCTTAGGGTTGGGGTTCGGCCTAGGGCTAGGATTTTTTTAACTAGGAAGCCCTGAGTTCCAGGCTTACTTCATCTGCCAAAGGCATCCCAAAGGGAGTGCAGAAGTGCCACAACATGGCTGCTTTCATGGCTTTTCCCTTAGGAAGAACCCTAATACCCGGCTGATTTACCTTCCTAGGGTTACTGTTTGGCTTAGGCCTAGGACTTTTAAAACCAGGAAGCCCAGGGCTCCAGGCACACTGCAGCTGCGAAAGGCATCCCAAGGGGAGCGCAAAAGTGACACAACTTGGCTGCCACCACTGATATTTCCATGAGACCATCCCGAACCATAGGCTGATTTTCCTTCCTAGGGTTAAGGTTTGAGTTACGCCTAGGGTAAGGGTTCTATTAACCAGAAAGCCCTGAGTTCCAAGAACACAGCAGCTGCGAAGGACTACCCAAGAAGAGCGCAAAAGTACCACAACATGCCTGCCTCCACAGCTTTTTCCTTGGGGACATGCCTAATTCCTGGCTGATTTGCCTTTCTCGTCTTAGGGTTGGGGTTCGGCCTAGGGCTAGGATTTTTAAAATCAGGAAGCCCTGCGTTCCAGGCACACTGGAGCTGTGAAAGGCATCCAAAAGGGAGTGCAAAAGTGCCACAACATGGCTGCTTTCACGGCTTTTTCCTTGGCAAGAAGCCTAACACCAGGCTGATTTCCCTCCCCAGGGTTACTGTTAGGCTTAGGCCTAGGGCTGGGATTTTTAAAACTAGGAAGCCCTTAGTTCCAGGCACACTGCAGCTGCGAAAGGCATCCCAAGGGGAGTACAAAAGTGCAACAACATGGCAGCTTTCACAGCTTTTTCCTTGGGGACATGCCTATACCTAGGCTGATTTATCTGCCTAGGGTTAGGGTTAGGGTTCAGCCTAGGGCTTGGAGTTTTTTAACCAGGAAGCCCTGAGTTCCAGGCTTACTGCATCTGCCAAAGGCATCCCAAAGGGAGTGCAGAAGTGCCACAACATGGCTGCTTTCACGGCTTTTCCCTTAGGAAGAACCCTAATACCCGGCTGATTTACCTTCCTAGGGTTACTGTTAGGCTTAGGCCTAGGACTTTTAAAACCAGGACGCCCTGGGCTCCAGGCACACTGCAGCTGCGAAAGGCATCCCAAGGGGAGCGCAAAAGTGACACAACTTGGCTGCCACCACTGATATTTCCATGAGACCATCCCGAACCATAGGCTGATTTTCCTTCCTAGGGTTAAGGTTTGAGTTACGCCTAGGGTAAGGGTTCTATTAACCAGAAAGCCCTGAGTTCCAAGAACACAGCAGCTGCGAAGGACTACCCAAGGAGAGCGCAAAAGTACCACAACATGCCTGCCTCCACAGCTTTTTCCTTGGGGACATGCCTAATTCCTGGCTGATTTGCCTTTCTCGTCTTAGGGTTGGGGTTCGGCCTAGGGCTAGGATTTTTAAAATCAGGAAGCCCTGAGTTCCAGGCACACTGGAGCTGTGAAAGGCATCCAAAAGGGAGTGCAAAAGTGCCACAACATGGTTGCTTTCCCGGCTTTTTCCTTGGCAAGAAGCTTAACACCAGGCTGATTTCCCTTCCCAGGGTTACTGTTACGCTTAGGCCTAGGGCTAGGATTTTTAAAAGTAGGAAGCCCTTAGATCCAGGCACACTGCAGCTGTTCAAGGCATCCCAAGGGGAGTACAAAAGTGCAACAACATGGCAGCTTTCACAGCTTTTTCCTTGGCACCATCCCTATACCTAGGCTGTTTTATCTGCCTAGGGTTAGGGTTAGGGTTCAGCCTAGGGCTTGGAGTTTTTTAACCAGGAAGCCCTGAGTTCCAGGCTTACTGCATCTGCCGAAGGCATCCCAAAGGGAGTGCAGAAGTGCCACAACATGGCTGCTTTAACAGCTTTTCCCTTAGGAAGAACCCTAATACGCGGCTGATTTACCTTCCTAGGGTTACTGTTAGGCTTAGGCCTAGGACTTTTAAAACCAGGAAGCCCTGGGCTCCAGGCACACTGCAGCTGCGAAAGGCATCCCAAGGGGAGCGCAAAAGTGACACAACTTGGCTGCCACCACTGATATTTCCATGAGACCATCCCGAACCATAGGCTGATTTTCCTTGCTAGGGTTAAGGTTTGAGTTACGCCTAGGGTAAGGGTTCTATTAACCAGAAAGCCCTGAGTTCCAAGAACACAGCAGCTGCGAAGGACTACCCAAGGAGAGCGCAAAAGTACCACAACATGCCTGCCTCCACAGCTTTTTCCTTGGGGACATGCCTAATTCCTGGCTGATTTGCCTTTCTCGTCTTAGGGTTGGGGTTCGGCCTAGGGCTAGGATTTTTTTAACTAGGAAGCCCTGAGTTCCAGGCTTACTGCATCTGCCAAAAGCATCCCAAAGGGAGTGCAGAAGTTCCACAACATGGCTGCTTTCACGGCTTTTCCCTTAGGAAGAACCCTAATACGCGGCTGATTTACCTTCCTAGGGTTACTGTTAGGCTTAGGCCTAGGACTTTTAAAACCAGGAAGCCCTGGGCTCCAGGCACACTGCAGCTGCGAAAGGCATCCCAAGGGGAGCGCAAAAGTGACGCAACTTGGCTGCCACCACTGATATTTCCATGAGGCCATCCCGAACCATAGGCTGATTTTCCTTCCTAGGGTTAAGGTTTGAGTTACGCCTAGGGTAAGGGTTCTATTAACCAGAAAGCCCTGAGTTCCAAGAACACAGCAGCTGCGAAGGACTAGCCAAGAAGAGCGCAAAAGTACCACAACATGCCTGCCTCCACAGCTTTTTCCTTGGGGACATGCCTAATTCCTGGCTGATTTGCCTTTCTCGTCTTAGGGTTGGGGTTCGGCCTAGGGCTAGGATTTTTTTAACTAGGAAGCCCTGAGTTCCAGGCTTACTTCATCTGCCAAAGGCATCCCAAAGGGAGTGCAGAAGTGCCACAACATGGCTGCTTTCATGGCTTTTCCCTTAGGAAGAACCCTAATACCCGGCTGATTTACCTTCCTAGGGTTACTGTTTGGCTTAGGCCTAGGACTTTTAAAACCAGGAAGCCCAGGGCTCCAGGCACACTGCAGCTGCGAAAGGCATCCCAAGGGGAGCGCAAAAGTGACACAACTTGGCTGCCACCACTGATATTTCCATGAGACCATCCCGAACCATAGGCTGATTTTCCTTCCTAGGGTTAAGGTTTGAGTTACGCCTAGGGTAAGGGTTCTATTAACCAGAAAGCCCTGAGTTCCAAGAACACAGCAGCTGCGAAGGACTACCCAAGAAGAGCGCAAAAGTACCACAACATGCCTGCCTCCACAGCTTTTTCCTTGGGGACATGCCTAATTCCTGGCTGATTTGCCTTTCTCGTCTTAGGGTTGGGGTTCGGCCTAGGGCTAGGATTTTTAAAATCAGGAAGCCCTGCGTTCCAGGCACACTGGAGCTGTGAAAGGCATCCAAAAGGGAGTGCAAAAGTGCCACAACATGGCTGCTTTCACGGCTTTTTCCTTGGCAAGAAGCCTAACACCAGGCTGATTTCCCTCCCCAGGGTTACTGTTAGGCTTAGGCCTAGGGCTGGGATTTTTAAAACTAGGAAGCCCTTAGTTCCAGGCACACTGCAGCTGCGAAAGGCATCCCAAGGGGAGTACAAAAGTGCAACAACATGGCAGCTTTCACAGCTTTTTCCTTGGGGACATGCCTATACCTAGGCTGATTTATCTGCCTAGGGTTAGGGTTAGGGTTCAGCCTAGGGCTTGGAGTTTTTTAACCAGGAAGCCCTGAGTTCCAGGCTTACTGCATCTGCCAAAGGCATCCCAAAGGGAGTGCAGAAGTGCCACAACATGGCTGCTTTCACGGCTTTTCCCTTAGGAAGAACCCTAATACCCGGCTGATTTACCTTCCTAGGGTTACTGTTAGGCTTAGGCCTAGGACTTTTAAAACCAGGACGCCCTGGGCTCCAGGCACACTGCAGCTGCGAAAGGCATCCCAAGGGGAGCGCAAAAGTGACACAACTTGGCTGCCACAACTGATATTTCCATGAGACCATCCCGAACCATAGGCTGATTTTCCTTCCTAGGGTTAAGGTTTGAGTTACGCCTAGGGTAAGGGTTCTATTAACCAGAAAGCCCTGAGTTCCAAGAACACAGCAGCTGCGAAGGACTACCCAAGGAGAGCGCAAAAGTACCACAACATGCCTGCCTCCACAGCTTTTTCCTTGGGGACATGCCTAATTCCTGGCTGATTTGCCTTTCTCGTCTTAGGGTTGGGGTTCGGCCTAGGGCTAGGATTTTTGAAATCAGGAAGCCCTGAGTTCCAGGCACACTGGAGCTGTGAAAGGCATCCAAAAGGGAGTGCAAAAGTGCCACAACATGGTTGCTTTCCCGGCTTTTTCCTTGGCAAGAAGCTTAACACCAGGCTGATTTCCCTTCCCAGGGTTACTGTTACGCTTAGGCCTAGGGCTAGGATTTTTAAAACTAGGAAGCCCTTAGATCCAGGCACACTGCAGCTGTTCAAGGCATCCCAAGGGGAGTACAAAAGTGCAACAACATGGCAGCTTTCACAGCTTTTTCCTTGGCACCATCCCTATACCTAGGCTGTTTTATCTGCCTAGGGTTAGGGTTAGGGTTCAGCCTAGGGCTTGGAGTTTTTTAACCAGGAAGCCCTGAGTTCCAGGCTTACTGCATCTGCCGAAGGCATCCCAAAGGGAGTGCAGAAGTGCCACAACATGGCTGCTTTAACAGCTTTTCCCTTAGGAAGAACCCTAATACGCGGCTGATTTACCTTCCTAGGGTTACTGTTAGGCTTAGGCCTAGGACTTTTAAAACCAGGAAGCCCTGGGCTCCAGGCACACTGCAGCTGCGAAAGGCATCCCAAGGGGAGCGCAAAAGTGACACAACTTGGCTGCCACCACTGATATTTCCATGAGACCATCCCGAACCATAGGCTGATTTTCCTTGCTAGGGTTAAGGTTTGAGTTACGCCTAGGGTAAGGGTTCTATTAACCAGAAAGCCCTGAGTTCCAAGAACACAGCAGCTGCGAAGGACTACCCAAGGAGAGCGCAAAAGTACCACAACATGCCTGCCTCCACAGCTTTTTCCTTGGGGACATGCCTAATTCCTGGCTGATTTGCCTTTCTCGTCTTAGGGTTGGGGTTCGGCCTAGGGCTAGGATTTTTTTAACTAGGAAGCCCTGAGTTCCAGGCTTACTGCATCTGCCAAAAGCATCCCAAAGGGAGTGCAGAAGTGCCACAACATGGCTGCTTTCACGGCTTTTCCCTTAGGAAGAACCCTAATACGCGGCTGATTTACCTTCCTAGGGTTACTGTTAGGCTTAGGCCTAGGACTTTTAAAACCAGGAAGCCCAGGGCTCCAGGCACACTGCAGCTGCGAAAGGCATCCCAAGGGGAGCGCAAAAGTGACACAACTTGGCTGCCACCACTGATATTTCCATGAGACCATCCCGAACCATAGGCTGATTTTCCTTCCTAGGGTTAAGGTTTGAGTTATGCCTGGGGTAAGGGTTCTATTAACCAGAAAGCCCTGAGTTCCAAGAACACAGCAGCTGCGAAGGACTACCCAAGAAGAGCGCAAAAGTCCCACAACATGCCTGCCTCCACAGCTTTTTCCTTGGGGACATGCCTAATTCCTGGCTGATTTGCCTTTCTCGTCTTAGGGTTGGGGTTCGGCCTAGGGCTAGGATTTTTTAAATCAGGAAGCCCTGAGTTCCAGGCACACTGGAGCTGTGAAAGGCATCCAAAAGGGAGTGCAAAAGTGCCACAACATGGCTGCTTTCACGGCTGTTTCCTTGGCAAGAAGCCTAATACCAGGCAGATTTCCCTTCCCAGGGTTGCTGTTACGCTTAGGCCTAGGGCTAGGATTTTTAAAACTAGGAAGCCCTTAGTTCCAGGCACACTGCAGCTGTTCAAGGCATCCCAAAGGGAGTACAAAAGTGCAACAACATGGCAGCTTTCACAGCTTTTTCCTTGGCACCATCCCTATACCTAGGCTGATTTATCTGCCGAGGGTTAGGGTTAAGCTTCAGCCTAGGGCTTGGAGTTTTTTAACCAGGAAGCCCTGAGTTCCAGGCTTACTGCATCTGCCAAAGGCATCCCAAAGGGAGTGCAGAAGTGCCACAACATGGCTGCTTTCACGGCTTTTCCCTTAGGAAGAACCCTAATACCCGGCTGATTTACCTTCCTAGGGTTACTGTTAGGCTTAGGCCTAGGACTTTTAAAACCAGGAAGCCCTGGGCTCCAGGCACATGCAGCTGTTAAAGGCATCCCAAGAGGGCTGCAGAAGTGACACAACTTGGCTGCCTCTGCATCTATTCTCATGAGACCATCCCGAATCATAGGCTGATTTTCCTTCCTAGGGTTAAGGTTTGAGTTACGCCTGGGGTAAGGGTTCTATTAACCAGAAAGCCCTGAGTTCCAAGAACACAGCAGCTGCGAAGGACTAGCCAAGAAGAGCGCAAAAGTACCACAACATGCCTGCCTCCACAGCTTTTTCCTTGGGGACATGCCTAATTCCTGGCTGATTTGCCTTTCTCGTCTTAGGGTTGGGGTTCGGCCTAGGGCTAGGATTTTTTTAACTAGGAAGCCCTGAGTTCCAGGCTTACTTCATCTGCAAAAAGCATCCCAAAGGGAGTGCAGAAGTGCCACAACATGGCTGCTTTCACGGCTTTTTCCTTAGGAAGAACCCTAATATGCGGCTGATTTACCTTCCTAGGGTTACTGTTAGGCTTAGGCCGAGGACTTTTAAAACCAGGAAGCCCTGGGCTCCAGGCACATGCAGCTGCGAAAGGCATCCCAAGAGGGCCGCAGAAGTGACACAACTTGGCTGCCTCTGCATCTATTCTCATGAGACCACCCTGAACCATACGCTGATTTTCCTTCCTAGGGTTAAGGTTTGAGTTACGCCTAGGGTAAGGGTTCTATTAACCAGAAAGCCCTGAGTTCCAAGAACACGCAGCTGCAAAGGACTTCCCAAGAAGAGCGCAAAAGTACCACAACATGCCTGCCTCCACAGCTTTTTCCTTGGGGACATGCCTAATTCCTGGCTGATTTGCCTTTCTCGTCTTAGGGTTGGGGTTCGGCCTAGGGCTAGGATTTTTAAAATCAGGAAGCCCTGAGTTCCAGGCACACTGGAGCTGTGAAAGGCATCCAAAAGGGAGTGCAAAAGTGCCACAACATGGCTGCTTTCACGGCTGTTTCCTTGGCAAGAAGCCTAATACCAGGCAGATTTCCCTTCCCAGGGTTACTGTTACGCTTAGGCCTAGGGCTAGGATTTTTAAAACTAGGAAGCCCTTAGTTCCAGGCACACTGCAGCTGTGAAAGGCATCCCAAGGGGAGTACAAAAGTGCAACAACATGGCAGCTTTCACAGCTTTTTCCTTGGCACCATCCCTATACCTAGGCTGATTTATCTGCCGAGGGTTAGGGTTAAGCTTCAGCCTAGGGCTTGGAGTTTTTTAACCAGGAAGCCCTGAGTTCCAGGCTTACTGCATCTGCCAAAGGCATCCCAAAGGGAGTGCAGAAGTGCCACAACATGGCTGCTTTCACGGCTTTTCCCTTAGGAAGAACCCTAATACCCGGCAGAGTTACCTTCCTAGGGTTACTGTTAGGCTTAGGCCTAGGACTTTTAAAACCAGGAAGCCCTCGGCTCCAGGCACACTGCAGCTGCGAAAGGCATCCCAAGGGGAGCGCAAAAGTGACACAACTTGGCTGCCACCACTGATATTTCCATGAGACCATCCCGAAACATATGCTGATTTTCCTTCCTAGGGTTAAGGTTTGAGTTACGCCTAGGGTAAGGGTTCTATTAACCAGAAAGCCCTGAGTTCCAAGAACACAGCAGCTGCGAAGGACTTCCCAAGAAGAGCGCAAAAGTACCACAACATGCCTGCCTCCACAGCTTTTTCCTTGGGGACATGCCTAATTCCTGGCTGATTTGCCTTTCTCGTCTTAGGGTTGGGGTTCGGCCTAGGGCTAGGATTTTTAAAATCAGGAAGCCCTGAGTTCCAGGCACACTGGAGCTGTGAAAGACATCCAAAAGGGAGTGCAAAAGTGCCACAACATGGTTGCTTTCACGGCTTTTTCCTTGGCAAGAAGCTTAACACCAGGCTGATTTCCCTTCCCAGGGTTACTGTTACGCTTAGGCCTAGGGCTAGGATTTTTAAAACTAGGAAGCCCTTAGATCCAGGCACACTGCAGCTGCGAAAGGCATCCCAAGGGGAGTACAAAAGTGCAACAACATGGCAGCTTTCACAGCTTTTTCCTTGGCACCATCCCTATACCCAGGCTGTTTTATCTGCCTAGGGTTAGGGTTAGGGTTCAGCCTAGGGCTTGGAGTTTTTTAACCAGGAAGCCCTGAGTTCCAGGCTTACTGCATCTGCCAAAGGCATCCAAAAGGGAGTGCAGAAGTGCCACAACATGGCTGCTTTCACGGCTTTTCCCTTAGGAAGAACCCTAATACGCGGCTGATTTACCTTCCTAGGGTTACTGTTAGGCTTAGGCCTAGGACTTTTAAAACCAGGAAGCCCTCGGCTCCAGGCACACTGCAGCTGCGAAAGGCATCCCAAGGGGAGCGCAAAAGTGACACAACTTGGCTGCCACCACTGATATTTCCATGAGACCATCCCGAACCATAGGCTGATTTTCCTTCCTAGGGTTAAGGTTTGAGTTACGCCTAGGGTAAGGGTTCTATTAACCAGAAAGCCCTGAGTTCCAAGAACACAGCAGCTGCGAAGGACTACCCAAGAAGAGCGCAAAAGTACCACAACATGCCTGCCTCCACAGCTTTTTCCTTGGGGACATGCCTAATTCCTGGCTGATTTGCCTTTCTCGTCTTAGGGTTGGGGTTCGGCCTAGGGCTAGGATTTTTTAAATCAGGAAGCCCTGAGTTCCAGGCACACTGGAGCTGTGAAAGACATCCAAAAGGGAGTGCAAAAGTGCCACAACATGGTTGCTTTCACGGCTTTTTCCTTGGCAAGAAGCTTAACACCAGGCTGATTTCCCTTCCCAGGGTTACTGTTACGCTTAGGCCTAGGGCTAGGATTTTTAAAACTAGGAAGCCCTTAGATCCAGGCACACTGCAGCTGCGAAAGGCATCCCAAGGGGAGTACAAAAGTGCAACAACATGGCAGCTTTCACAGCTTTTTCCTTGGCACCATCCCTATACCCAGGCTGTTTTATCTGCCTAGGGTTAGGGTTAGGGTTCAGCCTAGGGCTTGGAGTTTTTTAACCAGGAAGCCCTGAGTTCCAGGCTTACTGCATCTGCCAAAGGCATCCCAAAGGGAGTGCAGAAGTGCCACAACATGGCTGCTTTCACGGCTTTTCCCTTAGGAAGAACCCTAATACCCGGCTGATTTACCTTCCTAGGGTTACTGTTAGGCTTAGGCCTAGGACTTTTAAAACCAGGAAGCCCTGGGCTCCAGGCACACTGCAGCTGCGAAAGGCATCCCAAGGGGAGCGCAAAAGTGACACAACTTGGCTGCCACCACTGATATTTCCATGAGACCATCCCGAACCATAGGCTGATTTTCCTTCCTAGGGTTAAGGTTTGAGTTACGCCTAGGGTAAGGGTTCTATTAACCAGAAAGCCCTGAGTTCCAAGAACACAGCAGCTGCGAAGGACTACCCAAGAAGAGCGCAAAAGTACCACAACATGCCTGCCTCCACAGCTTTTTCCTTGGGGACATGCCTAATTCCTGGCTGATTTGCCTTTCTCGTCTTAGGGTTGGGGTTCGGCCTAGGGCTAGGATTTTTTAAATCAGGAAGCCCTGAGTTCCAGGCACACTGGAGCTGTGAAAGGCATCCAAAAGGGAGTGCAAAAGTGCCACAACATGGCTGCTTTCACGGCTGTTTCCTTGGCAAGAAGCCTAATACCAGGCAGATTTCCCTTCCCAGGGTTACTGTTACGCTTAGGCCTAGGGCTAGGATTTTTAAAACTAGGAAGCCCTTAGTTCCAGGCACACTGCAGCTGTTCAAGGCATCCCAAAGGGAGTACAAAAGTGCAACAACATGGCAGCTTTCACAGCTTTTTCCTTGGCACCATCCCTATACCTAGGCTGATTTATCTGCCGAGGGTTAGGGTTAAGCTTCAGCCTAGGGCTTGGAGTTTTTTAACCAGGAAGCCCTGAGTTCCAGGCTTACTGCATCTGCCAAAGGCATCCCAAATGGAGTGCAGAAGTGCCACAACATGGCTGCTTTCACGGCTTTTCCCTTAGGAAGAACCCTAATACCCGGCAGAGTTACCTTCCTAGGGTTACTGTTAGGCTTAGGCCTAGGACTTTTAAAACCAGGAAGCCCTGGGCTCCAGGCACATGCAGCTGTTAAAGGCATCCCAAGAGGGCTGCAGAAGTGACACAACTTGGCTGCCTCTGCATCTATTCTCATGAGACCATCCCGAAACATACGCTGATTTTCCTTCCTAGGGTTAAGGTTTGAGTTACGCCTAGGGTAAGGGTTCTATTAACCAGAAAGCCCTGAGTTCCAAGAACACAGCAGCTGCGAAGGACTTCCCAAGAAGAGCGCAAAAGTACCACAACATGCCTGCCTCCACAGCTTTTTCCTTGGGGACATGCCTAATTCCTGGCTGATTTGCCTTTCTCGTCTTAGGGTTGGGGTTCGGCCTAGGGCTAGGATTTTTAAAATCAGGAAGCCCTGAGTTCCAGGCACACTGGAGCTGTGAAAGGCATCCAAAAGGGAGTGCAAAAGTGCCACAACATGGCTGATTTCACGGCTTTTTCCTTGGCAAGAAGCCTAACACCAGGCTGATTTACCTTCCCAGGGTTACTGTTTAGCTTAGGCCTAGGGCTAGGATTTTTAAAACTAGGAAGCCCTTAGCTCCAGGCACACTGCATCTGTTCAAGGCATCCCAAGTGGAGTAAAAAAGTGCAACAACATGGCAGCTTTCACAGCTTTTGCCTTGGCACCATCCCTATACCTAGGCTGATTTATCTGCCTAGGGTTAGGGTTAGGGTTCAGCCTAGGGCTTGGAGTTTTTTAACCAGGAAGCCCTTAGTTCCAGGCTTACTGCATCTGCCAAAGGCATCCCAAAGGGAGTGCAGAAGTGCCACAACATGGCTGCTTTCACGGCTTTTCCCTTAGGAAGAACCCTAATACGCGGCTGATTTACCTTCCTAGGGTTACTGTTAGGCTTAGGCCTAGGACTTTTAAAACCAGTAAGCCCTGGGCTCCAGGCACACTGCAGCTGTTAAAGGCATCCCAAGAGGGCCACAGAAGTGACACAACTTGGCTGCCACCACTGATATTTCCATGAGACCATCCCGAATCATAGGCTGATTTTCCTTCCTAGGGTTAAGGTTTGAGTTACGCCTGGGGTAAGGGTTCTATTAACCAGAAAGCCCTGAGTTCCAAGAACACAGCAGCTGCGAAGGACTACCCAAGAAGAGCGCAAAAGTACCACAACATGCCTGCCTCCACAGCTTTTTCCTTGGGGACATGCCTAATTCCTGGCTGATTTGCCTTTCTCGTCTTAGGGTTGGGGTTCGGCCTAGGGCTAGGATTTTTTTAACTAGGAAGCCCTGAGTTCCAGGCTTACTTCATCTGCAAAAAGCATCCCAAAGGGAGTGCAGAAGTGCCACAACATGGCTGCTTTCACGGCTTTTCCCTTAGGAAGAACCCTAATACGCGGCTGATTTACCTTCCTAGGGTTACTGTTAGGCTTAGGCCGAGGACTTTTAAAACCAGGAAGCCCTGGGCTCCAGGCACATGCAGCTGCGAAAGGCATCCCAAGAGGGCCGCAGAAGTGACACAACTTGGCTGCCTCTGCATCTATTCTCATGAGACCATCCTGAAACATACGCTGATTTTCCTTCCTAGGGTTAAGGTTTGAGTTACGCCTAGGGTAAGTGTTCTATTAACCAGAAAGCCCTGAGTTCCAAGAACACAGCAGCTGCAAAGGACTTCCCAAGAAGAGCGCAAAAGTACCACAACATGCCTGCCTCCACAGCTTTTTCCTTGGGGACATGCCTAATTCCTGGCTGATTTGCCTTTCTCGTCTTAGGGTTGGGGTTCGGCCTAGGGCTAGGATTTTTTAAATCAGGAAGCCCTGAGTTCCAGGCTTACTGCATCTGCCAAAGGCATCCAAAAGGGAGTGCAAAAGTGCCACAACATGGCTGCTTTCACGTCTGTTTCCTTGGCAAGAAGCCTAATACCAGGCAGATTTCCCTTCCCAGGGTTACTGTTACGCTTAGGCCTAGGGCTAGGACTTTTAAAACTAGGAAGCCCTTAGTTCCAGGCACACTGCAGCTGTTCAAGGCATCCCAAAGGGAGTACAAAAGTGCAACAACATGGCAGCTTTCACAGCTTTTTCCTTGGCACCATCCCTATACCTAGGCTGATTTATCTGCCGAGGTTAGGGTTAAGCTTCAGCCTAGGGCTTGGAGTTTTTTAACCAGGAAGCCCTGAGTTCCAGGCTTACTGCATCTGCCAAAGGCATCCCAAAGGGAGTGCAGAAGTGCCACAACATGGCTGCTTTCACGGCTTTTCCCTTAGGAAGAACCCTAATACCCGGCAGAGTTACCTTCCTAGGGTTACTGTTAGGCTTAGGCCTAGGACTTTTAAAACGAGGAAGCCCTGGGCTCCAGGCACATGCAGCTGTTAAAGGCATCCCAAGAGGGCTGCAGAAGTGACACAACTTGGCTGCCTCTGCATCTATTCTCATGAGACCATCCCGAAACATATGCTGATTTTCCTTCCTAAGGTTAAGGTTTGAGTTACGCCTAGGGTAAGGGTTCTATTAACCAGAAAGCCCTGAGTTCCAAGAACACAGCAGCTGCGAAGGACTTCCCAAGAAGAGCGCAAAAGTACCACAACATGCCTGCCTCCACAGCTTTTTCCTTGGGGACATGCCTAATTCCTGGCTGATTTGCCTTTCTCGTCTTAGGGTTGGGGTTCGGCCTAGGGCTAGGATTTTTAAAATCAGGAAGCCCTGAGTTCCAGGCACACTGGAGCTGTGAAAGACATCCAAAAGGGAGTGCAAAAGTGCCACAACATGGTTGCTTTCACGGCTTTTTCCTTGGCAAGAAGCTTAACACCAGGCTGATTTCCCTTCCCAGGGTTACTGTTACGCTTAGGCCTAGGGCTAGGATTTTTAAAACTAGGAAGCCCTTAGATCCAGGCACACTGCAGCTGCGAAAGGCATCCCAAGGGGAGTACAAAAGTGCAACAACATGGCAGCTTTCACAGCTTTTTCCTTGGCACCATCCCTATACCCAGGCTGTTTTATCTGCCTAGGGTTAGGGTTAGGGTTCAGCCTAGGGCTTGGAGTTTTTTAACCAGGAAGCCCTGAGTTCCAGGCTTACTGCATCTGCCAAAGGCATCCCAAAGGGAGTGCAGAAGTGCCACAACATGGCTGCTTTCACAGCTTTTCCCTTAGGAAGAACCCTAATACCCGGCTGATTTACCTTCCTAGGGTTACTGTTAGGCTTAGGCCTAGGACTTTTAAAACCAGGAAGCCCTGGGCTCCAGGCACACTGCAGCTGCGAAAGGCATCCCAAGGGGAGCGCAAAAGTGACACAACTTGGCTGCCACCACTGATATTTCCATGAGACCATCCCGAACCATAGGCTGATTTTCCTTCCTAGGGTTAAGGTTTGAGTTACGCCTAGGGTAAGGGTTCTATTAACCAGAAAGCCCTGAGTTCCAAGAACACAGCAGCTGCGAAGGACTACCCAAGAAGAGCGCAAAAGTACCACAACATGCCTGCCTCCACAGCTTTTTCCTTGGGGACATGCCTAATTCCTGGCTGATTTGCCTTTCTCGTCTTAGGGTTGGGGTTCGGCCTAGGGCTAGGATTTTTTAAATCAGGAAGCCCTGAGTTCCAGGCACACTGGAGCTGTGAAAGGCATTCAAAAGGGAGTGCAAAAGTGCCACAACATGGCTGCTTTCACGGCTGTTTCCTTGGCAAGAAGCCTAATACCAGGCAGATTTCCCTTCCCAGGGTTACTGTTACGCTTAGGCCTAGGGCTAGGATTTTTAAAACTAGGAAGCCCTTAGTTCCAGGCACACTGCAGCTGTTCAAGGCATCCCAAAGGGAGTACAAAAGTGCAACAACATGGCAGCTTTCACAGCTTTTTCCTTGGCACCATCCCTATACCTAGGCTGATTTATCTGCCGAGGGTTAGGGTTAAGCTTCAGCCTAGGGCTTGGAGTTTTTTAACCAGGAAGCCCTGAGTTCCAGGCTTACTGCATCTGCCAAAGGCATCCCAAAGGGAGTGCAGAAGTGCCACAACATGGCTGCTTTCACGGCTTTTCCCTTAGGAAGAACCCTAATACCCGGCAGAGTTACCTTCCTAGGGTTACTGTTAGGCTTAGGCCTAGGACTTTTAAAACCAGGAAGCCCTGGGCTCCAGGCACATGCAGCTGTTAAAGGCATCCCAAGAGGGCTGCAGAAGTGACACAACTTGGCTGCCTCTGCATCTATTCTCATGAGACCATCCCGAAACATACGCTGATTTTCCTTCCTAGGGTTAAGGTTTGAGTTACGCCTAGGGTAAGGGTTCTATTAACCAGAAAGCCCTGAGTTCCAAGAACACAGCAGCTGCGAAGGACTTCCCAAGAAGAGCGCAAAAGTACCACAACATGCCTGCCTCCACAGCTTTTTCCTTGGGGACATGCCTAATTCCTGGCTGATTTGCCTTTCTCGTCTTAGGGTTGGGGTTCGGCCTAGGGCTAGGATTTTTAAAATCAGGAAGCCCTGAGTTCCAGGCACACTGGAGCTGTGAAAGGCATCCCAAAGGGAGTGCAAAAGTGCCACAACATGGCTGCTTTCCCGGCTTTTTCCTTGGCAAGAAGCCTAACACCAGGCTGATTTCCCTTCCCAGGGTTACTGTTACGCTTAGGACTAGGGCTAGGATTTTTAAAACTAGGAAGCCCTTAGCTCCAGGCACACTGCATCTGTTCAAGGCATCCCAAGTGGAGTAAAAAAGTGCAACAACATGGCAGCTTTCACAGCTTTTGCCTTGGCACCATCCCTATACCTAGGCTGATTTATCTGCCTAGGGTTAGGGTTAGGGTTCAGCCTAGGGCTTGGAGTTTTTTAACCAGGAAGCCCTGAGTTCCAGGCTTACTGCATCTGCCAAAGGCATCCCAAAGGGAGTGCAGAAGTGCCACAACATGGCTGCTTTCACGGCTTTTCCCTTAGGAAGAACCCTAATACGCGGCTGATTTACCTTCCTAGGGTTACTGTTTGGCTTAGGCCTAGGACTTTTAAAACCAGGAAGCCCTGGGCTCCAGGCACACTGCAGCTGCGAAAGGCATCCCAAGGGGAGCGCAAAAGTGACACAACTTGGCTGCCACCACTGATATTTCCATGAGACCATCCCGAACCATAGGCTGATTTTCCTTCCTAGGGTTAAGGTTTGAGTTACGCCTGGGGTAAGGGTTCTATTAACCAGAAAGCCCTGAGTTCCAAGAACACAGCAGCTGCGAAGGACTAGCCAAGAAGAGCGCAAAAGTACCACAACATGCCTGCCTCCACAGCTTTTTCCTTGGGGACATGCCTAATTCCTGGCTGATTTGCCTTTCTCGTCTTAGGGTTGGGGTTCGGCCTAGGGCTAGGATTTTTTTAACTAGGAAGCCCTGAGTTCCAGGCTTACTTCATCTGCAAAAAGCATCCCAAAGGGAGTGCAGAAGTGCCACAACATGGCTGCTTTCACGGCTTTTCCCTTAGGAAGAACCCTAATACACGGCTGATTTACCTTCCTAGGGTTACTGTTAGGCTTAGGCCGAGGACTTTTAAAACCAGGAAGCCCTGGGCTCCAGGCACATGCAGCTGCGAAAGGCATCCCAAGAGGGCCGCAGAAGTGACACAACTTGGCTGCCTCTGCATCTATTCTCATGAGACCATCCTGAACCACACGCTGATTTTCCTTCCTAGGGTTAAGGTTTGAGTTACGCCTAGGGTAAGTGTTCTATTAACCAGAAAGCCCTGAGTTCCAAGAACACAGCAGCTGCAAAGGACTTCCCAAGAAGAGCGCAAAAGTACCACAACATGCCTGCCTCCACAGCTTTTTCCTTGGGGACATGCCTAATTCCTGGCTGATTTGCCTTTCTCGTCTTAGGGTTGGGGTTCGGCCTAGGGCTAGGATTTTTAAAATCAGGAAGCCCTGAGTTCCAGGCACACTGGAGCTGTGAAAGGCATCCAAAAGGGAGTGCAAAAGTGCCACAACATGGCTGCTTTCACGGCTGTTTCCTTGGCAAGAAGCCTAATACCAGGCAGATTTCCCTTCCCAGGGTTACTGTTACGCTTAGGCCTAGGGCTAGGATTTTTAAAACTAGGAAGCCCTTAGTTCCAGGCACACTGCAGCTGTTCAAGGCATCCCAAAGGGAGTACAAAAGTGCAACAACATGGCAGCTTTCACAGCTTTTTCCTTGGCACCATCCCTATACCTAGGCTGATTTATCTGCCGAGGGTTAGGGTTAAGCTTCAGCCTAGGGCTTGGAGTTTTTTAACCAGGAAGCCCTGAGTTCCAGGCTTACTGCATCTGCCAAAGGCATCCCAAAGGGAGTGCAGAAGTGCCACAACATGGCTGCTTTCACAGCTTTTCCCTTAGGAAGAACCCTAATACCCGGCTGATTTACCTTCCTAGGGTTACTGTTAGGCTTAGGCCTAGGACTTTTAAAACCAGGAAGCCCTGGGCTCCAGGCACACTGCAGCTGCG
This sequence comes from Ammospiza maritima maritima, assembly GCA_036010785.1. Classification (NCBI taxonomy): domain Eukaryota; kingdom Metazoa; phylum Chordata; class Aves; order Passeriformes; family Passerellidae; genus Ammospiza; species Ammospiza maritima. Next base: position 1,349,075 of record JAYKTQ010000420.1, read on the forward strand.
AAAGGCATCCCAAGGGGAGCGCAAAAGTAACGCAACTTGGCTGCCACCACTGATATTTCCATGAGACCATCCCGAACCATAGGCTGATTTTCCTTCCTAGGGTAAAGGTTTGAGTTACGCCTAGGGTAAGGGTTCTATTAACCAGAAAGCCCTGAGTTCCAAGAACACAGCAGCTGCGAAGGACTACCCAAGAAGAGCGCAAAAGTACCACAACATGCCTGCCTCCACAGCTTTTTCCTTGGGGACATGCCTAATTCCTGGCTGATTTGCCTTTCTCGTCTTAGGGTTGGGGTTCGGCCTAGGGCAAGGATATTTTAACTAGGAAGCCCTGAGTTCCAGGCTTACTTCATCTGCCAAAGGCATCCAAAAGGGAGTGCAAAAGTGCCACAACATGGCTGCTTTCACGGCTTTTTCCTTGGCAAGAAGCCTAACACCAGGCTGATTTACCTTCCCAGGGTTACTGTTACGCTTAGGCCTAGGGCTAGGATTTTTAAAACTAGGAAGCCCTTAGATCCAGGCACACTGCATCTGTTCAAGGCATCCCAAGTGGAGTAAAAAAGTGCAACAACATGGCAACTTTCACAGCTTTTGCCTTGGCACCATCCCTATACCTAGGCTGATTTATCTGCCTAGGGTTAGGGTTAGGGTTCAGCCTAGGGCTTGGAGTTTTTTAACCAGGAAGCCCTGAGTTCCAGGCTTACTGCATCTGCCAAAGGCATCCCAAATGGAGTGCAGAAGTGCCACAACATGGCTGCTTTCACGGCTTTTCCCTTAGGAAGAACCCTAATACGCGGCTGATTTACCTTCCTAGGCTTACTGTTAGGCTTAGGCCTAGGACTTTTAAAACCAGGAAGCCCTGGGCTCCAGGCACACTGCAGCTGCGAAAGGCATCCCAAGGGGAGCGCAAAAGTGACACAACTTGGCTGCCACCACTGATATTTCCATGAGACCATCCCGAACCATAGGCTGATTTTCCTTCCTAGGGTTAAGGTTTGAGTTACGCCTGGGGTAAGGGTTCTATTAACCAGAAAGCCCTGAGTTCCAAGAACACAGCAGCTGCGAAGGACTACCCAAGAAGAGCGCAAAAGTACCACAACATGCCTGCCTCCACAGCTTTTTCCTTGGGGACATGCCTAATTCCTGACTGATTTGCCTTTCTCGTCTTAGGGTTGGGGTTCGGCCTAGGGCTAGGATTTTTTTAACTAGGAAGCCCTGAGTTCCAGGCTTACTTCATCTGCCAAAGGCATCCCAAAGGGAGTGCAGAAGTGCCACAACATGGCTGCTTTCACGGCTTTTCCCTTAGGAAGAACCCTAATACGCGGCTGATTTACCTTCCTAGGGTTACTGTTTGGCTTAGGCTTAGGACTTTTAAAACCAGGAAGCCCAGGGCTCCAGGCACACTGCAGCTGCGAAAGGCATCCCAAGAGGGCCGCAAAAGTGACACAACTTGGCTGCCTCTGCATCTATTCTCATGAGACCATCCTGAACCATAGGCTGATTTTCCTTCCTAGGGTTAAGGTTTGAGTTACGCCTAGGGTAAGAGTTCTATTAACCAGAAAGCCCTGAGTTCCAAGAACACAGCAGCTGCGAAGGACTTCCCAAGAAGAGCGCAAAAGTACCACAACATGCCTGCCTCCACAGCTTTTTCCTTGGGGACATGCCTAATTCCTGGCTGATTTGCCTTTCTCGTCTTAGGGTTGGGGTTCGGCCTAGGGCTAGGATTTTTAAAATCAGGAAGCCCTGAGTTCCAGGCACACTGGAGCTGTGAAAGGCATCCCAAAGGGAGTGCAAAAGTGCCACAACATGGTTGCTTTCACGGCTTTTTCCTTGGCAAGAAGCTTAACACCAGGCTGATTTCCCTTCCCAGGGTTACTGCTAGGCTTAGGCCTAGGGCTAGGATTTTTAAAACTAGGAAGCCCTTAGATCCAGGCACACTGCAGCTGCGAAAGGCATCCCAAGGGGAGTACAAAAGTGCAACAACATGGCAGCTTTCACAGCTTTTTCCTTGGCACCATCCCTATACCTAGGCTGTTTTATCTGCCTAGGGTTAGGCTTAGGGTTCAGCCTAGGGCTTGGAGTTTTTTAACCAGGAAGCCCTGAGTTCCAGGCTTACTGCATCTGCCAAAGGCATCCCAAAGGGAGTGCAGAAGTGCCACAACATGGCTGCTTTCACAGCTTTTCCCTTAGGAAGAACCCTAATACCCGGCTGATTTACCTTCCTAGGGTTACTGTTAGGCTTAGGCCTAGGACTTTTAAAACCAGGAAGCCCTGGGCTCCAGGCACACTGCAGCTGCGAAAGGCATCCCAAGGGGAGCGCAAAAGTGACACAACTTGGCTGCCACCACTGATATTTCCATGAGACCATCCCGAACCATAGGCTGATTTTCCTTCCTAGGGTTAAGGTTTGAGTTACGCCTGGGGTAAGGGTTCTATTAACCAGAAAGCCCTGAGTTCCAAGAACACAGCAGCTGCGAAGGACTAGCCAAGAAGAGCGCAAAAGTACCACAACATGCCTGCCTCCACAGCTTTTTCCTTGGGGACATGCCTAATTCCTGGCTGATTTGCCTTTCTCGTCTTAGGGTTGGGGTTCGGCCTAGGGCTAGGATTTTTTTAACTAGGAAGCCCTGAGTTCCAGGCTTACTTCATCTGCAAAAAGCATCCCAAAGGGAGTGCAGAAGTGCCACAACATGGCTGCTTTCACGGCTTTTCCCTTAGGAAGAACCCTAATACCCGGCTGATTTACCTTCCTAGGGTTACTGTTAGGCTTAGGCCTAGGACTTTTAAAACCAGGAAGCCCTGGGCTCCAGGCACATGCAGCTGCGAAAGGCATCCCAAGAGGGCCGCAGAAGTGACACAACTTGGCTGCCTCTGCTTCTATTCTCATGAGACCATCCTGAACCATAGGCTGATTTTCATTCCTAGGGTTAAGGTTTGAGTTTCGCCTAGGGTAAGAGTTCTATTAACCAGAAAGCCCTGAGTTCCAAGAACACAGCAGCTGCGAAGGACTAGCCAAGAAGAGCGCAAAAGTACCACAACATGCCTGCCTCCACAGCTTTTTCCTTGGGGACATGCCTAATTCCTGGCTGATTTGCCTTTCTCGTCTTAGGGTTGGGGTTCGGCCTAGGGCTAGGATTTTTAAAATCAGGAAGCCCTGAGTTCCAGGCACACTGGAGCTGTGAAAGTCATCCAAAAGGGAGTGCAAAAGTGCCACAACATGGCTGCTTTCCCGGCTTTTTCCTTAGCAAGAAGCCTAACACCAGGCTGATTTCCCTTCCCAGGGTTACTGTTACGCTTAGGCCTAGGGCTAGGATTTCTAAAACTAGGAAGCCCTTAGCTCCAGGCACACTGCAGCTGCGAAAGGCATCCCAAGGGGAGTACAAAAGTGCAACAACATGGCAGCTTTCACAGCTTTTTCCTTGGAACCATCCCTATACCTAGGCTGATTTATCTGCCTAGGGTTAGGGTTAGGCTTCAGCCTAGGGCTTGGATTTCTTTAACCAGGAAGCCCTGAGTTCCAGGCTTACTGCATCTGCCAAAGGCATCCCAAAGGGAGTGCAGACGTGCCACAACATGGCTGCTTTCACGGCTTTTCCCTTAGGAAGAACCCTAATACCCGGCAGAGTTACCTTCCTAGGGTTACTGTTAGGCTTAGGCCTAGGACTTTTAAAACCAGGAAGCCCTGGGCTCCAGGCACATGCAGCTGTTAAAGGCATCCCAAGAGGGCTGCAGAAGTGACACAACTTGGCTGCCTCTGCATCTATTCTCATGAGACCATCTCGAAACATACGCTGATTTTCCTTCCTAGGGTTAAGGTTTGAGTTACGCCTAGGGTAAGGGTTCTATTAACCAGAAAGCCCTGAGTTCCAAGAACACAGCAGCTGCGAAGGACTACCCAAGAAGAGCGCAAAAGTACCACAACATGCCTGCCTCCACAGCTTTTTCCTTGGGGACATGCCTAATTCCTGGCTGATTTGCCTTTCTCGTCTTAGGGTTGGGGTTCGGCCTAGGGCTAGGATTTTTAAAATCAGGAAGCCCTGAGTTCCAGGCACACTGGAGCTGTGAAAGGCATCCAAAAGGGAGTGCAAAAGTGCCACAACATGGCTGCTTTCACGGCTTTTTCCTTGGCAAGAAGCTTAACACCAGGCTGATTTACCTTCCCAGGGTTACTATTACGCTTAGGCCTAGGGCTAGGATTTTTAAAACTAGGAAGCCCTTAGCTCCAGGCACACTGCATCTGTTCAAGGCATCCCAAGTGGAGTAAAAAAGTGCAACAACATGGCAGCTTTCACAGCTTTTGCCTTGGCACCATCCCTATACCTAGGCTGATTTATCTGCCTAGGGTTAGGGTTAGGGTTCAGCCTAGGGCTTGGAGTTTTTTAACCAGGAAGCCCTGAGTTCCAGGCTTACTGCATCTGCCAAAGGCATCCCAAAGGGAGTGCAGAAGTGCCACAACATGGCTGCTTTCACGGCTTTTCCCTTAGGAAGAACCCTAATACGCGGCTGATTTACCTTCCTAGGGTTACTGTTAGGCTTAGGCCTAGGACTTTTAAAACCAGGAAGCCCTGGGCTCCAGGCACACTGCAGCTGCGAAAGGCATCCCAAGGGGAGCGCAGAAGTGACACAACTTGGCTGCCACCATTGATATTTCCATGAGACCATCCCGTATCATGGGCTGATTTTCCTTCCTAGGTTTAAGGTTTGAGTTACGCCTGGGGTAAGGGTTCTATTAACCAGAAAGCCCTGAGTTCCAAGAACACAGCAGCTGCGAAGGACTACCCAAGAAGAGCGCAAAAGTACCACAACATGCCTGCCTCCACAGCTTTTTCCTTGGGGACATGCCTAATTCCTGGCTGATTTGCCTTTCTCGTCTTAGGGTTGGGGTTCGGCCTAGGGCTAGGATTTTTAAAATCAGGAAGCCCTGAGTTCCAGGCACACTGGAGCTGTGAAAGGCATCCAAAAGAGAGTGCAAAAGTGCCACAACATGGCTGCTTTCACGGCTTTTCCCTTAGGAAGAACCCTAATACGCGGCTGATTTACCTTCCTAGGGTTACTGTTAGGCTTAGGCCTAGGACTTTTAAAACCAGGAAGCCCTGGGCTCCAGGCACACTGCAGCTGCGAAAGGCATCCCAAGGGGAGCGCAAAAGTGACACAACTTGGCTGCCACCATTGATATTTCCATGAGACCATCCCGTATCATGGGCTGATTTTCCTTCCTAGGTTTAAGGTTTGAGTTACGCCTGGGGTAAGGGTTCTATTAACCAGAAAGCCCTGAGTTCCAAGAACACAGCAGCTGCGAAGGACTACCCAAGAAGAGCGCAAAAGTACCACAACATGCCTGCCTCCACAGCTTTTTCCTTGGGGACATGCCTAATTCCTGGCTGATTTGCCTTTCTCGTCTTAGGGTTGGGGTTCGGCCTAGGGCTAGGATTTTTTTAACTAGGAAGCCCTGAGTTCCAGGCTTACTGCATCTGCCAAAGGCATCCCAAAGGGAGTGCAGAAGTGCCACAACATGGCTGCTTTCACGGCTTTTCCCTTAGGAAGAACCCTAATACGCGGCTGATTTACCTTCCTAGGGTTACTGTTAGGCTTAGGCCTAGGACTTTTAAAACCAGGAAGCCCTGGGCTCCAGGCACACTGCAGCTGCGAAAGGCATCCCAAGGGGAGCGCAAAAGTGACACAACTTGGCTGCCACCACTGATATTTCCATGAGACCATCCCGAACCATAGGCTGATTTTCCTTCCTAGGGTTAAGGTTTGAGTTATGCCTGGGGTAAGGGTTCTATTAACCAGAAAGCCCTGAGTTCCAAGAACACAGCAGCTGCGAAGGACTACCCAAGAAGAGCGCAAAAGTACCACAACGTGCCTGCCTCCACAGCTTTTTCCTTGGGGACATGCCTAATTCCTGGCTGATTTGCCTTTCTCGTCTTAGGGTTGGGGTTCGGCCTAGGGCTAGGATTTTTAAAATCAGGAAGCCCTGAGTTCCAGGCACACTGGAGCTGTGAAAGGCATCCAAAAGGGAGTGCAAAAGTGCCACAACATGGCTGCTTTCACGGCTGTTTCCTTGGCAAGAAGCCTAATACCAGGCAGATTTCCCTTCCCAGGGTTACTGTTACGCTTAGGCCTAGGGCTAGGATTTTTAAAACTAGGAAGCCCTTAGTTCCAGGCACACTGCAGCTGTTCAAGGCATCCCAAAGGGAGTACAAAAGTGCAACAACATGGCAGCTTTCACAGCTTTTTCCTTGGCACCATCCCTATACCTAGGCTGATTTATCTGCCGAGGGTTAGGGTTAAGCTTCAGCCTAGGGCTTGGAGTTTTTTAACCAGGAAGCCCTGAGTTCCAGGCTTACTGCATCTGCCAAAGGCATCCCAAAGGGAGTGCAGAAGTGCCACAACATGGCTGCTTTCACGGCTTTTCCCTTAGGAAGAACCCTAATACCCGGCAGAGTTACCTTCCTAGGGTTACTGTTAGGCTTAGGCCTAGGACTTTTAAAACCAGGAAGCCCTGGGCTCCAGGCACATGCAGCTGTTAAAGGCATCCCAAGAGGGCTGCAGAAGTGACACAACTTGGCTGCCTCTGCATCTATTCTCATGAGACCATCCCGAACCATAGGCTGATTTTCCTTCCTAGGGTTAAGGTTTGAGTTACGCCTAGGGTAAGGGTTCTATTAACCAGAAAGCCCTGAGTTCCAAGAACACAGCAGCTGCGAAGGACTTCCCAAGAAGAGCGCAAAAGTACCACAACATGCCTGCCTCCACAGCTTTTTCCTTGGGGACATGCCTAATTCCTGGCTGATTTGCCTTTCTCGTCTTAGGGTTGGGGTTCGGCCTAGGGCTAGGATTTTTAAAATCAGGAAGCCCTGAGTTCCAGGCACACTGGAGCTGTGAAAGGCATCCAAAAGGGAGTGCAAAAGTGCCACAACATGGTTGCTTTCACGGCTTTTTCCTTGGCAAGAAGCTTAACACCAGGCTGATTTCCCTTCCCAGGGTTACTGTTACGCTTAGGCCTAGGGCTAGGATTTTTAAAACTAGGAAGCCCTTAGATCCAGGCACACTGCAGCTGTTCAAGGCATCCCAAGGGGAGTACAAAAGTGCAACAACATGGCAGCTTTCACAGCTTTTTCCTTGGCACCATCCCTATACCTAGGCTGTTTTATCTGCCTAGGGTTAGGCTTAGGGTTCAGCCTAGGGCTTGGAGTTTTTTAACCAGGAAGCCCTGAGTTCCAGGCTTACTGCATCTGCCGAAGGCATCCCAAAGGGAGTGCAGAAGTGCCACAACATGGCTGCTTTCACAGCTTTTCCCTTAGGAAGAACCCTAATACCCGGCAGAGTTACCTTCCTAGGGTTACTGTTAGGCTTAGGCCTAGGACTTTTAAAACCAGGAAGCCCTGGGCTCCAGGCACACTGCAGCTGCGAAAGGCATCCCAAGGGGAGCGCAAAAGTGACACAACTTGGCTGCCTCTGCATCTATTCTCATGAGACCATCTCGAACCATACGCTGATTTTCCTTCCTAGGGTTAAGGTTTGAGTTATGCCTGGGGGAAGGGTTCTATTAACCAGAAAGCCCTGAGTTCCAAGAACACAGCAGCTGCGAAGGACTAGCCAAGAAGAGCGCAAAAGTACCACAACATGCCTGCCTCCACAGCTTTTTCCTTGGGGACATGCCTAATTCCTGGCTGATTTGCCTTTCTCGTCTTAGGGTTGGGGTTCGGCCTAGGGCTAGGATTTTTTTAACTAGGAAGCCCGGAGTTCCAGGCTTACTGCATCTGCCAAAGGCATCCCAAAGGGAGTGCAGAAGTGCCACAACATGGCTGCTTTCACGGCTTTTCCCTTAGGAAGAACCCTAATACGCGGCTGATTTACCTTCCTGGGGTTACTGTTAGGCTTAGGCCGAGGACTTTTAAAACCAGGAAGCCCTGGGCTCCAGGCACATGCAGCTGCGAAAGGCATCCCAAGAGGGCCGCAGAAGTGACACAACTTGGCTGCCTCAGCATCTATTCTCATGAGACCATCCCGAACAATAGGCTGATTTTCCTTCCTAGGGTTAAGGTTTGAGTTACGCCTGGGGTAAGGGTTCTATTAACCAGAAAGCCCTGAGTTCCAAGAACACAGCAGCTGCGAAGGACTTCCCAAGAAGAGCGCAAAAGTACCACAACATGCCTGCCTCCACAGCTTTTTCCTTGGGGACATGCCTAATTCCTGGCTGATTTGCCTTTCTCGTCTTAGGATTGGGGTTCGGCCTAGGGCTAGGATTTTTAAAATCAGGAAGCCCTGAGTTCCAGGCACACTGGAGCTGTGAATGGCATCCAAAAGGGACTGCAAAAGTGCCACAACATGGTTGCTTTCACGGCTTTTTCCTTGGCAAGAAGCCTAACACCAGGCTGATTTCCCTTCCCAGGGTTACTGCTAGGCTTAGGCCTAGGGCTAGGATTTTTAAAACTAGGAAGCCCTTAGATCCAGGCACACTGCAGCTGCGAAAGGCATCCCAAGGGGAGTACAAAAGTGCAACAACATGGCAGCTTTCACAGCTTTTTCCTTGGCACCATCCCTATACCTAGGCTGTTTTATCTGCCTAGGGTTAGGGTTAGGGTTCAGCCTAGGGCTTCGAGTTTTTTAACCAGGAAGCCCTGAGTTCCAGGCTTACTGCATCTGCCAAAGGCATCCCAAAGGGAGTGCAGAAGTGCCACAACATGGCTGCTTTCACGGCTTTTCCCTTAGGAAGAACCCTAATACGCGGCTGATTTACCTTCCTAGGGTTACTGTTTGGCTTAGGCCTAGGACTTTTAAAACCAGGAAGCCCTGGGCTCCAGGCACACTGCAGCTGCGAAAGGCATCCCAAGGGGAGCGCAAAAGTGACACAACTTGGCTGCCACCACTGATATTTCCATGAGACCATCCCGAACCATAGGCTGATTTTCCTTCCTAGGGTTAAGGTTTGAGTTATGCCTGGGGTAAGGGTTCTATTAACCAGAAAGCCCTGAGTTCCAAGAACACAGCAGCTGCGAAGGACTTCCCAAGAAGAGCACAAAAGTACCACAACATGCCTGCCTCCACAGCTTTTTCCTTGGGGACATGCCTAATTCCTGGCTGATTTGCCTTTCTCGTCTTAGGGTTGGGGTTCGGCCTAGGGCTAGGATTTTTAAAATCAGGAAGCCCTGAGTTCCAGGCACACTGGAGCTGTGAAAGGCATCCAAAAGGGAGTGCAAAAGTGCCACAACATGGCTGCTTTCCCGGCTTTTTCCTTGGCAAGAAGCCTAACACCAGGCTGATTCACCTTCCCAGGGTTACTGTTACGCTTAGGCCTAGGGCTAGGATTTTTAAAACTAGGAAGCCCTTAGATCCAGGCACAGTGCATCTGTTCAAGGCATCCCAAGGGGAGTAAAAAAGTGCAACAACATGGCAGCTTTCACAGCTTTTGCCTTGGCACCATCCCTATACCTAGGCTGATTTATCTGCCTAGGGTTAGGGTTAGGCTTCAGCCTAGGGCTTGGAGTTTTTTAACCAGGAAGCCCTGAGTTCCAGGCTTACTGCATCTGCCAAAGGCATCCCAAAGGGAGTGCAGAAGTGCCACAACATGGCTGCTTTCACGGCTTTTCCCTTAGGAAGAACCCTAATACGCGGCTGATTTACCTTCCTAGGGTTACTGTTAGGCTTAGGCCTAGGACTTTTAAAACCAGGAAGCCCTGGGCTCCAGGCACACTGCAGCTGCGAAAGGCATCCCAAGGGGAGCGCAAAAGTGACACAACTTGGCTGCCACCACTGATATTTCCATGAGACCATCCCGAACCATAGGCTGATTTTCCTTCCTAGGGTTAAGGTTTGAGTTACGCCTGGGGGAAGGGTTCTATTAACCAGAAAGCCCTGAGTTCCAAGAACACAGCAGCTGCGAAGGACTACCCAAGAAGAGCGCAAAAGTACCACAACATGCCTGCCTCCACAGCTTTTTCCTTGGGGACATGCCTAATTCCTGGCTGATTTGCCTTTCTCGTCTTAGGGTTGGGGTTCGGCCTAGGGCTAGGATTTTTTTAACTAGGAAGCCCTGAGTTCCAGGCTTACTGCATCTGCCAAAGGCATCCCAAAGGGAGTGCAGAAGTGCCACAACATGGCTGCTTTCACGGCTTTTCCCTTAGGAAGAACCCTAATACGCGGCTGATTTACCTTCCTGGGGTTACTGTTAGGCTTAGGCCGAGGACTTTTAAAACCAGGAAGCCCTGGGCTCCAGGCACATGCAGCTGCGAAAGGCATCCCAAGAGGGCCGCAGAAGTGACACAACTTGGCTGCCTCAGCATCTATTCTCATGAGACCATCCCGAACCATAGGCTGATTTTCCTTCCTAGGGTTAAGGTTTGAGTTACGCCTGGGGTAAGGGTTCTATTAACCAGAAAGCCCTGAGTTCCAAGAACACAGCAGCTGCGAAGGACTTCCCAAGAAGAGCGCAAAAGTACCACAACATGCCTGCCTCCACAGCTTTTTCCTTGGGGACATGCCTAATTCCTGGCTGATTTGCCTTTCTCGTCTTAGGATTGGGGTTCGGCCTAGGGCTAGGATTTTTAAAATCAGGAAGCCCTGAGTTCCAGGCACACTGGAGCTGTGAATGGCATCCAAAAGGGACTGCAAAAGTGCCACAACATGGTTGCTTTCACGGCTTTTTCCTTGGCAAGAAGCCTAACACCAGGCTGATTTCCCTTCCCAGGGTTACTGCTAGGCTTAGGCCTAGGGCTAGGATTTTTAAAACTAGGAAGCCCTTAGATCCAGGCACACTGCAGCTGCGAAAGGCATCCCAAGGGGAGTACAAAAGTGCAACAACATGGCAGCTTTCACAGCTTTTTCCTTGGCACCATCCCTATACCTAGGCTGTTTTATCTGCCTAGGGTTAGGGTTAGGGTTCAGCCTAGGGCTTGGAGTTTTTTAACCAGGAAGCCCTGAGTTCCAGGCTTACTGCATCTGCCAAAGGCATCCCAAAGGGAGTGCAGAAGTGCCACAACATGGCTGCTTTCACAGCTTTTCCCTTAGGAAGAACCCTAATACCCTGCTGATTTACCTTCCTAGGGTTACTGTTTGGCTTAGGCCTAGGACTTTTAAAACCAGGAAGCCCTGGGCTCCAGGCACACTGCAGCTGCGAAAGGCATCCCAAGGGGAGCGCAAAAGTGACACAACTTGGCTGCCACCACTGATATTTCCATGAGACCATCCCGAACCATAGGCTGATTTTCCTTGCTAGGGTTAAGGTTTGAGTTACGCCTAGGATAAGGGTTCTATTAACCAGAAAGCCCTGAGTTCCAAGAACACAGCAGCTGCGAAGGACTAGCCAAGAAGAGCGCAAAAGTACCACAACATGCCTGCCTCCACAGCTTTTTCCTTGGGGACATGCCTAATTCCTGGCTGATTTGCCTTTCTCGTCTTAGGGTTGGGGTTCGGCCTAGGGCTAGGATATTTTTAACTAGGAAGCCCTGAGTTCCAGGCTTACTTCATCTGCAAAAAGCATCCCAAAGGGAGTGCAGAAGTGCCACAACATGGCTGCTTTCACGGCTTTTCCCTTAGGAAGAACCCTAATACGCGGCTGATTTACCTTCCTAGGGTTACTGTTAGGCTTAGGCCTAGGACTTTTAAAACCAGGAAGCCCTGGGCTCCAGGCACATGCAGCTGCGAAAGGCATCCCAAGAGGGCCGCAGAAGTGACACAACTTGGCGTCCTCTGCTTCTATTCTCATGAGACCATCCTGAACCATAGGCTGATTTTCATTCCTAGGGTTAAGGTTTGAGTTTCGCCTAGGGTAAGAATTCTATTAACCAGAAAGACCTGAGTTCCAAGAACACAGCAGCTGCGAAGGACTACCCAAGAAGAGCGCAAAAGTACCACAACATGCCTGCCTCCACAGCTTTTTCCTTGGGGACATGCCTAATTCCTGGCTGATTTGCCTTTCTCGTCTTAGGGTTGGGGTTCGGCCTAGGGCTAGGATATTTTTAACTAGGAAGCCCTGAGTTCCAGGCTTACTTCATCTGTGAAAGGCATCCCAAAGGGTGTGCAAAAGTTCCACAACATTGCTGCTTTCACGGCTTTTCCCATAGGAAGAACCCTAATACGCGGCTGATTTACCTTCCTAGGGTTACTGTTAGGCTTAGGCCTAGGACTTTTAAAACCAGGAAGCCCTGGGCTCCAGGCACATGCAGCTGTTAAAGGCATCCCAAGAGGGCCGCAGAAGTGACACAACTTGGCTGCCTCTGCTGCTATTCTCATGAGACCATCCCGAAACATACGCTGATTTTCCTTCCTAGGGTTAAGGTTTGAGTTACGCCTAGGGTAAGGGTTCTATTAACCAGAAAGCCCTGAGTTCCAAGAACACAGCAGCTGCGAAGGACTTCCCAAGAAGAGCGCAAAAGTACCACAACATGCCTGCCTCCACAGCTTTTTCCTTGGGGACATGCCTAATTCCTGGCTGATTTGCCTTTCTCGTCTTAGGGTTGGGGTTCGGCCTAGGGCTAGGACTTTTAAAATCAGGAAGCCCTGAGTTCTAGGCACACTGGAGCTGTGAAAGGCATCCAAAAGGGAGTGCAAAAGTGCCACAACATGGTTGCTTTCACGGCTTTTCCCTTGGCAAGAAGCTTAAAACCAGGCTGATTTCCCTTCCCAGGGTTACTGTTAGTCTTAGGCCTAGGGCTAGGATTTTAAAAACAAGGAAGCCCTTAGATCCAGGCACACTGCAGCTGTTCAAGGCATCCCAAGGGGAATACAAAAGTGCAACAACATGGCAGCTTTCACACCTTTTTCCTTGGCACCATCCCTATACCTAGGCTGTTTTATCTGCCTAGGGTTAGGGTTAGGGTTCAGCCTAGGGCTTGGAGTTTTTTAACCAGGAAGCCCTGAGTTCCAGGCTTACTGCATCTGCCAAAGGCATCCCAAAGGGAGTGCAGAAGTGCCACAACATGGCTGCTTTCACGGCTTTTCCCTTAGGAAGAACCCTAATACGCGGCTGATTTACCTTCCTAGGGTTACTGTTAGGCTTAGGCCTAGGACTTTTAAAACCAGGAAGCCCTGGGCTCCAGGCACACTGCAGCTGCGAAAGGCATCCCAAGGGGAGCGCAAAAGTGACACAACTTGGCTGCCACCACTGATATTTCCATGAGACCATCCCGAACCATAGGCTGATTTTCCTTCCTAGGGTTAAGGTTTGAGTTACGCCTAGGGTAAGGGTTCTATTAACCAGAAAGCCTTGAGTTCCAAGAACACAGCAGCTGCGAAGGACTTCCCAAGAAGAGCGCAAAAGTACCACAACATGCCTGCCTCCACAGCTTTTTCCTTGGGGACATGCCTAATTCCTGGCTGATTTGCCTTTCTCGTCTTAGGGTTGGGGTTCGGCCTAGGGCTAGGATATTTTTAACTAGGAAGCCCTGAGTTCCAGGCTTACTGCATCTGCCAAAGGCATCCCAAAGGGAGTGCAGAAGTGCCACAACATGGCTGCTTTCACGGCTTTTCCCTTAGGAACAACCCTAATACGCAGCTGATTTACCTTCCTAGGGTTACTGTTAGGCTTAGGCCTAGGACTTTTAAAACTAGGAAGCCCTGGGCTCCAGGCACACTGCAGCTGTGAAAGGCATCCCAAGGGGAGCGCAAAAGTGACACAACTTGGCTGCCACCACCGATATTTCCATGAGACCATCCCGAACCATAGGCTGATTTTCCTTCCCAGGGTTAAGGTTTGAGTTACGCCTGGGGTAAGGGTTCTATTAACCAGAAAGCCCTGAGTTCCAAGAACACAGCAGCTGCGAAGGACTACCCAAGAAGAGCGCAAAAGTACCACAACATGCCTGCCTCCACAGCTTTTTCCTTGGGGACATGCCTGATTCCTGGCTGATTTGCCTTTCTCGTCTTAGGGTTGGGGTTCGGCCTAGGGCTAGGTTTATTTAACTAGGAAGCCCTGAGTTCCAGGCTTACTTCATCTGCAAAAAGCATCCCAAAGGGAGTACAGAAGTGCCACAACATGGCTGCTTTCACGGCTTTTCCCTTAGGAAGAACCCTAATACGCGGCTGATTTACCTTCCTAGGGTTACTGTTAGGCTTATGCCTAGGACTTTTAAAACCAGGAAGCCCTGGGCTCTAGGCACATGCAGCTGTTCAAGGCATCCCAAGGGGAGTACAAAAGTGCAACAACATGGCAGCTTTCACAGCTTTTTCCTTGGCACCATCCCTATACCTAGGCTGATTTATCTGCCTAGGGTTAGGGTTAGGGTTCAGCCTAGGACTTGGAGTTTTTTAACCAGGAAGCCCTGAGTTCCAGGCTTACTGCATCTGCCAAAGGCATCCCAAAGGGAGTGCAGAAGTGCCACAACATGGCTGCTTTCACAGCTTTTCCCTTAGGAAGATCCCTAATACCCGGCTGATTTACCTTCCTAGGGTTACTGTTAGGCTTAGGCCTAGGACTTTTAAAACCAGGAAGCCCTGGGCTCCAGGCACTCTGCAGCTGCGAAAGGCATCCCAAGGGGAACGCAAAAGTGACGCTACTTGGTTGCCACCACTGATATTTCCATGAGACCATCCCGAACCATAGGCTGATTTTCCTTCCTAGGGTTAAGGTTTGAGTTACGCCTAGGGTAAGAGTTCTATTAACCAGAAAGACCTGAGTTCCAAGAACACAGCAGCTGTGAAGGACAACCCAAGAAGAGCGCAAAAGTACCACAACGTGCCTGCCTCAGCAGCTTTTTCGTTGGGGTCATGCCTAATTCCTGGCTGATTTGCCTTTCTCGTCTTAGGGTTGGGGTTCGGCCTAGGGCTAGGATTTTTTTAACTAGGAAGCCCTGAGTTCCAGGCTTACTTCATCTTCCAAAGACATCCCAAAGGGTGTGCAAAAGTGCCACAACATGGCTGCTTTCACGGCTTTTCCCTTAGGAAGAACCCTAATACCCGGCTGATTTACCTTCCTAGGGTTACTGTTAGGCTTCGGCCTAGGACTTTTAAAACCAGGAAGCCCTGGGCTCCAGGCACATGCAGCTGTTAAAGGCATCCCAAGAGGGCCGCAGAAGTGACACAACTTGGCTGCCTCTGCTGCTATTCTCATGAGACCATCCCGAACCATAGGCTGATTTTCCTTCCTAGGGTTAAGGTTTGAGTTACGCCTAGGGTAAGGGTTCTATTAACCAGAAAGCCCTGAGTTCCAAGAACACAGCAGCTGCGAAGGACTACCCAAGAAGAGCGCAAAAGTACCACAACGTGCCTGCCTCCACAGCTTTTTCCTTGGGGACATGCCTAATTCCTGGCTGATTTGCCTTTCTCGTCTTAGGGTTGGGGTTCGGCCTAGGGCTAGGATTTTTTTAACTAGGAAGCCCTGAGTTCCAGGCTTACTTCATCTGCCAAAGGCATCCCAAAGGGAGTGCAAAAGTGCCACAACATGGCTGCTTTCACGGCTTTTCCCTTAGGAAGAACCCTAATACGCGGCTGATTTACCTTCCTAGGGTTACTGTTAGGCTTAGGCCTAGGACTTTTAAAACCAGGAAGCCCTGGGCTCCAGGCACACTGCAGCTGCGAAAGGCATCCCAAGGGGAGCGCAAAAGTGACACAACTTGGCTGCCACCACTGATATTTCCATGAGACCATCCCGAACCATAGGCTGATTTTCCTTCCTAGGGTTAAGGTTTGAGTTATGCCTGGGGTAAGGGTTCTATTAACCAGAAAGCCCTGAGTTCCAAGAACACAGCAGCTGCGAAGGACTACCCAAGAAGAGCGAAAAAGTACCACAACATGCCTGCCTCCACAGCTTTTTCCTTGGGGACATGCCTAATTCCTGGCTGATTTGCATTTCTCGTCTTAGGGTTGGGGTTCGGCCTAGGGCTATGAGTTTTAAAATCAGGAAGCCCTGAGTTCCAGGCTTACTTCATCTGCCAAAAGCATCCCAAAGGGAGTGCAAAAGTGCCGCAACATGGCTGCTTTCACGGCTGTTTCCTTGGCAAGAAGCCTAACACCAGGCAGATTTCCCTTCCCAGGGTTACTGTTAGGCTTAGGCCTAGGGCTAGGATTTTTAAAACTAGGAAGCCCTTTGTTCCAGGCACACTGCAGCTGCGAAAGGCATCCCAAGGGGAGTACAAAAGTGCAACAACATGGCAGCTTTCACAGCTTTTTCCTTGGCACCATCCCTATACCTAGGCTGATTTATCTGCCTGGGGTTAGGGTTAGGCTTCAGCCTAGGGTTTGGAGTTTTTAACCAGGAAGCCCTGAGTTCCAGGCTTACTGCATCTGCCAAAGGCATCCCAAAGGGAGTGCAGAAGTGCCACAACATGGCTGCTTTCACGGCTTTTCCCTTAGGAAGAACCCTAATACCCGGCTGATTTACCTTCCTAGGGTTACTGTTAGGCTTAGGCCTAGGACTTTTAAAACCAGGAAGCCCTGGGCTCCAGGCACATGCAGCTGCGAAAGGCATCCCAAAAGGGCCGCAGAAGTGACACAACTTGGCTGTCTCTGCTGCTATTCTCATGAGACCATCCCGAACCATAGGCTGATTTTCCTTCCTCGGGTTAAGGTTTGAGTTACGCCTGGGGTAAGCGTTCTATTAACCAGAAAGCCCTGAGTTCCAAGAACACAGCAGCTGCGAAGCACTACCCAACAAGAGCGCAAATGTACCACAACATGCCTGCCTCCACAGCTTTTTCCTTGGGGACATGCCTAACTCCTGGCTGATTTGCCTTTCTCGTCTTAGGGTTGGGGTTCGGCCTAGGGCTAGGATTTTTAAAATCAGGAAGCCCTGAGTTCCAGGCACACTGGAGCTGTGAAAGGCATCCAAAAAAGAGTGCAAAAGTGCCACAACATGGCTGCTTTCACGGCTTTTTCCTTGGCAAGAATCCTAACACCAGGCTGATTTCCCTTCCCAGGGTTACTGTTAGGCTTAGGCCTAGGGCTAGGATTTTTAAAACTAGGAAGCCCTTAGTTCCAGGAACACTGCAGCTGTTCAAGGCATCCCAAGGGGAGTACAATAGTGCAACAACATGGCAGCTTTCACAGCTATTTCCTTGGCACCATCCCTATACCTAGGCTGATTTATCTGCCTAGGGTTAGGGTTAGGCTTCAGCCTAGGGCTTGGAGTTTTTTAACCAGGAAGCCCTGAGTTCCAGGCTTACTGCATCTGCCAAAGGCATCCCAAAGGGAGTGCAGAAGTGCCACAACATGGCTGCTTTCACAGCTTTTCCCTTAGGAAGAACCCTAATACGCGGCTGATTTACCTTCCTAGGGTTACTGTTAGGCTTAGGCCTAGGACTTTTAAAACCAGGAAGCCCTGGGCTCCAGGCACACTGCAGCTGCGAAAGGCATCCCAAGGGGAGCGCAAAAGTGACACAACTTGGCTGCCACCACTGATATTTCCATGAGACCATCCCGAACCATAGGCTGATTTTCCTTCCTAGGGTTAAGGTTTGAGTTACGCCTAGGGTAAGGGTTCTATTAACCAGAAAGCCTTGAGTTCCAAGAACACAGCAGCTGCGAAGGACTTCCCAAGAAGAGCGCAAAAGTACCACAACGTGCCTGCCTCCACAGCTTTTTCCTTGGGGACATGCCTAATTCCTGGCTGATTTGCCTTTCTCGTCTTAGGGTTGGGGTTCGGCCTAGGCCTACGATTTTTTTAACTAGGAAGCCCTGAGTTCCAGGCTTACTGCATCTGCCAAAGGCATCCCAAAGGGAGTGCAGAAGTGCCACAACATGGCTGCTTTCACGGCTTTTCCCTTAGGAAGAACCCTAATACCCGGCTGATTTACCTTCCTAGGGTTACTGTTAGGCTTAGGCCTAGGGCAAGGATTTTGAAAACTCGGAAGCCCTTAGATCCAGGCACACTGCAGCTGTTCAAGGCATCCTAAGGGGAGTACAAAAGTGCAACAACATGGTAGCTTTCACAGCTTTTATCTTGGAACCATCCCTATACCTAGGCTGTTTTATATGCCTAGGGTTAGGGTTAGGGTTCAGCCTAGGGCTTGGAGATTTTAACTAGGAAGCCCTGAGTTCCAGGCTTACTTCATCTGCCAAAGGCACCCCAAAGGGAGTGCAAAAGTGCCACAACATGGCTGCTTTCACGGCTTTTCCCTTAGGAAGAACCCTAATACGCGGCTGATTTACCTTCCTAGGGTTACTGTTAGGCTTAGGCCTAGGACTTTTAAAACCAGGAAGCCCTGGGCTCCAGGCACATGCAGCTGCGAAAGGCATCCCAAGACGGCCGCAGAAGTGACACAACTTGGCTGTCTCTGCTGCTATTCTCATGAGACCATCCCGAACCATAGGCTGATTTTCCTTCCTAGGGTTAAGGTTTGAGTTACGCCTAGGGTAAGGGTTCTATTAACCAGAAAGCCCTGAGTTCCAAGAACACAGCAGCTGCGAAGGACTAGCCAAGAAGAGCGCAAAAGTACCACAACATGCCTGCCTCCACAGCTTTTTCCTTGGGGACATGCCTAATTCCTGGCTGATTTGCCTTTCTCGTCTTAGAGTAGGGGTTCGGCCTAGGGCTAGGATTTTTAAAATCAGGAAGCCCTGAGTTCCAGGCACACTGGAGCTGTGATAGGCATCCAAAAGGGAGTGCAAAAGTGCCACAACATGGCTGCTTTCACGGCTTTTTCCTTGGCAAGAAGCCTAACACCAGGCTGATTTCCCTTCCCAGGGTTACTGTTAGGCTTAGGCCTAGGGCTAGGAGTTTTAAAACTAGGAAGCCCTTAGTTCCAGGCACACTGCAGCTGCGAAAGGCATCCCAAGGGGAGTACAAAAGAGCAACAACATGGCAGCTTTCACAGCTTTTTCCTTGGCGCCATCCCTATACTTAGGCTGATTTATCTGCCTAGGGTTAGGGTTAGGGTTCAGCCTAGGGCTTGGAGTTTTTTAACCAGGAAGCCCTGACTTCCAGGCTTACTGCATCTTCCGAAGGCATCCAAAAGGGAGTGCAGAAGTGCCACAACATGGCTGCTTTCACGGCTTTTCCCTTAGGAAGAACCCTAATACGCGGCTGATTTACCTTCCTAGGGTTACTGTTAGGCTTAGGCCTAGGACTTTTAAAACCAGGAAGCCCTGGGCTCCAGGCACACTGCAGCTGCGAAAGGCATCCCAAGGGGAGCGCAAAAGTGACACAACTTGGCTGCCACCACTGATATTTCCATGAGACCATCCCGAACCATAGGCTGATTTTCCTTCCTAGGGTTAAGGTTTGAGTTATGCCTGGGGTAAGGGTTCTATTAACCAGAAAGCCCTGAGTTCCAAGAACACAGCAGCTGCGAAGGACTACCCAAGAAGAGCGCAAAAGTACCACAACATGCCTGCCTCCACAGCTTTTTCCTTGGGGACATGCCTAATTCCTGGCTGATTTGCTTTTCTCGTCTTAGGGTTGGGGTTCGGCCTAGGGCTAGGATATTTTTAACTAGGAAGCCCTGAGTTCCAGGCTTACTGCATCTGCCAAAGGCATCCCAAAGGGAGTGCAGAAGTGCCACAACATGGCTGCTTTCACGGCTTTTCCCTTAGGAAGAACCCTAATACGCGGCTGATTTACCTTCCTAGGGTTACTGTTAGGCTTAGGCCTAGGACTTTTAAAACCAGGAAGCCCTGGGCTCCAGGCACTCTGCAGCTGCGAAAGGCATCCCAAGGGGAGCGCAAAAGTAAGGCAACTTGGCTGCCACCACTGATATTTCCATGAGACCATCCCGAACCATAGGCTGATTTTCCTTCCTAGGGTTAAGGTTTGAGTTACGCCTGGGGTAAGGGTTCTATTAACCAGAAAGCCCTGAGTTCCAAGAACACAGCAGCTGCGAAGGACTAGCCAAGAAGAGCGCAAAAGTACCACAACATGCCTGCCTCCACAGCTTTTTCCTTGGGGACATGCCTAATTCCTGGCTGATTTGCCTTTCTCGTCTTAGGGTTGGGGTTCGGCCTAGGGCTAGGATTTTTAAAATCAGGAAGCCCTGAGTTCCAGGCACACTGGAGCTGTGAAAGGCATCCAAAAGGGAGTGCAAAAGTGCCACAACATGGCTGCTTTCACAGCATTTTCCTTGGCAAGAAGCCTAACACCAGGCTGATTTCCCTTCCCAGGGTTACTGTTAGGCTTAGGCCTAGGGCTAGCATATTTAAAACTAGGAAGCCCTTAGTTCCAGGCACACTGCAGCTGTTCAAGGCATCCCAAGGGGAGTACAAAAGTGCAACAACATGGCAGCTTTCACAGCTTTTTCCTTGGCACCATCCCTATACCTATGCTGATTTATCTGCCTAGGGTTAGGGTTAGGGTTCAGCCTAGGGCTTGGAGTTTTTTAACCAGGAAACCCTGAGTTCCAGGCTTACTTCATCTGCCAAAGGCATCCCAAAGGGAGTGCAGAAGTGCCACAACATGGCTGCTTTCACGGCTTTTCCCTTAGGAAGAACCCTAATACCCGGCTGATTTACCTTCCTAGGGTTACTGTTAGGCTTAGGCCTAGGACTTTTAAAACCAGGAAGCCCTGGGCTCCAGGCACATGCAGCTGCGAAAGGCATCCCAAGAGGGCCGCAGAAGTGACAAAACTTGGCTGCCTCTGCTGCTATTCTCACGAGACCATTCCGAACCATAAGCTGATTTTCCTTCCTAGGGTTAAGGTTTGAGTTATGCCTGGGGTAAGGGTTCTATTAACCAGAAAGACCTGAGTTCCAAGAACACAGCAGCTGCGAAGGACTACCCAAGAAGAGCGCAAAAGTACCACAACATGCCTGCCTCCACAGCTTTTTCCTTGGGGACATGCCTAATTCCTGGCTGATTTGCCTTTCTCGTCTTAGGGTTGGGGTTCGGCCTAGGCCTACGATTTTTTTAACTAGGAAGCCCTGAGTTCCAGGCTTACTTCATCTGCCAAAAGCATCCCAAAGGGAGTGCAGAAGTGCCACAACATGGCTGCTTTCACGGCTTTTCCCTTAGGAAGAACCCTAATACGCGGCTGATTTACCTTCCTAGGGTTACTGTTAGGCTTAGGCCTAGGACTTTTAAAACCAGGAAGCCCTGGGCTCCAGGCACACTGCAGCTGTTAAAGGTATCCCAAGAGGGCCGCAGAAGTGACACAACTTGGCTGCCTCTGCTTCTATTCTCATGAGACCATCCCGAACCATAGGCTGATTTTCCTTCCTAGGCTTAAGGTTTGAGTTACGCCTGGGGTAAAGGTTCTATTAACCAGAAAGCCCTGAGTTCCAAGAACACAGCAGCTGCGAAGGACTTCCCAAGAAGAGCGCAAAAGTACCACAACGTGCCTGCCTCCACAGCTTTTTCCTTGGGGACATGCCTAATTCCTGGCTGATTTGCCTTTCTCGTCTTAGGGTTGGGGTTCGGACTAGGCCTACGATTTTTTTAACTAGGAAGCCCTGAGTTCCAGGCTTACTGCATCTGCCAAAGGCATCCCAAAGGGAGTGCAGAAGTGCCACAACATGGCTGCTTTCACGGCTTTTCCCTTAGGAAGAACCCTAATACGCGGCTGATTTACCTTCCTAGGGTTACTGTTAGGCTTAGGCCTAGGACTTTTAAAACCAGGAAGCCCTGGGCTCCAGGCACATGCAGCTGTTTAAGGAATCCCAAGAGGGCTGCAGAAGTGACACAACTTGGCTGCCACCACTGATATTTCCATGAGACCATCCCGAACCATAGGCTGATTTTCCTTCCTAGGGTTAAGGTTTGAGTTACGCCTAGGGTAAGGGTTCTATTAACCAGAAAGCCCTGAGTTCCAAGAACACAGCAGCTGTGAAGGACTTCCCAAGAAGAGCGCAAAAGTACCACAACATGCCTGCCTCCACAGCTTTTTCCTTGGGGACATGCCTAATTCCTGGCTGATTTGCCTTTCTCGTCTTACGGTTGGGGTTCGGCCTAGGGCTAGGATTTTTAAAATCAGGAAGCCCTGAGTTAATGGCACACTGGAGCTGTGAAAGGCATCCAAAAGGGAGTGCAAAAGTGCCACAACATGGTTGCTTTCACGGCTTTTTCCTTGGCAAGAAGCTTAACACCAGGCTGATTTCCCTTCCCAGGGTTACTGTTACGCTTAGGCCTAGGGCTAGGATTTTTAAAACTAGGAAGCCCTTAGATCCAGGCACACAGCAGCTGTTCAAGGCATCCCAAGGGGAGTACAAAAGTGCAACAACATGGCAGCTTTCACAGCTTTTTCCTTGGCACCATCGCTATACCTAGGCTGTTTTATCTGCCTAGGGTTAGGGTAAGGGTTAGGGTTCAGGCTAGGGCTTGGAGTTTTTTAACCAGGAAGCCCCGAGTTCCAGGCTTACTGCATCTGCCAAAGGCATCCCAAAGGGAGTGCAGAAGTGCCACAACATGGATGCTTTTACAGCTTTTCCCTTAGGAAGAACACTAATACCCGGCTGATTTACCTTCCTAGGGTTACTGATAGGCTTAGGCCTAGGACTTTTAAAACCAGGAAGCCCTGGGCTCCAGGCACACTGCAGCTGCGAAAGGCATCCCAAGGGGAGCGCAAAAGTGACGCTACTTGGTTGCCACCACTGATATTTCCATGAGACCATCCCGAACCATAGGCTGATTTTCCTTCCTAGGGTTAAGGTTTGAGTTACGCCTAGGGTAAGGGTTCTATTAACCAGAAAGCCCTGAGTTCCAAGAACACAGCAGCTGCGAAGGACTAGCCAAGAAGAGCGCAAAAGTACCACAACATGCCTGCCTCCACAGCTTTTTCCTTGGGGACATGCCTAATTCCTGGCTGATTTGCCTTTCTCGTCTTAGGGTTGGGGTTCGGCCTAGGGCTAGGATTTTTTTAACTAGGAAGCCCTGAGTTCCAGGCTTACTGCATCTGCCAAAGGCATCCCAAAGGGAGTGCAGAAGTGCCACAACATGGCTGCTTTCACGGCTTTTCCCTTAGGAAGAACCCTAACACCAGGCTGATTTCCCTTCCCAGGGTTACTGTTAGGCTTAGGCCTAGGACTTTTAAAACCAGGAAGCCCTGGGCTCCAGGCACACTGCAGCTGCGAAAGGCATCCCAAGGGGAGCGCAAAAGTGACACAACTTGGTTGCCACCACTGATATTTCCATGAGACCATCCCGAACCATAGGCTGATTTTCCTTCCTAGGGTTAAGGTTTGAGTTACGCCTAGGGTAAGGGTTCTATTAACCAGAAAGCCCTGAGTTCCAAGAACACAGCAGCTGCGAAGGACTACCCAAGGAGAGCGCAAAAGTACCACAACATGCCTGCCTCCACAGCTTTTTCCTTGGGGACATGCCTAATTCCTGGCTGATTTGCCTTTCTCGTCTTAGGGTTGGGGTTCGGCCTAGGGCTAGGATTTTTGAAATCAGGAAGCCCTGAGTTCCAGGCTTACTGCATCTGCCAAAGGCATCCAAAAGGGAGTGCAGAAGTGCCACAACATGGCTGCTTTCACGGCTTTTCCCTTAGGAAGAACCCTAATACGCGGCGGATTTACCTTCCTAGGGTTACTGTTAGGCTTAGGCCTAGGACTTTTAAAACCAGGAAGCCCTGGGCTCCAGGCACACTGCAGCTGCGAAAGGCATCCCAAGGGGAGCGCAAAAGTGACACAACTTGGCTGCCACCACTGATATTTCCATGAGACCATCCCGAACCATAGGCTGATTTTCCTTCCTAGGGTTAAGGTTTGAGTTATGCCTGGGGTAAGGGTTCTATTAACCAGAAAGCCCTGAGTTCCAAGAACACAGCAGCTGCGAAGGACTACCCAAGAAGAGCGCAAAAGTACCACAACATGCCTGCCTCCACAGCTTTTTCCTTGGGGACATGCCTGATTCCTGGCTGATTTGCCTTTCTCGTCTTAGGGTTGGGGTTCGGCCTAGGGCTAGGATATTTTTTTACTGGGAAGCCCTGAGTTCCAGGCTTACTTCATCTGCAAAAAGCATCCCAAAGGGAGTGCAGAAGTGCCACAACATGGCTGCTTTCACGGCTTTTCCCTTAGGAAGAACCCTAATACCCGGCTGATTTACCTTCCTAGGGTTACTGTTAGGCTTATGCCTAGGTCTTTTAAAACCAGGAAGCCCTGGGCTCCAGGCACATGCAGCTGCGAAAGGCATCCCAAGAGGGCCGCAGAAGTGACACAACTTGGCTGCCTCTGCTTCTATTCTCATGAGACCATCCTGAACCATAGGCTGATTTTCCTTCCTAGGGTTAAGGTTTGAGTTACGCCTAGGGTAAGAGTTCTATTAACCAGAAAGCCCTGAGTTCCAAGAACACAGCAGCTGCGAAGGACTACCCAAGAAGAGCGCAAAAGTACCACAACGTGCCTGCCTCCACAGCTTTTTCCTTGGGGACATGCCTAATTCCTGGCTGATTTGCCTTTCTCGTCTTAGGGTTGGGGTTCGGCCTAGGGCTAGGATTTTTAAAATCAGGAAGCCCTGAGTTCCAGGCACACTGGAGCTGTGAAAGGCATCCAAAAGGGAGTGCAAATGTGCCACAACATGGTTGCTTTCACGGCTTTTTCCTTGGCAAGAAGCTTAACACCAGGCTGATTTCCCTTCCCAGGGTTTCTGTTAGGCTTAGGCCTAGGGCTAGGATTTTTAAAACTAGGAAGCCCTTAGATCCAGGCACACTGCAGCTGTTCAAGGCATCCTAAGGGGAGTACAAAAGTGCAACAACATGGCAGCTTTCACAGCTTTTATCTTGGAACCATCCCTATACCTAGGCTGTTTTACATGCCTAGGGTTAGGGTTAGGGTTCAGCCTAGGGCTTGGAGTTTTTTAACTAGGAAGCCCTGAGTTCCAGGCTTACTTCATCTGCAAAAAGCATCCCAAAGGGAGTGCAGAAGTGCCACAACATGGCTGCTTTCACGGCTTTTCCCTTAGGAAGAACCCTAATACCCGGCTGATTTACCTTCCTAGGGTTACTGTTAGGCTTAGGCCTAGGACTTTTAAAACCAGGAAGCCCTGGGCTCCAGGCACACTGCAGCTGCGAAAGGCATCCCAAGTGGAGCGCAAAAGTGACGCTACTTGGTTGCCACCACTGATATTTCCATGAGACCATCCCGAACCATAGGCTGATTTTCCTTCCTAGGGTTAAGGTTTGAGTTACGCCTAGGGTAAGGGTTCTATTAACCAGAAAGCCCTGAGTTCCAAGAACACAGCAGCTGCGAAGGACTAGCCAAGAAGAGCGCAAAAGTACCACAACATGCCTGCCTCCACAGCTTTTTCCCTGGGGACATGCCTAATTGCTGGCTGATTTGCCTTTCTCGTCTTAGGGTTGGGGTTCGGCCTAGGGCTAGGATTTTTAAAATCAGGAAGCCCTGAGTTCCAGGCACACTGGAGCTGTGAAAGGCATCCAAAAGGGAGTGCAAAAGTGCCACAACATGGCTGCTTTCACGGCTTTTTCCTTCGCAAGAAGCCTAACACCAGGCTGATTTCCCTTCCCAGGGTTACTGTAAGGCTTAGGCCTAGCGCTAGGATTTTTAAAACTAGGAAGCCCTTAGCTCCAGGCACACTGCAGCTGTTCAAGGCATCCCAAGGGGAGTACAATAGTGCAACAACATGGCAGCTTTCACAGCTTTTTCCTTGGCACCATCCCTATACCTAGGCTGATTTATCTGCCTAGGGTTAGGGTTAGGCTTCCGCCTAGGGCTTGGAGATTTTAACCAGGAAGCCCTGAGTTCCAGGCTTACTGCATCTGCCAAAGGCATCCCAAAGGGAGTGCAGAAGTGCCACAACATGGCTGCTTTCACGGCTTTTCCCTTAGGAAGAACCCAAATACCCGGCTGATTTACCTTCCTAGGGTTACTGTTAGGCTTAGGCCTAGGACTTTTAAAACCAGGAAGCCCTGGTCTCCAGGCACACTGCAGCTGTTAAAGGCATCCCAAGGGGAGCGCAAAAGTGACACAACTTGGCTGCCACCACTGATATTTCCATGAGACCATCCCGAACCATAGGCTGATTTTCCTTCCTAGGGTTAAGGTTTGAATTACGCCTAGGGTAAGGGTTCTATTAACCAGAAAGCCCTGAGTTCCAAGAACACAGCAGCTGCGAAGGACTACCCAAGAAGAGCGCAAAAGTACCACAACATGCCTGCCTCCACAGCTTTTTCCTTGGGGACATGCCTAATTCCTGCCTGATTTGCCTTTCTCGTCTTAGGGTTGGGGTTCGGCCTAGGGCTAGGATTTTTTTAACTAGGAAGCCCTGAGTTCCAGTCTTACTGCATCTGCCAAAGGCATCCCAAAGGGAGTGCAGAAGTGCCACAACATGGCTGCTTTCACGGCTTTTCCCTTAGGAAGAACCCTAATACGCGGCTGATTTACCTTCCTAGGGTTACTGTTAGGCTTAGGCCTAGGACTTTTAAAACCAGGAAGCCCTGGGCTCCAGGCACACTGCAGCTGCGAAAGGCATCCCAAGGGGAGCGCAAAAGTGACGCAACTTGGCTGCCACCACTGATATTTCCATGAGACCATCCCGAACCATAGGCTGATTTTCCTTCCTAGGGTTAAGGTTTGAGTTATGCCTGGGGTAAGGGTTCTATTAACCAGAAAGCCCTGAGTTCCAAGAACACAGCAGCTGCGAAGGACTACCCAAGAAGAGCGCAAAAGTACCACAACATGCCTGCCTCCACAGTTTTTTCCTTGGGGACATGCCTGATTCCTGGCTGATTTGCCTTTCTCGTCTTAGGGTTGGGGTTCGGCCTAGGGCTAGGATATTTTTTTACTAGGAAGCCCTGAGTTCCAGGCTTACTTCATCTGCAAAAAGCATCCCAAAGGGAGTGCAGAAGTGCCACAACATGGCTGCTTTCACGGCTTTTCCCTTAGGAAGAACCCTAATACCCGGCTGATTTACATTCCTAGGGTTACTGTTAGGCTTATGCCTAGGTCTTTTAAAACCAGTAAGCCCTTAGCTCCAGGCACATGCAGCTGCGAAAGGCATCCCAAGAGGGCCGCAGAAGTGACACAACTTGGCTGCCTCTGCTTCTATTCTCATGAGACCATCCTGAACCATAGGCTGATTTTCCTTCCTAGGGTTAAGGTTTGAGTTACGCCTAGGGTAAGAGTTCTATTAACCAGAAAGCCCTGAGTTCCAAAAACACAGCAGCTGCGAAGGACTAGCCAAGAAGAGCGCAAAAGTACCACAACGTGCCTGCCTCCACAGCTTTTTCCTTGGGGACATGCCTAATTCCTGGCTGATTTGCCTTTCTCGTCTTAGGGTTGGGGTTCGGCCTAGGGCTAGGATTTTTTTAACTAGGAAGCCCTGAGTTCCAGGCTTACTTCATCTGCCAAAGGCATCCCAAAGGGTGTGCAAAAGTGCCACAACATGGCTGCTTTCACGGCTTTTCCCTTAGGAAGATCCGTAATACGCGGCTGATTTACCTTCCTAGGGTTACTGTTAGGCTTAGGCCTAGGACTTTTAAAACCAGGAAGCCCTGGGCTCCAGGCACACTGCAGCTGCGAAAGGCATCCCAAGTGGAGCGCAAAAGTGACGCTACTTGGTTGCCACCACTGATATTTCCATGAGACCATCCCGAACCATAGGCTGATTTTCCTTCCTAGGGTTAAGGTTTGAGTTACGCCTAGGGTAAATGTTCTATTAACCAGAAAGCCCTGAGTTCCAAGAACACAGCAGCTGCAAAGGACTAGCCAAGAAGAGCGCAAAAGTACCACAACATGCCTGCCTCCACAGCTTTTTCCCTGGGGACATGCCTAATTGCTGGCTGATTTGCCTTTCTCGTCTTAGGGTTGGGGTTCGGCCTAGGGCTAGGATTTTTAAAATCAGGAAGCCCTGAGTTCCAGGCACACTGGAGCTGTGAAAGGCGTCCAAAAGGGAGTGCAAAAGTGCCACAACATGGCTGCTTTCACGGCTTTTTCCTTGGCAAGAAGCCTAACACCAGGCTGATTTCCCTTCCCAGGGTTACTGTAAGGCTTAGGCCTAGCGCTAGGATTTTTAAAACTAGGAAGCCCTTAGCTCCAGGCACACTGCAGCTGTTCAAGGCATCCCAAGGGGAGTACAATAGTGCAACAACATGGCAGCTTTCACAGCTTTTTCCTTGGCACCATCCCTATACCTAGGCTGATTTATCTGCCTAGGGTTAGGGTTAGGTTTCCGCCTAGGGCTTGGAGATTTTAACCAGGAAGCCCTGAGTTCCAGGCTTACTGCATCTGCCAAAGGCATCCCAAAGGGAGTGCAGAAGTGCCACAACATGGCTGCTTTCACGGCTTTTCCCTTAGGAAGAACCCAAATACCCGGCTGATTTACCTTCCTAGGGTTACTGTTAGGCTTAGGCCTAGGACTTTTAAAACCAGGAAGCCCTGGGCTCCAGGCACACTGCAGCTGTTAAAGGCATCCCAAGGGGAGCGCAAAAGTGACACAACTTGGCTGCCACCACTGATATTTCCATGAGACCATCCCGAACCATAGGCTGATTTTCCTTCCTAGGGTTAAGGTTTGAGTTACGCCTAGGGTAAGGGTTCTATTAACCAGAAAGCCCTGAGTTCCAAGAACACAGCAGCTGCGAAGGACTTCCCAAGAAGAGCGCGAAAGTACCACAACATGCCTGCCTCCACAGCTTTTTCCTTGGGGACATGCCTAATTCCTGGCTGATTTGCCTTTCTCGTCTTAGGGTTGGGGTTCGGCCTAGGGCTAGGATTTTTTTAACTCGGAAGCCCTGAGTTCCAGGCTTACTGCATCTGCCAAAGGCATCCCAAAGGGAGTGCAGAAGTGCCACAACATGGCTGCTTTCACGGCTTTTCCCTTAGGAAGAACCCTAATACGCGGCTGATTTACCTTCCTAGGGTTACTGTTAGGCTTAGGCCTAGGACTTTTAAAACCAGGAAGCCCTGGGCTCCAGGCACACTGCAGCTGTTAAAGGCATCCCAAGAGGGCTGCAGAAGTGACACAACTTGGCTGCCTCTGCTGCTATTCTTATGAGACCATCCCGAACCATAGGCTGATTTTCCTTCCTAGGGTTAAGTTTTGAGTTATGCCTGGGGTAAGGGTTCTATTAACCAGAAAGCCCTGAGTTCCAAGAACACAGCAGCTGCGAAGGACTTCCCAAGAAGAGCGCAAAAGTACCACACCATGCCTGCCTCCACAGCTTTTTCCTTGGGGACATGCCTAATTCCTGGCTGATTTGCCTTTCTCGTCTTAGGGTTGGGGTTCTGCCTAGGGCTCGGATTTTTAAAATCAGGAAGCCCTGAGTTCCAGGCTTATTTCATCTGCAAAAAGCATCCAAAAGGGAGTGCAAAAGTGCCACAACATGGCTGCTTTCACGGCTTTTTCCTTGGCAAGAAGCCTAACACCAGGCTGATTTCCCTTCCCAGGGTTACTGTAAGGCTTAGGCCTAGGGCTAGGATTTTTAAAACTAGGAAGCCCTTAGTTCCAGGCACACTGCAGCTGTTCAAGGCATCCCAAGAGGGCTGCAGAAGTGACACAACTTGGCTGCCTCTGCTGCTATTCTCATGAGTCCATCCCGAACCATAGGCTGATTTTCCTTCCTAGGGTGAGGGTTAGAGTTACGCCTAGGGTTAGTGTTTTTTTAACCAGAAAGCCCTGAGTTCCAAGAACACAGCAGCTGCGAAGGACTACCCAAGAGGAGGGGAAAAGTGCCACAACATGGCTGCCTCCACAGCTTTTTCCTTGGGACCATCATTGAACCTAGGCTGATTTACTTGCCTCCAGTTGCACCTATGGTCACGCCAAGGGATAGGGATTTTAAATCAGTAAACCCTGAGCTCCAGACCCAGTGCAGCTGCAAAAGGCTTCCCAAGGGCAGCCAAAAATTGCCTCAACATGCTCCTTCCAGTGCTTTTTTCCTTGGGAACATCCCTGTACCCAGGCTGATTTATCTGCCTAGGCTTAGGGTTAGGGTTCAGCCTAGAGATAGGATTTTTTCAAACAGGAAGCCCTGAATTCCAGGCACACTGCAGCTGTTAAAGGCAGTGTTCTACGTCAACCGCAACTTAGTCTGAAATAAATGCTTTTTCCCTGAGAGCATCTGAGAGGTTTGCATGAAGCACTGATATCTGACATTTGCAATTTTGAATAGGAGAGGAGAAAGAAAATGGGAAGAAGTTTTTAATTTTAGTGGTTTCAATGTTAATTTCCGTACACTTTTTCAAAACTTGTCAGCTCAAATGCCCATCAACATCTTTTAGTCATCTGTAAGTCAGTATTCATATAAAATGTGCTTCAAATCAAAAGAATTTCAAATTTGCACTCCAAATTTCTATGCCTAGATTTATGATTTCCTACACATATTAGATGAAAGGAAGGCCTTTTTTACTGTGGGAGTGCTGGAACACTGGAACAGGTTGCCCAGGGAAGTTGTGGGTGTCCCATCCCTGAAAGTATTCAAGGTCAGCTTGGACGGGGCTTGGAGCAGCAACAAAGGAGAAGCTTGATGGTAGAGAAACAAAGTTGGACTATAGAAGAAACTGGGATTGAAGTATAGGAGCAAGTTTTCTCTCAGCTCTTGGGGTAAATTCAAAGTTGTACAAAATTACATTTATCTGTGCTATTCACTACTGTAACAGAAATGTTCATGAAAACTGTACAGAAGATAGCAAATTTTAAAAGAGATAAGAATTACAGCATAAAATCCATGGGACGGGTTACAACATGAGACACTCTCTAAGAGAAAATCTCTGTGTTTCAGCACTTCATCATGGTAAGATTTCATGAAGTGCCAAAGAAGGCGGCAAAATATCATTCGGGACGTTATTTCCTGGAATTCAGCCTGGCCATTAGTAGGAACTGGGTTTGAACACATCATGTAGATATACCACACACACTTGCCCTTCACTGAAAAATGACTGTTTACAACGAAGAAGCAATTGACGATCAAAATTGATTGAAAGCATCTTAAACATGTCAAGTATTTCATTGTAGATGATCTGTGATCCAAATGCTTCTTCCACCTTCGAGAGGGACAGAACAATTCTTCCATATCATGATGGTTTAAAATTGTATCAACCAATGTTTTTTGCTGAAAAGATAGCATCTATTTTTTTCTATTTTTGGAAGAAAATATTCCTAGACATACAACAGGTGAGAACTAAGTAATTTTAAAGAAACAAATGAAAAGAAAATATTCTGTAAATAGAATGAAATGAAAAGCTGTGTTTTAAATAGGAGCTAAATATGAAACAGAATTTTTGTACCAGGCATTTGAATTACTGCACCAGCTCTTTTGCCCATCAAGAGAGGCGTTTAGCATTTCAGTCTTTTCCAAGGTGTTCATGATCTGCTATGCTGATCTCTGTGTGTGCCTAGGTGTGTGTGGAAGGGGGGGGCATGTGAAGGGGAGTGTGTATGTTTGCTTTACAATTGTTGTGGCAGATTCATGCCTCAGCTCCACATTTTGTTTTAGAAAGGTCACACAGAGTGGATGTGAAGTTTACTATCAACAAGAGATCAATTCCCAAATCATCCATTTCACTCTACCTTATAAATCATGTGCTTTGTTGCATATTTTATCAAATCTACTTTCAAGCCAGATGGAGGAAGGAGGATGTGGCAATCCCTCCACCATCTTGCAACTTTTATGCAAGTAGGTTTTCAAGAAAATCATCATTTCTCTTTGAAATATGTCTGGAACAGGCATGATGGTAGTGTCAACCTGTTGGAGTTTTTGTTGCTGGAAGAAGTTATACAAAAGGATTGGTTTTTACATTGACCAGTTACTGAATCAAGCTCAGGAATACATTGGAAATTCAACTGGGGCCTCCTTTCCCCAGCAGACTACTTCTAGAACGAGCTTGTACACTGAAGCTTACTCTTTTGCCCTCTTTTTGTTTCTTTCCTATTTTCTTGGCTTCTTTGCCACTCTCTAGCCAATTTTGGAACTTTTTTCCCAACTCAAATGGTTTCAATAGTCTGATTGTGATCATACATTTTTACAAGGAATTTTTAAAATCTTTCCTCCAGTTAAGAAAGTCAAGGACTTAGGTCTTTTTCTTCCCTTATCAATATTGCAATGAAATTGATAAGTAAAGACCAACTCTTTCTTTTTGTTTTTAACCCAAGCAGATAATTCCCATCCATTCATCCATTTGGTGGACCAATGGTTGCCATTCTGATGGAAGTTGTCACTTCTTAACAGTAGGCATTCTGTGACTATGTTGACAGCACTTTGGGTGAAGATCCTAACTGGTCTTAGATACACATAGGGAGAAATTTGCTCAGCCAGTGTCAGTCTTAAGCATGCGTATCAGAAGATCTTTCTAGAGCTGGGAATTTTCCCATGAAAGGGATTCAGTTAGGGAAGAGACACTTGCCCCAGAGGTTTACATTCTTCTTGAAGACTGCTTAAGGAACTTAGATGCCATGTCCATTTGGATCTGTGTCTGCACAGAACTTTGTCATGCCAGTGCTTGAAATGCATCTTGAAGAGAATTCACTAGCACAGAATGAATGAGAGTGGAAGGGGTTGGTGGGGCTAACCAGGCCCAACCCCCCTGCCTAAACCAGGATACCTAGAGCCTCTTGCCCAGGATTCTATCTGGGTGTACTTTGAATGTCTTCAAAGATCCAGGCTCCACAATCTTTCTGGGCAGTCTGTGCCGTGGTTCACTCACCCTCACAGTAAAGAATCATTTCCTGATGTTCCTGTATTTCAGTGTGTGCCCACTGCCTCTTGTCTTTTCACTCAGCATCACTGAAAAGACACTGATTCCCTCCCCTTTGCACTATTGCTTCCATATGGATGTGTGCTGCCATGTAGAGATATGTCAAAAACCTCCCTGAAGCCCAGGCAGATAATATTCCCTTCATCTACCAGTCAAGTTGATTCATCAGAGGAGTTTAAAGTTATGTTCAGCATGAAATGCCCCTGAAAAATCATGCTAACTACATTATTGTGTCGTCTTTCATGTGCCTGGCAAGGTTATCCAGGAAGAGCTGCTTCATCAACTTCCTGGGTATAAAAAAGAGGCTGGCTGGTTTGTACGATTGCGAGTCCTCCTAATTGCCTTTTTTGAAGATGAGTGTCATTTGCTTACATCCAGTCCTTAGCCTCTCTTGTCGTCTACATCTTAGCAAAAAGCTTTTCCACTATGTCTGGCGAGGAAAAACTGTGCCAGCACAGAAAACATCTCGCATCGTGTTCTAGACGTTGCACGGAGGTGTGCCGAGTGTTTGGCATGAAGAAAAGAAAACATGTCCAAAACAGCTTCCAATCGAATGTTCATGTGATTGGAAAAGTCAGGAGAGTGCAAAGGTACTGTTTTCTACCAGTAGGCAAGCTGCGCACACAATCCCAGTGTTGTACAGCTTCCTTCTTCACCTTTCCGAAGGTGCCGCTCTCTCCGGCTCCCGGAGGCGAAGAAGCGGCTTCTTCGCGCAAAGACGATTGTGCCACTCACTGTGCACTCCTTAGCGCGGCTTCGGCCGAAAGACGCCCGGGAGCGGCTCTTAGCTCCGGACAGCATCGTACCTTCGTCTTTAGCGTCTCTTCTCGTCTACATCTTAGCAAAAAGCTTTTCTACTATGTCTGGCGAGGAAAAACTGTGCCAGCACAGAAAACATCTCCCATCGTGTTCTAGACGTTGCACGGAGGTGTGCCGAGTGTTTGGCATGAAGGAAAGAAAAGTTGTCCAAAACAGCTTCCAATCGAATGTTCATGTGATTGGAAAAGTCAGGAGAGTGCAAAGGTACTGTTTTCTAGCAGTTGGCAAGCTGCGCACACAATCCCAGTGTTGTACAGCTTCCTTCTTCACCTTTCCGAAGGTGCCGCTCTCTCCGGCTCCCGGAGGCGAAGAAGCGGCTTCTTCGCGCAAAGACGATTGTGCCGCTCACTGTGCACTCCTTAGCGCGGCTTCTGCCGAAAGACGCCCGGGAGCGGCTCTTAGCTCCGGACAGCATCGTACCTTCGTCTTTAGCGTCTCTTCTCGTCTACATCTTAGCAAAAAGCTTTTCTACTATGTCTGGCGAGGAAAAACTGTGCCAGCACAGAAAACATCTCCCATCGTGTTCTAGACATTGCACGGAGGTGTGCCGAGTGTTTGGCATGAAGGAAAGAAAAGTTGTCCAAAACAGCTTCCAATCGAATGTTCATGTGATTGGAAAAGTCAGGAGAGTGCAAAGGTACTGTTTTCTAGCAGTTGGCAAGCTGCGCACACAATCCCAGTGTTGTACAGCTTCCTTCTTCACCTTTCCGAAGGTGCCGCTCTCTCCGGCTCCCGGAGGCGAAGAAGCGGCTTCTTCGCGCAAAGACGATTGTGCCGTTCACTGTGCTCTCCTTAGCGCGGCTTCTGCCGAAAGACGCCCGGGAGCGGCTCTTAGCTCCGGACAGCATCGTACCTTCGTCTTTAGCGTCTCTTCTCGTCTACATCTTAGCAAAAAGCTTTTCTACTATGTCTGGCGATGAAAAACTGAGCCAGCACAGAAAACATCTCCTATCGTGTTCTAGACGTTGCACGGAGGTGTGCCGAGTGTTTGGCATGAAGGAAAGAAAAGTTGTCCAATACAGCTTCCAATCGAATGTTCATGTGATTGGAAAAGTCAGGAGAGTGCAAAGGTACTGTTTTCTATCAGTTGGCAAGCTGCGCACACAATCCCAGTGTTGTACAGCTTCCTTCTTCACCTTTCCGAAGGTGCCGCTCTCTCCGGCTCCCGGAGGCGAAGAAGCGGCTTCTTCGCGCAAAGACGATTGTGCCGCTCACTGTGCACTCCTTAGCGCGGCTTCTGCCGAAAGACGCCCGGGAGCGGCTCTTAGCTCCGGACAGCATCGTACCTTCGTCTTTAGCGTCTCTTCTCGTCTACATCTTAGCAAAAAGCTTTTCCACTATGTCTGGCGAGGAAAAACTGTGCCAGCACAGAAAACATCTCCCATCGTGTTCTAGACGTTGCACGGAGGTGTGCCGAGTGTTTGGCATGAAGGAAAGAAAAGTTGTCCAAAACAGCTTCCAATCAAATGTTCATGTGATTGGAAAAGTCAGGAGAGTGCAAAGGTACTGTTTTCTAGCAGTTGGCAAGCTGCGCACACAATCCCAGTGTTGTACAGCTTCCTTCTTCACCTTTCCGAAGGTGCCGCTCTCTCCGGCTCCCGGAGGCGAAGAAGCGGCTTCTTCGCGCAAAGACGATAGTGCCGCTCACTGTGCACTCCTTAGCGCGGCTTCTGCCGAAAGACGCCCGGGAGCGGCTCTTAGCTCCGGACAGCATCGTACCTTCGTCTTTAGCGTCTCTTCTCGTCTACATCTTAGCAAAAAGCTTTTCCACTATGTCTGGCGAGGAAAAACTGTGCCAGCACAGAAAACATCTCCCATCGTGTTCTAGACGTTGCACGGAGGTGTGCCGAGTGTTTGGCATGAAGGAAAGAAAAGTTGTCCAAAACAGCTTCCAATCGAATGTTCATGTGATTGGAAAAGTCAGGAGAGTGCAAAGGTACTGTTTTCTAGCAGTTGGCAAGCTGCGCACACAATCCCAGTGTTGTACAGCTTCCTTCTTCACCTTTCCGAAGGTGCCGCTCTCTCCGGCTCCCGGAGGTGAAGAAGCGGCTTCTTCGCGCAAAGACGATTGTGCCGTTCACTGTGCTCTCCTTAGCGCGGCTTCTGCCGAAAGACACCCGGGAGCGGCTCTTAGCTCCGGACAGCATCGTACCTTCGTCTTTAGCGTCTCTTCTCGTCTACATCTTAGCAAAAAGCTTTTCTACTATGTCTGGCGATGAAAAACTGAGCCAGCACAGAAAACATCTCCTATCGTGTTCTAGACGTTGCACGGAGGTGTGCCGAGTGTTTGGCATGAAGGAAAGAAAAGTTGTCCAATACAGCTTCCAATCGAATGTTCATGTGATTGGAAAAGTCAGGAGAGTGCAAAGGTACTGTTTTCTATCAGTTGGCAAGCTGCGCACACAATCCCAGTGTTGTACAGCTTCCTTCTTCACCTTTCCGAAGGTGCCGCTCTCTCCGGCTCCCGGAGGCGAAGAAGCGGCTTCTTTGCGCAAAGACGATTGTGCCGCTCACTGTGCACTCCTTAGCGCGGCTTCTGCCGAAAGACGCCCGGGAGCGGCTCTTAGCTCCGGACAGCATCGTACCTTCGTCTTTAGCGTCTCTTCTCGTCTACATCTTAGCAAAAAGCTTTTCTACTATGTCTGGCGAGGAAAAACTGTGCCAGCACAGAAAACATCTCCCATCGTGTTCTAGACGTTGCACGGAGGTGTGCCGAGTGTTTGGCAAGAAGGAAAGAAAAGTTGTCCAAAACAGCTTCCAATCGAATGTTCATGTGATTGGAAAAGTCAGGAGAGTGCAAAGGTACTGTTTTCTAGCAGTTGGCAAGCTGCGCACACAATCCCAGTGTTGTACAGCTTCCTTCTTCACCTTTCCGAAGGTGCCGCTCTCTCCGGCTCCCGGAGGCGAAGAAGCGGCTTCTTCGCGCAAAGACGATTGTGCCGCTCACTGTGCACTCCTTAGCGCGGCTTCTGCCGAAAGACGCCCGGGAGCGGCTCTTAGCTCCGGACAGCATCGTACCTTCGTCTTTAGCGTCTCTTCTCGTCTACATCTTAGCAAAAAGCTTTTCTACTATGTCTGGCGAGGAAAAACTGTGCCAGCACAGAAAACATCTCCCATCGTGTTCTAGACGTTGCACGGAGGTGTGCCGAGTGTTTGGCATGAAGGAAAGAAAAGTTGTCCAAAACAGCTTCCAATCGAATGTTCATGTGATTGGAAAAGTCAGGAGAGTGCAAAGGTACTGTTTTCTATCAGTTGGCAAGCTGCGCACACAATCCCAGTGTTTTACAGCGTCCTTCTTCACCTTTCCGAAGGTGCCGCTCTCTCCGGCTCCCGGAGGCGAAGAAGCGGCTTCTTCGCGCAAAGACGATTGTGCCGCTCACTGTGCACTCCTTAGCGCGGCTTCTGCCGAAAGACGCCCGGGAGTGGCTCTTAGCTCCGGAGAGCATCGTACCTTCGTCTTTAGCGTCTCTTCTCGTCTACATCTTAGCAAAAAGCTTTTCCACTATGTCTGGCGAGGAAAAACTGTGCCAGCACAGAAAACATCTCCCATCGTGTTCTAGACGTTGCACGGAGGTGTGCCGAGTGTTTGGCATGAAGAAAAGAAAACTTGTCCAAAACAGCTTCCAATCGAATGTTCATGTGATTGGAAAAGTCAGGAGAGTGCAAAGGTACTGTTTTCTAGCAGTTGGCAAGCTGCGCACACAATCCCAGTGTTGTACAGCTTCCTTCTTAACCTTTCCGAAGGTGCCGCTCTCTCCGGCTCCCGGAGGCGAAGAAGCGGCTTCTTCGCGCAAAGACGATTGTGCCGCTCACTGTGCACTCCTTAGCGCGGCTTCGGCCGAAAGACCCCCGGGAGCGGCTCTTAGCTCCGGACAGCATCGTACCTTCGTCTTTAGCGTCTCTTCTCGTCTACATCTTAGCAAAAAGCTTTTCCACTATGTCTGGCGAGGAAAAACTGTGCCAGCACAGAAAACATCTCCCATCGTGTTCTAGACGTTGCACGGAGGTGTGCCGAGTGTTTGGCATGAAGGAAAGAAAAGTTGTCCAAAACAGCTTCCAATCGAATGTTCATGTGATTGGAAAAGTCAGGAGAGTGCAAAGGTACTGTTTTCTAGCAGTTGGCAAGCTGCGCACACAATCCCAGTGTTTTACAGCGTCCTTCTTCACCTTTCCGAAGGTGCCGCTCTCTCCGGCTCCCGGAGGCGAAGAAGCGGCTTCTTCGCGCAAAGACGATTGTGCCGCTCACTGTGCACTCCTTAGCGCGGCTTCTGCCGAAAGACGCCCGGGAGCGGCTCTTAGCTCCGGACAGCATCGTACCTTCGTCTTTAGCGTCTCTTCTCGTCTACATCTTAGCAAAAAGCTTTTCTACTATGTCTGGCGAGGAAAAACTGTGCCAGCACAGAAAATATCTCCCATCGTGTTCTAGACGTTGCACGGAGGTGTGCCGAGTGTTTGGCATGAAGGAAAGAAAAGTTGTCCAAAACAGCTTCCAATCGAATGTTCATGTGATTGGAAAAGTCAGGAGAGTGCAAAGGTACTGTTTTCTAGCAGTTGGCAAGCTGCACACACAATCCCAGTGTTGTACAGCTTCCTTCTTCACCTTTCCGAAGGTGCCGCTCTCTCCGGCTCCCGGAGGCGAAGAAGCGGCTTCTTCGCGCAAAGACGATTGTGCCGCTCACTGTGCACTCCTTAGCGCGGCTTCTGCCGAAAGACGCCCGGGAGCGGCTCTTAGCTCCGGACAGCATCGTACCTTCGTCTTTAGCGTCTCTTCTCGTCTACATCTTAGCAAAAAGCTTTTCCACTATGTCTGGCAAGGAAAAACTGTGCCAGCACAGAAAACATCTCCCATCGTGTTCTAGACGTTGCACGGAGGTGTGCCGAGTGTTTGGCATGAAGGAAAGAAAAGTTGTCCAAAACAGCTTCCAATCGAATGTTCATGTGATTGGAAAAGTCAGGAGAGTGCAAAGGTACTGTTTTCTAGCAGTTGGCAAGCTGCGCACACAATCCCAGTGTTGTACAGCTTCCTTCTTCACCTTTCCGAAGGTGCCGCTCTCTCCGGCTCCCGGAGGCGAAGAAGCGGCTTCTTCGCGCAAAGACGATTGTGCCGCTCACTGTGCACTCCTTAGCGCGGCTTCTGCCGAAAGACGCCCGGGAGCGGCTCTTAGCTCCGGACAGAATCGTACCTTCGTCTTTAGCGTCTCTTCTCGTCTACATCTTAGCAAAAAGCTTTTCCACTATGTCTGGCGAGGAAAAACTGTGCCAGCACAGAAAACATCTCCCATCGTGTTCTAGACGTTGCACGGAGGTGTGCCGAGTGTTTGGCATGAAGGAAAGAAAAGTTGTCCAAAACAGCTTCCAATCGAATGTTCATGTGATTGGAAAAGTCAGGAGAGTGCAAAGGTACTGTTTTCTAGCAGTTGGCAAGCTGCGCACACAATCCCAGTGTTGTACAGCTTCCTTCTTCACCTTTCCGAAGGTTCCGCTCTCTCCGGCTCCCGGAGGCGAAGAAGCGGCTTCTTCGCGCAAAGACGATTGTGCCGCTCACTGTGCACTCCTTAGCGCGGCTTCTGCCGAAAGACGCCCGGGAGCGGCTCTTAGCTCCGGACAGCATCGTACCTTCGTCTTTAGCGTCTCTTCTCGTCTACATCTTAGCAAAAAGCTTTTCTACTATGTCTGGTGAGGAAAAACTGTGCCAGCACAGAAAACATCTCCCATCGTGTTCTAGACGTTGCACGGAGGTGTGCCGAGTGTTTGGCATGAAGGAAAGAAAAGTTGTCCAAAACAGCTTCCAATCGAATGTTCATGTGATTGGAAAAGTCAGGAGAGTGCAAAGGTACTGTTTTCTATCAGTTGGCAAGCTGCGCACACAATCCCAGTGTTTTACAGCGTCCTTCTTCACCTTTCCGAAGGTGCCGCTCTCTCCGGCTCCCGGAGGCGAAGAAGCGGCTTCTTCGCGCAAAGACGATTGTGCCGCTCACTGTGCACTCCTTAGCGCAGCTTCTGCCGAAAGACGCCCGGGAGCGGCTCTTAGCTCCGGACAGCATCGTACCTTCGTCTTTAGCGTCTCTTCTCGTCTACATCTTAGCAAAAAGCTTTTCCACTATGTCTGGCGATGAAAAACTGTGCCAGCACAGAAAACATCTCCCATCGTGTTCTAGACGTTGCACGGAGGTGTGCCGAGTGTTTGGCATGAAGAAAAGAAAAGTTGTCCAAAACAGCTTCCAATCGAATGTTCATGTGATTGGAAAAGTCAGGAGAGTGCAAAGGTACTGTTTTCTAGCAGTTGGCAAGCTGCGCACACAATCCCAGTGTTGTACAGCTTCCTTCTTCACCTTTCCGAAGGTGCCGCTCTCTCCGGCTCCCGGAGGCGAAGAAGCGGCTTCTTCGCGCAAAGACGATTGTGCCGCTCACTGTGCACTCCTTAGCGCGGCTTCTGCCGAAAGACGCCCGGGAGCGGCTCTTAGCTCCGGACAGCATCGTACCTTCGTCTTTAGCGTCTCTTCTCGTCTACATCTTAGCAAAAAGCTTTTCTACTATGTCTGGCGAGGAAAAACTGTGCCAGCACAGAAAACATCTCCCATCGTGTTCTAGACGTTGCACGGAGGTGTGCCGAGTGTTTGGCATGAAGGAAAGAAAAGTTGTCCAAAACAGCTTCCAATCGAATGTTCATGTGATTGGAAAAGTCAGGAGAGTGCAAAGGTACTGTTTTCTAGCAGTTGGCAAGCTGCGCACACAATCCCAGTGTTGTACAGCTTCCTTCTTCACCTTTCCGAAGGTGCCGCTCTCTCCGGCTCCCGGAGGCGAAGAAGCGGCTTCTTCGCGCAAAGACGATTGTGCCGCTCACTGTGCACTCCTTAGCGCGGCTTCTGCCGAAAGACGCCCGGGAGCGGCTCTTAGCTCCGGACAGCATCGTACCTTCGTCTTTAGCGTCTCTTCTCGTCTACATCTTAGCAAAAAGCTTTTCCACTATGTCTGGCGATGAAAAACTGTGCCAGCACAGAAAACATCTCCCATCGTGTTCTAGACGTTGCACGGAGGTGTGCCGAGTGTTTGGCATGAAGAAAAGAAAACTTGTCCAAAACAGCTTCCAATCGAATGTTCATGTGATTGGAAAAGTCAGGAGAGTGCAAAGGTACTGTTTTCTAGCAGTTGGCAAGCTGCGCACACAATCCCAGTGTTGTACAGCTTCCTTCTTCACCTTTCCGAAGGTGCCGCTCTCTCCGGCTCCCGGAGGCGAAGAAGCGGCTTCTTCGCGCAAAGACGATTGTGCCGCTCACTGTGCACTCCTTAGCGCGGCTTCGGCCGAAAGACGCCCGGGAGCGGCTCTTAGCTCCGGAGAGCATCGTACCTTCGTCTTTAGCGTCTCTTCTCGTCTACATCTTAGCAAAAAGCTTTTCTACTATGTCTGGCGAGGAAAAACTGTGCCAGCACAGAAAACATCTCCCATCGTGTTCTAGACGTTGCACGGAGGTGTGCCGAGTGTTTGGCATGAAGAAAAGAAAAGTTGTCCAAAACAGCTTCCAATCGAATGTTCATGTGATTGGAAAAGTCAGGAGAGTGCAAAGGTACTGTTTTCTAGCAGTTGGCAAGCTGCGCACACAATCCCAGTGTTGTACAGCTTCCTTCTTCACCTTTCCGAAGGTTCCGCTCTCTCCGGCTCCCGGAGGCGAAGAAGCGGCTTCTTCGCGCAAAGATGATTGTGCCGCTCACTGTGCACTCCTTAGCGCGGCTTCTGCCGAAAGACGCCCGGGAGCGGCTCTTAGCTCCGGACAGCATCGTACCTTCGTCTTTAGCGTCTCTTCTCGTCTACATCTTAGCAAAAAGCTTTTCTACTATGTCTGGCGAGGAAAAACTGTGCCAGCACAGAAAACATCTCCCATCGTCTTCTAGACGTTGCACGGAGGTGTGCCGAGTGTTTGGCATGAAGGAAAGAAAAGTTGTCCAAAACAGCTTCCAATCGAATGTTCATGTGATTGGAAAAGTCAGGAGAGTGCAAAGGTACTGTTTTCTAGCAGTTGGCAAGCTGCGCACACAATCCCAGTGTTTTACAGCGTCCTTCTTCACCTTTCCGAAGGTGCCGCTCTCTCCGGCTCCCGGAGGCGAAGAAGCGGCTTCTTCGCGCAAAGACGATTGTGCCGCTCACTGTGCACTCCTTAGCGCGGCTTCTGCCGAAAGACGCCCGGGAGCGGCTCTTAGCTCCGGACAGCATCGTACCTTCGTCTTTAGCGTCTCTTCTCGTCTACATCTTAGCAAAAAGCTTTTCCACTATGTCTGGCGATGAAAAACTGTGCCAGCACAGAAAACATCTCCCATCGTGTTCTAGACGTTGCACGGAGGTGTGCCGAGTGTTTGGCATGAAGAAAAGAAAAGTTGTCCAAAACAGCTTCCAATCGAATGTTCATGTGATTGGAAAAGTCAGGAGAGTGCAAAGGTACTGTTTTCTAGCAGTTGGCAAGCTGCGCACACAATCCCAGTGTTGTACAGCTTCCTTCTTCACCTTTCCGAAGGTGCCGCTCTCTCCGGCTCCCGGAGGCGAAGAAGCGGCTTCTTCGCGCAAAGACGAT
The DNA here is from genome assembly GCA_036010785.1 of Ammospiza maritima maritima. Lineage (NCBI taxonomy): Eukaryota > Metazoa > Chordata > Aves > Passeriformes > Passerellidae > Ammospiza > Ammospiza maritima. The sequence goes on from JAYKTQ010000420.1 coordinate 1,390,969, forward strand.
TGTGCCGCTCACTGTGCACTCCTTAGCGCGGCTTCTGCCGAAAGACGCCCGGGAGCGGCTCTTAGCTCCGGACAGCATCGTACCTTCGTCTTTAGCGTCTCTTCTCGTCTACATCTTAGCAAAAAGCTTTTCTACTATGTCTGGCGAGGAAAAACTGTGCCAGCACAGAAAACATCTCCCATCGTGTTCTAGACGTTGCACGGAGGTGTGCCGAGTGTTTGGCATGAAGGAAAGAAAAGTTGTCCAAAACAGCTTCCAATCGAATGTTCATGTGATTGGAAAAGTCAGGAGAGTGCAAAGGTACTGTTTTCTAGCAGTTGGCAAGCTGCGCACACAATCCCAGTGTTGTACAGCTTCCTTCTTCACCTTTCCGAAGGTGCCGCTCTCTCCGGCTCCCGGAGGCGAAGAAGCGGCTTCTTCGCGCAAAGACGATTGTGCCGCTCACTGTGCACTCCTTAGCGCGGCTTCTGCCGAAAGACGCCCGGGAGCGGCTCTTAGCTCCGGACAGCATCGTACCTTCGTCTTTAGCGTCTCTTCTCGTCTACATCTTAGCAAAAAGCTTTTCCACTATGTCTGGCGAGGAAAAACTGTGCCAGCACAGAAAACATCTCCCATCGTGTTCTAGACGTTGCACGGAGGTGTGCCGAGTGTTTGGCATGAAGGAAAGAAAACTTGTCCAAAACAGCTTCCAATCGAATGTTCATGTGATTGGAAAAGTCAGGAGAGTGCAAAGGTACTGTTTTCTAGCAGTTGGCAAGCTGCGCACACAATCCCAGTGTTGTACAGCTTCCTTCTTCACCTTTCCGAAGGTGCCGCTCTCTCCGGCTCCCGGAGGCGAAGAAGCGGCTTCTTCGCGCAAAGACGATTGTGCCGCTCACTGTGCACTCCTTAGCGCGGCTTCGGCCGAAAGACGCCCGGGAGCGGCTCTTAGCTCCGGACAGCATCGTACCTTCGTCTTTAGCGTCTCTTCTCGTCTACATCTTAGCAAAAAGCTTTTCTACTATGTCTGGCGAGGAAAAACTGTGCCAGCACAGAAAACATCTCCCATCGTGTTCTAGACGTTGCACGGAGGTGTGCCGAGTGTTTGGCATGAAGGAAAGAAAAGTTGTCCAAAACAGCTTCCAATCGAATGTTCATGTGATTGGAAAAGTCAGGAGAGTGCAAAGGTACTGTTTTCTAGCAGTTGGCAAGCTGCGCACACAATCCCAGTGTTGTACAGCTTCCTTCTTCACCTTTCCGAAGGTGCCGCTCTCTCCGGCTCCCGGAGGCGAAGAAGCGGCTTCTTCGCGCAAAGACGATTGTGCCGCTCACTGTGCACTCCTTAGCGCGGCTTCTGCCGAAAGACGCCCGGGAGCGGCTCTTAGCTCCGGACAGCATCGTACCTTCGTCTTTAGCGTCTCTTCTCATCTACATCTTAGCAAAAAGCTTTTCTACTATGTCTGGCGAGGAAAAACTGTGCCAGCACAGAAAACATCTCCCATCGTGTTCTAGACGTTGCACGGAGGTGTGCCGAGTGTTTGGCATGAAGGAAAGAAAAGTTGTCCAAAACAGCTTCCAATCGAATGTTCATGTGATTGGAAAAGTCAGGAGAGTGCAAAGGTACTGTTTTCTAGCAGTTGGCAAGCTGCACACACAATCCCAGTGTTGTACAGCTTCCTTCTTCACCTTTCCGAAGGTGCCGCTCTCTCCGGCTCCCGGAGGCGAAGAAGCGGCTTCTTCGCGCAAAGACGATTGTGCCGCTCACTGTGCACTCCTTAGCGCGGCTTCTGCCGAAAGACGCCCGGGAGCGGCTCTTAGCTCCGGACAGCATCGTACCTTCGTCTTTAGCGTCTCTTCTCGTCTACATCTTAGCAAAAAGCTTTTCTACTATGTCTGGCGAGGAAAAACTGTGCCAGCACAGAAAACATCTCCCATCGTGTTCTAGACGTTGCACGGAGGTGTGCCGAGTGTTTGGCATGAAGGAAAGAAAAGTTGTCCAAAACAGCTTCCAATCGAATGTTCATGTGATTGGAAAAGTCAGGAGAGTGCAAAGGTACTGTTTTCTAGCAGTTGGCAAGCTGCGCACACAATCCCAGTGTTGTACAGCTTCCTTCTTCACCTTTCCGAAGGTGCCGCTCTCTCCGGCTCCCGGAGGCGAAGAAGCGGCTTCTTCGCGCAAAGACGATTGTGCCGCTCACTGTGCACTCCTTAGCGCGGCTTCTGCCGAAAGACGCCCGGGAGCGGCTCTTAGCTCCGGACAGCATCGTACCTTCGTCTTTAGCGTCTCTTCTCGTCTACATCTTAGCAAAAAGCTTTTCCACTATGTCTGGCGAGGAAAAACTGTGCCAGCACAGAAAACATCTCCCATCGTGTTCTAGACGTTGCACGGAGGTGTGCCGAGTGTTTGGCATGAAGGAAAGAAAAGTTGTCCAAAACAGCTTCCAATCGAATGTTCATGTGATTGGAAAAGTCAGGAGAGTGCAAAGGTACTGTTTTCTAGCAGTTGGCAAGCTGCGCACACAATCCCAGTGTTGTACAGCTTCCTTCTTCACCTTTCCGAAGGTGCCGCTCTCTCCGGCTCCCGGAGGCGAAGAAGCGGCTTCTTCGCGCAAAGACGATTGTGCCGCTCACTGTGCACTCCTTAGCGCGGCTTCTGCCGAAAGACGCCCGGGAGCGGCTCTTAGCTCCGGACAGCATCGTACCTTCGTCTTTAGCGTCTCTTCTCGTCTACATCTTAGCAAAAAGCTTTTCCACTATGTCTGGCGAGGAAAAACTGTGCCAGCACAGAAAACATCTCCCATCGTGTTCTAGACGTTGCACGGAGGTGTGCCGAGTGTTTGGCATGAAGGAAAGAAAAGTTGTCCAAAACAGCTTCCAATCGAATGTTCATGTGATTGGAAAAGTCAGGAGAGTGCAAAGGTACTGTTTTCTAGCAGTTGGCAAGCTGCGCACACAATCCCAGTGTTGTACAGCTTCCTTCTTCACCTTTCCGAAGGTGCCGCTCTCTCCGGCTCCCGGAGGCGAAGAAGCGGCTTCTTCGCGCAAAGACGATTGTGCCGCTCACTGTGCACTCCTTAGCGCGGCTTCTGCCGAAAGACGCCCGGGAGCGGCTCTTAGCTCCGGACAGCATCGTACCTTCGTCTTTAGCGTCTCTTCTCGTCTACATCTTAGCAAAAAGCTTTTCCACTATGTCTGGCGATGAAAAACTGTGCCAGCACAGAAAACATCTCCCATCGTGTTCTAGACGTTGCACGGAGGTGTGCCGAGTGTTTGGCATGAAGGAAAGAAAAGTTGTCCAAAACAGCTTCCAATCGAATGTTCATGTGATTGGAAAAGTCAGGAGAGTGCAAAGGTACTGTTTTCTATCAGTTGGCAAGCTGCGCACACAATCCCAGTGTTGTACAGCTTCCTTCTTCACCTTTCCGAAGGTGCCGCTCTCTCCGGCTCCCGGAGGCGAAGAAGCGGCTTCTTCGCGCAAAGACGATTGTGCCGCTCACTGTGCACTCCTTAGCGCGGCTTCGGCCGAAAGACGCCCGGGAGCGGCTCTTAGCTCTGGACAGCATCGTACCTTCGTCTTTAGCGTCTCTTCTCGTCTACATCTTAGCAAAAAGCTTTTCTACTATGTCTGGCGAGGAAAAACTGTGCCAGCACAGAAAACATCTCCCATCGTGTTCTAGACGTTGCACGGAGGTGTGCCGAGTGTTTGGCATGAAGGAAAGAAAAGTTGTCCAAAACAGCTTCCAATGGAATGTTCATGTGATTGGAAAAGTCAGGAGAGTGCAAAGGTACTGTTTTCTATCAGTTGGCAAGCTGCGCACACAATCCCAGTGTTGTACAGCTTCCTTCTTCACCTTTCCGAAGGTGCCGCTCTCTCCGGCTCCCGGAGGCGAAGAAGCGGCTTCTTCGCGCAAAGACGATTGTGCCGCTCACTGTGCACTCCTTAGCGTGGCTTCTGCCGAAAGACGCCCGGGAGCGGCTCTTAGCTCCGGACAGCATCGTACCTTCGTCTTTAGCGTCTCTTCTCGTCTACATCTTAGCAAAAAGCTTTTCTACTATGTCTGGCGAGGAAAAACTGTGCCAGCACAGAAAACATCTCCCATCGTGTTCTAGACGTTGCACGGAGGTGTGCCGAGTGTTTGGCATGAAGGAAAGAAAAGTTGTCCAAAACAGCTTCCAATCGAATGTTCATGTGATTGGAAAAGTCAGGAGAGTGCAAAGGTACTGTTTTCTAGCAGTTGGCAAGCTGCGCACACAATCCCAGTGTTGTACAGCTTCCTTCTTCACCTTTCCGAAGGTGCCGCTCTCTCCGGCTCCCGGAGGCGAAGAAGCGGCTTCTTCGCGCAAAGACGATAGTGCCGCTCACTGTGCACTCCTTAGCGCGGCTTCTGCCGAAAGACGCCCGGGAGCGGCTCTTAGCTCCGGACAGCATCGTACCTTCGTCTTTAGCGTCTCTTCTCGTCTATATCTTAGCAAAAAGCTTTTCTACTATGTCTGGCGAGGAAAAACTGTGCCAGCACAGAAAACATCTCCCATCGTGTTCTAGACGTTGCACGGAGGTGTGCCGAGTGTTTGGCATGAAGGAAAGAAAAGTTGTCCAAAACAGCTTCCAATCGAATGTTCATGTGATTGGAAAAGTCAGGAGAGTGCAAAGGTACTGTTTTCTAGCAGTTGGCAAGCTGCGCACACAATCCCAGTGTTGTACAGCTTCCTTCTTCACCTTTCCGAAGGTGCCGCTCTCTCCGGCTCCCGGAGGCGAAGAAGCGGCTTCTTCGCGCAAAGACGATTGTGCCGCTCACTGTGCACTCCTTAGCGCGGCTTCTGCCGAAAGACGCCCGGGAGCGGCTCTTAGCTCCGGACAGCATCGTACCTTCGTCTTTAGCGTCTCTTCTCGTCTACATCTTAGCAAAAAGCTTTTCCACTATGTCTGGCGAGGAAAAACTGTGCCAGCACAGAAAACATCTCCCATCGTGTTCTAGACGTTGCACGGAGGTGTGCCGAGTGTTTGGCATGAAGGAAAGAAAAGTTGTCCAAAACAGCTTCCAATCGAATGTTCATGTGATTGGAAAAGTCAGGAGAGTGCAAAGGTACTGTTTTCTAGCAGTTGGCAAGCTGCGCACACAATCCCAGTGTTGTACAGCTTCCTTCTTCACCTTTCCGAAGGTGCCGCTCTCTCCGGCTCCCGGAGGCAAAGAAGCGGCTTCTTCGCGCAAAGACGATTGTGCCGCTCACTGTGCACTCCTTAGCGCGGCTTCTGCCGAAAGACGCCCGGGAGCGGCTCTTAGCTCCGGACAGCATCGTACCTTCGTCTTTAGCGTCTCTTCTCGTCTACATCTTAGCAAAAAGCTTTTCTACTATGTCTGGCGAGGAAAAACTGTGCCAGCACAGAAAACATCTCCCATCGTGTTCTAGACGTTGCACGGAGGTGTGCCGAGTGTTTGGCATGAAGGAAAGAAAAGTTGTCCAAAACAGCTTCCAATCGAATGTTCATGTGATTGGAAAAGTCAGGAGAGTGCAAAGGTACTGTTTTCTAGCAGTTGGCAAGCTGCGCACACAATCCCAGTGTTGTACAGCTTCCTTCTTCACCTTTCCGAAGGTGCCGCTCTCTCCGGCTCCCGGAGGCGAAGAAGCGGCTTCTTCGCGCAAAGACGATTGTGCCGCTCACTGTGCACTCCTTAGCGCAGCTTCTGCCGAAAGACGCCCGGGAGCGGCTCTTAGCTCCGGACAGCATCGTACCTTCGTCTTTAGCGTCTCTTCTCGTCTACATCTTAGCAAAAAGCTTTTCCACTATGTCTGGCGAGGAAAAACTGTGCCAGCACAGAAAACATCTCCCATCGTGTTCGAGACGTTGCACGATCCCTATACCTAGGCTGCTTTTCCTTCCTGGGGATAGGTTTAGGCTTCAGTCTAGGGCTTGGAGTTTTTAACCAGGAAGCCCTGAGTTCCAGGCTTACTGCATCTGCCAAAGGCATCCCAAAGGGAGTGCAGAAGTGCCACAACATGGCTGCTTTCACGGCTTTTCCCTTAGGAAGAACCCTAATACCCGGCTGATTTACCTTCCTAGGGTTACTGTTAGGCTTAGGCCTAGGACTTTTAAAACCAGGAAGCCCTGGGCTCCAGGCATATGGAGCTGGTAAAGGCATCCCAAGAGGGCCGCAGAAGTGACACAACTTGGCTGCCTCTGCTTCTATTCTCATGAGACCATCCCGAACCATAGGCTGATTTTCCTTCCTAGGGTTAAGGTTTGAGTTTCGCCTAGCGTAAGAGTTCTATTAACCAGAAAGCCCTGAGTTCCAAGAACACAGCAGCTGCGAAGGACTAGCCAAGAAGAGCGCAAAAGTACCACAACATGCCTGCCTCCACAGCTTTTTCCTTGGGGACATGCCTAATTCCTGGCTGATTTGCCTTTCTCGTCTTAGGGTTGTGGTTCGGCCTAGGGCTAGGATTTTTTTAACTAGGAAGCCCTGAGTTCCAGGCTTACTGCATCTGCCAAAGGCATCCCAAAGGGAGTGCAGAAGTGCCACAACATGGCTGCTTTCACGGCTTTTCCCTTAGGAAGAACCCTAATACCCGGCTGATTTACCTTCCTAGGGTTACTGTTAGGCTTAGGCCTAGGACTTTTAAAACCAGGAAGCCCTGGGCTCCAGGCACACTGCAGCTGCGAAAGGCATCCCAAGGGGAGCGCAAAAATGACACAACTTGGTTGCCACCACTGATATTTCCATGAGACCATCCCGAACCATAGGCTGATTTTCCTTCCTAGGGTTAAGGTTTGAGTTACGCCTAGGGTAAGGGTTCTATTAACCAGAAAGCCCTGAGTTCCAAGAACACAGCAGCTGCGAAGGACTACCCAAGAAGAGCGCAAAAGTACCACAACATGCCTGCCTCCACAGCTTTTTCCTTGGGGACATGCCTAATTCCTGGCTGATTTGCCTTTCTCGTCTTAGGGTTGGGGTTCGGCCTAGGGCTAGGATTTTTAAAATCAGGAAGCCCTGAGTTCCAGGCACACTGGAGCTGTGAAAGGCATCCAAAAGGGATTGCAAAAGTGCCACAACATGGCGGCTTTCACGGCTTTTTCATTGGCAAGAAGCCTAACACCAGGCTGATTTCCCTTCCCAGGGTTACTGTTAGGCTTAGGCCTAGGGCTAGGATTTTTAAAACTAGGAAGCCCTTAGATCCAGGCACACTGCAGCTGTTCAAGGCATCCCAAGGGGAGTACAATAGTGCAACAACATGGCAGCTTTCACAGCTTTTTCCTTGGCACCATTGCTATACCTAGGCTTTTTTATCTGCCTAGGGTTAGGGTTAGGGTTCAGCCTAGGGCTTGGAGTTTTTTAACCAGGAAGCCCCGAGTTCCAGGCTTACTGCATCTGCCAAAGGCATCCCAAAGGGAGTGCAGAAGTGCCACAACATGGCTGCTTTCACAGCTTTCCCCTTAGGAAGAACCCTAATAGCCGGCTGATTTACCTTCCTAGGGTTACTGTTAGGCTTAGGCCTAGGACTTGTAAAACCAGGAAGCCCTGGGCTCCAGGCACACTGCAGCTGCGAAAGGCATCCCAAGGGGAGCGCAAAAGTGACACAACTTGGCTGCCACCACTGATATTTCCATGAGACCATCCCGAACCATAGGCTGATTTTCCTTCCTAGGGTTAAGGTTTGAGTTATGCCTGGGGTAAGGGTTCTATTAACCAGAAAGCCCTGAGTTCCAAGAACACAGCAGCTGCGAAGGACTACCCAAGAAGAGCGCAAAAGTACCACAACATGCCTGCCTCCACAGCTTTTTCCTTGGGGACATGCCTAATTCCTGGCTGATTTGCCTTTCTCGTCTTAGGGTTGGGGTTCGGCCTAGGGCTAGGATTTTTAAAATCAGGAAGCCCTGAGTTCCAGGCACACTGGAGCTGTGAAAGGCATCCAAAAGGGATTGCAAAAGTGCCACAACATGGCTGCTTTCACGGCTTTTTCATTGGCAAGAAGCCTAACACCAGGCTGATTTCCCTTCCCAGGGTTACTGTTAGGCTTAGGCCTAGGGCTAGGATTTTTAAAACTAGGAAGCCCTGAGTTCCAGGCTTACTGCATCTGCCAAAGGCATCCCAAAGGGAGTGCAGAAGTGCCACAACATGGCTGCTTTCACGGCTTTTCCCTTAGGAAGAAACCTAATACCCGGCTGATTTACCTTCCTAGGGTTACTGTTAGGCTTAGGCCTAGGACTTTTAAAACCAGGAAGCCCTGGGCTCCAGGCATATGCAGCTGTTAAAGGCATCCCAAGAGGGCCGCAGAAGTGACACAACTTGGCTGCCTCTGCTTCTATTCTCATGAGACCATCCTGAACCATAGGCTGATTTTCCTTCCTAGGGTTAAGGTTTGAGTTTCGCCTAGCGTAAGAGTTCTATTAACCAGAAAGCCCTGAGTTCCAAGAACACAGCAGCTGCGAAGGACTAGCCAAGAAGAGCGCAAAAGTACCACAACGTGCCTGCCTCCACAGCTTTTTCCTTGGGGACATGCCTAATTCCTGGCTGATTTGCCTTTCTCGTCTTAGTGTTGGGGTTCGGCCTAGGGCTAGGATATTTTTAACTAGGAAGCCCTGAGTTCCAGGCTTACTGCATCTGCCAAAGGCATCCCAAAGGGAGTGCAGAAGTGCCACAACATGGCTGCTTTCACGGCTTTTCCCTTAGGAAGAACCCTAATACGCGGCTGATTTACCTTCCTAGGGTTACTGTTAGGCTTAGGCCTAGGACTTGTAAAACCAGGAAGCCCTGGGCTCCAGGCACACTGCAGCTGCGAAAGGCATCCCAAGGGGAGCGCAAAAGTGACACAACTTGGCTGCCACCACTGATATTTCCATGAGACCATCCTGAACCATAGGCTGATTTTCCTTCCTAGGGTTAAGGTTTGAGTTACGCCTGGGGTAAGGGTTCTATTAACCAGAAAGCCCTGAGTTCCAAGAACACAGCAGCTGCGAAGGACTAGCCAAGAAGAGCGCAAAAGTACCACAACATGCCTGCCTCCACAGCTTTTTCCTTGGGGACATGCCTAATTCCTGGCTGATTTGCCTTTCTCGTCTTAGGGTTGGGGTTCGGCCTAGGGCTAGGATTTTTAAAATCAGGAAGCCCTGAGTTCCAGGCACACTGGAGCTGTGAAAGGCATCCAAAAGGGAGTGCAAAAGTGCCACAACATGGCTGCTTTCACGGCTTTTTCATTGGCAAGAAGCCTAACACCAGGCTGATTTCCATTCCCAGGGTTACTGTTAGGCTTAGGCCTAGCGGTAGGATTTTTAAAACTAGGAAGCCCTGAGTTCCAGGCTTACTGCATCTGCCAAAGGCATCCCAAAGGGAGTGCAGAAGTACCACAACATGGCTGCTTTCACGGCTTTTCCCTTAGGAAGAACCCTAATACGCGGCTGATTTACCTTCCTAGGGTTACTGTTAGGCTTAGGCCTAGGACTTTTAAAACCAGGAAGCCCTGGTCTCCAGGCACACTGCAGCTGTTAAAGGCATCCCAAGAGGGCTGCAGAAGTGACAGAACTTGGCTGCCATTGCTGCTATACTTATGAGACCATCCCGAACCATAGGCTGATTTTCCTTCCTAGGGTTAAGTTTTGAGTTATGCCTGGGGTAAGGGTTCTATTAACCAGAAAGCCCTGAGTTCCAAGAACACAGCAGCTGCGAAGGACTAGCCAAGAAGAGCGCAAAAGTACCACAACATGCCTGCCTCCACAGCTTTTTCCTTGGGGACATGCCTAATTCCTGGCTGATTTCCCTTTCTCGTCTTAGGGTTGGGGTTCGGCCTAGGGCTAGGATTTTTTTAACTAGGAAGCCCTGAGTTCCAGGCTTATTTCATCTGCAAAAAGCATCCAAAAGGGAGTGCAAAAGTGCCACAACATGGCTGCATTCACGGCTTTTTCCTTGGCAAGAAGCCTAACACCAGGCTGATTTCCCTTCCCAGGGTTACTGTAAGGCTTAGGCCTAGGGCTAGCATTTTTAAAACTAGGAAGCCCTTAGATCCAGGCACACTGCAGCTTTTCAAGGCATCCCAAGGGGAGTACAAAAGTGCCACAACATGGCTGCTTTCACGGCTTTTCCCTTAGGAAGAACCCTAATATTCGGCTGATTTACCTTCCTAGGGTTACTGTTAGGCTTAGGCCTAGGACTTTTAAAACCAGGAAGCCCTGGGCTCCAGGCACACTGCAGCTGTTAAAGGCATCCCAAGAGGGCTGCAGAAGTGACACAACTTGGCTGCCTCTGCTGCTTTTCTTATGAGACCATCCCGAACCATAGGCTGATTTTCCTTCCTAGGGTTAAATTTTGAGTTATGCCTGGGGTAAGGGTTCTATTAACCAGAAAGCCCTGAGTTCCAAGAACACAGCAGCTGCGAAGGACTAGCCAAGAAGAGCGCAAAAGTACCACAACATGCCTGCCTCCACAGCTTTTTCCTTGGGGACATGCCTAATTCCTGGCTGATTTGCCTTTCTCGTCTTAGGGTTGGGGTTCGGCCTAGGGCTAGGATTTTTTTAACTAGGAAGCCCTGAGTTCCAGGCTTATTTCATCTGCAAAAAGCATCCAAAAGGGAGTGCAAAAGTGCCACAACATGGCTGCATTCACGGCTTTTTCCTTGGCAAGAAGCCTAACACCAGGCTGATTTCCCTTCCCAGGGTTACTGTAAGGCTTAGGCCTAGGGCTAGCATTTTTAAAACTAGGAAGCCCTTAGATCCAGGCACACTGCAGCTGTTCAAGGCATCCCAAGGGGAGTACAAAAGTGCAGCAACATGGCAGCTTTCACAGCTTTTTCCTTGGCACCATCCCTATACCTAGGCTGATTTATCTGCCTAGGGTTAGGGTTAGGGTTCAGCCTAGGGCCTGGAGATTTTAACCAGGAAGCCCTGAGTTCCAGGCTTACTGCATCTGCCAAAGGCATCCCAAAGGGAGTGCAGAAGTGCCACAACATGGCTGCTTTCACGGCTTTTCCCTTAGGAAGAACCCTAATATGCGGCTGATTTACCTTCCTAGGGTTACTGTTAGGCTTAGGCCTAGGACTTTTAAAACCAGGAAGCCCTGGGCTCCAGGCACACTGCAGCTGCGAAAGGCATCCCAAGGGGAGCGCAAAAGTGACACAACTTGGCTGCCTCTGCTTCTATTCTCATGAGACCATCCTGAACCATAGGCTGATTTTCCTTCCTAGGGTTAAGGTTTGAGTTTCGCCTAGCGTAAGAGTTCTATTAACCAGAAAGCCCTGAGTTCCAAGAACACAGCAGCTGCGAAGGACTAGCCAAGAAGAGCGCAAAAGTACCACAACGTGCCTGCCTCCACAGCTTTTTCCTTGGGGACATGCCTAATTCCTGGCTGATTTGCCTTTCTCGTCTTAGTGTTGGGGTTCGGCCTAGGGCTAGGATATTTTTAACTAGGAAGCCCTGAGTTCCAGGCTTACTGCATCTGCCAAAGGCATCCCAAAGGGAGTGCAGAAGTGCCACAACATGGCTGCTTTCACGGCTTTTCCCTTAGGAAGAACCCTAATACGCGGCTGATTTACCTTCCTAGGGTTACTGTTAGGCTTAGGCCTAGGACTTGTAAAACCAGGAAGCCCTGGGCTCCAGGCACACTGCAGCTGCGAAAGGCATCCCAAGGGGAGCGCAAAAGTGACACAACTTGGCTGCCACCACTGATATTTCCATGAGACCATCCCGAACCATAGGCTGATTTTCCTTCCTAGGGTTATGGTTTGAGTTACGCCTGGGCTAAGGGTTCTATTAACCAGAAAGCCCTGAGTTCCAAGAACACAGCAGCTGCGAAGGACTTCCCAAGAAGAGCGCAAAAGTACCACAACATGCCTGCCTCCACAGCTTTTTCCTTGGGGACATGCCTAATTCCTGGCTGATTTGCCTTTCTCGTCTTAGGGTTGGGGTTCGGCCTAGGGCTAGGATTTTTAAAATCAGGAAGCCCTGAGTTCCAGGCACACTGGAGCTGTGAAAGGCATCCAAAAGGGAGTGCAAAAGTGCCACAACATGGCTGCTTTCACGGCTTTTTCATTGGCAAGAAGCCTAACACCAGGCTGATTTCCATTCCCAGGGTTACTGTTAGGCTTAGGCCTAGGGGTAGGATTTTTAAAACTAGGAAGCCCTGAGTTCCAGGCTTACTGCATCTGCCAAAGGCATCCCAAAGGGAGTGCAGAAGTGCCACAACATGGCTGCTTTCACGGCTTTTCCCTTAGGAAGAACCCTAATACGCGGCTGATTTACCTTCCTAGGGTTACTGTTAGGCTTAGGCCTAGGACTTTTAAAACCAGGAAGCCCTGGGCTCCAGGCACACTGCAGCTGTTAAAGGCATCCCAAGAGGGCTGCAGAAGTGACACAACTTGGCTGCCTCTGCTGCTATACTTATGAGACCATCCCGAACCATAGGCTGATTTTCCTTCCTAGGGTTAAGTTTTGAGTTATGCCTGGGGTAAGGGTTCTATTAACCAGAAAGCCCTGAGTTCCAAGAACACAGCAGCTGCGAAGGACTACCCAAGAAGAGCGCAAAAGTACCACAACATGCCTGCCTCCACAGCTTTTACCTTGGGGACATGCCTAATTCCTGGCTGATTTCCCTTTCTCGTCTTAGGGTTGGGGTTCGGCCTAGGGCTAGGATTTTTTTAACTAGGAAGCCCTGAGTTCCAGGCTTATTTCATCTGCAAAAAGCATCCAAAAGGGAGTGCAAAAGTGCCACAACATGGCTGCATTCACGGCTTTTTCCTTGGCAAGAAGCCTAACACCAGGCTGATTTCCCTTCCCAGGGTTACTGTAAGGCTTAGGCCTAGGGCTAGCATTTTTAAAACTAGGAAGCCCTTAGATCCAGGCACACTGCAGCTTTTCAAGGCATCCCAAGGGGAGTACAAAAGTGCCACAACATGGCTGCTTTCACGGCTTTTCCCTTAGGAAAAACCCTAATATGCGGCTGATTTACCTTCCTAGGGTTACTGTTAGGCTTAGGCCTAGGACTTTTAAAACCAGGAAGCCCTGGGCTCCAGGCACATGCAGCTGTTAAAGGCATCCCAAGAGGGCTGCAGAAGTGGCACAACTTGGCTGCCTCTGCTGCTATTCTTATGAGACCATCCCGAACCATAGGCTGATTTTCCTTCCTAGGGTTAAATTTTGAGTTATGCCTGGGGTAAGGGTTCTATTAACCAGAAAGCCCTGAGTTCCAAGAACACAGCAGCTGCGAAGGACTAGCCAAGAAGAGCGCAAAAGTACCACAACATGCCTGCCTCCACAGCTTTTTCCTTGGGGACATGCCTAATTCCTGGCTGATTTGCCTTTCTCGTCTTAGGGTTGGGGTTCGGCCTAGGGCTAGGATTTTTTTAATTAGGAAGCCCTGAGTTCCAGGCTTATTTCATCTGCAAAAAGCATCCAAAAGGGAGTGCAAAAGTGCCACAACATGGCTGCATTCACGGCTTTTTCCTTGGCAAGAAGCCTAACACCAGGCTGATTTCCCTTCCCAGGGTTACTGTAAGGCTTAGGCCTAGGGCTAGCATTTTTAAAACTAGGAAGCCCTTAGATCCAGGCACACTGCAGCTGTTCAAGGCATCCCAAGGGGAGTACAAAAGTGCAGCAACATGGCAGCTTTCACAGCTTTTTCCTTGGCACCATCCCTATACCTAGGCTGATTTATCTGCCTAGGGTTAGGGTTAGGGTTCAGCCTAGGGCCTGGAGATTTTAACCAGGAAGCCCTGAGTTCCAGGCTTACTGCATCTGCCAAAGGCATCCCAAAGGGAGTGCAGAAGTGCCACAACATGGCTGCTTTCACGGCTTTTCCCTTAGGAAGAACCCTAATATGCGGCTGATTTACCTTCCTAGGGTTACTGTTAGGCTTAGGCCTAGGACTTTTAAAACCAGGAAGCCCTGGGCTCCAGGCACACTGCAGCTGCGAAAGGCATCCCAAGGGGAGCGCAAAAGTGACACAACTTGGCTGCCACCACTGATATTTCCATGAGACCATCCCGAACCATAGGCTGATTTTTCTTCCTAGGGTTAAGGTTTGAGTTACGCCTAGGGTAAGGGTTCTATTAACCAGGAAGCCCTGAGTTCCAAGAACACAGCAGCTGCGAAGGACTAGCCAAGAAGAGCGCAAAAGTACCACAACATGCCTGCCTCCACAGCTTTTTCCTTGGGGACATGCCTAATTCCTGGCTGATTTGCCTTTCTCGTCTTAGGGTTGGGGTTCGGACTAGGGCTCGGATTTTTAAAATCAGGAAGCCCTGAGTTCCAGGCACACTGGAGCTGTGAAAGGCATCCAAAAGGGAGTGCAAAAGTGCCACAACATGGCTGCTTTCACGGCTTTTTCCTTGGCAAGAAGCCTAACACCAGGCTGATTTCCCTTCCCAGGGTTACTGTAAGGCTTAGGCCTAGGGCTAGGATTTTTAAAACTAGGAAGCCCTTAGCTCCAGGCACACTGCAGCTGTTCAAGGCATCCCAAGAGGGCCGCAGAAGTGACACAACTTGGCTGCCTCTGCTGCTATTCTCATGAGTCCATCCCGAACCATAGGCTGATTTTCCTTCCTAGGGTGAGGGTTAGAGTTACGCCTAGGGTTAGTGTTTTTTTAACCAGAAAGCCTTGAGTTCCAAGAACACAGCAGCTGCGAAGGACTACCCAAGAGGAGCGGAAAAGTGCCACAACATGGCTGCCTCCAGCGCTTTTTCCTTGGGACCATCATTGAACCTAGGCTGATTTACTTGCCTCCAGTTGCACCTATGGTCACGCCAAGGGATAGGGATTTTAAATCAGTAAACCCTGAGCTCCAGACCCAGTGCAGCTGCAAAAGGCTTCCCAAGGGCAGCCAAAAATTGCCTCAACATGCTCCTTCCAGTGCTTTTTTCCTTGGGAACATCCCTATACCCAGGCTGATTTATCTGCCTAGGCTTAGGGTTAGGGTTCAGCCTAGAGATAGGATTTTTTCAAACAGGAAGCCCTGAATTCCAGGCACACTGCAGCTGTTAAAGGCAGTGTTCTACGTCAACCGCAACTTAGTCTGAAATAAATGCTTTTTCCCTGAGAGCATCTGAGAGGTTTGCATGAAGCACTGATATCTGACATTTGCAATTTTGAATAGGAGAGGAGAAAGAAAATGGGAAGAAGTTTTTAATTTTAGTGGTTTCAATGTTAATTTCCGTACACTTTTTCAAAACTTGTCAGCTCAAATGCCCATCAACATCTTTTAGTCATCTGTAAGTCAGTATTCATATAAAATGTGCTTCAAATCAAAAGAATTTCAAATTTGCACTCCAAATTTCTATGCCTAGATTTATGATTTCCTACACATATTAGATGAAAGGAAGGCCTTTTTTACTGTGGGAGTGCTGGAACACTGGAACAGGTTGCCCAGGGAAGTTGTGGGTGTCCCATCCCTGAAAGTATTCAAGGTCAGCTTGGACGGGGCTTGGAGCAGCAACAAAGGAGAAGCTTGATGGTAGAGAAACAAAGTTGGACTATAGAAGAAACTGGGATTGAAGTATAGGAGCAAGTTTTCTCTCAGCTCTTGGGGTAAATTCAAAGTTGTACAAAATTACATTTATCTGTGCTATTCACTACTGTAACAGAAATGTTCATGAAAACTGTACAGAAGATAGCAAATTTTAAAAGAGATAAGAATTACAGCATAAAATCCATGGGACGGGTTACAACATGAGACACTCTCTAAGAGAAAATCTCTGTGTTTCAGCACTTCATCATGGTAAGATTTCATGAAGTGCCAAAGAAGGCGGCAAAATATCATTCGGGACGTTATTTCCTGGAATTCAGCCTGGCCATTAGTAGGAACTGGGTTTGAACACATCATGTAGATATACCACACACACTTTCCCTTCACTGAAAAATGACTGTTTACAACGAAGAAGCAATTGACGATCAAAATTGATTGAAAGCATCTTAAACATGTCAAGTATTTCATTGTAGATGATCTGTGATCCAAATGCTTCTTCCACCTTCGAGAGGGACAGAACAATTCTTCCATATCATGATGGTTTAAAATTGTATCAACCAATGTTTTCTGCTGAAAAGATAGCATCTATTTTTTTCTATTTTTGGAAAAAAATATTCCTAGACATACAACAGGTGAGAACTAAGTAATTTTAAAGAAACAAATGAAAAGAAAATATTCTGTAAATAGAATGAAATGAAAAGCTGTGTTTTAAATAGGAGCTAAATATGAAACAGAATTTTTGTACCAGGCATTTGAATTACTGCACCAGCTCTTTTGCCCATCAAGAGAGGCGTTTAGCATTTCAGTCTTTTCCAAGGTGTTCATGATCTGCTATGCTGATCTCTGTGTGTGCCTAGGTGTGTGTGGAAGGGGGGGCATGTTAAGGGGAGTGTGTATGTTTGCTTTACAATTGTTGTGGCAGATTCATGCCTCAGCTCCACATTTTGTTTTAGAAAGGTCACACAGAGTGGATGTGAAGTTTACTATCAACAAGAGATCAATTCCCAAATCATCCATTTCACTCTACCTTATAAATCATGTGCTTTGTTGCATATTTTATCAAATCTACTTTCAAGCCAGATGGAGGAAGGAGGATGTGGCAATCCCTCCACCATCTTGCAACTTTTATGCAAGTAGGTTTTCAAGAAAATCATCATTTCTCTTTGAAATATGTCTGGAACAGGCATGATGGTAGTGTCAACCTGTTGGAGTTTTTGTTGCTGGAAGAAGTTATACAAAAGGATTGGTTTTTACATTGACCAGTTACTGAATCAAGCTCAGGAATACATTGGAAATTCAACTGGGGCCTCCTTTCCCCAGCAAACTACTTCTAGAACGAGCTTGTACACTGAAGCTTACTCTTTTGCCCTCTTTTTGTTTCTTTCCTATTTTCTTGGCTTCTTTGCCACTCTCGAGACAATTTTGGAACTTTTTTCCCAACTCAAATGGTTTCAATAGTCTGATTGTGATCATACATTTTTACAAGGAATTTTTAAAATCTTTCCTCCAGTTAAGAAAGTCAAGGACTTAGGTCTTTTTCTTCCCTTATCAATATTGCAATGAAATTGATAAGTAAAGACCAACTCTTTCTTTTTGTTTTTAACCCAAGCAGATAATTCCCATCCATTCATCCATTTGGTGGACCAATAGTTGCCATTCTGATGGAAGTTGTCACTTCTTAACAATAGGCATTCTGTGACTATGTTGACAGCACTTTGGGTGAAGATCCTAACTGGTCTTAGATACACATAGGGAGAAATTTGCTCAGCCAGTGTCAGTCTTAAGCATGCGTATCAGAAGATCTTTCTAGAGCTGGGAATTTTCCCATGAAAGGGATTCAGTTAGGGAAGAGACACTTGCCCCAGAGGTTTACATTCTTCTTGAAGACTGCTTAAGGAACTTAGATGCCATGTCCATTTGGATCTGTGTCTGCACAGAACTTTGTCATGCCAGTGCTTGAAATGCATCTTGAAGAGAATTCACTAGCACAGAATGAATGAGAGTGGAAGGGGTTGGTGGGGCTAACCAGGCCCAACCCCCCTGCCTAAACCAGGATACCTAGAGCCTCTTGCCCAGGATTCTATCTGGGTGTACTTTTAATGTCTTCAAAGATCCAGGCTCCACAATCTTTCTGGGCAGTCTGTGCCGTGGTTCACTCACCCTCACAGTAAAGAATCATTTCCTGATGTTCCTGTATTTCAGTGTGTGCCCACTGCCTCTTGTCTTTTCACTCAGCATCACTGAAAAGACACTGATTCCCTCCCCTTTGCACTATTGCTTCCATATGGATGTGTGCTGCCATGTAGAGATATGTCAAAAACCTCCCTGAAGCCCAGGCAGATAATATTCCCTTCATCTACCAGTCAAGTTGATTCATCAGAGGAGTTTAAAGTTATGTTCAGCATGAAATGCCCCTGAAAAATCATGCTAACTACATTATTGTGTCGTCTTTCATGTGCCTGGAATGGTTATCCAGGAAGAGCTGCTTCATCAACTTCCTGGGTATAAAAAAGAGGCTGGCTGGTTTGTACGATTGCGAGTCCTCCTAATTGCCTTTTTTGAAGATGAGTGTCATTTGCTTACATCCAGTCCTTAGCCTCTCTTGTCGTCTACATCTTAGCAAAAAGCTTTTCCACTATGTCTGGCGAGGAAAAACTGTGCCAGCACAGAAAACATCTCGCATCGTGTTCTAGACGTTGCACGGAGGTGTGCCGAGTGTTTGGCATGAAGAAAAGAAAAGTTGTCCAAAACAGCTTGCAATCGAATGTTCATGTGATTGGAAAAGTCAGGAGAGTGCAAAGGTACTGTTTTCTATCAGTTGGCAAGCTGCGCACACAATCCCAGTGTTGTACAGCTTCCTTCTTCACCTTTCCGAAGGTGCCGCTCTCTCCGGCTCCCGGAGGCGAAGAAGCGGCTTCTTCGCGCAAAGACGATTGTGCCGCTCACTGTGCACTCCTTAGCGCGGCTTCTGCCGAAAGACGCCCGGGAGCGGCTCTTAGCTCCGGACAGCATCGTACCTTCGTCTTTAGCGTCTCTTCTCGTCTACATCTTAGCAAAAAGCTTTTCTACTATGTCTGGCGAGGAAAAACTGTGCCAGCACAGAAAACATCTCCCATCGTGTTCGAGACGTTGCACGATCCCTATACCTAGGCTGCTTTTCCTTCCTGGGGATAGGGTTAGGCTTCCGCCTAGGGCTTGGAGTTTTTTAACCAGGAAGCCCTGAGTTCCAGGCTTACTGCATCTGCCAAAGGCATCCCAAAGGGAGTGCAGAAGTGCCACAACATGGCTGCTTTCACGGCTTTTCCCTTAGGAAGAACCCTAATACCCGGCTGATTTACCTTCCTAGGGTTACTGTTAGGCTTAGGCCTAGGACTTTTAAAACCAGGAAGCCCTGGGCTCCAGGCATATGGAGCTGGTAAAGGCATCCCAAGAGGGCCGCAGAAGTGACACAACTAGGCTGCCTCTGCTTCTATTCTCATGAGACCATCCCGAACCATAGGCTGATTTTCCTTCCTAGGGTTAAGGTTTGAGTTTCGCCTAGCGTAAGAGTTCTATTAACCAGAAAGCCCTGAGTTCCAAGAACACAGCAGCTGCGAAGGACTACCCAAGAAGAGCGCAAAAGTACCACAACATGCCTGCCTCCACAGCTTTTTCCTTGGGGACATGCCTAATTCCTGGCTGATTTGCCTTTCTCGTCTTAGGGTTGGGGTTCGGCCTAGGGCTAGGATTTTTAAAATCAGGAAGCCCTGAGTTCCAGGCACACTGGAGCTGTGAAAGGCATCCAAAAGGGAGTGCAAAAGTGCCACAACATGGCTGCTTTCACGGCTTTTTCATTGGCAAGAAGCCTAACACCAGGCTGATTTCCCTTCCCAGGGTTACTGTTAGGCTTAGGCCTAGGGCTAGGATTTTTAAAACTAGGAAGCCCTGAGTTCCAGGCTTACTGCATCTCCCAAAGGCATCCCAAAGGGAGTGCAGAAGTGCCACAACATGACTGCTTTCACGGCTTTTCCCTTAGGAAGAAACCTAATACCCGGCTGATTTACCTTCTTAGGGTTACTGTTAGGCTTAGGCCTAGGACTTTTAAAACCAGGAAGCCCTGGGCTCCAGGCACACTGCAGCTGTTAAAGGCATCCCAAGAGGGCCGCAGAAGTGACACAACTAGGCTGCCTCTGCTTCTATTCTCATGAGACCATCCCGAAACATAGGCTGATTTTCCTTCCTAGGGTTAAGGTTTGAGTTTCGCCTAGCGTAAGAGTTCTATTAACCAGAAAGCCCTGAGTTCCAAGAACACAGCAGCTGCGAAGGACTACCCAAGAAGAGCGCAAAAGTACCACAACATGCCTGCCTCCACAGCTTTTTCCTTGGGGACATGCCTAATTCCTGGCTGATTTGCCTTTCTCGTCTTAGGGTTGGGGTTTGGCCTAGGGCTAGGATTTTTTTAACTAGGAAGCCCTGAGTTCCAGGCTTACTGCATCTGCCAAAGGCATCCCAAAGGGAGTGCAGAAGTGCCACAACATGGCTGCTTTCACGGCTTTTCCCTTAGGAAGAACCCTAATACCCGGCTGATTTACCTTCCTAGGGTTACTGTTAGGCTTAGGCCTAGGACTTTTAAAACCAGGAAGCCCTGGGCTCCAGGCACACTGCAGCTGCGAAAGGCATCCCAAGGGGAGCGCAAAAATGACACAACTTGGCTGCCACCACTGATATTTCCATGAGACCATCCCGAACCATAGGCTGATTTTCCTTCCTAGGGTTAAGGTTTGAGTTACGCCTGGGGTAAGTGTTATATTAACCAGAAAGCCCTGAGTTCCAAGAACACAGCAGCTGCGAAGGACTACCCAAGAAGAGCGCAAAAGTACCACAACATGCCTGCCTCCACAGCTTTTTCCTTGGGGACATGCCTAATTCCTGGCTGATTTGCCTTTCTCGTCTTAGGGTTGGGGTTCGGCCTAGGGCTAGGATTTTTAAAATCAGGAAGCCCTGAGTTCCAGGCACACTGGAGCTGTGAAAGGCATCCAAAAGGGAGTGCAAAAGTGCCACAACATGGCTGCTTTCACGGCTTTTTCATTGGCAAGAAGCCTAACACCAGGCTGATTTCCCTTCCCAGGGTTACTGTTAGGCTTAGGCCTAGGGCTAGGATTTTTAAAACTAGGAAGCCCTGAGTTCCAGGCTTACTGCATCTCCCAAAGGCATCCCAAAGGGAGTGCAGAAGTGCCACAACATGACTGCTTTCACGGCTTTTCCCTTAGGAAGAAACCTAATACCCGGCTGATTTACCTTCTTAGGGTTACTGTTAGGCTTAGGCCTAGGACTTTTAAAACCAGGAAGCCCTGGGCTCCAGGCACACTGCAGCTGTTAAAGGCATCCCAAGAGGGCCGCAGAAGTGACACAACTAGGCTGCCTCTGCTTCTATTCTCATGAGACCATCCCGAACCATAGGCTGATTTTCCTTCCTAGGGTTAAGGTTTGAGTTTCGCCTAGCGTAAGAGTTCTATTAACCAGAAAGCCCTGAGTTCCAAGAACACAGCAGCTGCGAAGGACTAGCCAAGAAGAGCGCAAAAGTACCACAACATGCCTGCCTCCACAGCTTTTTCCTTGGGGACATGCCTAATTCCTGGCTGATTTGCCTTTCTCGTCTTAGGGTTGGGGTTCGGCCTAGGGCTAGGATTTTTTTAACTAGGAAGCCCTGAGTTCCAGGCTTACTGCATCTGCCAAAGGCATCCCAAAGGGAGTGCAGAAGTGCCACAACATGGCTGCTTTCACGGCTTTTCCCTTAGGAAGAACCCTAATACCCGGCTGATTTACCTTCCTAGGGTTACTGTTAGGCTTAGGCCTAGGACTTTTAAAACCAGGAAGCCCTGGGCTCCAGGCACACTGCAGCTGCGAAAGGCATCCCAAGGGGAGCGCAAAAATGACACAACTTGGCTGCCACCACTGATATTTCCATGAGACCATCCCGAACCATAGGCTGATTTTCCTTCCTCGGATAAAGGTTTGAGTTACGCCTGGGGTAAGGGTTCTATTAACCAGAAAGCCCTGAGTTCCAAGAACACAGCAGCTGCGAAGGACTACCCAAGAAGAGCGCAAAAGTACCACAACATGCCTGCCTCCACAGCTTTTTCCTTGGGGACATGCCTAATTCCTGGCTGATTTGCCTTTCTCGTCTTAGGGTTGGGGTTCGGCCTAGGGCTAGGATTTTTAAAATCAGGAAGCCCTGAGTTCCAGGCACACTGGAGCTGTGAAAGGCATCCAAAAGGGAGTGCAAAAGTGCCACAACATGGCTGCTTTCACGGCTTTTTCATTGGCAAGAAGCCTAACACCAGGCTGATTTCCCTTCCCAGGGTTACTGTTAGGCTTAGGCCTAGGGCTAGGATTTTTAAAACTAGGAAGCCCTGAGTTCCAGGCTTACTGCATCTCCCAAAGGCATCCCAAAGGGAGTGCAGAAGTGCCACAACATGACTGCTTTCACGGCTTTTCCCTTAGGAAGAAACCTAATACCCGGCTGATTTACCTTCTTAGGGTTACTGTTAGGCTTAGGCCTAGGACTTTTAAAACCAGGAAGCCCTGGGCTCCAGGCACACTGCAGCTGTTAAAGGCATCCCAAGAGGGCCGCAGAAGTGACACAACTTGGCTGCCTCTGCTTCTATTCTCATGAGACCATCCCGAACCATAGGCTGATTTTCCTTCCTAGGGTTAAGGTTTGAGTTATGCCTGGGGTAAGGGTTCTATTAACCAGAAAGCCCTGAGTTCCAAGAACACAGCAGCTGCGAAGGACTACCCAAGAAGAGCGCAAAAGTACCACAACGTGCCTGCCTCCACAGCTTTTTCCTTGGGGACATGCCTAATTCCTGGCTGATTTGCCTTTCTCGTCTTAGGGTTGGGGTTCGGCCTAGGGCTAGGATTTTTTTAACTAGGAAGCCCTGAGTTCCAGGCTTACTGCATCTGCCAAAGGCATCCCAAAGGGAGTGCAAAAGTGCCACAACATGGCTGCTTTCACGGCTTTTTCATTGGCAAGAAGCCTAACACCAGGCTGATTTCCCTTCCCAGGGTTACTGTTAGGCTTAGGCCTAGGGCTAGGATTTTTAAAACTAGGAAGCCCTGAGTTCCAGGCTTACTGCATCTCCCAAAGGCATCCCAAAGGGAGTGCAGAAGTGCCACAACATGACTGCTTTCACGGCTTTTCCCTTAGGAAGAAACCTAATACCCGGCTGATTTACCTTCTTAGGGTTACTGTTAGGCTTAGGCCTAGGACTTTTAAAACCAGGAAGCCCTGGGCTCCAGGCACACTGCAGCTGTTAAAGGCATCCCAAGAGGGCCGCAGAAGTGACACAACTTGGCTGCCTCTGCTTCTATTCTCATGAGACCATCCCGAACCATAGGCTGATTTTCCTTCCTAGGGTTAAGGTTTGAGTTATGCCTGGGGTAAGGGTTCTATTAACCAGAAAGCCCTGAGTTCCAAGAACACAGCAGCTGCGAAGGACTACCCAAGAAGAGCGCAAAAGTACCACAACGTGCCTGCCTCCACAGCTTTTTCCTTGGGGACATGCCTAATTCCTGGCTGATTTGCCTTTCTCGTCTTAGGGTTGGGGTTCGGCCTAGGGCTAGGATTTTTTTAACTAGGAAGCCCTGAGTTCCAGGCTTACTGCATCTGCCAAAGGCATCCCAAAGGGAGTGCAGAAGTGCCACAACATGGCTGCTTTCACGGCTTTTCCCTTAGGAAGAACCCTAATACGCGGCTGATTTACCTTCCTAGGGTTACTGTTAGGCTTAGGCCTAGGACTTTTAAAACCAGGAAGCCCTGGGCTCCAGGCACACATCAGCTGCGAAAGGCATCCCAAGGGGAGCGCAAAAGTGACACAACTTGGCTGCCACCACTGATATTTCCATGAGACCATCCTGAACCATAGGCTTATTTTCCTTCCTAGGGTTAAGGTTTGAGTTATGCCTGGGGTACGGGTTCTATTAACCAGAAAGCCCTGAGTTCCAAGAACACAGCAGCTGCGAAGGACTACCCAAGAAGAGCGCAAAAGTACCACAACATGCCTGCCTCCACAGCTTTTTCCTTGGGGACATGCCTAATTCCTGGCTGATTTGCCTTTCTCGTCTTAGGGTTGGGGTTCGGCCTAGGCCTACGATTTTTTTAACTAGGAAGCCCTGAGTTCCAGGCTTACTGCATCTGCCAAAGGCATCCCAAAGGGAGTGCAGAAGTGCCACAACATGGCTGCTTTCACGGCTTTTCCCTTAGGAAGAACCCCAATACGCGGCTGATTTACCTTCCTAGGGTTACTGTTAGGCTTAGGCCTAGGACTTTTAAAACCAGGAAGCCCTGGGCTCCAGGCACACTGCAGCTGCGAAAGGCATCCCAAGGGGAGCGCAGAAGTGACACAACTTGGTTGCCACCACTGATATTTCCATGAGACCATCCCGAACCATAGGCTGATTTTCCTTCCTAGGGTTAAGGTTTGAGTTACGCCTAGGGTAAGTGTTATATTAACCAGAAAGCCCTGAGTTCCAAGAACACAGCAGCTGCGAAGGACTAGCCAAGAAGAGCGCAAAAGTACCACAACATGCCTGCCTCCACAGCTTTTTCCTTGGGGACATGCCTAATTCCTGGCTGATTTGCCATTCTCGTCTTAGGGTGGGGGTTCGGCCTAGGGCTAGGATTTTTTTAAATAGGAAGCCCTGAGTTCCAGGCTTACTTCATCTGCCAAAGGCATCCCAAAGGGAGTGCAAAAGTGCCACAACATGGCTGCTTTCACGGCTTTTCCCTTAGGAAGAACCCTAATACCCGGCTGATTTACCTTCCTAGGGTTACTGTTAGGCTTAGGCCGAGGACTTTTAAAACCAGGAAGCTCTGGGCTCCAGGCACACTGCAGCTGCGAAAGGCATCCCAAGGGGAGCGCAAAAGTGACACAACTTGGCTGCCACCACTGATATTTCCATGAGACCATCCCGAACCATAGGCTGATTTTCCTTCCTAGGGTTAAGGTTTGAGTTACGCCTAGGGTAAGGGTTCTATTAACCAGAAAGACCTGAGTTCCAAGAACACAGCAGCTGCGAAGGACTAGCCAAGAAGAGCGCAAAAGTACCACAACATGCCTGCCTCCACAGCTTTTTCCTTGGGGACATGCCTAATTCCTGGCTGATTTGCCTTTCTCGTCTTAGGGTTGGGGTTCGGCCTAGGGCTAGGATTTTTTTAACTAGGAAGCCCTGAGTTCCAGGCTTACTTCATCTGCAAAAAGCATCCCAAAGGGAGTGCAGAAGTGCCACAACATGGCTGCTTTCACGGCTTTTCACTTAGGAAGAACCCTATTACGCGGCTGATTTACCTTCCTAGGGTTACTGTTAGGCTTAGGCCTAGGACTTTTAAAACCAGGAAGCCCTGGGCTCCAGGCACACTGCAGCTGCGAAAGGCATCCCAAGGGGAGCGCAAAAGTGACGCAACTTGGCTGCCACCCCTGATATTTCCATGAGACCATCCCGAACCATAGGCTGATTTTCCTTCCTAGGGTTAAGTTTTGAGTTACGCCTGGGGTAAGGGTTCTATTAACCAGAAAGCCCTGAGTTCCAAGAACACAGCAGCTGCGAAGGACTAGCCAAGAAGAGCGCAAAAGTACCACAAAATGCCTGCCTCCACAGCTTTTTCCTTGGGGACATGCCTAATTCCTGGCTGATTTGCCTTTCTCGTCTTAGGGTTGGGGTTCGGCCAAGGGCTAGGATTTTTTAAATCAGGAAGCCCTGAGTTCCAGGCACACTGGAGCTGTGAAAGGCATCCAAAAGGGAGTGCAAAAGTGCCACAACATGGCTGCTTTCACGGCTTTTTCATTGGCAAGAAGCCTAACACCAGGCTGATTTCCCTTCCCAGGGTTACTGTTAGGCTTAGGCCTAGGGCTAGGATTTTTAAAACTAGGAATCCCTGAGTTCCAGGCTTACTTCATCTGCCAAAGGCATCCCAAAGGGAGTGCAGAAGTGCCTCAACATGGCTGCTTTCACGGCTTTTCCCTTAGGAAGAAACCTAATACCCGGCTGATTTACCTTCTTAGGGTTACTGTTAGGCTTAGGCCTAGGACTTTTAAAACCAGGAAGCCCTGGGCTCCAGGCATATGCAGCTGTTAAAGGCATCCCAAGAGGGCCGCAGAAGTGACACAACTTGGCTGCCTCTGCTTCTATTCTCATGAGACCATCCCGAACCATAGGCTGATTTTCCTTCCTAGGGTTAAGGTTTGAGTTATGCCTGGGGTAAGGGTTCTATTAACCAGAAAGCCCTGAGTTCCAAGAACACAGCAGCTGCGAAGGACTAGCCAAGAAGAGCGCAAAAGTACCACAACGTGCCTGCCTCCACAGCTTTTTCCTTGGGGACATGCCTAATTCCTGGCTGATTTGCCTTTCTCGTCTTAGGGTTGGGGTTTGGCCTAGGGCTAGGATTTTTTTAACTAGGAAGCCCTGAGTTCCAGGCTTACTGCATCTGCCAAAGGCATCCCAAAGGGAGTGCAGAAGTGCCACAACATGGCTGCTTTCACGGCTTTTCCCTTAGGAAGAACCCTAATACGCGGCTGATTTACCTTCCTAGGGTTACTGTTAGGCTTAGGCCTAGGACTTTTAAAACCAGGAAGCCCTGGGCTCCAGGCACACATCAGCTGCGAAAGGCATCCCAAGGGGAGCGCAAAAGTGACACAACTTGGCTGCCACCACTGATATTTCCATGAGACCATCCTGAACCATAGGCTTATTTTCCTTCCTAGGGTTAAGGTTTGAGTTATGCCTGGGGTAAGGGTTCTATTAACCAGAAAGCCCTGAGTTCCAAGAACACAGCAGCTGCGAAGGACTACCCAAGAAGAGCGCAAAAGTACCACAACATGCCTGCCTCCACAGCTTTTTCCTTGGGGACATGCCTAATTCCTGGCTGATTTGCCTTTCTCGTCTTAGGGTTGGGGTTCGGCCTAGGCCTACGATTTTTTTAACTAGGAAGCCCTGAGTTCCAGGCTTACTGCATCTGCCAAAGGCATCCCAAAGGGAGTGCAGAAGTGCCACAACATGGCTGCTTTCACGGCTTTTCCCTTAGGAAGAACCCTAATACGCGGCTGATTTACCTTCCTAGGGTTACTGTTAGGCTTAGGCCTAGGACTTTTAAAACCAGGAAGCCCTGGGCTCCAGGCACACTGCAGCTGCGAAAGGCATCCCAAGGGGAGCGCAGAAGTGACACAACTTGGTTGCCACCACTGATATTTCCATGAGACCATCCCGAACCATAGGCTGATTTTCCTTCCTAGGGTTAAGGTTTGAGTTACGCCTAGGGTAAGTGTTATATTAACCAGAAAGCCCTGAGTTCCAAGAACACAGCAGCTGCGAAGGACTAGCCAAGAAGAGCGCAAAAGTACCACAACATGCCTGCCTCCACAGCTTTTTCCTTGGGGACATGCCTAATTCCTGGCTGATTTGCCATTCTCGTCTTAGGGTGGGGGTTCGGCCTAGGGCTAGGATTTTTTTAAATAGGAAGCCCTGAGTTCCAGGCTTACTTCATCTGCCAAAGGCATCCCAAAGGGAGTGCAAAAGTGCCACAACATGGCTGCTTTCACGGCTTTTCCCTTAGGAAGAACCCTAATACCCGGCTGATTTACCTTCCTAGGGTTACTGTTAGGCTTAGGCCTAGGACTTTTAAAACCAGGAAGCTCTGGGCTCCAGGCACACTGCAGCTGCGAAAGGCATCCCAAGGGGAGCGCAAAAGTGACACAACTTGGCTGCCACCACTGATATTTCCATGAGACCATCCCGAACCATAGGCTGATTTTCCTTCCTAGGGTTAAGGTTTGAGTTACGCCTAGGGTAAGGGTTCTATTAACCAGAAAGACCTGAGTTCCAAGAACACAGCAGCTGCGAAGGTCTAGCCAAGAAGAGCGCAAAAGTACCACAACATGCCTGCCTCCACAGCTTTTTCCTTGGGGACATGCCTAATTCCTGGCTGATTTGCCTTTCTCGTCTTAGGGTTGGGGTTCGGCCTAGGGCTAGGATTTTTTTAATTAGGAAGCCCTGAGTTCCAGGCTTACTTCATCTGCAAAAAGCATCCCAAAGGGAGTGCAGAAGTGCCACAACATGGCTGCTTTCACGGCTTTTCACTTAGGAAGAACCCTAATACGCGGCTGATTTACCTTCCTAGGGTTACTGTTAGGCTTAGGCCTAGGACTTTTAAAACCAGGAAGCCCTGGGCTCCAGGCACATGCAGCTGCGAAAGGCATCCCAAGGGGAGCGCAAAAGTGACGCAACTTGGCTGCCACCCCTGATATTTCCATGAGACCATCCCGAACCATAGGCTGATTTTCCTTCCTAGGGTTAAGTTTTGAGTTACGCCTGTGGTAAGGGTTCTATTAACCAGAAAGCCCTGAGTTCCAAGAACACAGCAGCTGCGAAGGACTAGCCAAGAAGAGCGCAAAAGTACCACAACATGCCTGCCTCCACAGCTTTTTCCTTGGGGACATGCCTAATTCCTGGCTGATTTGCCTTTCTCGTCTTAGGGTTGGGGTTCGGCCTAGGGCTAGGATTTTTTAAATCAGGAAGCCCTGAGTTCCAGGCACACTGGAGCTGTGAAAGGCATCCAAAAGGGAGTGCAAAAGTGCCACAACATGGCTGCTTTCACGGCTTTTTCATTGGCAAGAAGCCTAACACCAGGCTGATTTCCCTTCCCAGGGTTACTGTTAGGCTTAGGCCTAGGGCTAGGATTTTTAAAACTAGGAATCCCTGAGTTCCAGGCTTACTTCATCTGCCAAAGGCATCCCAGAGGGAGTGCAGAAGTGCCTCAACATGGCTGCTTTCACGGCTTTTCCCTTAGGAAGAAACCTAATACCCGGCTGATTTACCTTCTTAGGGTTACTGTTAGGCTTAGGCCTAGGACTTTTAAAACCAGGAAGCCCTGGGCTCCAGGCATATGCAGCTGTTAAAGGCATCCCAAGAGGGCCGCAGAAGTGACACAACTTGGCTGCCTCTGCTTCTATTCTCATGAGACCATCCTGAACCATAGGCAGATTTTCCTTCCTAGGGTTAAGGTTTGAGTTTCGCCTAGCGTAAGAGTTCTATTAACCAGAAAGCCCTGAGTTCCAAGAACACAGCAGCTGCGAAGGACTAGCCAAGAAGAGCGCAAAAGTACCACAACGTGCCTGCCTCCACAGCTTTTTCCTTGGGGACATGCCTAATTCCTGGCTGATTTGCCTTTCTCGTCTTAGGGTTGGGGTTCGGCCTAGGGCTAGGATATTTTTAACTAGGAAGCCCTGAGTTCCAGGCTTACTGCATCTGCCAAAGGCATCCCAAAGGGAGTGCAGAAGTGCCACAACATGGCTGCTTTCACGGCTTTTCCCTTAGGAAGAACCCTAATACGCGGCTGATTTACCTTCCTAGGATTACTGTTAGGCTTAGGCCTAGGACTTTTAAAACCAGGAAGCCCTGGGCTCCAGGCACATGCAGCTGCGAAAGGCATCCCAAGGGGAGCGCAAAAGTGACACAACTTGGCTGCCTCCACTGATATTTCCATGAGACCATCCCGAACCATAGGCTGATTTTCCTTCCTAGGGTTAAGGTTTGAGTTACGCCTGGGGTAAGGGTTCTATTAACCAGAAAGCCCTGAGTTCCAAGAACACAGCAGCTGCGAAGGACTAGCCAAGAAGAGCGCAAAAGTACCACAACATGCCTGCCTCCACAGCTTTTTCCTTGGGGACATGCCTAATTCCTGGCTGATTTGCCTTTCTCGTCTTAGGGTTGGGGTTCGGACTAGGGCTCGGATTTTTAAAATCAGGAAGCCCTGAGTTCCAGGCTTACTGCATCTGCCAAAGGCATCCAAAAGGGAGTGCAAAAGTGCCACAACATGGCTGCTTTCACGGCTTTTTCCTTGGCAAGAAGCCTAACACCAGGCTGATTTCCCTTCCCAGGGTTACTGTAAGGCTTAGGCCTAGGGCTAGGATTTTTAAAACTAGGAAGCCCTTAGTTCCAGGCACACTGCAGCTGTTCAAGGCATCCCAAGAGGGCCGCAGAAGTGACACAACTTGGCTGCCTCTGCTGCTATTCTCATGAGTCCATCCCGAACCATAGGCTGATTTTCCTTCCTAGGGTGAGGGTTAGAGTTACGCCTAGGGTTAGTGTTTTTTTAACCAGAAAGCCTTGAGTTCCAAGAACACAGCAGCTGCGAAGGACTACCCAAGAGGAGCGGAAAAGTGCCACAACATGGCTGCCTCCAGCGCTTTTTCCTTGGGACCATCATTGAACCTAGGCTGATTTACTTGCCTCCAGTTGCACCTATGGTCACGCCAAGGGATAGGGATTTTAAATCAGTAAACCCTGAGTTCCAGACCCAGTGCAGCTGCAAAAGGCTTCCCAAGGGCAGCCAAAAATTGCCTCAACATGCTCCTTCCAGTGCTTTTTTCCTTGGGAACATCCCTATACCCAGGCTGATTTATCTGCCTAGGCTTAGGGTTAGGGTTCAGCCTAGAGATAGGATTTTTTCAAACAGGAAGCCCTGAATTCCAGGCACACTGCAGCTGTTAAAGGCAGTGTTCTACGTCAACCGCAACTTAGTCTGAAATAAATGCTTTTTCCCTGAGAGCATCTGAGAGGTTTGCATGAAGCACTGATATCTGACATTTGCAATTTTGAATAGGAGAGGAGAAAGAAAATGGGAAGAAGTTTTTAATTTTAGTGGTTTCAATGTTAATTTCCGTACACTTTTTCAAAACTTGTCAGCTCAAATGCCCATCAACATCTTTTAGTCATCTGTAAGTCAGTATTCATATAAAATGTGCTTCAAATCAAAAGAATTTCAAATTTGCACTCCAAATTTCTATGCCTAGATTTATGATTTCCTACACATATTAGATGAAAGGAAGGCCTTTTTTACTGTGGGAGTGCTGGAACACTGGAACAGGTTGCCCAGGGAAGTTGTGGGTGTCCCATCCCTGAAAGTATTCAAGGTCAGCTTGGACGGGGCTTGGAGCAGCAACAAAGGAGAAGCTTGATGGTAGAGAAACAAAGTTGGACTATAGAAGAAACTGGGATTGAAGTATAGGAGCAAGTTTTCTCTCAGCTCTTGGGGTAAATTCAAAGTTGTACAAAATTACATTTATCTGTGCTATTCACTACTGTAACAGAAATGTTCATGAAAACTGTACAGAAGATAGCAAATTTTAAAAGAGATAAGAATTACAGCATAAAATCCATGGGACGGGTTACAACATGAGACACTCTCTAAGAGAAAATCTCTGTGTTTCAGCACTTCATCATGGTAAGATTTCATGAAGTGCCAAAGAAGGCGGCAAAATATCATTCGGGACATTATTTCCTGGAATTCAGCCTGGCCATTAGTAGGAACTGGGTTTGAACACATCATGTAGATATACCACACACACTTTCCCTTCACTGAAAAATGACTGTTTACAACGAAGAAGCAATTGACGATCAAAATTGATTGAAAGCATCTTAAACATGTCAAGTATTTCATTGTAGATGATCTGTGATCCAAATGCTTCTTCCACCTTCGAGAGGGACAGAACAATTCTTCCATATCATGATGGTTTAAAATTGTATCAACCAATGTTTTCTGCTGAAAAGATAGCATCTATTTTTTTCTATTTTTGGAAGAAAATATTCCTAGACATACAACAGGTGAGAACTAAGTAATTTTAAAGAAACAAATGAAAAGAAAATATTCTGTAAATAGAATGAAATGAAAAGCTGTGTTTTAAATAGGAGCTAAATATGAAACAGAATTTTTGTACCAGGCATTTGAATTACTGCACCAGCTCTTTTGCCCATCAAGAGAGGCGTTTAGCATTTCAGTCTTTTCCAAGGTGTTCATGATCTGCTATGCTGATCTCTGTGTGTGCCTAGGTGTGTGTGGAAGGGGGGGCATGTGAAGGGGAGTGTGTATGTTTGCTTTACAATTGTTGTGGCAGATTCATGCCTCAGCTCCACATTTTGTTTTAGAAAGGTCACACAGAGTGGATGTGAAGTTTACTATCAACAAGAGATCAATTCCCAAATCATCCATTTCACTCTACCTTATAAATCATGTGCTTTGTTGCATATTTTATCAAATCTACTTTCAAGCCAGATGGAGGAAGGAGGATGTGGCAATCCCTCCACCATCTTGCAACTTTTATGCAAGTAGGTTTTCAAGAAAATCATCATTTCTCTTTGAAATATGTCTGGAACAGGCATGATGGTAGTGTCAACCTGTTGGAGTTTTTGTTGCTGGAAGAAGTTATACAAAAGGATTGGTTTTTACATTGACCAGTTACTGAATCAAGCTCAGGAATACATTGGAAATTCAACTGGGGCCTCCTTTCCCCAGCAGACTACTTCTAGAACGAGCTTGTACACTGAAGCTTACTCTTTTGCCCTCTTTTTGTTTCTTTCCTATTTTCTTGGCTTCTTTGCCACTCTCTAGACAATTTTGGAACTTTTTTCCCAACTCAAATGGTTTCAATAGTCTGATTGTGATCATACATTTTTACAAGGAATTTTTAAAATCTTTCCTCCAGTTAAGAAAGTCAAGGACTTAGGTCTTTTTCTTCCCTTATCAATATTGCAATGAAATTGATAAGTAAAGACCAACTCTTTCTTTTTGTTTTTAACCCAAGCAGATAATTCCCATCCATTCATCCATTTGGTGGACCAATAGTTGCCATTCTGATGGAAGTTGTCACTTCTTAACAATAGGCATTCTGTGACTATGTTGACAGCACTTTGGGTGAAGATCCTAACTGGTCTTAGATACACATAGGGAGAAATTTGCTCAGCCAGTGTCAGTCTTAAGCATGCGTATCAGAAGATCTTTCTAGAGCTGGGAATTTTCCCATGAAAGGGATTCAGTTAGGGAAGAGACACTTGCCCCAGAGGTTTACATTCTTCTTGAAGACTGCTTAAGGAACTTAGATGCCATGTCCATTTGGATCTGTGTCTGCACAGAACTTTGTCATGCCAGTGCTTGAAATGCATCTTGAAGAGAATTCACTAGCACAGAATGAATGAGAGTGGAAGGGGTTGGTGGGGCTAACCAGGCCCAACCCCCCTGCCTAAACCAGGATACCTAGAGCCTCTTGCCCAGGATTCTATCTGGGTGTACTTTGAATGTCTTCAAAGATCCAGGCTCCACAATCTTTCTGGGCAGTCTGTGCCGTGGTTCACTCACCCTCACAGTAAAGAATCATTTCCTGATGTTCCTGTATTTCAGTGTGTGCCCACTGCCTCTTGTCTTTTCACTCAGCATCACTGAAAAGACACTGATTCCCTCCCCTTTGCACTATTGCTTCCATATGGATGTGTGCTGCCATGTAGAGATATGTCAAAAACCTCCCTGAAGCCCAGGCAGATAATATTCCCTTCATCTACCAGTCAAGTTGATTCATCAGAGGAGTTTAAAGTTATGTTCAGCATGAAATGCCCCTGAAAAATCATGCTAACTACATTATTGTGTCGTCTTTCATGTGCCTGGAATGGTTATCCAGGAAGAGCTGCTTCATCAAATTCCTGGGTATAAAAAAGAGGCTGGCTGGTTTGTACGATTGCGAGTCCTCCTAATTGCCTTTTTTGAAGATGAGTGTCATTTGCTTACATCCAGTCCTTAGCCTCTCTTGTCGTCTACATCTTAGCAAAAAGCTTTTTCACTATGTCTGGCGAGGAAAAACTGTGCCAGCACAGAAAACATCTCGCATCATGTTCTAGACGTTGCACGGAGGTGTGCCGAGTGTTTGGCATGAAGAAAAGAAAAGTTGTCCAAAACAGCTTGCAATCGAATGTTCATGTGATTGGAAAAGTCAGGAGAGTGCAAAGGTACTGTTTTCTATCAGTTGGCAAGCTGCGCACACAATCCCAGTGTTGTACAGCTTCCTTCTTCACCTTTCCGAAGGTGCCGCTCTCTCCGGCTCCCGGAGGCGAAGAAGCGGCTTCTTCGCGCAAAGACGATTGTGCCGCTCACTGTGCACTCCTTAGCGCGGCTTCTGCCGAAAGACGCCCGGGAGCGGCTCTTAGCTCCGGACAGCATCGTACCTTCGTCTTTAGCGTCTCTTCTCGTCTACATCTTAGCAAAAAGCTTTTCTACTATGTCTGGCGAGGAAAAACTGTGCCAGCACAGAAAACATCTCCCATCGTGTTCGAGACGTTGCACGATCCCTATACCTAGGCTGCTTTTCCTTCCTGGGGATAGGGTTAGGCTTCAGCCTAGGGCTTGGAGATTTTTAACCAGGAAGCCCTGAGTTCCAGGCTTACTGCATCTGCCAAAGGCATCCCAAAGGGAGTGCAGAAGTGCCACAACATGGCTGCTTTCACGGCTTTTCCCTTAGGAAGAACCCTAATACCCGGCTGATTTACCTTCCTAGGGTTACTGTTAGGCTTAGGCCTAGGACTTTTAAAACCAGGAAGCCCTGGGCTCCAGGCATATGGAGCTGGTAAAGGCATCCCAAGAGGGCCGCAGAAGTGACACAACTAGGCTGCCTCTGCTTCTATTCTCATGAGACCATCCCGAACCATAGGCTGATTTTCCTTCCTAGGGTTAAGGTTTGAGTTTCGCCTAGCGTAAGAGTTCTATTAACCAGAAAGCCCTGAGTTCCAAGAACACAGCAGCTGCGAAGGACTAGCCAAGAAGAGCGCAAAAGTACGACAACATGCCTGCCTCCACAGTTTTTCCTTGGGGACATGCCTAATTCCGGGCTGATTTGCCTTTCTCGTCTTAGGGTTGGGGTTCGGCCTAGGGCTAGGATTTTTTTAACTAGGAAGCCCTGAGTTCCAGGCTTACTGCATCTGCCAAAGGCATCCCAAAGGGAGTGCAGAAGTGCCACAACATGGCTGCTTTCACGGCTTTTCCCTTAGGAAGAACCCTAATACCCGGCTGATTTACCTTCCTAGGGTTACTGTTAGGCTTAGGCCTAGGACTTTTAAAACCAGGAAGCCCTGGGCTCCAGGCACACTGCAGCTGCGAAAGGCATCCCAAGGGGAGCGCAAAAATGACACAACTTGGCTGCCACCACTGATATTTCCATGAGACCATCCGGAACCATAGGCTGATTTTCCTTCCTAGGGTTAAGGTTTGAGTTACGCCTGGGGTAAGTGTTATATTAACCAGAAAGCCCTGAGTTCCAAGAACACAGCAGCTGCGAAGGACTACCCAAGAAGAGCGCAAAAGTACCACAACATGCCTGCCTCCACAGCTTTTTCCTTGGGGACATGCCTAATTCCTGGCTGATTTGCCTTTCTCGTCTTAGGGTTGGGGTTCGGCCTAGGGCTAGGATTTTTAAAATCAGGAAGCCCTGAGTTCCAGGCACACTGGAGCTGTGAAAGGCATCCAAAAGGGAGTGCAAAAGTGCCACAACATGGCTGCTTTCACGGCTTTTTCATTGGCAAGAAGCCTAACACCAGGCTGATTTCCCTTCCCAGAGTTACTGTTAGGCTTAGGCCTAGGGCTAGGATTTTTAAAACTAGGAAGCCCTGAGTTCCAGGCTTACTGCATCTCCCAAAGGCATCCCAAAGGGAGTGCAGAAGTGCCACAACATGACTGCTTTCACGGCTTTTCCCTTAGGAAGAAACCTAATACCCGGCTGATTTACCTTCTTAGGGTTACTGTTAGGCTTAGGCCTAGGACTTTTAAAACCAGGAAGCCCTGGGCTCCAGGCACACTGCAGCTGTTAAAGGCATCCCAAGAGGGCCGCAGAAGTGACACAACTTGGCTGCCTCTGCTTCTATTCTCATGAGACCATCCCGAACCATAGGCTGATTTTCCTTCCTAGGGTTAAGGTTTGAGTTATGCCTGGGGTAAGGGTTCTATTAACCAGAAAGCCCTGAGTTCCAAGAACACAGCAGCTGCGAAGGACTACCCAAGAAGAGCGCAAAAGTACCACAACATGCCTGCCTCCACAGCTTTTTCCTTGGGGACATGCCTAATTCCTGGCTGATTTGCCTTTCTCGTCTTAGGGTTGGGGTTTGGCCTAGGGCTAGGATTTTTTTAACTAGGAAGCCCTGAGTTCCAGGCTTACTGCATCTGCCAAAGGCATCCCAAAGGGAGTGCAGAAGTGCCACAACATGGCTGCTTTCACGGCTTTTCCCTTAGGAAGAACCCTAATACGCGGCTGATTTACCTTCCTAGGGTTACTGTTAGGCTTAGGCCTAGGACTTTTAAAACCAGGAAGCCCTGGGCTCCAGGCACACTGCAGCTGCGAAAGGCATCCCAAGGGGAGCGCAAAAGTGACACAACTTGGCTGCCACCACTGATATTTCCATGAGACCATCCTGAACCATAGGCTTATTTTCCTTCCTAGGGTTAAGGTTTGAGTTACGCCTAGGGTAAGGGTTCTATTAACCAGAAAGCCCTGAGTTCCAAGAACACAGCAGCTGTGAAGGACTTCCCAAGAAGAGCGCAAAAGTACCACAAAATGCCTGCCTCCACAGCTTTTTCCTTGGGGACATGCCTAATTCCTGGCTGATTTGCCTTTCTCGTCTTACCGTTGGGGTTCGGCCTAGGGCTAGGATTTTTAAAATCAGGAAGCCCTGAGTTCCAGGCACACTGGAGCTGTGAAAGGCATCAAAAGGGAGTGCAAAAGTGCCACAACATGGTTGCTTTCACGGCTTTTTCCTTGGCAAGAAGCTTAACACCAGGCTGTTTTCCCTTCCCAGGGTTACTGTTAGGCTTAGGCCTAGGGCTAGGATTTTTAAAACTAGGAAGCCCTTAGATCCAGGCACACTGCAGCTGTTCAAGGCATCCCAAGGGGAGTACAAAAGTGCAACAACATGGCAGCTTTCACAGCTTTTTCCTTGGCACCATCGCTATACCTAGGCTTTTTAATCTGCCTAGGGTTAGGGTTAGGGTTCAGCCTAGGGCTTGGAGTTTTTTAACCAGGAAGCCCTGAGTTCCAGGCTTACTGCATCTGCCAAAGGCATCCCAAAGGGAGTGCAGAAGTGCCACAACATGGCTGCTTTCACAGCTTTTCCCTTAGGAAGAACCCTAATACGCGGCTGATTTACCTTCCTAGGGTTACTGTTAGGCTTAGGCCTAGGACTTTTAAAACCAGGAAGCCCTGGGCTCCAGGCACACTGCAGCTGCGAAAGGCATCCCAAGGGGAGCGCAAAAGTGACACAACTTGGCTGCCACCACTGATATTTCCATGAGACCATCCCGAACCATAGGCTGATTTTCCTTCCTAGGGTTAAGGTTTGAGTTATGCCTGGGGTAAGGGTTCTATTAACCAGAAAGCCCTGAGTTCCAAGAACACAGCAGCTGCGAAGGACTACCCAAGAAGAGCGCAAAAGTACCACAACATGCCTGCCTCCACAGCTTTTTCCTTGGGGACATGCCTAATTCCTGGCTGATTTGCCTTTCTCGTCTTAGGGTTGGGGTTCGGCCTAGGCCTACGATTTTTTTAACTAGGAAGCCCTGAGTTCCAGGCTTACTGCATCTGCCAAAGGCATCCCAAAGGGAGTGTAGAAGTGCCACAACATGGCTGCTTTCACGGCTTTTCCCTTAGGAAGAACCCTAATACGCGGCTGATTTACCTTCCTAGGGTTACTGTTAGGCTTAGGCCTAGGACTTTTAAAACCAGGAAGCCCTGGGCTCCAGGCACACTGCAGCTGCGAAAGGCATCCCAAGGGGAGCGCAGAAGTGACACAACTTGGTTGCCACCACTGATATTTCCATGAGACCATCCCGAACCATAGGCTGATTTTCCTTCCTAGGGTTAAGGTTTGAGTTACGCCTAGGGTAAGTGTTATATTAACCAGAAAGCCCTGAGTTCCAAGAACACAGCAGCTGCGAAGGACTAGCCAAGAAGAGCGCAAAAGTACCACAACATGCCTGCCTCCACAGCTTTTTCCTTGGGGACATGCCTAATACCTGGCTGATTTGCCATTCTCGTCTTAGGGTGGGGGTTCGGCCTAGGGCTAGGATTTTTTTAAATAGGAAGCCCTGAGTTCCAGGCTTACTTCATCTGCCAAAGGCATCCCAAAGGGAGTGCAAAAGTGCCACAACATGGCTGCTTTCACGGCTTTTCCCTTAGGAAGAACCCTAATACCCGGCTGATTTACCTTCCTAGGGTTACTGTTAGGCTTAGGCCTAGGACTTTTAAAACCAGGAAGCCCTGGGCTCCAGGCACACTGCAGCTGCGAAAGGCATCCCAAGGGGAGCGCAAAAATGACACAACTTGGCTGCCACCACTGATATTTCCATGAGACCATCCGGAACCATAGGCTGATTTTCCTTCCTAGGGTTAAGGTTTGAGTTACGCCTGGGGTAAGTGTTATATTAACCAGAAAGCCCTGAGTTCCAAGAACACAGCAGCTGCGAAGGACTACCCAAGAAGAGCGCAAAAGTACCACAACATGCCTGCCTCCACAGCTTTTTCCTTGGGGACATGCCTAATTCCTGGCTGATTTGCCTTTCTCGTCTTAGGGTTGGGGTTCGGCCTAGGGCTAGGATTTTTAAAATCAGGAAGCCCTGAGTTCCAGGCACACTGGAGCTGTGAAAGGCATCCAAAAGGGAGTGCAAAAGTGCCACAACATGGCTGCTTTCACGGCTTTTTCATTGGCAAGAAGCCTAACACCAGGCTGATTTCCCTTCCCAGGGTTACTGTTAGGCTTAGGCCTAGGGCTAGGATTTTTAAAACTAGGAAGCCCTGAGTTCCAGGCTTACTGCATCTCCCAAAGGCATCCCAAAGGGAGTGCAGAAGTGCCACAACATGACTGCTTTCACGGCTTTTCCCTTAGGAAGAAACCTAATACCCGGCTGATTTACCTTCTTAGGGTTACTGTTAGGCTTAGGCCTAGGACTTTTAAA
The DNA here is from genome assembly GCA_036010785.1 of Ammospiza maritima maritima. NCBI lineage: Eukaryota > Metazoa > Chordata > Aves > Passeriformes > Passerellidae > Ammospiza > Ammospiza maritima. Next base: position 1,429,184 of record JAYKTQ010000420.1, read on the forward strand.
ACCAGGAAGCCCTGGGCTCCAGGCACACTGCAGCTGTTAAAGGCATCCCAAGAGGGCCGCAGAAGTGACACAACTTGGCTGCCTCTGCTTCTATTCTCATGAGACCATCCCGAACCATAGGCTGATTTTCCTTCCTAGGGTTATGGTTTGAGTTATGCCTGGGGTAAGGGTTCTATTAACCAGAAAGCCCTGAGTTCCAAGAACACAGCAGCTGCGAAGGACTACCCAAGAAGAGCGCAAAAGTACCACAACATGCCTGCCTCCACAGCTTTTTCCTTGGGGACATGCCTAATTCCTGGCTGATTTGCCTTTCTCGTCTTAGGGTTGGGGTTTGGCCTAGGGCTAGGATTTTTTTAACTAGGAAGCCCTGAGTTCCAGGCTTACTGCATCTGCCAAAGGCATCCCAAAGGGAGTGCAAAAGTGCCACAACATGGCTGCTTTCACGGCTTTTCCCTTAGGAAGAACCCTAATACCCGGCTGATTTACCTTCCTAGGGTTACTGTTAGGCTTAGGCCTAGGACTTTTAAAACCAGGAAGCCCTGGGCTCCAGGCACACTGCAGCTGCGAAAGGCATCCCAAGGGGAGCGCAAAAGTGACACAACTTGGCTGCCACCACTGATATTTCCATGAGACCATCCTGAACCATAGGCTTATTTTCCTTCCTAGGGTTAAGGTTTGAGTTACGCCTAGGGTAAGGGTTCTATTAACCAGAAAGCCCTGAGTTCCAAGAACACAGCAGCTGTGAAGGACTTCCCAAGAAGAGCGCAAAAGTACCACAACATGCCTGCCTCCACAGCTTTTTCCTTGGGGACATGCCTAATTCCTGTCTGATTTGCCTTTCTCGTCTTACCGTTGGGGTTCGGCCTAGGGCTAGGATTTTTAAAATCAGGAAGCCCTGAGTTCCAGGCACACTGGAGCTGTGAAAGGCATCAAAAGGGAGTGCAAAAGTGCCACAACATGGTTGCTTTCACGGCTTTTTCCTTGGCAAGAAGCTTAACACCAGGCTGTTTTCCCTTCCCAGGGTTACTGTTAGGCTTAGGCCTAGGGCTAGGATTTTTAAAACTAGGAAGCCCTTAGATCCAGGCACACTGCAGCTGTTCAAGGCATCCCAAGGGGAGTACAAAAGTGCAACAACATGGCAGCTTTCACAGCTTTTTCCTTGGCACCATCGCTATAACTAGGCTTTTTAATCTGCCTAGGGTTAGGGTTAGGGTTCAGCCTAGGGCTTGGAGTTTTTTAACCAGGAAGCCCTGAGTTCCAGGCTTACTGCATCTGCCAAAGGCATCCCAAAGGGAGTGCAGAAGTGCCACAACATGGCTGCTTTCACAGCTTTTCCCTTAGGAAGAACCCTAATACGCGGCTGATTTACCTTCCTAGGGTTACTGTTAGGCTTAGGCCTAGGACTTTTAAAACCAGGAAGCCCTGGGCTCCAGGCACACTGCAGCTGCGAAAGGCATCCCAAGGGGAGCGCAAAAGTGACACAACTTGGCTGCCACCACTGATATTTCCATGAGACCATCCCGAACCATAGGCTGATTTTCCTTCCTAGGGTTAAGGTTTGAGTTATGCCTGGGGTAAGGGTTCTATTAACCAGAAAGCCCTGAGTTCCAAGAACACAGCAGCTGCGAAGGACTACCCAAGAAGAGCGCAAAAGTACCACAACATGCCTGCCTCCACAGCTTTTTCCTTGGGGACATGCCTAATTCCTGGCTGATTTGCCTTTCTCGTCTTAGGGTTGGGGTTCGGCCTAGGCCTACGATTTTTTTAACTAGGAAGCCCTGAGTTCCAGGCTTACTGCATCTGCCAAAGGCATCCCAAAGGGAGTGTAGAAGTGCCACAACATGGCTGCTTTCACGGCTTTTCCCTTAGGAAGAACCCTAATACGCGGCTGATTTACCTTCCTAGGGTACTGTTAGGCTTAGGCCTAGGACTTTTAAAACCAGGAAGCCCTGGGCTCCAGGCACACTGCAGCTGCGAAAGGCATCCCAAGGGGAGCGCAGAAGTGACACAACTTGGTTGCCACCACTGATATTTCCATGAGACCATCCCGAACCATAGGCTGATTTTCCTTCCTAGGGTTAAGGTTTGAGTTACGCCTAGGGTAAGTGTTATATTAACCAGAAAGCCCTGAGTTCCAAGAACACAGCAGCTGCGAAGGACTAGCCAAGAAGAGCGCAAAAGTACCACAACATGCCTGCCTCCACAGCTTTTTCCTTGGGGACATGCCTAATACCTGGCTGATTTGCCATTCTCGTCTTAGGGTGGGGGTTCGGCCTAGGGCTAGGATTTTTTTAAATAGGAAGCCCTGAGTTCCAGGCTTACTTCATCTGCCAAAGGCATCCCAAAGGGAGTGCAAAAGTGCCACAACATGGCTGCTTTCACGGCTTTTCCCTTAGGAAGAACCCTAATACCCGGCTGATTTACCTTCCTAGGGTTACTGTTAGGCTTAGGCCTAGGACTTTTAAAACCAGGAAGCTCTGGGCTCCAGGCACACTGCAGCTGCGAAAGGCATCCCAAGGGGAGCGCAAAAGTGACACAACTTGGCTGCCACCACTGATATTTCCATGAGACCATCCCGAACCATAGGCTGATTTTCCTTCCTACGGTTAAGGTTTGAGTTACGCCTAGGGTAAGGGTTCTATTAACCAGAAAGACCTGAGTTCCAAGAACACAGCAGCTGCGAAGGACTAGCCAAGAAGAGCGCAAAAGTACCACAACATGCCTGCCTCCACAGCTTTTTCCTTGGGGACATGCCTAATTCCTGGCTGATTTGCCTTTCTCGTCTTAGGGTTGGGGTTCGGCCTAGGGCTATGATTTTTAAAATCAGGAAGCCCTGAGTTCCAGGCACACTGGAGCTGTGAAAGGCATCCAAAAGGGAGTGCAAAAGTGCCACAACATGGCTGCTTTCACGGCTTTTTCATTGGCAAGAAGCCTAACACCAGGCTGATTTCCCTTCCAGGGTTACTGTTAGGCTTAGGCCTAGGGCTAGGATTTTTAAAACTAGGAATCCCTGAGTTCCAGGCTTACTTCATCTGCCAAAGGCATCCCAAAGGGAGTGCAGAAGTGCCTCAACATGGCTGCTTTCACGGCTTTTCCCTTAGGAAGAAACCTAATACCCGGCTGATTTACCTTCTTAGGGTTACTGTTAGGCTTAGGCCTAGGACTTTTAAAACCAGGAAGCCCTGGGCTCCAGGCATATGCAGCTGTTAAAGGCATCCCAAGAGGGCCGCAGAAGTGACACAACTTGGCTGCCTCTGCTTCTATTCTCATGAGACCATCCTGAACCATAGGCAGATTTTCCTTCCTAGGGTTAAGGTTTGAGTTTCGCCTAGCGTAAGAGTTCTATTAACCAGAAAGCCCTGAGTTCCAAGAACACAGCAGCTGCGAAGGACTAGCCAAGAAGAGCGCAAAAGTACCACAACGTGCCTGCCTCCACAGCTTTTTCCTTGGGGACATGCCTAATTCCTGGCTGATTTGCCTTTCTCGTCTTAGGGTTGGGGTTCGGCCTAGGGCTAGGATATTTTTAACTAGGAAGCCCTGAGTTCCAGGCTTACTGCATCTGCCAAAGGCATCCCAAAGGGAGTGCAGAAGTGCCACAACATGGCTGCTTTCACGGCTTTTCCCTTAGGAAGAACTCTAATACGCGGCTGATTTACCTTCCTAGGATTACTGTTAGGCTTAGGCCTAGGACTTTTAAAACCAGGAAGCCCTGGGCTCCAGGCACATGCAGCTGCAAAAGGCATCCCAAGGGGAGCGCAAAAGTGACACAACTTGGCTGCCACCACTGATATTTCCATGAGACCATCCCGAACCATAGGCTGATTTTCCTTCCTAGGGTTAAGGTTTGAGTTACGCCTGGGGTAAGGGTTCTATTAACCAGAAAGCCCTGAGTTCCAAGAACACAGCAGCTGCGAAGGACTACCCAAGAAGAGCGCAAAAGTACCACAACATGCCTGCCTCCACAGCTTTTTCCTTGGGGACATGCCTAATTCCTGGCTGATTTGCCTTTCTCGTCTTAGGGTTGGGGTTCGGACTAGGGCTCGGATTTTTAAAATCAGGAAGCCCTGAGTTCCAGGCACACTGGAGCTGTGAAAGGCATCCAAAAGGGAGTGCAAAAGTGCCACAACATGGCTGCTTTCACGGCTTTTTCCTTGGCAAGAAGCCTAACACCAGGCTGATTTCCCTTCCCAGGGTTACTGTAAGGCTTAGGCCTAGGGCTAGGATTTTTAAAACTAGGAAGCCCTTAGCTCCAGGCACACTGCAGCTGTTCAAGGCATCCCAAGAGGGCCGCAGAAGTGACACAACTTGGCTGCCTCTGCTGCTATTCTCATGAGTCCATCCCGAACCATAGGCTGATTTTCCTTCCTAGGGTGAGGGTTAGAGTTACGCCTAGGGTTAGTGTTTTTTTAACCAGAAAGCCTTGAGTTCCAAGAACACAGCAGCTGCGAAGGACTACCCAAGAGGAGCGGAAAAGTGCCACAACATGGCTGCCTCCAGCGCTTTTTCCTTGGGACCATCATTGAACCTAGGCTGATTTACTTGCCTCCAGTTGCACCTATGGTCACGCCAAGGGATAGGGATTTTAAATCAGTAAACCCTGAGCTCCAGACCCAGTGCAGCTGCAAAAGGCTTCCCAAGGGCAGCCAAAAATTGCCTCAACATGCTCCTTCCAGTGCTTTTTTCCTTGGGAACATCCCTATACCCAGGCTGATTTATCTGCCTAGGGTTAGGGTTAGGGTTCAGCCTAGAGATAGGATTTTTTCAAACAGGAAGCCCTGAATTCCAGGCACACTGCAGCTGTTAAAGGCAGTGTTCTACGTCAACCGCAACTTAGTCTGAAATAAATGCTTTTTCCCTGAGAGCATCTGAGAGGTTTGCATGAAGCACTGATATCTGACATTTGCAATTTTGAATAGGAGAGGAGAAAGAAAATGGGAAGAAGTTTTTAATTTTAGTGGTTTCAATGTTAATTTCCGTACACTTTTTCAAAACTTGTCAGCTCAAATGCCCATCAACATCTTTTAGTCATCTGTAAGTCAGTATTCATATAAAATGTGCTTCAAATCAAAAGAATTTCAAATTTGCACTCCAAATTTCTATGCCTAGATTTATGATTTCCTACACATATTAGATGAAAGGAAGGCCTTTTTTACTGTGGGAGTGCTGGAACACTGGAACAGGTTGCCCAGGGAAGTTGTGGGTGTCCCATCCCTGAAAGTATTCAAGGTCAGCTTGGACGGGGCTTGGAGCAGCAACAAAGGAGAAGCTTGATGGTAGAGAAACAAAGTTGGACTATAGAAGAAACTGGGATTGAAGTATAGGAGCAAGTTTTCTCTCAGCTCTTGGGGTAAATTCAAAGTTGTACAAAATTACATTTATCTGTGCTATTCACTACTGTAACAGAAATGTTCATGAAAACTGTACAGAAGATAGCAAATTTTAAAAGAGATAAGAATTACAGCATAAAATCCATGGGACGGGTTACAACATGAGACACTCTCTAAGAGAAAATCTCTGTGTTTCAGCACTTCATCATGGTAAGATTTCATGAAGTGCCAAAGAAGGCGGCAAAATATCATTCGGGACGTTATTTCCTGGAATTCAGCCTGGCCATTAGTAGGAACTGGGTTTGAACACATCATGTAGATATACCACACACACTTTCCCTTCACTGAAAAATGACTGTTTACAACGAAGAAGCAATTGACGATCAAAATTGATTGAAAGCATCTTAAACATGTCAAGTATTTCATTGTAGATGATCTGTGATCCAAATGCTTCTTCCACCTTCGAGAGGGACAGAACAATTCTTCCATATCATGATGGTTTAAAATTGTATCAACCAATGTTTTCTGCTGAAAAGATAGCATCTATTTTTTTCTATTTTTGGAAGAAAATATTCCTAGACATACAACAGGTGAGAACTAAGTAATTTTAAAGAAACAAATGAAAAGAAAATATTCTGTAAATAGAATGAAATGAAAAGCTGTGTTTTAAATAGGAGCTAAATATGAAACAGAATTTTTGTACCAGGCATTTGAATTACTGCACCAGCTCTTTTGCCCATCAAGAGAGGCGTTTAGCATTTCAGTCTTTTCCAAGGTGTTCATGATCTGCTATGCTGATCTCTGTGTGTGCCTAGGTGTGTGTGGAAGGGGGGGCATGTGAAGGGGAGTGTGTATGTTTGCTTTACAATTGTTGTGGCAGATTCATGCCTCAGCTCCACATTTTGTTTTAGAAAGGTCACACAGAGTGGATGTGAAGTTTACTATCAACAAGAGATCAATTCCCAAATCATCCATTTCACTCTACCTTATAAATCATGTGCTTTGTTGCATATTTTATCAAATCTACTTTCAAGCCAGATGGAGGAAGGAGGATGTGGCAATCCCTCCACCATCTTGCAACTTTTATGCAAGTAGGTTTTCAAGAAAATCATCATTTCTCTTTGAAATATGTCTGGAACAGGCATGATGGTAGTGTCAACCTGTTGGAGTTTTTGTTGCTGGAAGAAGTTATACAAAAGGATTGGTTTTTACATTGACCAGTTACTGAATCAAGCTCAGGAATACATTGGAAATTCAACTGGGGCCTCCTTTCCCCAGCAAACTACTTCTAGAACGAGCTTGTACACTGAAGCTTACTCTTTTGCCCTCTTTTTGTTTCTTTCCTATTTTCTTGGCTTCTTTGCCACTCTCTAGACAATTTTGGAACTTTTTTCCCAACTCAAATGGTTTCAATAGTCTGATTGTGATCATACATTTTTACAAGGAATTTTTAAAATCTTTCCTCCAGTTAAGAAAGTCAAGGACTTAGGTCTTTTTCTTCCCTTATCAATATTGCAATGAAATTGATAAGTAAAGACCAACTCTTTCTTTTTGTTTTTAACCCAAGCAGATAATTCCCATCCATTCATCCATTTGGTGGACCAATAGTTGCCATTCTGATGGAAGTTGTCACTTCTTAACAATAGGCATTCTGTGACTATGTTGACAGCACTTTGGGTGAAGATCCTAACTGGTCTTAGATACACATAGGGAGAAATTTGCTCAGCCAGTGTCAGTCTTAAGCATGCGTATCAGAAGATCTTTCTAGAGCTGGGAATTTTCCCATGAAAGGGATTCAGTTAGGGAAGAGACACTTGCCCCAGAGGTTTACATTCTTCTTGAAGACTGCTTAAGGAACTTAGATGCCATGTCCATTTGGATCTGTGTCTGCACAGAACTTTGTCATGCCAGTGCTTGAAATGCATCTTGAAGAGAATTCACTAGCACAGAATGAATGAGAGTGGAAGGGGTTGGTGGGGCTAACCAGGCCCAACCCCCCTGCCTAAACCAGGATACCTAGAGCCTCTTGCCCAGGATTCTATCTGGGTGTACTTTTAATGTCTTCAAAGATCCAGGCTCCACAATCTTTCTGGGCAGTCTGTGCCGTGGTTCACTCACCCTCACAGTAAAGAATCATTTCCTGATGTTCCTGTATTTCAGTGTGTGCCCACTGCCTCTTGTCTTTTCACTCAGCATCACTGAAAAGACACTGATTCCCTCCCCTTTGCACTATTGCTTCCATATGGATGTGTGCTGCCATGTAGAGATATGTCAAAAACCTCCCTGAAGCCCAGGCAGATAATATTCCCTTCATCTACCAGTCAAGTTGATTCATCAGAGGAGTTTAAAGTTATGTTCAGCATGAAATGCCCCTGAAAAATCATGCTAACTACATTATTGTGTCGTCTTTCATGTGCCTGGCAAGGTTATCCAGGAAGAGCTGCTTCATCAACTTCCTGGGTATAAAAAAGAGGCTGGCTGGTTTGTACGATTGCGAGTCCTCCTAATTGCCTTTTTTGAAGATGAGTGTCATTTGCTTACATCCAGTCCTTAGCCTCTCTTGTCGTCTACATCTTAGCAAAAAGCTTTTCCACTATGTCTGGCGAGGAAAAACTGTGCCAGCACAGAAAACATCTCCCATCGTGTTCTAGACGTTGCACGGAGGTGTGCCGAATGTTTGGCATGAAGAAAAGAAAAGTAGTCCAAAACAGCTTCCAAGCGAATGTTCATGTGATTGGAAAAGTCAGGAGAGTGCAAAGGTACTGTTTTCTATCAGTTGGCAAGCTGCGCACACAATCCCAGTGTTGTACAGCTTCCTTCTTCACCTTTCCGAAGGTGCCGCTCTCTCCGGCTCCCGGAGGCGAAGAAGCGGCTTCTTCGCGCAAAGACGATTGTGCCGCTCACTGTGCACTCCTTAGCGCGGCTTCTGCCGAAAGACGCCCGGGAGCGGCTCTTAGCTCCGGAGAGCATCGTACCTTCGTCTTTAGCGTCTCTTCTCGTCTACATCTTAGCAAAAAGCTTTTCTACTATGTCTGGCGAGGAAAAACTGTGCCAGCACAGAAAACATCTCCCATCGTGTTCTAGACGTTGCATGGAGGTGTGCCGAGTGTTTGGCATGAAGAAAAGAAAACTTGTCCAAAACAGCTTCCAATCGAATGTTCATGTGATTGGAAAAGTCAGGAGAGTGCAAAGGTACTGTTTTCTATCAGTTGGCAAGCTGCGCACACAATCCCAGTGTTGTACAGCTTCCTTCTTCACCTTTCCGAAGGTGCCGCTCTCTCCGGCTCCCGGAGGCGAAGAAGCGGCTTCTTCGCGCAAAGACGATTGTGCCGCTCACTGTGCACTCCTTAGCGCGTCTTGTGCCGAAAGACGCCCGGGAGCGGCTCTTAGCTCCGGACAGCATCGTACCTTCGTCTTTAGCGTCTCTTCTCGTCTACATCTTAGCAAAAAGCTTTTCTACTATGTCTGGCTCGGAAAAACTGTGCCAGCACAGAAAACATCTCCCATCGTGTTCTAGACGTTGCACGGAGGTGTGCCGAGTGTTTGGCATGAAGGAAAGAAAAGTTGTCCAAAACAGCTTCCAATGGAATGTTCATGTGATTGGAAAAGTCAGGAGAGTGCAAAGGTACTGTTTTCTATCAGTTGGCAAGCTGCGCACACAATCCCAGTGTTGTACAGCTTCCTTCTTCACCTTTCCGAAGGTGCCGCTCTCTCCGGCTCCCGGAGGCGAAGAAGCGGCTTCTTCGCGCAAAGACAATTGTGCCGCTCACTGTGCACTCCTTAGCGCGGCTTTTGCCGAAAGACGCCCGGGAGCGGCTCTTAGCTCCGGAGAGCATCGTACCTTCGTCTTTAGCGTCTCTTCTCGTCTACATCTTAGCAAAAAGCTTTTCTACTATGTCTGGCGAGGAAAAACTGAGCCAGCACAGAAAACATCTCCTATCGTGTTCTAGACATTGCACGGAGGTGTGCCGAGTGTTTGGCATGAAGGAAAGAAAAGTTGTCCAAAACAGCTTCCAATCGAATGTTCATGTGATTGGAAAAGTCAGGAGAGTGCAAAGGTACTGTTTTCTAGCAGTTGGCAAGCTGCGCACACAATCCCAGTGTTGTACAGCTTCCTTCTTCACCTTTCCGAAGGTGCCGCTCTCTCCGGCTCCCGGAGGCGAAGAAGCGGCTTCTTCGCGCAAAGACGATTGTGCCGCTCACTGTGCACTCCTTAGCGCGGCTTCTGCCGAAAGACGCCCGGGAGCGGCTCTTAGCTCCGGACAGCATCGTACCTTCGTCTTTAGCGTCTCTTCTCGTCTACATCTTAGCAAAAAGCTTTTCTACTATGTCTGGCTCGGAAAAACTGTGCCAGCACAGAAAACATCTCCCATCGTGTTCTAGACGTTGCACGGAGGTGTGCCGAGTGTTTGGCATGAAGGAAAGAAAAGTTGTCCAAAACAGCTTCCAATCGAATGTTCATGTGATTGGAAAAGTCAGGAGAGTGCAAAGGTACTGTTTTCTGGCAGTTGGCAAGCTGCGCACACAATCCCAGTGTTGTACAGCTTCCTTCTTCACCTTTCCGAAGGTGCCGCTCTCTCCGGCTCCCGGAGGCGAAGAAGCGGCTTCTTCGCGCAAAGACGATTGTGCCGCTCACTGTGCACTCCTTAGCGCGGCTTCTGCCGAAAGACGCCCGGGAGCGGCTCTTAGCTCCGGACAGCATCGTACCTTCGTCTTTAGCGTCTCTTCTCGTCTACATCTTAGCAAAAAGCTTTTCTACTATGTCTGGCGAGGAAAAACTGTGCCAGCACAGAAAACATCTCCCATCGTGTTCTGGACGTTGCACGGAGGTGTGCCGAGTGTTTGGCATGAAGGAAAGAAAAGTTGTCCAAAACAGCTTCCAATCGAATGTTCATGTGATTGGAAAAGTCAGGAGAGTGCAAAGGTACTGTTTTCTAGCAGTTGGCAAGCTGCGCACACAATCCCAGTGTTGTACAGCTTCCTTCTTCACCTTTCCGAAGGTGCCGCTCTCTCCGGCTCCCGGAGGCGAAGAAGCGGCTTCTTCGCGCAAAGACGATTGTGCCGTTCACTGTGCACTCCTTAGCGCGGCTTCTGCCGAAAGACGCCCGGGAGCGGCTCTTAGCTCCGGACAGCATCGTACCTTCGTCTTTAGCGTCTCTTCTCGTCTACATCTTAGCAAAAAGCTTTTCTACTATGTCTGGCGAGGAAAAACTGTGCCAGCACAGAAAACATCTCCTATCGTGTTCTAGACGTTGCACGGAGGTGTGCCGAGTGTTTGGCATGAAGGAAAGAAAAGTTGTCCAAAACAGCTTCCAATCGAATGTTCATGTGATTGGAAAAGTCAGGAGAGTGCAAAGGTACTGTTTTCTAGCAGTTGGCAAGCTGCGCACACAATCCCAGTGTTGTACAGCTTCCTTCTTCACCTTTCCGAAGGTGCCGCTCTCGCCGGCTCCCGGAGGCGAAGAAGCGGCTTCTTCGCGCAAAGACGATTGTGCCGCTCACTGTGCACTCCTTAGCGCGGCTTCTGCCGAAAGACGCCCGGGAGCGGCTCTTAGCTCCGGACAGCATCGTACCTTCGTCTTTAGCGTCTCTTCTCGTCTACATCTTAGCAAAAAGCTTTTCCACTATGTCTGGCGAGGAAAAACTGTGCCAGCACAGAAAACATCTCCCATCGTGTTCTAGACGTTGCACGGAGGTGTGCCGAGTGTTTGGCATGAAGGAAAGAAAAGTTGTCCAAAACAGCTTCCAATCGAATGTTCATGTGATTGGAAAAGTCAGGAGAGTGCAAAGGTACTGTTTTCTGGCAGTTGGCAAGCTGCGCACACAATCCCAGTGTTGTACAGCTTCCTTCTTCACCTTTCCGAAGGTGCCGCTCTCTCCGGCTCCCGGAGGCGAAGAAGCGGCTTCTTCGCGCAAAGACGATTGTGCCGCTCACTGTGCACTCCTTAGCGCGGCTTCTGCCGAAAGACGCCCGGGAGCGGCTCTTAGCTCCGGAGAGCATCGTACCTTCGTCTTTAGCGTCTCTTCTCGTCTACATCTTAGCAAAAAGCTTTTCTACTATGTCTGGCGAGGAAAAACTGTGCCAGCACAGAAAACATCTCCCATCGTGTTCTGGACGTTGCACGGAGGTGTGCCGAGTGTTTGGCATGAAGGAAAGAAAAGTTGTCCAAAACAGCTTCCAATCGAATGTTCATGTGATTGGAAAAGTCAGGAGAGTGCAAAGGTACTGTTTTCTATCAGTTGGCAAGCTGCGCACACAATCCCAGTGTTGTACAGCTTCCTTCTTCACCTTTCCGAAGGTGCCGCTCTCTCCGGCTCCCGGAGGCGAAGAAGCGGCTTCTTCGCGCAAAGACGATTGTGCCGTTCACTGTGCACTCCTTAGCGCGGCTTCTGCCGAAAGACGCCCGGGAGCGGCTCTTAGCTCCGGACAGCATCGTACCTTCGTCTTTAGCGTCTCTTCTCGTCTACATCTTAGCAAAAAGCTTTTCTACTATGTCTGGCGAGGAAAAACTGTGCCAGCACAGAAAACATCTCCTATCGTGTTCTAGACGTTGCACGGAGGTGTGCCGAGTGTTTGGCATGAAGGAAAGAAAAGTTGTCCAAAACAGCTTCCAATCGAATGTTCATGTGATTGGAAAAGTCAGGAGAGTGCAAAGGTACTGTTTTCTAGCAGTTGGCAAGCTGCGCACACAATCCCAGTGTTGTACAGCTTCCTTCTTCACCTTTCCGAAGGTGCCGCTCTCGCCGGCTCCCGGAGGCGAAGAAGCGGCTTCTTCGCGCAAAGATGATTGTGCCGCTCACTGTGCACTCCTTAGCGCGGCTTCTGCCGAAAGACGCCCGGGAGCGGCTCTTAGCTCCGGACAGCATCGTACCTTCGTCTTTAGCGTCTCTTCTCGTCTACATCTTAGCAAAAAGCTTTTCCACTATGTCTGGCGAGGAAAAACTGTGCCAGCACAGAAAACATCTCCCATCGTGTTCTAGACTTTGCACGGAGGTGTGCCGAGTGTTTGGCATGAAGGAAAGAAAACTTGTCCAAAACAGCTTCCAATCGAATGTTCATGTGATTGGAAAAGTCAGGAGAGTGCAAAGGTACTGTTTTCTAGCAGTTGGCAAGCTGCGCACACAATCCCAGTGTTGTACAGCTTCCTTCTTCACCTTTCCGAAGGTGCCGCTCTATCCGGCTCCCGGAGGCGAAGAAGCGGCTTCTTCGCGCAAAGACGATAGCGCCGCTCACTGTGCACTCCTTAGCGCGGCATCTGGCGAAAGACGCCCGGGAGCGGCTCTTAGCTCCGGACAGCATCGTACCTTCGTCTTTAGCGTCTCTTCTCATCTACATCTTAGCAAAAAGCTTTTCCACTCTGTCTGGCGGGAAAAACTGAGCCAGCACAGAAAACATCTCCTATCGTGTTCTAGACGTTGCACGGAGGTGTGCCGAGTGTTTGGCATGAAGGAAAGAAAAGTTGTCCAAAACAGCTTCCAATCGAACGTTCATGTGATTGGAAAAGTCAGGAGAGTGCAAAGGTACTGTTTTCTAGCAGTTGGCAAGCTGCGCACACAATCCCAGTGTTGTACAGCTTCCTTCTTCACCTTTCCGAAGGTGCCGCTCTCTCCGGCTCCCGGAGGCGAAGAAGCGGCTTCTTCGCGCAAAGACGATTGTGCCGCTCACTGTGCACTCCTTAGCGCGGCTTCTGCCGAAAGACGCCCGGGAGCGGCTCTTAGCTCCGGAGAGCATCGTACCTTCGTCTTTAGCGTCTCTTCTCGTCTACATCTTAGCAAAAAGCTTTTCCACTATGTCTGGCGAGGAAAAACTGTGCCAGCACAGAAAACATCTCCCATCGTGTTCTAGACGTTGCACGGAGGTGTGCCGAGTGTTTGGCATGAAGGAAAGAAAAGTTGTCCAAAACAGCTTCCAATCGAATGTTCATGTGATTGGAAAAGTCAGGAGAGTGCAAAGGTACTGTTTTCTAGCAGTTGGCAAGCTGCGCACACAATCCCAGTGTTGTACAGCTTCCTTCTTCACCTTTCCGAAGGTGCCGCTCTCTCCGGCTCCCGGAGGCGAAGAAGCGGCTTCTTCGCGCAAAGACGATTGTGCCGCTCACTGTGCACTCCTTAGCGCGGCTTCTGCCGAAAGACGCCCGGGAGCGGCTCTTAGCTCCGGACAGCATCGTACCTTCGTCTTTAGCGTCTCTTCTCGTCTACATCTTAGCAAAAAGCTTTTCCACTATGTCTGGCGATGAAAAACTGAGCCAGCACAGAAAACATCTCCTATCGTGTTCTAGACGTTGCACGGAGGTGTGCCGAGTGTTTGGCATGAAGGAAAGAAAAGTTGTCCAAAACAGCTTCCAATCGAATGTTCATGTGATTGGAAAAGTCAGGAGAGTGCAAAGGTACTGTTTTCTAGCAGTTGGCAAGCTGCGCACACAATCCCAGTGTTGTACAGCTTCCTTCTTCACCTTTCCGAAGGTGCCGCTCTCTCCGGCTCCCGGAGGCGAAGAAGCGGCTTCTTCGCGCAAAGACGATTGTGCCGCTCACTGTGCACTCCTTAGCGCGGCTTCTGCCGAAAGACGCCCGGGAGCGGCTCTTAGCTCCGGACAGCATCGTACCTTCGTCTTTAGCATCTCTTCTCGTCTACATCTTAGCAAAAAGCTTTTCTACTATGTCTGGCGAGGAAAAACTGTGCCAGCACAGAAAACATCTCCCATCGTGTTCTAGACTTTGCACGGAGGTGTGCCGAGTGTTTGGCATGAAGGAAAGAAAACTTGTCCAAAACAGCTTCCAATCGAATGTTCATGTGATTGGAAAAGTCAGGAGAGTGCAAAGGTACTGTTTTCTATCAGTTGGCAAGCTGCGCACACAATCCCAGTGTTGTACAGCTTCCTTCTTCACCTTTCCGAAGGTGCCGCTCTCTCCGGCTCCCGGAGGCGAAGAAGCGGCTTCTTCGCGCAAAGACGATTGTGCCGCTCACTGTGCACTCCTTAGCGCGGCTTCTGCCGAAAGACGCCCGGGAGCGGCTCTTAGCTCCGGACAGCATCGTACCTTCGTCTTTAGCGTCTCTTCTCGTCTACATCTTAGCAAAAAGCTTTTCTACTATGTCTGGCGATGAAAAACTGAGCCAGCACAGAAAACATCTCCTATCGTGTTCTAGACGTTGCACGGAGGTGTGCCGAGTGTTTGGCATGAAGGAAAGAAAAGTTGTCAAAAACAGCTTCCAATCGAATGTTCATGTGATTGGAAAAGTCAGGAGAGTGCAAAGGTACTGTTTTCTATCAGTTGGCAAGCTGCGCACACAATCCCAGTGTTGTACAGCTTCCTTCTTCACCTTTCCGAAGGTGCCGCTCTCTCCGGCTCCCGGAGGCGAAGAAGCGGCTTCTTCGCGCAAAGACGATTGTGCCGCTCACTGTGCACTCCTTAGCGCGGCTTCTGCCGAAAGACGCCCGGGAGCGGCTCTTAGCTCCGGACAGCATCGTACCTTCGTCTTTAGGGTCTTTTGTGGTCTACATCTTAGTAAAAAGCTTTTCTACTATGTCTGGCGAGGAAAAACTGTGCCAGCACAGAAAACATCTCGCATCGTGTTCTAGACGTTGCACGGAGGTGTGCCGAGTGTTTGGCATGAAGGAAAGAAAAGTTGTCCAAAACAGCTTCCAATCGAATGTTCATGTGATTGGAAAAGTCAGGAGAGTGCAAAGGTACTGTTTTCTAGCAGTTGGCAAGCTGCGCACACAATCCCAGTGTTGTACAGCTTCCTTCTTCACCTTTCCGAAGGTGCCGCTCTCTCCGGCTCCCGGAGGCGAAGAAGCGGCTTCTTCGCGCAAAGACGATTGTGCCGCTCACTGTGCACTCCTTAGCGCGGCTTCTGCCGAAAGACGCCCGGGAGCGGCTCTTAGCTCCGGACAGCATCGTACCTTCGTATTTAGCGTCTCTTCTCGTCTACATCTTAGCAAAAAGCTTTTCCACTATGTCTGGCGAGGAAAAACTGTGCCAGCACAGAAAACATCTCCCATCGTGTTCGAGACGTTGCACGATCCCTATACCTAGGCTGCTTTTCCTTCCTGGGGATAGGGTTAGGCTTCAGCCTAGGGCTTGGAGTTTTTTAACCAGGAAGCCCTGAGTTCCAGGCTTACTGCATCTGCCAAAGGCATCCCAAAGGGAGTGCAGAAGTGCCACAACATGGCTGCTTTCACGGCTTTTCCCTTAGGAAGAACCCTAATACCCGGCTGATTTACCTTCCTAGGGTTACTGTTAGGCTTAGGCCTAGGACTTTTAAAACCAGGAAGCCCTGGGCTCCAGGCACACGCAGCTGTTAAAGGCATCCCAAGAGGGCCGCAGAAGTGACACAACTTGGCTGCCTCTCATTCTATTCTCATGAGACCATCCCGAACCATAGGCTGATTTTCCTTCCTCGGATAAAGGTTTGAGTTACGCCTGGGGTAAGGGTTCTATTAACCAGAAAGCCCTGAGTTCCAAGAACACAGCAGCTGCAAAGGACTACCCAAGAAGAGCGCAAAAGTACCACAACATGCCTGCCTCCACAGCTTTTTCCTTGGGGACATGCCTGATTCCTGGCTGATTTGCCTTTCTCGTCTTAGGGTTGGGGTTCGGCCTAGGGCTAGGATATTTTTAACTAGGAAGCCCTGAGTTCCAGGCTTACTTCATCTGCAAAAGGCATCCCAAAGGGAGTGCAGAAGTGCCACAACATGGCTGCTTTCACGGCTTTTCCCTTAGGAAGAACCCTAATACGCGGCTGATTTACCTTCCTAGGGTTACTGTTAGGCTTAGGCCTAGGACTTTTAAAACCAGGAAGCCCTGGGCTCCAGGCACTCTGCAGCTGCGAAAGGCATCCCAAGGGGAGCGCAAAAGTGACACAACTTGGCTGCCACCACTGATATTTCCATGAGACCATCCCGAACCATAGGCTGATTTTCCTTCCTAGGGTTAAGGTTTGAGTTATGCCTGGGGTAAGGGTTCTATTAACCAGAAAGCCCTGAGTTCCAAGAACACAGCAGCTGCGAAGGACTAGCCAAGAAGAGCGCAAAAGTACCACAACATGCCTGCCTCCACAGCTTTTTCCTTGGGGACATGCCTAATTCCTGGCTGATTTGCCTTTCTCGTCTTAGGGTTGGGGTTTGTCCTAGGGCTAGGATATTTTTAACTAGGAAGCCCTGAGTTCCAGGCTTACTTCATCTGCAAAAAGCATCCCAAAGGGAGTGCAGAAGTGCCACAACATGGCTGCTTTCACGGCTTTTCCCTTAGGAAGAACCCTAATACGCGGCTGATTTACCTTCCTAGGGTTACTGTTAGGATTAGGCCTAGGACTTTTAAAACCAGGAAGCCCTGGGCTCCAGGCACATGCAGCTGTTAAAGGCATCCCAAGAGGGCCGCAGAAGTGACACAACTTGGCTGCCTCTGCTGCTATTCTCATGAGACCATCCCGAACCATAGGCTGATTTTCCTTCCTAGGGTTAAGGTTTGAGTTACGCCTAGGGTAAGAGTTCTATTAACCAGAAAGCCCTGAGTTCCAAGAACACAGCAGCTGTGAAGGACTAGCCAAGAAGAGCGCAAAAGTACCACAACATGCCTGCCTCCACAGCTTTTTCCTTGGGGACATGCCTAATTCCTGGCTGATTTGCCTTTCTCGTCTTAGGGTTGGGGTTTGGCCTAGGGCTAGGATTTTTTTAACTAGGAAGCCCTGAGTTCCAGGCTTACTTCATCTGCCAAACGCATCCAAAAGGGAGTGCAAAAGTGCCACAACATGGTTGCTTTCACGGCTTTTCCCTTAGGAAGAACCCTAATACCCGGCTGATTTACCTTCCTAGGGTTACTGTTAGGCTTAGGCCTAGGACTTTTAAAACCAGGAAGCCCTGGGCTCCAGGCACATGCAGCTGCGAAAGGCATCCCAAGAGGGCCGCAGAAGTGACACAACTTGGCTGCCTCTGCTGCTATTCTCATGAGACCATCCTGAACCATAGTCTGATTTTCCTTCCTAGGGTTAAGGTTTGAGTTACGCCTAGGGTAAGAGTTCTATTAACCAGAAAGCCCTGAGTTCCAAGAACACAGCAGCTGCGAAGGACTACCCAAAAAGAGCGCAAAAGTACCACAACGTGCCTGCCTCCACAGCTTTTTCCTTGGGGACATGCCTAATTCCTGGCTGATTTGCCTTTCTCGTCTTAGGGTTGGGGTTCGGCCTAGGGCAAGGATTTTTTTAACTAGGAAGCCCTGAGTTCCAGGCTTACTTCATCTGCCAAAGGCATTCCAAAGGGAGTGCAGAAGTGCAACAACATGGCTGCTTTCACAGCTTTTCCCTTAGGAAGAACCCTAATACCCGGCTGATTTACCTTCCTAGGGTTACTGTTAGGCTTAGGCCTAGGACTTTTAAAACCAGGAAGCCCTGGGCTCCAGGCACATGCAGCTGTTAAAGGCATCCCAAGAGGGCTGCAGAAGTGACACAACTTGGCTGCCTCTGCTGCTATTCTCATGGGACCATCCCGAACCATAGGCTGATTTTCCTTCCTAGGGTTAAGGTTTGGGTTACGCCTGGGGTAAGGGTTCTATTAACCAGAAAGCCCTGAGTTCCAAGAACACAGCAGCTGCGAAGGACTAGCCAAGAAGAGCGCAAAAGTACCACAACATGCCTGCCTCCACAGCTTTTTCCTTGGGGACATGCCTAATTCCTGGATGATTTGCCTTTCTCGTCTTAGGGTTGGGGTTCGGTCTAGGGCTGGGATTTTTTTAACTAGGAAGCCCTGAGTTCCAGGCTTACTGCATCTGCCAAAGGCATCCCAAAGGGAGTGCAGAAGTGCCACAAGTTGGCTGCTTTCACGGCTTTTCCCTTAGGAAGAACCCTAATACGCGGCTGATTTACCTTCCTAGGGTTACTGTTAGGCTTAGGCCTAGGACTTTTAAAACCAGGAAGCCCTGGGCTCCAGGCACATGCAGCTGTTAAAGGCATCCCAAGAGGGCCGCAGAAGTGACACAACTTGGCTGCCACCACTGATATTTCCATGAGACCATCCCGAACCATAGGCTGATTTTCCTTCCTAGGGTTAAGGTTTGAGTTACGCCTAGGGTAAGGGTTCTATTAACCAGAAAGCCCTGAGTTCCAAGAACACAGCAGCTGTTAAAGACTAGCCAAGAAGAGCGCAAAAGTACCACAACATGCCTTCCTCCACAGCTTTTCCTTGGGGAGATGCCTAATTCCTGGCTGATTTGCCTTTCTCGTCTTAGGGTTGGGGTTCGGCCTAGGGCTAGGATTTTTTTAACTAGGAAGCCCTGAGTTCCAGGCTTACTTCATCTGCCAAACGCATCCAAAAGGGAGTGCAAAAGTGCCACAACATGGTTGCTTTCACGGCTTTTTCCTTGGCAAGAAGCTTAACACCAGGCTGATTTCCCTTCCCAGGGTTACTGTTAGGCTTAGGCCTAGGGCTAGGAATTTTAAAACTAGGAAGCCCTTAGCTCCAGGCACACTGCAGCTGTTCAAGGCATCCCAAGGGGAGTACAAAAGTGCAACAACATGGAAGCTTTCACAGCTTTTTCCTTGGCACCATCCCTATACCGAGGCTGTTTTATCTGCCTAGGGTAAGGGTTAGGGTTCAGCCTAGGGCTTGGAGATTTTTAACCAGGAAGCCCTGAGTTCCAGGCTTACTGCATCTGCCAAAGGCATCCCAAAGGGAGTGCAAAAGTGCCACAACATGGCTGCTTTCACAGCTTTTCCCTTAGGAAGAACCCTAATACGCGGCTGATTTACCTTCCTAGGGTTACTGTTAGGCTTAGGCCTAGGACTTTTAAAACCAGGAAGCCCTGGGCTCCAGGCACACTGCAGCTGCGAAAGGCATCCCAAGGGGAGCGCAAAAGTGACACAACTTGGCTGCCACCACTGATATTTCCATGAGACCATCCCGAACCATAGGCTGATTTTCCTTCCTAGGGTTAAGGTTTGAGTTACGCCTGGGGTAAGGGTTCTATTAACCAGAAAGCCCTGAGTTCCAAGAACACAGCAGCTGCGAAGGACTAGCCAAGAAGAGTGCAAAAGTACCACAACATGCCTGCCTCCACAGCTTTTTCCTTGGGGACATGCCTAATTCCTGGCTGATTTGCCTTTCTCGTCTTAGGGTTGGGCTTTGGCCTAGGGCTAGGATTTTTTTAACTAGGAAGCCCTGAGTTCCAGGCTTACTTCATCTGCAAAAACCACCCCAAAGGGAGTGCAGAAGTGCCACAACATGGCTGCTTTCACGGCTTTTCCCTTAGGAAGAACCCTAATACGCGGCTGATTTACCTTCCTAGGGTTACTGTTAGGCTTAGGCCTAGGACTTTTAAAACCAGGAAGCCCTGGGCCCCAGGCACATGCAGCTGCGAAAGGCATCCCAAGAGGGCCGCAGAAGTGACACAACTTGGCTGCCACCACTGATATTTCCATGAGACCATCCCGAACCATAGGCTGATTTTCCTTCCTAGGGTTAAGGTTTGAGTTACGCCTAGGGTAAGGGTTCTATTAACCAGAAAGCCCTGAGTTCCAAGAACACAGCAGCTGCGAAGGACTACCCAAGAAGAGCGCAAAAGTACCACAACATGCCTGCCTCCACAGCTTTTTCCTTGGGGACATGCCTAATTCCTGGCTGATTTGCCTTTCTCGTCTTAGGGTTGGGGTTCGGCCTAGGGCTAGGATTTTTTTAACTAGGAAGCCCTGAGTTCCAGGCTTACTTCATCTGCCAAAGGCATCCCAAAGGGAGTGCAGAAGTGCCACAACATGGCTGCTTTCACGGCTTTTCCCTTAGGAAGAACCCTAATACGCGGCTGATTTACCTTCCTAGGGTTACTGTTAGGATTAGGCCTAGGACTTTTAAAACCAGGAAGCCCTGGGCTCCAGGCACATGCAGCTGTTAAAGGCATCCCAAGAGGGCCGCAGAAGTGACACAACTTGGCTGCCTCTGCTGCTATTCTCATGAGACCATCCCGAACCATAGGCTGATTTTCCTTCCTAGGGTTAAGGTTTGAGTTACGCCTAGGGTAAGAGTTCTATTAACCAGAAAGCCCTGAGTTCCAAGAACACAGCAGCTGTGAAGGACTTCCCAAGAAGAGCGCAAAAGTACCACAACATGCCTGCCTCCACAGCTTTTTCCTTGGGGACATGCCTAATTCCTGGCTGATTTGCCTTTCTCGTCTTAGGGTTGGGGTTCGGCCTAGGGCTAGGATTTTTAAAATCAGGAAGCCCTGAGTTCCAGGCACACTGGAGCTGTGAAAGGCATCCAAAAGGGAGTGCAAAAGTGCCACAACATGGTTGCTTTCACGGCTTTTTCCTTGGCAAGAAGCTTAACACTAGGCTGATTTCCCTTCCCAGGGTTACTGTTAGGCTTAGGCCTAGGGCTAGGAATTTAAAACTAGGAAGCCCTTAGATCCAGGCACACTGCAGCTGTTCAAGGCATCCCAAGGGGAGTACAAAAGTGCAACAACATGGCAGCTTTCACAGCTTTTTCCTTGGCACCATCCCTATACCTAGGCTGTTTTATCTGCCTAGGGTAAGGGTTAGGGTTCAGCCTAGGGCTTGGAGATTTTTTACCAGGAAGCCCTGAGTTCCAGGCTTACTGCATCTGCCAAAGGCATCCCAAAGGGAGTGCAAAAGTGCCACAAGATGGCTGCTTTCACAGCTTTTCCCTTAGGAAGAACCCTAATACCCGGCAGATTTACCTTCCTAGGGTTACTGTTAGGCTTATGCCTAGGACTTTTAAAACCAGGAAGCCCTGGGCTCCAGGCACATGCAGCTGCGAAAGGCATCCCAAGAGGGCCGCAGAAGTGACACAACTTGGCTGCCTCTGCTGCTATTCTCATGAGACCATCCTGAACCATAGTCTGATTTTCCTTCCTAGGGTTAAGGTTTGAGTTACGCCTAGGGTAAGAGTTCTATTAACCAGAAAGCCCTGAGTTCCAAGAACACAGCAGCTGCGAAGGACTACCCAAAAAGAGCGCAAAATACCACAACGTGCCTGCCTCCACAGCTTTTTCCTTGGGGACATGCCTAATTCCTGGCTGATTTGCCTTTCTCGTCTTAGGGTTGGGGTTCGGCCTAGGGCAAGGATTTTTTTAACTAGGAAGCCCTGAGTTCCAGGCTTACTTCATCTGCCAAAGGCATTCCAAAGGGAGTGCAGAAGTGCAACAACATGGCTGCTTTCACAGCTTTTCCCTTAGGAAGAACCCTAATACCCGGCTGATTTACCTTCCTAGGGTTACTGTTAGGCTTAGGCCTAGGACTTTTAAAACCAGGAAGCCCTGGGCTCCAGGCACATGCAGCTGTTAAAGGCATCCCAAGAGGGCTGCAGAAGTGACACAACTTGGCTGCCTCTGCATCTATTCTCATGGGACCATCCCGAACCATAGGCTGATTTTCCTTCCTAGGGTTAAGGTTTGGGTTACGCCTGGGGTAAGGGTTCTATTAACCAGAAAGCCCTGAGTTCCAAGAACACAGCAGCTGCGAAGGACTAGCCAAGAAGAGCGCAAAAGTACCACAACATTCCTGCCTCCACAGCTTTTTCCTTGGGGACATGCCTAATTCCTGGATGATTTGCCTTTCTCGTCTTAGGGTTGGGGTTCGGTCTAGGGCTGGGATTTTTTTAACTAGGAAGCCCTGAGTTCCAGGCTTACTGCATCTGCCAAAGGCATCCCAAAGGGAGTGCAGAAGTGCCACAAGTTGGCTGCTTTCACGGCTTTTCCCTTAGGAAGAACCCTAATACGCGGCTGATTTACCTTCCTAGGGTTACTGTTAGGCTTAGGCCTAGGACTTTTAAAACCAGGAAGCCCTGGGCTCCAGGCACATGCAGCTGTTAAAGGCATCCCAAGAGGGCCGCAGAAGTGACACAACTTGGCTGCCACCACTGATATTTCCATGAGACCATCCCGAACCATAGGCTGATTTTCCTTCCTAGGGTTAAGGTTTGAGTTACGCCTAGGGTAAGGGTTCTATTAACCAGAAAGCCCTGAGTTCCAAGAACACAGCAGCTGTTAAAGACTAGCCAAGAAGAGCGCAAAAGTACCACAACATGCCTTCCTCCACAGCTTTTCCTTGGGGAGATGCCTAATTCCTGGCTGATTTGCCTTTCTCGTCTTAGGGTTGGGGTTCGGCCTAGGGCTAGGATTTTTTTAACTAGGAAGCCCTGAGTTCCAGGCTTACTTCATCTGCCAAACGCATCCAAAAGGGAGTGCAAAAGTGCCACAACATGGTTGCTTTCACGGCTTTTTCCTTGGCAAGAAGCTTAACACCAGGCTGATTTCCCTTCCCAGGGTTACTGTTAGGCTTAGGCCTAGGGCTAGGAATTTTAAAACTAGGAAGCCCTTAGCTCCAGGCACACTGCAGCTGTTCAAGGCATCCCAAGGGGAGTACAAAAGTGCAACAACATGGAAGCTTTCACAGCTTTTTCCTTGGCACCATCCCTATACCGAGGCTGTTTTATCTGCCTAGGGTAAGGGTTAGGGTTCAGCCTAGGGCTTGGAGATTTTTAACCAGGAAGCCCTGAGTTCCAGGCTTACTGCATCTGCCAAAGGCATCCCAAAGGGAGTGCAAAAGTGCCACAACATGGCTGCTTTCACAGCTTTTCCCTTAGGAAGAACCCTAATACGCGGCTGATTTACCTTCCTAGGGTTACTGTTAGGCTTAGGCCTAGGACTTTTAAAACCAGGAAGCCCTGGGCTCCAGGCACACTGCAGCTGCGAAAGGCATCCCAAGGGGAGCGCAAAAGTGACACAACTTGGCTGCCACCACTGATATTTCCATGAGACCATCCCGAACCATAGGCTGATTTTCCTTCCTAGGGTTAAGGTTTGAGTTACGCCTGGGGTAAGGGTTCTATTAACCAGAAAGCCCTGAGTTCCAAGAACACAGCAGCTGCGAAGGACTAGCCAAGAAGAGTGCAAAAGTACCACAACATGCCTGCCTCCACAGCTTTTTCCTTGGGGACATGCCTAATTCCTGGCTGATTTGCCTTTCTCGTCTTAGGGTTGGGCTTTGGCCTAGGGCTAGGATTTTTTTAACTAGGAAGCCCTGAGTTCCAGGCTTACTTCATCTGCAAAAACCACCCCAAAGGGAGTGCAGAAGTGCCACAACATGGCTGCTTTCACGGCTTTTCCCTTAGGAAGAACCCTAATACGCGGCTGATTTACCTTCCTAGGGTTACTGTTAGGCTTAGGCCTAGGACTTTTAAAACCAGGAAGCCCTGGGCTCCAGGCACATGCAGCTGCGAAAGGCATCCCAAGAGGGCCGCAGAAGTGACACAACTTGGCTGCCACCACTGATATTTCCATGAGACCATCCCGAACCATAGGCTGATTTTCCTTCCTAGGGTTAAGGTTTGAGTTACGCCTAGGGTAAGGGTTCTATTAACCAGAAAGCCCTGAGTTCCAAGAACACAGCAGCTGCGAAGGACTACCCAAGAAGAGCGCAAAAGTACCACAACATGCCTGCCTCCACAGCTTTTTCCTTGGGGACATGCCTAATTCCTGGCTGATTTGCCTTTCTCGTCTTAGGGTTGGGGTTCGGCCTAGGGCTAGGATTTTTTTAACTAGGAAGCCCTGAGTTCCAGGCTTACTTCATCTGCCAAAGGCATCCCAAAGGGAGTGCAGAAGTGCCACAACATGGCTGCTTTCACGGCTTTTCCCTTAGGAAGAACCCTAATACGCGGCTGATTTACCTTCCTAGGGTTACTGTTAGGATTAGGCCTAGGACTTTTAAAACCAGGAAGCCCTGGGCTCCAGGCACATGCAGCTGTTAAAGGCATCCCAAGAGGGCCGCAGAAGTGACACAACTTGGCGGCCTCTGCTGCTATTCTCATGAGACCATCCCGAACCATAGGCTGATTTTCCTTCCTAGGGTTAAGGTTTGAGTTACGCCTAGGGTAAGAGTTCTATTAACCAGAAAGCCCTGAGTTCCAAGAACACAGCAGCTGTGAAGGACTTCCCAAGAAGAGCGCAAAAGTACCACAACATGCCTGCCTCCACAGCTTTTTCCTTGGGGACATGCCTAATTCCTGGCTGATTTGCCTTTCTCGTCTTAGGGTTGGGGTTCGGCCTAGGGCTAGGATTTTTAAAATCAGGAAGCCCTGAGTTCCAGGCACACTGGAGCTGTGAAAGGCATCCAAAAGGGAGTGCAAAAGTGCCACAACATGGTTGCTTTCACGGCTTTTTCCTTGGCAAGAAGCTTAACACTAGGCTGATTTCCCTTCCCAGGGTTACTGTTAGGCTTAGGCCTAGGGCTAGGAATTTAAAACTAGGAAGCCCTTAGATCCAGGCACACTGCAGCTGTTCAAGGCATCCCAAGGGGAGTACAAAAGTGCAACAACATGGCAGCTTTCACAGCTTTTTCCTTGGCACCATCCCTATACCTAGGCTGATTTATCTGCCTAGGGTTAGGGTTAGGGTTCAGCCTAGGGCTTGGAGTTTTTTAACCAGGAAGCCCTGAGTTCCAGGCTTACTGCATCTGCCAAAGGCATCCCAAAGGGAGTGCAAAAGTGCCACAACATGGCTGCTTTCACAGCTTTTCCCTTAGGAAGAACCCTAATACCCGGCTGATTTACCTTCCTAGGGTTACTGTTAGCCTTAGGCCTAGGACTTTTAAAACCAGGAAGCCCTGGGCTCCAGGCACATGCAGCTGTTAAAGGCATCCCAAGAGGGCCGCAGAAGTGACACAACTTGGCTGCCACCACTGATATTTCCATGAGACCATCCCGAACCATAGGCTGATTTTCCTTCCTAGGGTTAAGGTTTGAGTTACGCCTAGGGTAAGAGTTCTATTAACCAGAAAGCCCTGAGTTCCAAGAACACAGCAGCTGCGAAGGACTAGCCAAGAAGAGCGCAAAAGTACCACAACATGCCTGCCTCCACAGCTTTTTCCTTGGGGACATGCCTAATTCCTGGCTGATTTGCCTTTCTTGTCTTAGGGTTGGGGTTCGGCCTAGGGCTAGGATTTTTAAAATCAGGAAGCCCTGAGTTCCAGGCACACTGGAGCTGTGAAAGGCATCCAAAAGGGAGTGCAAAAGTGCCACAACATGGTTGCTTTCACGGCTTTTTCCTTGGCAAGAAGCTTAACACCAGGCTGATTTCCCTTCCCAGGGTTACTGTTAGGCTTAGGCCTAGGGCTAGGAATTTAAAACTAGGAAGCCCTTAGATCCAGGCACACTGCAGCTGTTCAAGGCATCCCAAGGGGAGTACAAAAGTGCAACAACATGGCAGCTTTCACAGCTTTTTCCTTGGCACCATCCCTATACCTAGGCTGTTTTATCTGCCTAGTGTAAGGGTTAGGGCTCAGCCTAGGGCTTGGAGATTTTTAACCAGGAAGCCCTGAGTTCCAGGCTTACTGCATCTGCCAAAGGCATCCCAAAGGGAGTGCAAAAGTGCCACAAGATGGCTGCTTTCACAGCTTTTCCCTTAGGAAGAACCCTAATACCCGGCAGATTTACCTTCCTATGGTTACTATTAGGCTTATGCCTAGGACATATAAAACCAAGAAGCCCTGGGCTCCAGGCACACTGCAGCTGCGAAAGGCATCCCAAGGGGAGCGCAAAAGTGACACAACTTGGCTGCCACCACTGATATTTCCATGAGACCATCCCGAACCATACGCTGATTTTCCTTCCTAGGGTTAAGGTTTGAGTTACGCCGAGGGTAAGGGTTCTATTAACCAGAAAGCCCTGAGTTCCAAGAAAACAGCAGCTGCGAAGGACTTCCCAAGAAGAGCGCAAAAGTACCACAACATGCCTGCCTCCACAGCTTTTTCCCTGGGGACATGCCTAATTCCTGGCTGATTTGCCTTTCTGGTCTTAGGGTTGGGTTTTGGCCTAGGGCTAGGATTTTTTTAACTAGGAAGCCCTGAGTTCCAGGCTTACTGCATCTGCCAATGGCATCCCAAAGGGAGTGCAGAAGTGCCACAACATGGCTGCTTTCACGGCTTTTCCCTTAGGAAGAACCCTAATACGCGGCTGATTTACCTTCCTAGGGTTACTGTTAGGCTTAGGCCTAGGACTTTTAAAACCAGGAAGCCCTGGGCTCCAGGCACACTGCAGCTGCGAAAGGCATCCCAAGGGGAGCGCAAAAGTGACACAACTTGGCTGCCACCACTGATATTTCCATGAGACCATCCCGAACCATAGGCTGATTTTCCTTCCTAGGGTTAAGGTTTGAGTTACGCCTGGGGTAAGGGTTCTATTAACCAGAAAGCCCTGAGTTCCAAGAACACAGCAGCTGCGAAGGACTAGCCAAGAAGAGCGCAAAAGTACCACAACATGCCTGCCTCCACAGCTTTTTCCTTGGGGACATGCCTAATTCCTGGCTGATTTGCCTTTCTCGTCTTAGGGTTGGGGTTCGGACTAGGGCTAGGATTTTTTTAACTAGGAAGCCCTGAGTTCCAGGCTTACTTCATCTGCAAAAAGCATCCCAAAGGGAGTGCAGAAGTGCC
The DNA here is from genome assembly GCA_036010785.1 of Ammospiza maritima maritima. NCBI lineage: Eukaryota > Metazoa > Chordata > Aves > Passeriformes > Passerellidae > Ammospiza > Ammospiza maritima. Next base: position 1,455,938 of record JAYKTQ010000420.1, read on the forward strand.
ACAACATGGCTGCTTTCACGGCTTTTCCCTTAGGAAGAACCCTAATACGCGGCTGATTTACCTTCCTAGGGTTACTGTTAGGCTTAGGCCTAGGACTTTTAAAACCAGGAAGCCCTGGGCTCCAGGCACATGCAGCTGCGAAAGGCATCCCAAGAGGGCCGCAGAAGTGACACAACTTGGCTGCCACCACTGATATTTCCATGAGACCATCCCGAACCATAGGCTGATTTTCCTTCCTAGGGTTAAGGTTTGAGTTACGCCTAGGGTAAGGGTTCTATTAACCAGAAAGCCCTGAGTTCCAAGAACGCAGCAGCTGCGAAGGACTAGCCAAGAAGAGCGCAAAAGTACCACAACGTGCCTGCCTCCACAGCTTTTTCCTTGGGGACATGCCTAATTCCTGGCTGATTTGCCTTTCTCGTCTTAGGGTTGGGGTTCGGCCTAGGGCTAGGATTTTTTTAACTAGGAAGCCCTGAGTTCCAGGCTTACTTCATCTGCCAAAGGCATCCCAAAGGGAGTGCAGAAGTGCCACAACATGGCTGCTTTCACAGCTTTTCCCTTAGGAAGAACCCTAATACCCGGCAGATTTACCTTCCTAAGGTTACTGTTAGGCTTAGGCCTAGGAATTTTAAAACCAGGAAGCCCTGGGCTCCAGGCACACTGCAGCTGCGAAAGGCATCCCAAGAGGGCCGCAGAAGTGACACAACTTGGCTGCCACCACTGATATTTCTATGAGACCATCCCGAACCATAGGCTGATTTTCCTTCCTAGGGTTAAGGTTTGAGTTACGCCTAGGGTAAGAGTTCTATTAACCAGAAAGCCCTGAGTTCCAAGAACACAGCAGCTGTGATGGACTAGCCAAGAAGAGCGCAAAAGTACCACAACATGCCTGCCTCCACAGCTTTTCCTTGGGGACATGCCTAATTCCTGGCTGATTTGCCTTTCTCGTCTTAGGGTTGGGGTTCGGCCTAGGGCTAGGATTTTTTTAACTAGGAAGCCCTGAGTTCCAGGCTTAGTTCATCTGCCAAACGCATCCAAAAGGGAGTGCAAAAGTGCCACAACATGGCTGCTTTCACGGCTTTTTCCTTGGCAAGAAGCTTAACACCACGCTGATTTCCCTTCCCAGGGTTACTGTTAGGCTTCAAGGCATCCCAAGGGGAGTACAAAAGTGCAACAACATGGCAGCTTTCACAGCTTTTTCCTTGGCACCATCCCTATACCTGGGCTGTTTTATCTGCCTAGGGTTAGGGTTAGGCTTCAGCCTAGGGCTTGGAGTTTTTTAACCAGGAAGCCCTGAGTTCCAGGCTTACTGCATCTGCCAAAGGCATCCCAAAGGGAGTGCAATAGTGCCACAAGATGGCTGCTTTCACGGCTTTTCCCTTAGGAAGAACCCTAATACGCGGCTGATTTACCTTCCTAGGGTTACTGTTAGGCTTAGGCCTAGGACTTTTAAAACCAGGAAGCCCTGGGCTCCAGGCACACTGCAGCTGCGAAAGGCATCCCAAGGGGAGCACAAAAGTGACACAACTTGGCTGCCACCACTGATATTTCCATGAGACCATCCCGAACCATAGGCTGATTTTCCTTCCTAGGGTTAAGGTTTGAGTTACACCTGGGGTAAGGGTTCTATTAACCAGAAAGCCCTGAGTTCCAAGAACACAGCAGCTGCGAAGGACTAGCCAAGAAGAGCGCAAAAGTACCACAACATGCCTGCCTCCACAGCTTTTTCCTTGGGGACATGCCTAATTCCTGGCTGATTTGCCTTTCTCGTCTTAGGGTTGGGGTTTCGCCTACGGCTAGGATTTTTTTAACCAGGAAGCCCTAAGTTCCAGGCTTACTTCATCTGCAAAAAGCATCCCAAAGGGAGTGCAGAAGTGCCACAAGATGGCTGCTTTCACGGCTTTTCCCTTAGGAAGAACCCTAATACGCGGCTGATTTACCTTCCTAGGGTTACTGTTAGGCTTAGGCCTAGGACTTTTAAAACCAGGAAGCCCTGGGCTCCAGGCACACTGCAGCTGCGAAAGGCATCCCAAGGGGAGCACAAAAGTGACACAACTTGGCTGCCACCACTGATATTTCCATGAGACCATCCCGAACCATAGGCTGATTTTCCTTCCTAGGGTTAAGGTTTGAGTTACACCTGGGGTAAGGGTTCTATTAACCAGAAAGCCCTGAGTTCCAAGAACACAGCAGCTGCGAAGGACTAGCCAAGAAGAGCGCAAAAGTACCACAACATGCCTGCCTCCACAGCTTTTTCCTTGGGGACATGCCTAATTCCTGGCTGATTTGCCTTTCTCGTCTTAGGGTTGGGGTTTCGCCTACGGCTAGGATTTTTTTAACCAGGAAGCCCTAAGTTCCAGGCTTACTTCATCTGCAAAAAGCATCCCAAAGGGAGTGCAGAAGTGCCACAAGATGGCTGCTTTCACGGCTTTTCCCTTAGGAAGAACCCTAATACGCGGCTGATTTACCTTCCTAGGGTTACTGTTAGGCTTAGGCCTAGGACTTTTAAAACCAGGAAGCCCTGGGCTCCAGGCACATGCAGCTGCGAAAGGCATCCCAAGAGGGCCGCAGAAGTGACACAACTTGGCTGCCACCACTGATATTTCCATGAGACCATCCCGAACCATAGGCTGATTTTCCTTCCTAGGGTTAAGGTTTGAGTTACGCCTAGGGTAAGGGTTCTATTAACCAGAAAGCCCTGAGTTCCAAGAACACAGCAGCTGCGAAGGACTACCCAAGAAGAGCGCAAAAGTACCACAACGTGCCTGCCTCCACAGCTTTTTCCTTGGGGACATGCCTAATTCCTGGCTGATTTGCCTTTCTCGTCTTAGGGTTGGGGTTCGGCCTAGGGCTAGGATTTTTTTAACTAGGAAGCCCTGAGTTCCAGGCTTACTTCATCTGCCAAAGGCATCCCAAAGGGAGTGCAGAAGTGCCACAACATGGCTGCTTTCACAGCTTTTCCCTTAGGAAGAACCCTAATACCCGGCAGATTTACCTTCCTAAGGTTACTGTTAGGCTTAGGCCTAGGAATTTTAAAACCAGGAAGCCCTGGGCTCCAGGCACACTGCAGCTGCGAAAGGCATCCCAAGGGGAGCGCAAATGTGACACAACTTGGCTGCCACCACTGATATTTCCATGAGACCATCCCGAACCATACGCTGATTTTCCTTCCTAGGGTTAAGGTTTGAGTTACGCCTAGGGTAAGGGTTCTATTAACCAGAAAGCCCTGAGTTCCAAGAACACAGCAGCTGCGAAGGACTACCCAAGAAGAGCGCAAAAGTACCACAACATGCCTGCCTCCACAGCTTTTTCCTTGGGGACATGCCTAATTCCTGGCTGATTTGCCTTTCTCGTCTTAGGGTTGGGGTTTGGCCTAGGGCTAGGATTTTTTTAACTAGGAAGCCCTGAGTTCCAGGCTTACTGCATCTGCCAAAGGCATCCCAAAGGGAGTGCAGAAGTGCCACAACATGGCTGCTTTCACGGCTTTTCCCTTAGGAAGAACCCTAATACGCGGCTGATTTACCTTCCTAGGGTTACTGTTAGGCTTAGGCCTAGGACTTTTAAAACCAGGAAGCCCTGGGCTCCAGGCACACTGCAGCTGCGAAAGGCATCCCAAGGGGAGCGCAAAAGTGACACAACTTGGCTGCCACCACTGATATTTCCATGAGACCATCCCGAACCATAGGCTGATTTTCCTTCCTAGGGTTAAGGTTTGAGTTACGCCTGGGGTAAGGGTTCTATTAACCAGAAAGCCCTGAGTTCCAAGAACACAGCAGCTGCGAAGGACTACCCAAGAAGAGCGCAAAAGTACCACAACATGCCTGCCTCCACAGCTTTTTCCTTGGGGACATGCCTAATTCCTGGCTGATTTGCCTTTCTCGTCTTAGGGTTGGGGTTCGGCCTAGGGCTAGGATATTTTTAACTATGAAGCCCTGAGTTCCAGGCTTACTGCATCTGCCAAAGGCATCCCAAAGGGTGTGCAAAGGTGCCACAACATGGCTGCTTTCACGGCTTTTCCCTTAGGAAGAACCCTAATACGCGGCTGATTTACCTTCCTAGGGTTACTGTTAGGCTTAGGCCTAGGACTTTTAAAACCAGGAAGCCCTGGGCTCCAGGCACATGCAGCTGTTAAAGGCATCCCAAGAGCACTGCAGAAGTGACACAACTTGGCTGCCTCTGCTGCTATTCTCATGGGACCATCCCGAACCATAGGCTGATTTTCCTTCCTAGGGTTAAGATTTGAGTTACGCCTAGGGTAAGGGTTCTATTAACCAGAAAGCCCTGAGTTCCAAGAACACAGCAGCTGTGAAGGACTAGCCAAGAAGAGCGCAAAAGTACCACAACATGCCTGCCTCCACAGCTTTTTCCTTGGGGACATGCCTAATTCCTGGCTGATTTGCCTTTCTCGTCTTAGGGTTGGGGTTCGGCCTAGGGCTAGGATTTTTAAAATCAGGAAGCCCTGAGTTCCAGGCACACTGGAGCTGTGAAAGGCATCCAAAAGGGAGTGCAAAAGTGCCACAACATGGTTGCTTTCACGGCTTTTTCCTTGGCAAGAAGCTTAACACCATGCTGATTTCCCTTCCCAGGGTTACTGTTAGGCTTAGGCCTAGGACTAGGATTTTTAAAACTAGGAAGCCCTTAGATCCAGGCACACTGCAGTTGTTCAAGGCATCCCAAGGGGAGTACAAAAGTGCAACAACATGGAAGCTTTCACAGCTTTTTCCTTGGCACCATCCCTATACCTAGGCTGTTTTATCTGCCTAGGGTTAGGGTTAGGGTTCAGGCTAGGGCTTGGAGTTTTTTAACCAGGAAGCCCTGAGTTCCAGGCTTACTTCATCTGCCAAAGGCATCCCAAAGGGAGTGCAGAAGTGCCACAACATGGCTGCTTTCACGGCTTTTCCCTTAGGAAGAACCCTAATACGCGGCTGATTTACCTTCCTAGGGTTACTGTTAGGCTTATGCCTAGGACTTTTAAAACCAGGAAGCCCTGGGCTCCAGGCACACTGCAGCTGCGAAAGTCATCCCAAGGGGAGAGCAAATGTGACACAACTTGGCTGCCACCACTGATATTTCCATGAGACCATCCCGAACCATACGCTGATTTTCCTTCCTAGGGTTAATGTTTGAGTTACGCCTAGGGTAAGGGTTCTATTAACCAGAAAGCCCTGAGTTCCAAGAACACAGCAGCTGCGAAGGACTTCCCAAGAAGAGCGCCAAAGTACCACAACATGCCTGCCTCCACAGCTTTTTCCTTGGGGACATGCCTAATTCCTGGCTGATTTGCCTTTCTCGTCTTAGGGTTGGGCTTTGGCCTAGGGCTAGGATTTTTTTAACTAGGAAGCCCTGAGTTCCAGGCTTACTGCATCTGCCAAAGGCATCCCAAAGGGAGTGCAGAAGTGCCACAACATGGCTGCTTTCACGGCTTTTCCCTTAGGAAGAACCCTAATACGCGGCTGATTTACCTTCCTAGGGTTACTGTTAGGCTTAGGCCTAGGACTTTTAAAACCAGGAAGCCCTGGGCTCCAGGCACATGCAGCTGTTAAAGGCATCCCAAGAGGGCCGCAGAAGTGACACAACTTGGCTGCCTCTGCTGCTATTCTCATGAGACCATCCTGAACCATAGTCTGATTTTCCTTCCTAGGGTTAAGGTTTGAGTTACGCCTAGGGTAAGAGTTCTATTAACCAGAAAGCCCTGAGTTCCAAGAACACAGCAGCTGCGAAGGACTACCCAAGAAGAGCGCAAAAGTACCACAACGTGCCTGCCTCCACAGCTTTTTCCTTGGGGACATGCCTAATTCCTGGCTGATTTGCCTTTCTCGTCTTAGGGTTGGGGTTCGGCCTAGGGCTAGGATTTTTTTAACTAGGAAGCCCTGAGTTCCAGGCTTACTTCATCTGCCAAAGGCATCCCAAAGGGAGTGCAGAAGTGCCACAACATGGCTGCTTTCACAGCTTTTCCCTTAGGAAGAACCCTAATACCCGGCAGATTTACCTTCCTAGGGTTACTGTTAGGCTTAGGCCTAGCAATTTTAAAACCAGGAAGCCCTGGGCTCCAGGCACATGCAGCTGCGAAAGGCATCCCAAGAGGACCGCAGAAGTGACACAACTTGGCTGCCACCACTGATATTTCCATGAGACCATCCCGAACCATAGGCTGATTTTCCTTCCTAGGGTTAAGGTTTGAGTTACGCCTAGGGTAAGGGTTCTATTAACCAGAAAGCCCTGAGTTCCAAGAACACAGCAGCTGCGAAGGACTAGCCAAGAAGAGCGCAAAAGTACCACAACATGCCTGCCTCCACAGCTTTTTCCTTGGAGACATGCCTAATTCCTGGCTGATTTGCCTTTCTCGTCTTAGGGTTGGGATTTGGCCTAGGGCGAGGATTTTTTTAACTACGAAGCCCTGGGTTCCAGGCACATGCAGCTGCGAAAGGTATCCCAATATGGCCGCAGAAGTGACACAACTTGGCTGCCTCTGCTGCTATTCTCATGAGAACATCCTGAACCATAGGCTGATTTTCCTTCCTAGGGTTAAGGTTTGAGTTACGCCTAGGGTAAGAGTTCTATTAACCAGAAAGACCTGAGTTCCAAGAACACAGCAGCTGCGAAGGACTAGCCAAGAAGAGCGCAAAAGTACCACAACATGCCTGCCTCCACAGCTTTTTCCTTGGGGACATGCCTAATTCCTGGCTGATTTGCCTTTCTCGTCTTAGGGTTGGGGTTCAGCCTAGGGCTAGGATATTTTTAACTAGGAAGCCCTGAGTTCCAGGCTTACTGCATCTGCCAAAGGCATCCCAAAGGGAGTGCAAAAGTGTCACAACATGGCTGCTTTCACGGCTTTTCCCTTAGGAAGAACCCTAATACGCGGCTGATTTACCTTCCTAGGGTTACTGTTAGGCTTAGGCCTAGGACTTTTAAAACCAGGAAGCCCTGGGCTCCAGGCACACTGCAGCTGCGAAAGGCATCCCAAGGGGAGCGCAAAAGTGACACAACTTGGCTGTCTCTGCTGCTATTCTCATGAGACCATCCCGAACCATAGGCTGATTTTCCTTCCTAGGGTTAAGGTTTGACTTACGCCTAGGGTAAGGGTTCTATTAACCAGAAAGCCCTGAGTTCCAAGAACACAGCAGCTGCAAAGGACTTCCCAAGAAGAGCGCAAAAGTACCACAACATGCCTGCCTCCACAGCTTTTTCCTTGGGGACATGCCTAATTCCTGGCTGATTTGCCTTTCTCGTCTTAGGGTTGGGGTTCAGCCTAGGGCTAGGATATTTTTAACTAGGAAGCCCTGAGTTCCAGGCTTACTTCATCTGCCAAAGGCATCCCAAAGGGAGTGCAAAAGTGCCACAACATGGCTGCTTTCACGGCTTTTCCCTTAGGAAGAACCCTAATACGCGGCTGATTTACCTTCCTAGGGTTACTGTTAGGCTTAGGCCTAGGACTTTTAAAACCAGGAAGCCCTGGGCTCCAGGCACACTGCAGCTGCGAAAGGCATCCCAAGGGGAGCGCAAAAGTGACACAACTTGGCTGCCACCACTGATATTTCCATGAGACCATCCCGAACCATAGTCTGATTTTCCTTCCTAGGGTTAAGGTTTGAGTTACGCCTGGGGTAAGGGTTCTATTAACCAGAAAGCCCTCAGTTCCAAGAACACAGCAGCTGCGAAGGACTAGCCAAGAAGAGCGCAAAAGTACCACAACATGCCTGCCTCCACAGCTTTTTCCTTGGGGACATGCCTAATTCCTGGCTGATTTGCCTTTCTCGTCTTAGGGTTGGGCTTTGGCCTAGGGCTAGGATTTTTTTAACTAGGAAGCCCTGAGTTCCAGGCTTACTTCATCTGCAAAAAGCATCCCAAAGGGAGTGCAGAAGTGCCACAACATGGGTGCTTTCACGGCTTTTCCCTTAGGAAGAACCCTAATACGCGGCTGATTTACCTTCCTAGGGTTACTGTTAGGCTTATGCCTACGACTTTTAAAACCAGGAAGCCCTGGGCTCCAGGCACATGCAGCTGTTAAAGGCATCCCATAAGGGCTGCAGAAGTGACACAACTTGGATGCCTCTGCTGCTATTCTCATGGGACCATCCCGAACCATACGCTGATTTTCCTTCCTAGGGTTAAGGTTTGAGTTACGCCTAGGGTAAGGGTTCTATTAACCAGAAAGCCCTGAGTTCCAAGAACACAGCAGCTGTGAAGGACTTCCCAAGAAGAGCGCAAAAGTACCACAACGTGCCTGCCTCCACAGCTTTTTCCTTGGGGACATGCCTAATTCCTGGCTGATTTGCCTTTCTCGTCTTAGGGTTGGGGTTCGGCCTAGGGCTAGGATTTTTTTAACTAGGAAGCCCTGAGTTCCAGGCTTACTGCATCTGCCAAAGGCATCCCAAAGGGAGTGCAGAAGTGCCACAACATGGCTGCTTTCACGGCTTTTCCCTTAGGAAGAACCCTAATACCCGGCTGATTTACCTTCCTAGGGTTACTGTTAGGCTTATGCCTAGGACTTTTAAAACCAGGAAGCCCTGGGCTCCAGGCACATGCAGCTGCGAAAGGCATCCCAAGAGGGCCGCAGAAGTGACACAACTTGGCTGCCTCTGCTGCTATTCTCATGAGACCATCCTGAACCATAGTCTGATTTTCCTTCCTAGGGTTAAGGTTTGAGTTACGCCTAGGGTAAGAGTTCTATTAACCAGAAAGCCCTGAGTTCCAAGAACACAGCAGCTGCGAAGGACTACCCAAGAAGAGCGCAAAAGTACCACAACGTGCCTTCCTCCACAGCTTTTTCCTTGGGGACATGCCTAATTCCTGGCTGATTTGCCTTTCTCGTCTTAGGGTTGGGGTTCGGCCTAGGGCTAGGATTTTTTTAACTAGGAAGCCCTGAGTTCCAGGCTTACTTCATCTGCCAAAGGCATCCCAAAGGGAGTGCAGAAGTGCCACAACATGGCTGCTTTCACAGCTTTTCCCTTAGGAAGAACCCTAATACGCGGCTGATTTACCTTCCTAGGGTTACTGTTAGGCTTATGCCTACGACTTTTAAAACCAGGAAGCCCTGGGCTCCAGGCACATGCAGCTGTTAAAGGCATCCCAAGAGGGCTGCAGAAGTGACACAACTTGGATGCCTCTGCTGCTATTCTCATGGGACCATCCCGAACCATACGCTGATTTTCCTTCCTAGGGTTAAGTTTTGAGTTACGCCTAGGGTAAGGGTTCTATTAACCAGAAAGCCCTGAGTTCCAAGAACACAGCAGCTGTGAAGGACTTCCCAAGAAGAGCGCAAAAGTACCACAACATGCCTGCCTCCACAGCTTTTTCCTTGGGGACATGCCTAATTCCTGGCTGATTTGCCTTTCTCCTCTTAGGGTTGGGGTTCGGCCTAGGGCTAGGATTTTTAAAATCAGGAAGCCCTGAGTTCCAGGCACACTGGAGCTGTGAAAGGCATCCAAAAGGGAGTGCAAAAGTGCCACAACATGGTTGCTTTCACGGCTTTTTCCTTGGCAAGAAGCTTAACACCAGGCTGATTTCCCTTCCGAGGGTTACTGTTAGGCTTAGGACTAGGACTAGGATTTTTAAAACTAGGAAGCCCTTAGATCCAGGCACACTGCAGCTGTTCAAGGCATCCCAAGGGGAGTACAAAAGTGCAACAACATGGCAGCTTTCACAGCTTTTTCCTTGGCACCATCCCTATACCTAGGCTGTTTTATCTGCCTAGGGTTAGGGTTAGGGTTCAGCCTAGGGCTTGGAGTTTTTTAACCAGGAAGCCCTGAGTTCCAGGCTTACTGCATCTGCCAAAGGCATCCCAAAGGGAGTGCAAAAGTGCCACAAGATGGCTGCTTTCACAGCTTTTCCCTTAGGAAGAACCCTAATACGCGGCTGATTTACCTTCCTAGGGTTACTGTTAGGCTTAGGCCTAGGACTTTTAAAACCAGGAAGCCCTGGGCTCCAGGCACACTGCAGCTGCGAAAGGCATCCCAAGGGGAGCGCAAAAGTGACACAACTTGGCTGCCACCACTGATATTTCCATGAGACCATCCCGAACCATAGGCTGATTTTCCTTCCTAGGGTTAAGGTTTGAGTTACGCCTAGGGTAAGGGTTCTATTAACCAGAAAGCCCTGAGTTCCAAGAACACAGCAGCTGTGAAGGACTACCCAAGAAGAGCGCAAAAGTACCACAACATGCCTGCCTCCACAGCTTTTTCCTTGGGGACATGCCTAATTCCTGGCTGATTTGCCTTTCTCGTCTTAGGGTTGGGGTTCGGCCTAGGGCTAGGATTTTTTTAACTAGGAAGCCCTGAGTTCCAGGCTTACTGCATCTGCCAAAGGCATCCCAAAGGGAGTGCAGAAGTGCCACAACATGGCTGCTTTCACGGCTTTTCCCTTAGGAAGAACCCAAATACGCGGCTGATTTACCTTCCTAGGGTTACTGTTAGGCTTAGGCCTAGGACTTTTAAAACCAGGAAGCCCTGGGCTCCAGGCACACTGCAGCTGCGAAAGGCATCCCAAGGGGAGCGCAAAAGTGACACAACTTGGCTGCCACCACTGATATTTCCATGAGACCATCCCGAACCATAGGCTGATTTTCCTTCCTAGGGTTAAGGTTTGAGTTACGCCTAGGGTAAGGGTTCTATTAACCAGAAAGCCCTGAGTTCCAAGAACACAGCAGCTGTGAAGGACTACCCAAGAAGAGCGCAAAAGTACCACAACATGCCTGCCTCCACAGCTTTTTCCTTGGGGACATGCCTAATTCCTGGCTGATTTGCTTTTCTCGTCTTAGGGTTGGGGTTCGGCCTAGGGCTAGGATTTTTTTAACTAGGAAGCCCTGAGTTCCAGGCTTACTGCATCTGCCAAAGGCATCCCAAAGGGAGTGCAGAAGTGCCACAACATGGCTGCTTTCACGGCTTTTCCCTTAGGAAGAACCCTAATACGCGGCTGATTTACCTTCCTAGGGTTACTGTTAGGCTTAGGCCTAGGACTTTTAAAACCAGGAAGCCCTGGGCTCCAGGCACACTGCAGCTGCGAAAGGCATCCCAAGGGGAGCGCAAAAGTGACACAACTTGGCTGCCACCACTGATATTTCCATGAGACCATCCCGAACCATAGGCTGATTTTCCTTCCTAGGGTTAAGGTTTGAGTTACGCCTGGGGTAAGGGTTCTATTAACCAGAAAGCCCTGAGTTCCAAGAACACAGCAGCTGCGAAGGACTAGCCAAGAAGAGCGCAAAAGTACCACAACATGCCTGCCTCCACAGCTTTTTCCTTGGGGACATGCCTAATTCCTGGCTGATTTGCCTTTCTCGTCTTAGGGTTGGGGTTCGGCCTATGGCTGGGATTTTTTTAACTAGGAAGCCCTGAGTTCCAGGCTTACTGCATCTGCCAAAGGCATCCCAAAGGGAGTGCAGAAGTGCCACAACATGGCTGCTTTCACGGCTTTTCCCTTAGGAAGAACCCTAATACCCGGCTGATTTACCTTCCTAGGGTTACTGTTAGGCTTATGCCTAGGACTTTTAAAACCAGGAAGCCCTGGGCTCCAGGCACATGCAGCTGCGAAAGGCATCCCAAGAGGGCCGCAGAAGTGACACAACTTGGCTGCCTCTGCTTCTATTCTCATGAGACCATCCTGAACCATAGGCTGATTTTCCTTCCTAGGGTTAAGGTTTGAGTTACGCCTAGGGAAAGAGTTCTATTAACCAGAAAGCCCTGAGTTCCAAGAACACAGCAGCTGCGAAGGACTACCCAAGAAGAGCGCAAAAGTACCACAACGTGCCTGCCTCCCCAGCTTTTTCCTTGGGGACATGCCTAATTCCTGGCTGATTTGCCTTTCTCGTCTTAGGGTTGGGGTTCGGCCTAGGGCTAGGGTATTTTTAACTAGGAAGCCCTGAGTTCCAGGCTTACTTCATCTGCCAAAGGCATCCCAAAGGGTGTGCAAAAGTGCCACAACATGGCTGCTTTCACGGCTTTTCCCTTAGGAAGAACCCTAATACCCGGCTGATTTACCTTCCTAGGGTTACTGTTAGGCTTAGGCCTAGGACTTTTAAAACCAGGAAGCCCTGGTCTCCAGGCACACTGCAGCTGCGAAAGGCATCCCAAGGGGTGCGCAAAAGTGACACAACTTGGCTGCCACCACTGATATTTCCATGAGACCATCCCGAACCATAGGCTGATTTTCCTTCCTAGGGTTAAGGTTTGAGTTACGCCTGGGGTAAGGGTTCTATTAACCAGAAAGCCCTGAGTTCCAAGAACACAGCAGCTGCGAAGGACTACCCAAGAAGAGCGCAAAAGTACCACAACATGCCTGCCTCCACAGCTTTTTCCTTGGGGACATGCCTAATTCCTGGCTGATTTGCCTTTCTCGTCTTAGGGTTGGGGTTCGGCCTAGGGCTAGGATTTTTAAAATCAGGAAGCCCTGAGTTCCAGGCACACTGGAGCTGTGAAAGGCATCCAAAAGGGAGTGCAAAAGTGCCACAACATGGTTGCTTTCACGGCTTTTTCCTTGGCAAGAAGCTTAACACCAGGCTGATTTCCCTTCCCAGGGTTACAGTTAGGCTTAGGCCTAGGGCTCGGAATTTTAAAACTAGGAAGCCCTTAGCTCTAGGCACACTGCAGCTGTTCAAGGCATCCCAAGGGGAGTACAAAAGTGCAACAACATGGCAGCTTTCACAGCTTTTTCCTTGGCACCATCCCTATACATAGGCTGTTTTATCTGCCTAGGGTAAGGGTTAGGGTTCAGCCTAGGGCTTGGAGATTTTTAACCAGGAAGCCCTGAGTTCCAGGCTTACTGCATCTGCCAAAGGCATCCCAAAGGGAGTGCAAAAGTGCCACAACATGGCTGCTTTCACGGCTTTTCCCTTAGGAAGAGCCCTTATACCCGGCTGATTTACCTTCCTAGGGTTACTGTTAGGCTTAGGCCTAGGACTTTTAAAACCAGGAAGCCCTGGGCTCCAGGCACACTGCAGCTGCGAAAGGCATCCCAAGGGGAGCGCAAAAGTGACACAACTTGGCTGTCTCTGCTGCTATTCTCATGAGACCATCCCGAACCATAGGCTGATTTTCCTTCCTAGGGTTAAGGTTTGACTTACGCCTAGGGTAAGGGTTCTATTAACCAGAAAGCCCTGAGTTCCAAGAACACAGCAGCTGCGAAGGACTAGCCAAGAAGAGCGCAAAAGTACCACAACATGCCTGCCTCCACAGCTTTTTCCTTGGGGACATGCCTAATTCCTGGCTGATTTGCCTTTCTCGTCTTAGGGTTGGGGTTCGGCCTAGGGCTAGGAGTTTTTTAACCAGGAAGCCCTGAGTTCCAGGCTTACTGCATCTGCCAAAGGCATCCCAAAGGGAGTGCAGAAGTGCCACAACATGGCTGCTTTCACGGCTTTTCCCTTAGGAAGAACCCTAATACCCGGCTGATTTACCTTCCTAGGGTTACTGTTAGGCTTAGGCCTAGGACTTTTAAAACCAGGAAGCCCTGGGCTCCAGGCACACTGCAGCTGCGAAAGGCATCCCAAGGGGAGCGCAAAAGTGACACAACTTGGCTGCCACCACTGATATTTCCATGAGACCATCCCGAACCATAGGCTGATTTTCCTTCCTAGGGTTAAGGTTTGAGTTATGCCTGGGGTAAGGGTTCTATTAACCAGAAAGCCCTGAGTTCCAAGAACACAGCAGCTGCGAAGGACTACCCAAGAAGAGCGCAAAAGTACCACAACATGCCTGCCTCCACAGCTTTTTCCTTGGGGACATGCCTGATTCCTGGCTGATTTGCCTTTCTCGTCTTAGGGTTGGGGTTCGGCCTAGGGCTAGGTTTTTTTTAACTAGGAAGCCCTGAGTTCCAGGCTTATTTCATCTGCAAAAAGCATCCCAAAGGGAGTGCAGAAGTGCCACAACATGGCTGCTTTCACGGCTTTTCCCTTAGGAAGAACCCTAATACCCGGCTGATTTACCTTCCTAGGGTTACTGTTAGGCTTATGCCTAGGACTTTTAAAACCAGGAAGCCCTGGGCTCCAGGCACATGCAGCTGCGAAAGGCATCCCAAGAGGGCCGCAGAAGTGACACAACTTGGCTGCCTCTGCTTCTATTCTCATGAGACCATCCTGAACCATAGGCTGATTTTCCTTCCTAGGGTTAAGGTTTGAGTTACGCCTAGGGAAAGAGTTCTATTAACCAGAAAGCCCTGAGTTCCAAGAACACAGCAGCTGCGAAGGACTACCCAAGAAGAGTGCAAAAGTACCACAACGTGCCTGCCTCCCCAGCTTTTTCCTTGGGGACATGCCTAATTCCTGGCTGATTTGCCTTTCTCGTCTTAGGGTTGGGGTTCGGCCTAGGGCTAGGGTATTTTTAACTAGGAAGCCCTGATTTCCAGGCTTACTTCATCTGCCAAAGGCATCCCAAAGGGAGTGCAAAAGTGCCACAACATGGCTGCTTTCATGGCTTTTCCCTTAGGAAGAACCCTAATACCCGGCTGATTTACCTTCCTAGGGTTACTGTTAGGCTTAGGCCTAGGACTTTTAAAACCAGGAAGCCGTGGGCTCCAGGCACATGCAGCTGTTAAAGGCATCCCAAGAGGGCCGCAGAAGTGACACAACTTGGCTGCCTCTGCTGCTATTCTCATGAGACCATCCCGAACCATAGGCTGATTTTCCTTCCTAGGGTTAAGGTTTGAGTTACGCCTAGGGTAAGAGTTCTATTAACGAGAAAGCCCTGAGTTCCAAGAACACAGCAGCTGTGAAGGACTTCCCAAGAAGAGTGCAAAAGTACCACAACATGCCTGCCTCCACAGCTTTTTCCTTGGGGACATGCCTAATTCCTGGCTGATTTGCCTTTCTCGTCTTAGGGTTGGGGTTCGGCCTAGGGCTAGGATTTTTTTAACTAGGAAGCCCTGAGTTCCAGGCTTACTTCATCTGCCAAAGGCATCCAAAAAGGAGTGCAAAAGTGCCACAACATGGTTGCTTTCACGGCTTTTTCCTTGGCAAGAAGCTTAACACCAGGCTGATTTCCCTTCCCAGGGTTACTGTTAGGCTTAGGCCTAAGGCTAGGAATTTAAAACTAGGAAGCCCTTAGATCCAGGCACACTGCAGCTGTTCAAGGCATCCCAAGGGGAGTACAAAAGTGCAACAACATGGCAGCTTTCACAGCTTTTTCCGTGGCACCATCCCTATACCTAGGCTGTTTTATCTGCCTAGGGTAAGGGTTAGGGTTCAGTCTAGGGCTTGGAGTTTTTTAACCAGGAAGCCCTGAGTTCCAGGCTTACTGCATCTGCCAAAGGCATCCCAAAGGGAGTGCAAAAGTGCCACAACATGGCTGCTTTCACAGCTTTTCCCTTCGGAAGAACCCTAATACCCGGCAGATTTACCTTCCTAGGGTTACTGTTAGGCTTAGTCCTAGGACATTTAAAACCAGGAAGCCCTGGGCTCCAGGCACATGCAGCTGCGAAAGGCATCCCAAGAGGGCCGCAGAAGTGACACAACTTGGCTGCCTCTGCTTCTATTCTCATGAGACCATCCTGAACCATAGGCTGATTTTCCTTCCTAGGGTTAAGGTTTGAGTTACGCCTGGGGTAAGGGTTCTATTAACCAGAAAGCCCTGAGTTCCAAGAACACAGCAGCTGCGAAGGACTACCCAAGAAGAGCGCAAAAGTACCACAACGTGCCTGCCTCCACAGCTTTTTCCTTGGGGACATGCCTAATTCCTGGCTGATTTGCCTTTCTCGTCTTAGGGTTGGGGTTCGGCCTAGGGCTAGGATTTTTAAAATCAGGAAGCCCTGAGTTCCAGGCACACTGGAGCTGTGAAAGGCATCCAAAAGGGAGTGCAAAAGTGCCACAACA
The DNA here is from genome assembly GCA_036010785.1 of Ammospiza maritima maritima. NCBI lineage: Eukaryota > Metazoa > Chordata > Aves > Passeriformes > Passerellidae > Ammospiza > Ammospiza maritima. Next base: position 1,471,731 of record JAYKTQ010000420.1, read on the forward strand.
TGGTTGCTTTCACGGTTTTTCCTTGGCAAAAAGCTTAACACCAGGCTGATTTCCCTTCCCAGGGTTACAGTTAGGCTTAGGCCTAGGGCTAGGATTTTTAAAACTAGGAAGCCCTTAGATCCAGGCACACTGCAGCTGTTCAAGGCATCCCAAGGGGAGTACAAAAGTGCAACAACATGGCAGCTTTCACAGCTTTTTCCTTGGCACCATCCCTATACCTAGGCTGTTTTATCTGCCTAGGGTTAGGGTTAGGGTTCAGCCTAGGGCTTGGAGTTTTTTAACCAGGAAGCCCTGAGTTCCAGGCTTACTGCATCTGCCAAAGGCATCCCAAAGGGAGTGCAGAAGTGCCACAACATGGCTGCTTTCACGGCTTTTCCCTTAGGAAGAACCCTAATACGCGGCTGATTTACCTTCCTAGGGTTACTGTTAGGCTTAGGCCTAGGACTTTTAAAACCAGGAAGCCCTGGGCTCCAGGCACACTGCAGCTGCGAAAGGCATCCCAAGGGGATCGCAAAAGTGACACAACTTGGCTGCCACCACTGATATTTCCATGAGACCATCCCGAACCATAGGCTGATTTTCCTTCCTAGGGTTAAGGTTTGAGTTACGCCTGGGGTAAGGGTTCTATTAACCAGAAAGCCCTGAGTTCCAAGAACACAGCAGCTGCGAAGGACTAGCCAAGAAGAGCGCAAAACTACCACAACATGCCTGCCTCCACAGCTTTTTCCTTGGGGACATGCCTAATTCCTGGCTGATTTGCCTTTCTCGTCTTAGGGTTGGGGTTCGGCCTAGGGCTAGGATTTTTTTAACTAGGAAGCCCTGAGTTCCAGGCTTACTGCATCTGCCAAAGGCATCCCAAAGGGAGTGCAGAAGTGCCACAACATGGCTGCTTTCACGGCTTTTCCCTTAGGAAGAACCCTAATACCCGGCTGATTTACCTTCCTAGGGTTACTGTTAGGCTTATGCCTAGGACTTTTAAAACCAGGAAGCCCTGGGCTCCAGGCACATGCAGCTGCGAAAGGCATCCTAAGAGGGCCGCAGAAGTGACACAACTTGGCTGCCTCTGCTTCTATTCTCATGAGACCATCCTGAACCATAGGCTGATTTTCCTTCCTAGGGTTAAGGTTCGAGTTACGCCTAGGGTAACAGTTCTATTAACCAGAAAGCCCTGAGTTCCAAGAACACAGCAGCTGCGAAGGACTACCCAAGAAGAGCGCAAAAGTACCACAACATGCCTGCCTCCACAGCTTTTTCCTTGGGGACATGCCTAATTCCTGGCTGATTTGCCTTTCTCGTCTTAGGGTTGGGGTTCGGCCTAGGGCTAGGATTTTTTTAACTAGGAAGCCCTGAGTTCCAGGCTTACTGCATCTGCCAAAGGCATCCCAAAGGGAGTGCAGAAGTGCCACAACATGGCTGCTTTCACGGCTTTTCCCTTAGGAAGAACCCTAATACGCGGCTGATTTACCTTCCTAGGGTTACTGTTAGGCTTAGGCCTAGGACTTTTAAAACCAGGAAGCCCTGGGCTCCAGGCACACTGCAGCTGCAAAAGGCATCCCAAGGGGAGCGCAAAAGTGACACAACTTGGCTGCCACCACTGATATTTCCATGAGACCATCCCGAACCATAGGCTGATTTTCCTTCCTAGGGTTAAGGTTTGAGTAACGCCTGGGGTAAGGGTTCTATTAACCAGAAAGCCCTGAGTTCCAAGAACACAGCAGCTGCGAAGGACTAGCCAAGAAGAGCGCAAAAGTACCACAACATGCCTGCCTCCACAGCTTTTTCCTTGGGGACATGCCTAATTCCTGGCTGATTTGCCTTTCTCCTCTTAGGGTTGGGGTTCGGCCTAGGGCTAGGATTTTTAAAATCAGGAAGCCCTGAGTTCCAGGCACACTGGAGCTGTGAAAGGCATCCAAAAGGGAGTGCAAAAGTGCCACAACATGGTTGCTTTCACGGCTTTTTCCTTGGCAAGAAGCTTAACACCAGGCTGATTTCCCTTCCGAGGGTTACTGTTAGGCTTAGGACTAGGACTAGGATTTTTAAAACTAGGAAGCCCTTAGATCCAGGCACACTGCAGCTGTTCAAGGCATCCCAAGGGGAGTACAAAAGTGCAACAACATGGCAGCTTTCACAGCTTTTTCCTTGGCACCATCCCTATACCTAGGCTGTTTTATCTGCCTAGGGTTAGGGTTAGGGTTCAGCCTAGGGCTTGGAGTTTTTTAACCAGGAAGCCCTGAGTTCCAGGCTTACTGCATCTGCCAAAGGCATCCCAAAGGGAGTGCAAAAGTGCCACAAGATGGCTGCTTTCACAGCTTTTCCCTTAGGAAGAACCCTAATACGCGGCTGATTTACCTTCCTAGGGTTACTGTTAGGCTTAGGCCTAGGACTTTTAAAACCAGGAAGCCCTGGGCTCCAGGCACACTGCAGCTGCGAAAGGCATCCCAAGGGGAGCGCAAAAGTGACACAACTTGGCTGCCACCACTGATATTTCCATGAGACCATCCCGAACCATAGGCTGATTTTCCTTCCTAGGGTTAAGGTTTGAGTTACGCCTAGGGTAAGGGTTCTATTAACCAGAAAGCCCTGAGTTCCAAGAACACAGCAGCTGTGAAGGACTACCCAAGAAGAGCGCAAAAGTACCACAACATGCCTGCCTCCACAGCTTTTTCCTTGGGGACATGCCTAATTCCTGGCTGATTTGCCTTTCTCGTCTTAGGGTTGGGGTTCGGCCTAGGGCTAGGATTTTTTTAACTAGGAAGCCCTGAGTTCCAGGCTTACTGCATCTGCCAAAGGCATCCCAAAGGGAGTGCAGAAGTGCCACAACATGGCTGCTTTCACGGCTTTTCCCTTAGGAAGAACCCTAATACCCAGCTGATTTACCTTCCTAGGGTTACTGTTAGGCTTAGGCCTAGGACTTTTAAAACCAGGAAGCCCTGGGCTCCAGGCACACTGCAGCTGCGAAAGGCATCCCAAGGGGAGCGCAAAAGTGACACAACTTGGCTGCCACCACTGATATTTCCATGAGACCATCCCGAACCATAGGCTGATTTTCCTTCCTAGGGTTAAGGTTTGAGTTACGCCTAGGGTAAGGGTTCTATTAACCAGAAAGCCCTGAGTTCCAAGAACACAGCAGCTGTGAAGGACTACCCAAGAAGAGCGCAAAAGTACCACAACATGCCTGCCTCCACAGCTTTTTCCTTGGGGACATGCCTAATTCCTGGCTGATTTGCTTTTCTCGTCTTAGGGTTGGGGTTCGGCCTAGGGCTAGGATTTTTTTAACTAGGAAGCCCTGAGTTCCAGGCTTACTGCATCTGCCAAAGGCATCCCAAAGGGAGTGCAGAAGTGCCACAACATGGCTGCTTTCACGGCTTTTCCCTTAGGAAGAACCCTAATACGCGGCTGATTTACCTTCCTAGGGTTACTGTTAGGCTTAGGCCTAGGACTTTTAAAACCAGGAAGCCCTGGGCTCCAGGCACACTGCAGCTGCGAAAGGCATCCCAAGGGGAGCGCAAAAGTGACACAACTTGGCTGCCACCACTGATATTTCCATGAGACCATCCCGAACCATAGGCTGATTTTCCTTCCTAGGGTTAAGGTTTGAGATACGCCTGGGGTAAGGGTTCTATTAACCAGAAAGCCCTGAGTTCCAAGAACACAGCAGCTGCGAAGGACTACCCAAGAAGAGCGCAAAAGTACCACAACATGCCTGCCTCCACAGCTTTTTCCTTGGGGACATGCCTAATTCCTGGCTGATTTGCCTTTCTCGTCTTAGGGTTGGGGTTCGGCCTATGGCTGGGATTTTTTTAACTAGGAAGCCCTGAGTTCCAGGCTTACTGCATCTGCCAAAGGCATCCCAAAGGGAGTGCAGAAGTGCCACAACATGGCTGCTTTCACGGCTTTTCCCTTAGGAAGAACCCTAATACCCGGCTGATTTACCTTCCTAGGGTTACTGTTAGGCTTATGCCTAGGACTTTTAAAACCAGGAAGCCCTGGGCTCCAGGCACATGCAGCTGCGAAAGGCATCCCAAGAGGGCCGCAGAAGTGACACAACTTGGCTGCCTCTGCTTCTATTCTCATGAGACCATCCTGAACCATAGGCTGATTTTCCTTCCTAGGGTTAAGGTTTGAGTTACGCCTAGGGAAAGAGTTCTATTAACCAGAAAGCCCTGAGTTCCAAGAACACAGCAGCTGCGAAGGACTACCCAAGAAGAGCGCAAAAGTACCACAACGTGCCTGCCTCCCCAGCTTTTTCCTTGGGGACATGCCTAATTCCTGGCTGATTTGCCTTTCTCGTCTTAGGGTTGGGGTTCGGCCTAGGGCTAGGGTATTTTTAACTAGGAAGCCCTGAGTTCCAGGCTTACTTCATCTGCCAAAGGCATCCCAAAGGGTGTGCAAAAGTGCCACAACATGGCTGCTTTCACGGCTTTTCCCTTAGGAAGAACCCTAATACCCGGCTGATTTACCTTCCTAGGGTTACTGTTAGGCTTAGGCCTAGGACTTTTAAAACCAGGAAGCCCTGGTCTCCAGGCACACTGCAGCTGCGAAAGGCATCCCAAGGGGTGCGCAAAAGTGACACAACTTGGCTGCCACCACTGATATTTCCATGAGACCATCCCGAACCATAGGCTGATTTTCCTTCCTAGGGTTAAGGTTTGAGTTACGCCTGGGGTAAGGGTTCTATTAACCAGAAAGCCCTGAGTTCCAAGAACACAGCAGCTGCGAAGGACTACCCAAGAAGAGCGCAAAAGTACCACAACATGCCTGCCTCCACAGCTTTTTCCTTGGGGACATGCCTAATTCCTGGCTGATTTGCCTTTCTCGTCTTAGGGTTGGGGTTCGGCCTAGGGCTAGGATTTTTAAAATCAGGAAGCCCTGAGTTCCAGGCACACTGGAGCTGTGAAAGGCATCCAAAAGGGAGTGCAAAAGTGCCACAACATGGTTGCTTTCACGGCTTTTTCCTTGGCAAGAAGCTTAACACCAGGCTGATTTCCCTTCCCAGGGTTACAGTTAGGCTTAGGCCTAGGGCTCGGAATTTTAAAACTAGGAAGCCCTTAGCTCTAGGCACACTGCAGCTGTTCAAGGCATCCCAAGGGGAGTACAAAAGTGCAACAACATGGCAGCTTTCACAGCTTTTTCCTTGGCACCATCCCTATACATAGGCTGTTTTATCTGCCTAGGGTAAGGGTTAGGGTTCAGCCTAGGGCTTGGAGATTTTTAACCAGGAAGCCCTGAGTTCCAGGCTTACTGCATCTGCCAAAGGCATCCCAAAGGGAGTGCAAAAGTGCCACAACATGGCTGCTTTCACGGCTTTTCCCTTAGGAAGAGCCCTTATACCCGGCTGATTTACCTTCCTAGGGTTACTGTTAGGCTTAGGCCTAGGACTTTTAAAACCAGGAAGCCCTGGGCTCCAGGCACACTGCAGCTGCGAAAGGCATCCCAAGGGGAGCGCAAAAGTGACACAACTTGGCTGTCTCTGCTGCTATTCTCATGAGACCATCCCGAACCATAGGCTGATTTTCCTTCCTAGGGTTAAGGTTTGACTTACGCCTAGGGTAAGGGTTCTATTAACCAGAAAGCCCTGAGTTCCAAGAACACAGCAGCTGCGAAGGACTAGCCAAGAAGAGCGCAAAAGTACCACAACATGCCTGCCTCCACAGCTTTTTCCTTGGGGACATGCCTAATTCCTGGCTGATTTGCCTTTCTCGTCTTAGGGTTGGGGTTCGGCCTAGGGCTAGGAGTTTTTTAACCAGGAAGCCCTGAGTTCCAGGCTTACTGCATCTGCCAAAGGCATCCCAAAGGGAGTGCAGAAGTGCCACAACATGGCTGCTTTCACGGCTTTTCCCTTAGGAAGAACCCTAATACCCGGCTGATTTACCTTCCTAGGGTTACTGTTAGGCTTAGGCCTAGGACTTTTAAAACCAGGAAGCCCTGGGCTCCAGGCACACTGCAGCTGCGAAAGGCATCCCAAGGGGAGCGCAAAAGTGACACAACTTGGCTGCCACCACTGATATTTCCATGAGACCATCCCGAACCATAGGCTGATTTTCCTTCCTAGGGTTAAGGTTTGAGTTATGCCTGGGGTAAGGGTTCTATTAACCAGAAAGCCCTGAGTTCCAAGAACACAGCAGCTGCGAAGGACTACCCAAGAAGAGCGCAAAAGTACCACAACATGCCTGCCTCCACAGCTTTTTCCTTGGGGACATGCCTGATTCCTGGCTGATTTGCCTTTCTCGTCTTAGGGTTGGGGTTCGGCCTAGGGCTAGGTTTTTTTTAACTAGGAAGCCCTGAGTTCCAGGCTTATTTCATCTGCAAAAAGCATCCCAAAGGGAGTGCAGAAGTGCCACAACATGGCTGCTTTCACGGCTTTTCCCTTAGGAAGAACCCTAATACCCGGCTGATTTACCTTCCTAGGGTTACTGTTAGGCTTATGCCTAGGACTTTTAAAACCAGGAAGCCCTGGGCTCCAGGCACATGCAGCTGCGAAAGGCATCCCAAGAGGGCCGCAGAAGTGACACAACTTGGCTGCCTCTGCTTCTATTCTCATGAGACCATCCTGAACCATAGGCTGATTTTCCTTCCTAGGGTTAAGGTTTGAGTTACGCCTAGGGAAAGAGTTCTATTAACCAGAAAGCCCTGAGTTCCAAGAACACAGCAGCTGCGAAGGACTACCCAAGAAGAGTGCAAAAGTACCACAACGTGCCTGCCTCCCCAGCTTTTTCCTTGGGGACATGCCTAATTCCTGGCTGATTTGCCTTTCTCGTCTTAGGGTTGGGGTTCGGCCTAGGGCTAGGGTATTTTTAACTAGGAAGCCCTGAGTTCCAGGCTTACTTCATCTGCCAAAGGCATCCCAAAGGGAGTGCAAAAGTGCCACAACATGGCTGCTTTCATGGCTTTTCCCTTAGGAAGAACCCTAATACCCGGCTGATTTACCTTCCTAGGGTTACTGTTAGGCTTAGGCCTAGGACTTTTAAAACCAGGAAGCCGTGGGCTCCAGGCACATGCAGCTGTTAAAGGCATCCCAAGAGGGCCGCAGAAGTGACACAACTTGGCTGCCTCTGCTGCTATTCTCATGAGACCATCCCGAACCATAGGCTGATTTTCCTTCCTAGGGTTAAGGTTTGAGTTACGCCTAGGGTAAGAGTTCTATTAACGAGAAAGCCCTGAGTTCCAAGAACACAGCAGCTGTGAAGGACTTCCCAAGAAGAGTGCAAAAGTACCACAACATGCCTGCCTCCACAGCTTTTTCCTTGGGGACATGCCTAATTCCTGGCTGATTTGCCTTTCTCGTCTTAGGGTTGGGGTTCGGCCTAGGGCTAGGATTTTTTTAACTAGGAAGCCCTGAGTTCCAGGCTTACTTCATCTGCCAAAGGCATCCAAAAAGGAGTGCAAAAGTGCCACAACATGGTTGCTTTCACGGCTTTTTCCTTGGCAAGAAGCTTAACACCAGGCTGATTTCCCTTCCCAGGGTTACTGTTAGGCTTAGGCCTAGGGCTAGGAATTTAAAACTAGGAAGCCCTTAGATCCAGGCACACTGCAGCTGTTCAAGGCATCCCAAGGGGAGTACAAAAGTGCAACAACATGGCAGCTTTCACAGCTTTTTCCTTGGCACCATCCCTATACCTAGGCTGTTTTATCTGCCTAGGGTAAGGGTTAGGGTTCAGTCTAGGGCTTGGAGTTTTTTAACCAGGAAGCCCTGAGTTCCAGGCTTACTGCATCTGCCAAAGGCATCCCAAAGGGAGTGCAAAAGTGCCACAACATGGCTGCTTTCACAGCTTTTCCCTTCGGAAGAACCCTAATACCCGGCAGATTTACCTTCCTAGGGTTACTGTTAGGCTTAGGCCTAGGACTTTTAAAACCAGGAAGCCCTGGGCTCCAGGCACATGCAGCTGCGAAAGGCATCCCAAGAGGGCCGCAGAAGTGACACAACTTGGCTGCCTCTGCTTCTATTCTCATGAGACCATCCTGAACCATAGGCTGATTTTCCTTCCTAGGGTTAAGGTTTGAGTTACGCCTGGGGTAAGGGTTCTATTAACCAGAAAGCCCTGAGTTCCAAGAACACAGCAGCTGCGAAGGACTACCCAAGAAGAGCGCAAAAGTACCACAACGTGCCTGCCTCCACAGCTTTTTCCTTGGGGACATGCCTAATTCCTGGCTGATTTGCCTTTCTCGTCTTAGGGTTGGGGTTCGGCCTAGGGCTAGGATTTTTAAAATCAGGAAGCCCTGAGTTCCAGGCACACTGGAGCTGTGAAAGGCATCCAAAAGGGAGTGCAAAAGTGCCACAACATGGTTGCTTTCACGGCTTTTTCCTTGGCAAAAAGCTTAACACCAGGCTGATTTCCCTTCCCAGGGTTACAGTTAGGCTTAGGCCTAGGGCTAGGATTTTTAAAACTAGGAAGCCCTTAGATCCAGGCACACTGCAGCTGTTCAAGGCATCCCAAGGGGAGTACAAAAGTGCAACAACATGGCAGCTTTCACAGCTTTTTCCTTGGCACCATCCCTATACCTAGGCTGTTTTATCTGCCTAGGGTTAGGGTTAGGGTTCAGCCTAGGGCTTGGAGTTTTTTAACCAGGAAGCCCTGAGTTCCAGGCTTACTGCATCTGCCAAAGGCATCCCAAAGGGAGTGCAGAAGTGCCACAACATGGCTGCTTTCACGGCTTTTCCCTTAGGAAGAACCCTAATACGCGGCTGATTTACCTTCCTAGGGTTACTGTTAGGCTTAGGCCTAGGACTTTTAAAACCAGGAAGCCCTGGGCTCCAGGCACACTGCAGCTGCGAAAGGCATCCCAAGGGGATCGCAAAAGTGACACAACTTGGCTGCCACCACTGATATTTCCATGAGACCATCCCGAACCATAGGCTGATTTTCCTTCCTAGGGTTAAGGTTTGAGTTACGCCTGGGGTAAGGGTTCTATTAACCAGAAAGCCCTGAGTTCCAAGAACACAGCAGCTGCGAAGGACTAGCCAAGAAGAGCGCAAAACTACCACAACATGCCTGCCTCCACAGCTTTTTCCTTGGGGACATGCCTAATTCCTGGCTGATTTGCCTTTCTCGTCTTAGGGTTGGGGTTCGGCCTAGGGCTAGGATTTTTTTAACTAGGAAGCCCTGAGTTCCAGGCTTACTGCATCTGCCAAAGGCATCCCAAAGGGAGTTCAGAAGTGCCACAACATGGCTGCTTTCACGGCTTTTCCCTTAGGAAGAACCCTAATACCCGGCTGATTTACCTTCCTAGGGTTACTGTTAGGCTTATGCCTAGGACTTTTAAAACCAGGAAGCCCTGGGCTCCAGGCACATGCAGCTGCGAAAGGCATCCTAAGAGGGCCGCAGAAGTGACACAACTTGGCTGCCTCTGCTTCTATTCTCATGAGACCATCCTGAACCATAGGCTGATTTTCCTTCCTAGGGTTAAGGTTCGAGTTACGCCTAGGGTAACAGTTCTATTAACCAGAAAGCCCTGAGTTCCAAGAACACAGCAGCTGCGAAGGACTACCCAAGAAGAGCGCAAAAGTACCACAACATGCCTGCCTCCACAGCTTTTTCCTTGGGGACATGCCTAATTCCTGGCTGATTTGCCTTTCTCGTCTTAGGGTTGGGGTTCGGCCTAGGGCTAGGATTTTTTTAACTAGGAAGCCCTGAGTTCCAGGCTTACTGCATCTGCCAAAGGCATCCCAAAGGGAGTGCAGAAGTGCCACAACATGGCTGCTTTCACGGCTTTTCCCTTAGGAAGAACCCTAATACGCGGCTGATTTACCTTCCTAGGGTTACTGTTAGGCTTAGGCCTAGGACTTTTAAAACCAGGAAGCCCTGGGCTCCAGGCACACTGCAGCTGCAAAAGGCATCCCAAGGGGAGCGCAAAAGTGACACAACTTGGCTGCCACCACTGATATTTCCATGAGACCATCCCGAACCATAGGCTGATTTTCCTTCCTAGGGTTAAGGTTTGAGTAACGCCTGGGGTAAGGGTTCTATTAACCAGAAAGCCCTGAGTTCCAAGAACACAGCAGCTGCGAAGGACTAGCCAAGAAGAGCGCAAAAGTACCACAACATGCCTGCCTCCACAGCTTTTTCCTTGGGGACATGCCTAATTCCTGGCTGATTTGCCTTTCTCGTCTTAGGGTTGGGGTTCGGCCTAGGGCTAGGATTTTTAAAATCAGGAAGCCCTGAGTTCCAGGCACACTGGAGCTGTGAAAGGCATCCAAAAGGGAGTGCAAAAGTGCCACAACATGGTTGCTTTCACGGCTTTTTCCTTGGCAAGAAGCTTAACACCAGGCTGATTTCCCTTCCCAGGGTTACTGTTAGGCTTAGGCCTAGGGCTAGGATTTTTAAAACTAGGAAGCCCTTAGCTCCAGGCACACTGCAGCTGTTCAAGGCATCCCAAGGGGAGTACAAAAGTGCAACAACATGGCAGCTTTCACAGCTTTTTCCTTGGCACCATCCCTATACCTAGGCTGTTTTATCTGCCTAGGGTTAGGGTTAGGGTTCAGCCTAGGGCTTGGAGTTTTTTAACCAGGAAGCCCTGAGTTCCAGGCTTACTGCATCTGCCAAAGGCATCCCAAAGGGAGTGCAAAAGTGCCACAAGATGGCTGCTTTCACAGCTTTTCCCTTAGGAAGAACCCTAATACCCGGCTGATTTACCTTCCTAGGGTTACTGTTAGGCTTATGCCTAGGACTTTTAAAACCAGGAAGCCCTGGGCTCCAGGCACACTGCAGCTGCGAAAGGCATCCCAAGAGGGCCGCAGAAGTGACACAACTTGGCTGCCACCACTGATATTTCCATGAGACCATCCCGAACCATAGGCTGATTTTCCTTCCTAGGGTTAAGGTTTGAGTTACGCCTGGGGTAAGGGTTCTATTAACCAGAAAGCCCTGAGTTCCAAGAACACAGCAGCTGCGAAGGACTAGCCAAGAAGAGCGCAAAAGTACCACAACATGCCTGCCTCCACAGCTTTTTCCTTGGGGACATGCCTAATTCCTGGCTGATTTGCCTTTCTCGTCTTAGGGTTGGGGTTTGGCCTAGGGCTAGGATTTTTTTAACTAGGAAGCCCTGAGTTCCAGGCTTACTTCATCTGCAAAAAGCATCCCAAAGGGATTGCAGAAGTGCCACAACATGGCTGCTTTCACGGCTTTTCCCTTAGGAAGAACCCTAATACGCGGCTGATTTACCTTCCTAGGGTTACTGTTAGGCTTAGGCCTAGGACTTATAAAACCAGGAAGCCTTGGGCTCCAGGAACATGCAGCTGTTAAAGGCATCCCAAGAGGGCTGCAGAAGTGACACAACTTGGCTGCCTCTGCTGCTATTCTCATGGGACCATCCCGAACCATAGGCTGATTTTCCTTCCTAGGGTTAAGGTTTGAGTTACGCCTGGGGTAAGGGTTCTATTAACCAGAAAGCCCTGAGTTCCAAGAACACAGCAGCTGCGAAGGACTACCCAAGAAGAGCGCAAAAGTACCACAACATGCCTGCCTCCACAGCTTTTTCCTTGGGGACATGCCTAATTCCTGGCTGATTTGCCTTTCTCGTCTTAGGGTTGGGGTTCGGCCTAGGGCTAGGATTTTTAAAATCAGGAAGCCCTGAGTTCCAGGCACACTGGAGCTGTGAAAGGCATCCAAAAGGGAGTGCAAAAGTGCCACAACATGGCAGCTTTCACAGCTTTTTCCTTGGGAAGAAGCTTAACACCAGGCTGATTTCCCTTCCCAGGGTTACTGTTAGGCTTAGGCCTAGGGCAAGGATTTTTAAAACTAGGAAGCCCTTAGCTCCAGGCACACTGCAGCTGTTAAAGGCATCCCCAGGGGAGTAAAAAAGTGCAACAACATGGCAGCTTTCACAGCTTTTTCCTTGGCACCATCCCTATACCTAGGCTGTTTTATCTGCCTAGGGTAAGGGTTAGGGTTCAGCCTAGGGCTTGGAGATTTTTAACCAGGAAGCCCTGAGTTCCAGGCTTACTGCATCTGCCAAAGGCATCCCAAAGGGAGTGCAAAAGTGCCACAAGATGGCTTCTTTCACAGCTTTTCCCTTAGGAAGAACCCTAATACCCAGCTGATTTACCTTCCTAGGGTTACTGTTAGGCTTATGCCTAGGACTTTTAAAACCAGGAAGCCCTGGGCTCCAGGCACACTGCAGCTGCGAAAGGCATCCCAAGGGGAGCGCAAAAGTGACACAACTTGGCTGCCACCCCTGATATTTCCATGAGACCATCCCGAACCATAGGCTGATTTTCCTTCCTAGGGTTAAGGTTTGAGTTACGCCTAGGGTAAGGGTTCTATTAACCAGAAAGCCCTGAGTTCCAAGAACACAGCAGCTGCGAAGGACTTCCCAAGAAGAGCGCAAAAGTACCACAACATGCCTGCCTCCACAGCTTTTTCCTTGGGGACATGCCTAATTCCTGGCTGATTTGCCTTTCTCGTCTTAGGGTTGGGGTTTGGCCTAGGGCTAGGATTTTTTTAACTAGGAAGCCCTGAGTTCCAGGCTTACTTCATCTGCCAAAGGCATCCCAAAGGGAGTGCAAAAGTGCCACAACATGGCTGCTTTCACGGCTTTCCCCTTAGGGAGAACCCTAATACCCAGCTGATTTACCTTCCTAGGGTTACTGTTAGGCTTAGGCCTAGGACTTTTAAAACCAGGAAGCCCTGGGCTCCAGGCACACTGCAGCTGCGAAAGGCATCCCAAGGGGAGCGCAAAAGTGACACAACTTGGCTGCCACCACTGATATTTCCATGAGACCATCCCGAACCATAGGCTGATTTTCCTTCCTAGGGTTAAGGTTTGAGTTACGCCTGGGGTAAGGGTTCTATTAACCAGAAAGCCCTGAGTTCCAAGAACACAGCAGCTGCGAAGGACTAGCCAAGAAGAACGCAAAAGTACCACAACATGCCTGCCTCCACAGCTTTTTCCTTGGGGACATGCCTAATTCCTGGCTGATTTGCTTTTCTCGTCTTAGGGTTGGGGTTCGGCCTAGGGCTAGGATTTTTTTAACTAGGAAGCCCTGAGTTCCAGGCTTACTGCACCTGCCAAAGGCATCCCAAAGGGAGTGCAAAAGTGCCACAACATGGCTGCTTTCACGGCTTTTTCCTTGGCAAGAAGCTTAACACCAGGCTGATTTCCCTTCCCAGGGTTACTGTTAGGCTTAGGCCTAGGGCTAGGATTTTTAAAACTAGGAAGCCCTTAGCTCCAGGCACACTGCAGCTGTTAAAGGCATCCCAAGGGGAGTACAAAAGTGCAACAACATGGCAGCTTTCACAGCTTTTTCCTTGGCACCATCCCTATACCTAGGCTGTTTTATCTGCCTAGGGTTAGGGTTAGGGTTCAGCCTAGGGCTTGGAGATTTTTAACCAGGAAGCCCTGAGTTCCAGGCTTACTGCATCTGCCAAAGGCATCCCAAAGGGAGTGCAAAAGTGCCACAAGATGGCTGCTTTCACAGCTTTTCCCTTAGGAAGAACCCTAATACGCGGCTGATTTACCTTCCTAGGGTTACTGTTAGGCTTAGGCCTAGGACTTTTAAAACCAGGAAGCCCTGGGCTCCAGGCACACTGCAGCTGCGAAAGGCATCCCAAGGGGAGCGCAAAAGTGACACAACTTGGCTGCCACCACTGATATTTCCATGAGACCATCCCGAACCATAGGCTGATTTTCCTTCCTAGGGTTAAGGTTTGAGTTACGCCTGGGGTAAGGGTTCTATTAACCAGAAAGCCCTGAGTTCCAAGAACACAGCAGCTGCAAAGGACTACCCAAGAAGAGCGCAAAAGTACCACAACATGCCTGCCTCCACAGCTTTTTCCTTGGGGACATGCCTAATTCCTGGCTGATTTGCCTTTCTCGTCTTAGGTTTGGGGTTTGGCCTAGGGCTAGGATTTTTTTAACTAGGAAGCCCTGGGCTCCAGGCACATGCAGCTGCGAAAGGCATCCCAAGAGGGCCGCAGAAGTGACACAACTTGGCTGCCTCTGCTGCTATTCTCATGAGAACATCCTGAACCATAGGCTGATTTTCCTTCCTAGGGTTAAGGTTTGAGTTACGCCTGGGGTAAGGGTTCTATTAACCAGAAAGCCCTGAGTTCCAAGAACACAGCAGCTGCGAAGGACTACCCAAGAAGAGTGCAAAAGTACCACAACATGCCTGCCTCCACAGCTTTTTCCTTGGGGACATGCCTAATTCCTGGCTGATTTGCCTTTCTCGTCTTAGGGTTGGGGTTCGGCCTAGGGCTAGGATTTTTAAAATCAGGAAGCCCTGAGTTCCAGGCTTACTTCATCTGCCAAAGGCATCCCAAAGGGAGTGCAAAAGTGCCACAACATGGCTGCTTTCACGGCTTTTTCCTTGGCAAGAAGCCTAACACCAGGCTGATTTCCCTTGCCAGGGTTACTGTAAGGCTTAGGCCTAGCGCTAGGATTTTTAAAACTAGGAAGCCCTTAGCTCCAGGCACACTGCAGCTGCGAAAGGCATCCCAAGGGGAGTACAAAAGTGCAACAACATGGCAGCTTTCACAGCTTTTTCCTTGGCACCATCCCTATACCTAGGCTGTTTTATCTGCCTAGGGTAAGGGTTAGGGTTCAGCCTAGGGCTTGGAGATTTTAACCAGGAAGCCCTGAGTTCCAGGCTTACTGCATCTGCCAAAGGCATACCAAAGGGAGTGCAGAAGTGCCACAACATGGCTGCTTTCACGGCTTTTTCCTTGGCAAGAAGCCTAACACCAGGCTGATTTCCCTTCCCAGGGTTACTGTTAGGCTTAGGCCTAGTGCTAGGATTTTTAAAACTAGGAAGCCCTGAGTTCCAGGCTTACTGCATCTGCCAAAGGCATCCCAAAGGGAGTGCAGAAGTGCCACAACATGGCTGCTTTCAAGGCTTTTCCCTTAGGAAGAACCCTAATACCCGGCTGATTTACCTTCCTAGGGTTACTGTTAGGCTTAGGCCTAGGACTTTTAAAACCAGGAAGCCCTGGGCTCCAGGCATATGCAGCTGTTAAAGGCATCCCAAGAGGGCCGCAGAAGTGACACAACTTGGCTGCCTCTGCTTCCATTCTCATGAGACCATCCTGAAACATAGGCAGATTTTCCTTCCTAGGGTTAAGGTTTGAGTTACACATAGCGTAAGAGTTCTATTAACCAGAAAGCCCTGAGTTCCAAGAACACAGCAGCTGCGAAGGACTACCCAAGAAGAACGCAAAAGTACCACAACATGCCTGCCTCCACAGCTTTTTCCTTGGGGACATGCCTAATTCCTGGCTGATTTGCCTTTCTCGTCTTAGGCTTGGGGTTCGGCCTAGGGCTAGGATTTTTTTAACTAGGAAGCCCTGAGTTCCAGGCTTACTGCATCTGCCAAAGGCATCCCAAAGGGAGTGCAGAAGTGCCACAACATGGCTGCTTTCACGGCTTTTCCCTTAGGAAGAACCCTAATACACGGCTGATTTACCTTCCTAGGGTTACTGTTAGGCTTAGGCCTAGGACTTTTAAAACCAGGAAGCCCTGGGCTCCAGGCACACTGCAGCTGCGAAAGGCATCCCAAGGGGAGCGCAAAAGTGACACAACTTGGCTGCCACCACTGATATTTCCATGAGACCATCCCGAACCATAGGCTGATTTTCCTTCCTAGGGTTAAGGTTTGAGTTACGCCTAGGGT
Source organism: Ammospiza maritima maritima (assembly GCA_036010785.1). NCBI lineage: Eukaryota > Metazoa > Chordata > Aves > Passeriformes > Passerellidae > Ammospiza > Ammospiza maritima. The sequence continues at coordinate 1,487,335 of JAYKTQ010000420.1, forward strand.
AAGGGTTCTATTAACCAGAAAGCCCTGAGTTCCAAGAACACAGCAGCTGCGAAGGACTACCCAAGAAGAGCGCAAAAGTACCACAACATGCCTGCCTCCACAGCTTTTTCCTTGGGGACATGCCTAATTCCTGGCTGATTTGCCTTTCTCGTCTTAGGGTTGGGGTTTGGCCTAGGGCTAGGATTTTTTTAACTAGGAAGCCCTGAGTTCCAGGCTTACTGCATCTGCCAAAGGCATCCCAAAGGGAGTGCAAAAGTGCCACAACATGGCTGCTTTCACAGCTTTTCCCTTAGGAAGAACCCTAATACGCGGCTGATTTACCTTCCTAGGGTTACTGTTAGGCTTATGCCTAGGACTTTTAAAACCAGGAAGCCCTGGGCTCCAGGCACATGCAGCTGTTAAAGGCATCCCAAGAGGGCTGCAGAAGTGACACAACTTGGCTGCCTCTGCTGCTAGTCTCAAGGGACCATCGCGAATCATAGGCTGATTTTCCTTCCTAGGGTTAAGGTTTGAGTTACACCTAGGGTAAGGGTTCTATTAACCAGAAAGCCCTGAGTTCCAAGAACACAGCAGCTGTGAAGGACTTCCCAAGAAGAGCGCAAAAGTACCACAACATGCCTGCCTCCACAGCTTTTTCCTTGGGGACATGCCTAATTCCTGGCTGATTTGCCTTTCTCCTCTTAGGGTTGGGGTTCGGCCTAGGGCTAGGATTTTTAAAATCAGGAAGCCCTGAGTTCCAGGCACATTGGAGCTGTGAAAGGCATCCAAAAGGGAGTGCAAAAGTGCCAAAACATGGTTGCTTTCACGGCTTTTTCCTTGGCAAGAAGCTTAACACCAGGCTGATTTCCCTTCCCAGGGTTACTGTTAGGCTTAGGCCTAGGGCTAGGATTTTTAAAAATAGGAAGCCCTTAGCTCCAGGCACACTGCAGCTGTTAAAGGCATCCCAAGGGGAGTACAAAAGTGCAACAACATGGCAGCTTTCACAGCTTTTTCCTTGGCACCATCCCTATACCTAGGCTGTTTTATCTGCCTAGGGTTAGGGTTAGGGTTCAGCCTAGGGCTTGGAGTTTTTTAACCAGGAAGCCCTGAGTTCCAGGCTTACTGCATCTGCCAAAGGCATCCCAAAGGGAGTGCAAAAGTGCCACAAGATGGCTGCTTTCACAGCTTTTCCCTTAGGAAGAACCCTAATACGCGGCTGATTTACCTTCCTAGGGTTACTGTTAGGCTTAGGCCTAGGACTTTTAAAACCAGGAAGCCCTGGGCTCCAGGCACACTGCAGCTGCGAAAGGCATCCCAAGGGGAGCGCAAAAGTGACACAACTTGGCTGCCACCACTGATATTTCCATGAGACCATCCCGAACCATAGGCTGATTTTCCTTCCTAGGGTTAAGGTTTGAGTTACGCCTGGGGTAAGGGTTCTATTAACCAGAAAGCCCTGAGTTCCAAGAACACAGCAGCTGCAAAGGACTACCCAAGAAGAGCGCAAAAGTACCACAACATGCCTGCCTCCACAGCTTTTTCCTTGGGGACATGCCTAATTCCTGGCTGATTTGCCTTTCTCGTCTTAGGGTTGGGGTTTGGCCTAGGGCTAGGATTTTTTTAACTAGGAAGCCCTGGGCTCCAGGCACATGCAGCTGCGAAAGGCATCCCAAGAGGGCCGCAGAAGTGACACAACTTGGCTGCCTCTGCTGCTATTCTCATGAGAACATCCTGAACCATAGGCTGATTTTCCTTCCTAGGGTTAAGGTTTGAGTTACGCCTGGGGTAAGGGTTCTATTAACCAGAAAGCCCTGAGTTCCAAGAACACAGCAGCTGCGAAGGACTACCCAAGAAGAGTGCAAAAGTACCACAACATGCCTGCCTCCACAGCTTTTTCCTTGGGGACATGCCTAATTCCTGGCTGATTTGCCTTTCTCGTCTTAGGGTTGGGGTTCGGCCTAGGGCTAGGATTTTTAAAATCAGGAAGCCCTGAGTTCCAGGCTTACTTCATCTGCCAAAGGCATCCCAAAGGGAGTGCAAAAGTGCCACAACATGGCTGCTTTCACGGCTTTTTCCTTGGCAAGAAGCCTAACACCAGGCTGATTTCCCTTGCCAGGGTTACTGTAAGGCTTAGGCCTAGCGCTAGGATTTTTAAAACTAGGAAGCCCTTAGCTCCAGGCACACTGCAGCTGCGAAAGGCATCCCAAGGGGAGTACAAAAGTGCAACAACATGGCAGCTTTCACAGCTTTTTCCTTGGCACCATCCCTATACCTAGGCTGTTTTATCTGCCTAGGGTAAGGGTTACGGTTCAGCCTAGGGCTTGGAGATTTTAACCAGGAAGCCCTGAGTTCCAGGCTTACTGCATCTGCCAAAGGCATACCAAAGGGAGTGCAGAAGTGCCACAACATGGCTGCTTTCACGGCTTTTTCCTTGGCAAGAAGCCTAACACCAGGCTGATTTCCCTTCCCAGGGTTACTGTTAGGCTTAGGACTAGTGCTAGGATTTTTAAAACTAGGAAGCCCTGAGTTCCAGGCTTACTGCATCTGCCAAAGGCATCCCAAAGGGAGTGCAGAAGTGCCACAACATGGCTGCTTTCAAGGCTTTTCCCTTAGGAAGAACCCTAATACCCGGCTGATTTACCTTCCTAGGGTTACTGTTAGGCTTAGGCCTAGGACTTTTAAAACCAGGAAGCCCTGGGCTCCAGGCATATGCAGCTGTTAAAGGCATCCCAAGAGGGCCGCAGAAGTGACACAACTTGGCTGCCTCTGCTTCCATTCTCATGAGACCATCCTGAAACATAGGCAGATTTTCCTTCCTAGGGTTAAGGTTTGAGTTACACATAGCGTAAGAGTTCTATTAACCAGAAAGCCCTGAGTTCCAAGAACACAGCAGCTGCGAAGGACTACCCAAGAAGAACGCAAAAGTACCACAACATGCCTGCCTCCACAGCTTTTTCCTTGGGGACATGCCTAATTCCTGGCTGATTTGCCTTTCTCGTCTTAGGCTTGGGGTTCGGCCTAGGGCTAGGATTTTTTTAACTAGGAAGCCCTGAGTTCCAGGCTTACTGCATCTGCCAAAGGCATCCCAAAGGGAGTGCAGAAGTGCCACAACATGGCTGCTTTCACGGCTTTTCCCTTAGGAAGAACCCTAATACACGGCTGATTTACCTTCCTAGGGTTACTGTTAGGCTTAGGCCTAGGACTTTTAAAACCAGGAAGCCCTGGGCTCCAGGCACACTGCAGCTGCGAAAGGCATCCCAAGGGGAGCGCAAAAGTGACACAACTTGGCTGCCACCACTGATATTTCCATGAGACCATCCCGAACCATAGGCTGATTTTCCTTCCTAGGGTTAAGGTTTGAGTTACGCCTAGGGTAAGGGTTCTATTAACCAGAAAGCCCTGAGTTCCAAGAACACAGCAGCTGCGAAGGACTACCCAAGAAGAGCGCAAAAGTACCACAACATGCCTGCCTCCACAGCTTTTTCCTTGGGGACATGCCTAATTCCTGGCTGATTTGCCTTTCTCGTCTTAGGGTTGGGGTTTGGCCTAGGGCTAGGATTTTTTTAACTAGGAAGCCCTGAGTTCCAGGCTTACTGCATCTGCCAAAGGCATCCCAAAGGGAGTGCAAAAGTGCCACAACATGGCTGCTTTCACAGCTTTTCCCTTAGGAAGAACCCTAATACGCGGCTGATTTACCTTCCTAGGGTTACTGTTAGGCTTATGCCTAGGACTTTTAAAACCAGGAAGCCCTGGGCTCCAGGCACATGCAGCTGTTAAAGGCATCCCAAGAGGGCTGCAGAAGTGACACAACTTGGCTGCCTCTGCTGCTAGTCTCATGGGACCATCGCGAATCATAGGCTGATTTTCCTTCCTAGGGTTAAGGTTTGAGTTACACCTAGGGTAAGGGTTCTATTAACCAGAAAGCCCTGAGTTCCAAGAACACAGCAGCTGTGAAGGACTTCCCAAGAAGAGCGCAAAAGTACCACAACATGCCTGCCTCCACAGCTTTTTCCTTGGGGACATGCCTAATTCCTGGCTGATTTGCCTTTCTCCTCTTAGGGTTGGGGTTCGGCCTAGGGCTAGGATTTTTAAAATCAGGAAGCCCTGAGTTCCAGGCACATTGGAGCTGTGAAAGGCATCCAAAAGGGAGTGCAAAAGTGCCACAACATGGTTGCTTTCACGGCTTTTTCCTTGGCAAGAAGCTTAACACCAGGCTGATTTCCCTTCCCAGGGTTACTGTTAGGCTTAGGCCTAGGGCTAGGATTTTTAAAAATAGGAAGCCCTTAGCTCCAGGCACACTGCAGCTGTTAAAGGCATCCCAAGGGGAGTACAAAAGTGCAACAACATGGCAGCTTTCACAGCTTTTTCCTTGGCACCATCCCTATACCTAGGCTGTTTTATCTGCCTAGGGTTAGGGTTAGGGTTCAGCCTAGGGCTTGGAGTTTTTTAACCAGGAAGCCCTGAGTTCCAGGCTTACTGCATCTGCCAAAGGCATCCCAAAGGGAGTGCAAAAGTGCCACAAGATGGCTGCTTTCACAGCTTTTCCCTTAGGAAGAACCCTAATACGCGGCTGATTTACCTTCCTAGGGTTACTGTTAGGCTTAGGCCTAGGACTTTTAAAACCAGGAAGCCCTGGGCTCCAGGCACACTGCAGCTGCGAAAGGCATCCCAAGGGGAGCGCAAAAGTGACACAACTTGGCTGCCACCACTGATATTTCCATGAGACCATCCCGAACCATAGGCTGATTTTCCTTCCTAGGGTTAAGGTTTGAGTTACGCCTGGGGTAAGGGTTCTATTAACCAGAAAGCCCTGAGTTCCAAGAACACAGCAGCTGCAAAGGACTACCCAAGAAGAGCGCAAAAGTACCACAACATGCCTGCCTCCACAGCTTTTTCCTTGGGGACATGCCTAATTCCTGGCTGATTTGCCTTTCTCGTCTTAGGGTTGGGGTTTGGCCTAGGGCTAGGATTTTTTTAACTAGGAAGCCCTGGGCTCCAGGCACATGCAGCTGCGAAAGGCATCCCAAGAGGGCCGCAGAAGTGACACAACTTGGCTGCCTCTGCTGCTATTCTCATGAGAACATCCTGAACCATAGGCTGATTTTCCTTCCTAGGGTTAAGGTTTGAGTTACGCCTGGGGTAAGGGTTCTATTAACCAGAAAGCCCTGAGTTCCAAGAACACAGCAGCTGCGAAGGACTACCCAAGAAGAGTGCAAAAGTACCACAACATGCCTGCCTCCACAGCTTTTTCCTTGGGGACATGCCTAATTCCTGGCTGATTTGCCTTTCTCGTCTTAGGGTTGGGGTTCGGCCTAGGGCTAGGATTTTTAAAATCAGGAAGCCCTGAGTTCCAGGCTTACTTCATCTGCCAAAGGCATCCCAAAGGGAGTGCAAAAGTGCCACAACATGGCTGCTTTCACGGCTTTTTCCTTGGCAAGAAGCCTAACACCAGGCTGATTTCCCTTGCCAGGGTTACTGTAAGGCTTAGGCCTAGCGCTAGGATTTTTAAAACTAGGAAGCCCTTAGCTCCAGGCACACTTCAGCTGCGAAAGGCATCCCAAGGGGAGTACAAAAGTGCAACAACATGGCAGCTTTCACAGCTTTTTCCTTGGCACCATCCCTATACCTAGGCTGTTTTATCTGCCTAGGGTAAGGGTTAGGGTTCAGCCTAGGGCTTGGAGATTTTAACCAGGAAGCCCTGAGTTCCAGGCTTACTGCATCTGCCAAAGGCATCCCAAAGGGAGTGCAGAAGTGCCACAACATGGCTGCTTTCACGGCTTTTTCCTTGGCAAGAAGCCTAACACCAGGCTGATTTCCCTACCCAGGGTTACTGTTAGGCTTAGGCCTAGTGCTAGGATTTTTAAAACTAGGAAGCCCTGAGTTCCAGGCTTACTGCATCTGCCAAAGGCATCCCAAAGGGAGTGCAGAAGTGCCACAACATGGCTGCTTTCACGGCTTTTCCCTTAGGAAGAACCCTAATACCCGGCTGATTTACCTTCCTAGGGTTACTGTTAGGCTTAGGCCTAGGACTTTTAAAACCAGGAAGCCCTGGGCTCCAGGCACACTGCAGCTGCGAAAGGCATCCCAAGGGGAGCGCAAAAGTGACACAACTTGGCTGCCACCACTGATATTTCCATGAGACCATCCCGAACCATAGGCTGATTTTCCTTCCTAGGGTTAAGGTTTGAGTTACGCCTAGGGTAAGGGTTCTATTAACCAGAAAGCCCTGAGTTCCAAGAACACAGCAGCTGCGAAGGACTAGCCAAGAAGAGCGCAAAAGTACCACAACATGCCTGCCTCCACAGCTTTTTCCTTGGGGACATGCCTAATTCCTGGCTGATTTGCCTTTCTCGTCTTAGGGTTGGGGTTTGGCCTAGGGCTAGGATTTTTTTAACTAGGAAGCCCTGAGTTCCAGGCTTACTTCATCTGCAAAAAGCATCCCAAAGGGATTGCAGAAGTGCCACAACATGGCTGCTTTCACGGCTTTTCCCTTAGGAAGAACCCTAATACGCGGCTGATTTACCTTCCTAGGGTTACTGTAAGGCTTAGGCCTAGGACTTATAAAACCAGGAAGCCTTGGGCTCCAGGAACATGCAGCTGTTAAAGGCATCCCAAGAGGGCTGCAGAAGTGACACAACTTGGCTGCCTCTGCTGCTCTTCTCATGGGACCATCCCGAACCATAGGCTGATTTTCCTTCCTAGGGTTAAGGTTTGAGTTACGCCTGGGGTAAGGGTTCTATTAACCAGAAAGCCCTGAGTTCCAAGAACACAGCAGCTGCGAAGGACTAGCCAAGAAGAGCGCAAAAGTACCACAACATGCCTGCCTCCACAGCTTTTTCCTTGGGGACATGCCTAATTCCTGGCTGATTTGCCTTTCTCGTCTTAGGGTTGGGGTTCGGCCTAGGGCTAGGATTTTTAAAATCAGGAAGCCCTGAGTTCCAGGCACACTGGAGCTGTGAAAGGCATCCAAAAGGGAGTGCAAAAGTGCCACAACATGGTTGCTTTCACGGCTTTTTCCTTGGGAAGAAGCTTAACACCAGGCTGATTTCCCTTCCCAGGGTTACTGTTAGGCTTAGGCCTAGGGCAAGGATTTTTAAAACTAGGAAGCCCTTAGCTCCAGGCACACTGCAGCTGTTAAAGGCATCCCCAGGGGAGTAAAAAAGTGCAACAACATGGCAGCTTTCACAGCTTTTTCCTTGGCACCATCCCTATACCTAGGCTGTTTTATCTGCCTAGGGTAAGGGTTAGGGTTCAGCCTAGGGCTTGGAGATTTTTAACCAGGAAGCCCTGAGTTCCAGGCTTACTGCATCTGCCAAAGGCATCCCAAAGGGAGTGCAAAAGTGCCACAAGATGGCTTCTTTCACAGCTTTTCCCTTAGGAAGAACCCTAATACCCAGCTGATTTACCTTCCTAGGGTTACTGTTAGGCTTATGCCTAGGACTTTTAAAACCAGGAAGCCCTGGGCTCCAGGCACACTGCAGCTGCGAAAGGCATCCCAAGGGGAGCGCAAAAGTGACACAACTTGGCTGCCACCCCTGATATTTCCATGAGACCATCCCGAACCATAGGCTGATTTTCCTTCCTAGGGTTAAGGTTTGAGTTACGCCTAGGGTAAGGGTTCTATTAACCAGAAAGCCCTGAGTTCCAAGAACACAGCAGCTGCGAAGGACTTCCCAAGAAGAGCGCAAAAGTACCACAACATGCCTGCCTCCACAGCTTTTTCCTTGGGGACATGCCTAATTCCTGGCTGATTTGCCTTTCTCGTCTTAGGGTTGGGGTTTGGCCTAGGGCTAGGATTTTTTTAACTAGGAAGCCCTGAGTTCCAGGCTTACTTCATCTGCCAAAGGCATCCCAAAGGGAGTGCAAAAGTGCCACAACATGGCTGCTTTCACGGCTTTCCCCTTAGGGAGAACCCTAATACCCAGCTGATTTACCTTCCTAGGGTTACTGTTAGGCTTAGGCCTAGGACTTTTAAAACCAGGAAGCCCTGGGCTCCAGGCACACTGCAGCTGCGAAAGGCATCCCAAGGGGAGCGCAAAAGTGACACAACTTGGCTGCCACCACTGATATTTCCATGAGACCATCCCGAACCATAGGCTGATTTTCCTTCCTAGGGTTAAGGTTTGAGTTACGCCTAGGGTAAGGGTTCTATTAACCAGAAAGCCCTGAGTTCCAAGAACACAGCAGCTGTGAAGGACTACCCAAGAAGAGCGCAAAAGTACCACAACATGCCTGCCTCCACAGCTTTTTCCTTGGGGACATGCCTAATTCCTGGCTGATTTGCCTTTCTCGTCTTAGGGTTGGGGTTTGGCCTAGGGCTAGGATTTTTTTAACTAGGAAGCCCTGGGCTCCAGGCACATGCAGCTGCGAAAGGCATCCCAAGAGGGCCGCAGAAGTGACACAACTTGGCTGCCTCTGCTGCTATTCTCATGAGAACATCCTGAACCATAGGCTGATTTTCCTTCCTAGGGTTAAGGTTTGAGTTACGCCTGGGGTAAGGGTTCTATTAACCAGAAAGCCCTGAGTTCCAAGAACACAGCAGCTGCGAAGGACTACCCAAGAAGAGTGCAAAAGTACCACAACATGCCTGCCTCCACAGCTTTTTCCTTGGGGACATGCCTAATTCCTGGCTGATTTGCCTTTCTCGTCTTAGGGTTGGGGTTCGGCCTAGGGCTAGGATTTTTAAAATCAGGAAGCCCTGAGTTCCAGGCTTACTTCATCTGCCAAAGGCATCCCAAAGGGAGTGCAAAAGTGCCACAACATGGCTGCTTTCACGGCTTTTTCCTTGGCAAGAAGCCTAACACCAGGCTGATTTCCCTTGCCAGGGTTACTGTAAGGCTTAGGCCTAGCGCTAGGATTTTTAAAACTAGGAAGCCCTTAGCTCCAGGCACACTGCAGCTGCGAAAGGCATCCCAAGGGGAGTACAAAAGTGCAACAACATGGCAGCTTTCACAGCTTTTTCCTTGGCACCATCCCTATACCTAGGCTGTTTTATCTGCCTAGGGTAAGGGTTAGGGTTCAGCCTAGGGCTTGGAGATTTTAACCAGGAAGCCCTGAGTTCCAGGCTTACTGCATCTGCCAAAGGCATACCAAAGGGAGTGCAGAAGTGCCACAACATGGCTGCTTTCACGGCTTTTTCCTTGGCAAGAAGCCTAACACCAGGCTGATTTCCCTTCCCAGGGTTACTGTTAGGCTTAGGCCTAGTGCTAGGATTTTTAAAACTAGGAAGCCCTGAGTTCCAGGCTTACTGCATCTGCCAAAGGCATCCCAAAGGGAGTGCAGAAGTGCCACAACATGGCTGCTTTCAAGGCTTTTCCCTTAGGAAGAACCCTAATACCCGGCTGATTTACCTTCCTAGGGTTACTGTTAGGCTTAGGCCTAGGACTTTTAAAACCAGGAAGCCCTGGGCTCCAGGCATATGCAGCTGTTAAAGGCATCCCAAGAGGGCCGCAGAAGTGACACAACTTGGCTGCCACCACTGATATTTCCATGAGACCATCCCGAACCATAGGCTGATTTTCCTTCCTAGGGTTAAGGTTTGAGTTACGCCTAGGGTAAGGGTTCTATTAACCAGAAAGCCCTGAGTTCCAAGAACACAGCAGCTGCGAAGGACTACCCAAGAAGAGCGCAAAAGTACCACAACATGCCTGCCTCCACAGCTTTTTCCTTGGGGACATGCCTAATTCCTGGCTGATTTGCCTTTCTCGTCTTAGGGTTGGGGTTTGGCCTAGGGCTAGGATTTTTTTAACTAGGAAGCCCTGAGTTCCAGGCTTACTGCATCTGCCAAAGGCATCCCAAAGGGAGTGCAAAAGTGCCACAACATGGCTGCTTTCACAGCTTTTCCCTTAGGAAGAACCCTAATACGCGGCTGATTTACCTTCCTAGGGTTACTGTTAGGCTTATGCCTAGGACTTTTAAAACCAGGAAGCCCTGGGCTCCAGGCACATGCAGCTGTGAAAGGCATCCCAAGAGGGCTGCAGAAGTGACACAACTTGGCTGCCTCTGCTGCTAGTCTCATGGGACCATCGCGAATCATAGGCTGATTTTCCTTCCTAGGGTTAAGGTTTGAGTTACACCTAGGGTAAGGGTTCTATTAACCAGAAAGCCCTGAGTTCCAAGAACACAGCAGCTGTGAAGGACTTCCCAAGAAGAGCGCAAAAGTACCACAACATGCCTGCCTCCACAGCTTTTTCCTTGGGGACATGCCTAATTCCTGGCTGATTTGCCTTTCTCCTCTTAGGGTTGGGGTTCGGCCTAGGGCTAGGATTTTTAAAATCAGGAAGCCCTGAGTTCCAGGCACATTGGAGCTGTGAAAGGCATCCAAAAGGGAGTGCAAAAGTGCCACAACATGGTTGCTTTCACGGCTTTTTCCTTGGCAAGAAGCTTAACACCAGGCTGATTTCCCTTCCCAGGGTTACTGTTAGGCTTAGGCCTAGGGCTAGGATTTTTAAAAATAGGAAGCCCTTAGCTCCAGGCACACTGCAGCTGTTAAAGGCATCCCAAGGGGAGTACAAAAGTGCAACAACATGGCAGCTTTCACAGCTTTTTCCTTGGCACCATCCCTATACCTAGGCTGTTTTATCTGCCTAGGGTTAGGGTTAGGGTTCAGCCTAGGGCTTGGAGTTTTTTAACCAGGAAGCCCTGAGTTCCAGGCTTACTGCATCTGCCAAAGGCATCCCAAAGGGAGTGCAAAAGTGCCACAAGATGGCTGCTTTCACAGCTTTTCCCTTAGGAAGAACCCTAATACGCGGCTGATTTACCTTCCTAGGGTTACTGTTAGGCTTAGGCCTAGGACTTTTAAAACCAGGAAGCCCTGGGCTCCAGGCACACTGCAGCTGCGAAAGGCATCCCAAGGGGAGCGCAAAAGTGACACAACTTGGCTGCCACCACTGATATTTCCATGAGACCATCCCGAACCATAGGCTGATTTTCCTTCCTAGGGTTAAGGTTTGAGTTACGCCTGGGGTAAGGGTTCTATTAACCAGAAAGCCCTGAGTTCCAAGAACACAGCAGCTGCAAAGGACTACCCAAGAAGAGCGCAAAAGTACCACAACATGCCTGCCTCCACAGCTTTTTCCTTGGGGACATGCCTAATTCCTGGCTGATTTGCCTTTCTCGTCTTAGGCTTGGGGTTTGGCCTAGGGCTAGGATTTTTTTAACTAGGAAGCCCTGGGCTCCAGGCACATGCAGCTGCGAAAGGCATCCCAAGAGGGCCGCAGAAGTGACACAACTTGGCTGCCTCTGCTGCTATTCTCATGAGAACATCCTGAACCATAGGCTGATTTTCCTTCCTAGGGTTAAGGTTTGAGTTACGCCTGGGGTAAGGGTTCTATTAACCAGAAAGCCCTGAGTTCCAAGAACACAGCAGCTGCGAAGGACTACCCAAGAAGAGTGCAAAAGTACCACAACATGCCTGCCTCCACAGCTTTTTCCTTGGGGACATGCCTAATTCCTGGCTGATTTGCCTTTCTCGTCTTAGGGTTGGGGTTCGGCCTAGGGCTAGGATTTTTAAAATCAGGAAGCCCTGAGTTCCAGGCTTACTTCATCTGCCAAAGGCATCCCAAAGGGAGTGCAAAAGTGCCACAACATGGCTGCTTTCACGGCTTTTTCCTTGGCAAGAAGCCTAACACCAGGCTGATTTCCCTTGCCAGGGTTACTGTAAGGCTTAGGCCTAGCGCTAGGATTTTTAAAACTAGGAAGCCCTTAGATCCAGGCACACTGCAGCTGTTCAAGGCATCCCAAGGGGAGTACAAAAGTGCAACAACATGGCAGCTTTCACAGCTTTTTCCTTGGCACCATCCCTATACCTAGGCTGTTTTATCTGCCTAGGGTAAGGGTTAGGGTTCAGCCTAGGGCTTGGAGATTTTAACCAGGAAGCCCTGAGTTCCAGGCTTACTGCATCTGCCAAAGGCATACCAAAGGGAGTGCAGAAGTGCCACAACATGGCTGCTTTCACGGCTTTTTCCTTGGCAAGAAGCCTAACACCAGGCTGATTTCCCTTCCCAGGGTTACTGTTAGGCTTAGGCCTAGTGCTAGGATTTTTAAAACTAGGAAGCCCTGAGTTCCAGGCTTACTGCATCTGCCAAAGGCATCCCAAAGGGAGTGCAGAAGTGCCACAACATGGCTGCTTTCAAGGCTTTTCCCTTAGGAAGAACCCTAATACCCGGCTGATTTACCTTCCTAGGGTTACTGTTAGGCTTAGGCCTAGGACTTTTAAACCCAGGAAGCCCTGGGCTCCAGGCATATGCAGCTGTTAAAGGCATCCCAAGAGGGCCGCAGAAGTGACACAACTTGGCTGCCTCTGCTTCCATTCTCATGAGACCATCCTGAAACATAGGCAGATTTTCCTTCCTAGGGTTAAGGTTTGAGTTACACATAGCGTAAGAGTTCTATTAACCAGAAAGCCCTGAGTTCCAAGAACACAGCAGCTGCGAAGGACTACCCAAGAAGAACGCAAAAGTACCACAACATGCCTGCCTCCACAGCTTTTTCCTTGGGGACATGCCTAATTCCTGGCTGATTTGCCTTTCTCGTCTTAGGCTTGGGGTTCGGCCTAGGGCTAGGATTTTTTTAACTAGGAAGCCCTGAGTTCCAGGCTTACTGCATCTGCCAAAGGCATCCCAAAGGGAGTGCAGAAGTGCCACAACATGGCTGCTTTCACGGCTTTTCCCTTAGGAAGAACCCTAATACGCGGCTGTTTTACCTTCCTAGGGTTACTGTTAGGCTTAGGCCTAGGACTTTTAAAACCAGGAAGCCCTGGGCTCCAGGCACACTGCAGCTGCGAAAGGCATCCCAAGGGGAGCGCAAAAGTGACACAACTTGGCTGCCACCACTCATATTTCCATGAGACCATCCCGAACCATAGGCTGATTTTCCTTCCTAGGGTTAAGGTTTGAGTTACGCCTGGGGTAAGGGTTCTATTAACCAGAAAGCCCTGAGTTCCAAGAACACAGCAGCTGCGAAGGACTAGCCAAGAAGAGCGCAAAAGTACCACAACATGCCTGCCTCCACAGCTTTTTCCTTGGGGACATGCCTAATTCCTGGCTGATTTGCCTTTCTCGTCTTAGGGTTGGGGTTTGGCCTAGGGCTAGGATTTTTTTAACTAGGAAGCCCTGAGTTCCAGGCTTACTGCATCTGCCAAAGGCATCCCAAAGGGAGTGCAAAAGTGCCACAACATGGCTGCTTTCACAGCTTTTCCCTTAGGAAGAACCCTAATACGCGGCTGATTTACCTTCCTAGGGTTACTGTTAGGCTTATGCCTAGGACTTTTAAAACCAGGAAGCCCTGGGCTCCAGGCACATGCAGCTGTGAAAGGCATCCCAAGAGGGCTGCAGAAGTGACACAACTTGGCTGCCTCTGCTGCTAGTCTCATGGGACCATCGCGAATCATAGGCTGATTTTCCTTCCTAGGGTTAAGGTTTGAGTTACACCTAGGGTAAGGGTCCTATTAACCAGAAAGCCCTGAGTTCCAAGAACACAGCAGCTGTGAAGGACTTCCCAAGAAGAGCGCAAAAGTACCACAACATGCCTGCCTCCACAGCTTTTTCCTTGGGGACATGCCTAATTCCTGGCTGATTTGCCTTTCTCGTCTTAGGGTTGGGGTTCGGCCTAGGGCTAGGATTTTTAAAATCAGGAAGCCCTGAGTTCCAGGCACATTGGAGCTGTGAAAGGCATCCAAAAGGGAGTGCAAAAGTGCCACAACATGGTTGCTTTCACGGCTTTTTCCTTGGCAAGAAGCTTAACACCAGGCTGATTTCCCTTCCCAGGGTTACTGTTAGGCTTAGGCCTAGGGCTAGGATTTTTAAAAATAGGAAGCCCTTAGCTCCAGGCACACTGCAGCTGTTAAAGGCATCCCAAGGGGAGTACAAAAGTGCAACAACATGGCAGCTTTCACAGCTTTTTCCTTGGCACCATCCCTATACCTAGGCTGTTTTATCTGCCTAGGGTTAGGGTTAGGGTTCAGCCTAGGGCTTGGAGTTTTTTAACCAGGAAGCCCTGAGTTCCAGGCTTACTGCATCTGCCAAAGGCATCCCAAAGGGAGTGCAAAAGTGCCACAAGATGGCTGCTTTCACAGCTTTTCCCTTAGGAAGAACCCTAATACGCGGCTGATTTACCTTCCTAGGGTTACTGTTAGGCTTAGGCCTAGGACTTTTAAAACCAGGAAGCCCTGGGCTCCAGGCACACTGCAGCTGCGAAAGGCATCCCAAGGGGAGCGCAAAAGTGACACAACTTGGCTGCCACCACTGATATTTCCATGAGACCATCCCGAACCATAGGCTGATTTTCCTTCCTAGGGTTAAGGTTTGAGTTACGCCTGGGGTAAGGGTTCTATTAACCAGAAAGCCCTGAGTTCCAAGAACACAGCAGCTGCAAAGGACTACCCAAGAAGAGCGCAAAAGTACCACAACATGCCTGCCTCCACAGCTTTTTCCTTGGGGACATGCCTAATTCCTGGCTGATTTGCCTTTCTCGTCTTAGGGTTGGGGTTTGGCCTAGGGCTAGGATTTTTTTAACTAGGAAGCCCTGGGCTCCAGGCACATGCAGCTGCGAAAGGCATCCCAAGAGGGCCGCAGAAGTGACACAACTTGGCTGCCTCTGCTGCTATTCTCATGAGAACATCCTGAACCATAGGCTGATTTTCCTTCCTAGGGTTAAGGTTTGAGTTACGCCTGGGGTAAGGGTTCTATTAACCAGAAAGCCCTGAGTTCCAAGAACACAGCAGCTGCGAAGGACTACCCAAGAAGAGTGCAAAAGTACCACAACATGCCTGCCTCCACAGCTTTTTCCTTGGGGACATGCCTAATTCCTGGCTGATTTGCCTTTCTCGTCTTAGGGTTGGGGTTCGGCCTAGGGCTAGGATTTTTAAAATCAGGAAGCCCTGAGTTCCAGGCTTACTTCATCTGCCAAAGGCATCCCAAAGGGAGTGCAAAAGTGCCACAACATGGCTGCTTTCACGGCTTTTTCCTTGGCAAGAAGCCTAACACCAGGCTGATTTCCCTTGCCAGGGTTACTGTAAGGCTTAGGCCTAGCGCTAGGATTTTTAAAACTAGGAAGCCCTTAGCTCCAGGCACACTGCAGCTGCGAAAGGCATCCCAAGGGGAGTACAAAAGTGCAACAACATGGCAGCTTTCACAGCTTTTTCCTTGGCACCATCCCTATACCTAGGCTGTTTTATCTGCCTAGGGTAAGGGTTAGGGTTCAGCCTAGGGCTTGGAGATTTTAACCAGGAAGCCCTGAGTTCCAGGCTTACTGCATCTGCCAAAGGCATCCCAAAGGGAGTGCAGAAGTGCCACAACATGGCTGCTTTCACGGCTTTTTCCTTGGCAAGAAGCCTAACACCAGGCTGATTTCCCTTCCCAGGGTTACTGTTAGGCTTAGGCCTAGTGCTAGGATTTTTAAAACTAGGAAGCCCTGAGTTCCAGGCTTACTGCATCTGCCAAAGGCATCCCAAAGGGAGTGCAGAAGTGCCACAACATGGCTGCTTTCACGGCTTTTCCCTTAGGAAGAACCCTAATACCCGGCTGATTTACCTTCCTAGGGTTACTGTTAGGCTTAGGCCTAGGACTTTTAAAACCAGGAAGCCCTGGGCTCCAGGCACACTGCAGCTGCGAAAGGCATCCCAAGGGGAGCGCAAAAGTGACACAACTTGGCTGCCACCACTGATATTTCCATGAGACCATCCCGAACCATAGGCTGATTTTCCTTCCTAGGGTTAAGGTTTGAGTTACGCCTGGGGTAAGGGTTCTATTAACCAGAAAGCCCTGAGTTCCAAGAACACAGCAGCTGCGAAGGACTACCCAAGAAGAGCGCAAAAGTACCACAACATGCCTGCCTCCACAGCTTTTTCCTTGGGGACATGCCTAATTCCTGGCTGATTTGCCTTTCTCGTCTTAGGGTTGGGCTTCAGCCTAGGGCTAGGATATTTTTAACTAGGAAGCCCTGAGTTCCAGGCTTACTGCATCTGCCAAAGGCATCCCAAAGGGAGTGCAAAAGTGCCACAACATGGCTGCTTTCACAGCTTTTCCCTTAGGAAGAACCCTAATACCCAGCTGATTTACCTTCCTAGGGTTACTGTTAGGCTTAGGCCTAGGACTTTTAAAACCAGGAAGCCCTGGGCTCCAGGCACATGCAGCTGTTAAAGGCATCCCAAGAGGGCTGCAGAAGTGACACAACTTGGCTGCCTCTGCTGCTAGTCTCATGGGACCATCGCGAATCATAGGCTGATTTTCCTTCCTAGGGTTAAGGTTTGAGTTACACCTAGGGTAAGGGTTCTATTAACCAGAAAGCCCTGAGTTCCAAGAACACAGCAGCTGTGAAGGACTTCCCAAGAAGAGCACAAAAGTACCACAACATGCCTGCCTCCACAGCTTTTTCCTTGGGGACATGCCTAATTCCTGGCTGATTTGCCTTTCTCGTCTTAGGGTTGGGGTTCGGCCTAGGGCTAGGATTTTTAAAATCAGGAAGCCCTGAGTTCCAGGCACATTGGAGCTGTGAAAGGCATCCAAAAGGGAGTGCAAAAGTGCCACAACATGGTTGCTTTCACGGCTTTTTCCTTGGCAAGAAGCTTAACACCAGGCTGATTTCCCTTCCCAGGGTTACTGTTAGGCTTAGGCCTAGGGCTAGGATTTGTAAAAATAGGAAGCCCTTAGATCCAGGCACACTGCCGCTGTTCAAGGCATCCCAAGGGGAGTACAAAAGTGCAACAACATGGCAGCTTTCACAGCTTTTTCCTTGGCACCATCCCTATACATAGGCTGATTTATCTGCCTAGGGTTAGGGTTAGGGTTCAGCCTAGGGCTTGGAGTTTTTTAACCAGGAAGCCTTGAGTTCCAGGCTTACTGCATCTGCCAAAGGCATCACCAAGGGAATGCAAAAGTGCCACAACATGGCTGCTTTCACGGCTTTTCCCTTAGGAAGAACCCTAATACCCGGCTGATTTACCTTCCTAGGGTTACTGTTAGGCTTAGGCCTAGGACTTTTAAAACCAGGAAGCCCTGGGCTCCAGGCACACTGCAGCTGCGAAAGGCATCCCAAGGGGAGCGCAAAAGTGACACAACTTGGCTGCCACCACTGATATTTCCATGAGACCATCCCGAACCATAGGCTGATTTTCCTTCCTAGGGTTAAGGTTATAGTTACGCCTAGGGTAAGGGTTCTATTAACCAGAAAGCCCTGAGTTCCAAGAACACAGCAGCTGCAAAGGACTACCCAAGAAGAGCGCAAAAGTACCACAACATGCCTGCCTCCACAGCTTTTTCCTTGGGGACATGCCTAATTCCTGGCTGATTTGCCTTTCTCGTCTTAGGGTTGGGGTTTGGCCTAGGGCTAGGATTTTTTTAACTAGGAAGCCCTGGGCTCCAGGAACTCTGCAGCTGCGAAAGGCATCCCAAGAGGGCCGCAGAAGTGACACAACTTGGCTGCCTCTGCTGCTATTCTCATGAGAACATCCTGAACCATAGGCTGATTTTCCTTCCTAGGGTTAAGGTTTGAGTTACGCCTGGGGTAAGGGTTCTATTAACCAGAAAGCCCTGAGTTCCAAGAACACAGCAGCTGCGAAGGACTACCCAAGAAGAGTGCAAAAGTACCACAACATGCCTGCCTCCACAGCTTTTTCCTTGGGGACATGCCTAATTCCTGGCTGATTTGCCTTTCTCGTCTTAGGGTTGGGGTTCGGCCTAGGGCTAGGATTTTTAAAATCAGGAAGCCCTGAGTTCCAGGCTTACTTCATCTGCCAAAGGCATCCCAAAGGGAGTGCAAAAGTGCCACAACATGGCTGCTTTCACGGCTTTTTCCTTGGCAAGAAACCTAACACCAGGGTGATTTCCCTTGCCAGGGTTACTGTAAGGCTTAGGCCTAGCGCTAGGATTTATAAAACTAGGAAGCCCTTAGCTCCAGGCACACTGCAGCTGCGAAAGGCATCCCAAGGGGAGTACAAAAGTGCAACAACATGGCAGCTTTCACAGCTTTTTCCCTGGCACCATCCCTATACCTAGGCTGTTTTATGTGCCTAGGGTAAGGGTTAGGGTTCAGCCTAGGGCTTGGAGATTTTAACCAGGAAGCCCTGAGTTCCAGGCTTACTGCATCTGCCAAAGGCATCCCAAAGGGAGTGCAGAAGTGCCACAACATGGCTGCTTTCACGGCTTTTTCCTTGGCAAGAAGCCTAACACCAGGATGATTTCCCTTCCCAGGGTTACTGTTAGGCTTAGGCCTAGTGCTAGGATTTTTAAAACTAGGAAGCCCTGAGTTCCAGGCTTACTGCATCTGCGAAAGGCATCCCAAAGGGAGTGCAGAAGTGCCACAACATGGCTGCTTTCAAGGCTTTTCCCTTAGGAAGAACCCTAATACGCGGCTGATTTACCTTCTTAGGGTTACTGTTAGGCTTAGGCCTAGGACTTTTAAAACCAGGAAGCCCTGGGCTCCAGGCATATGCAGCTGTTAAAGGCATCCCAAGAGGGCCGCAGAAGTGACACAACTTGGCTGCCTCTGCTTCCATTCTCATGAGACCATCCTGAAACATAGGCAGATTTTCCTTCCTAGGGTTAAGGTTTGAGTTACACCTGGCGTAAGAGTTCTATTAACCAGAAAGACCTGAGTTCCAAGAACACAGCAGCTACGAAGGACTACCCAAGAAGAGCGCAAAAGTACCACAACATGCCTGCCTCCACAGCTTTTTCCTTGGGGACATGCCTAATTCCTGGCTGATTTGCCTTTCTCGTCTTAGGGTTGGGGTTCGGCCTAGGGCTAGGATTTTTTTAACTAGGAAGCCCTGAGTTCCAGGCTTACTGCATCTGCCAAAGGCATCCCAAAGGGAGTGCAGAAGTGCCACAACATGGCTGCTTTCACGGCTTTTCCCTTAGGAAGAACCCTAATACGCGGCTGATTTACCTTCCTAGGGTTACTGTTAGGCTTAGGCCTAGCACTTTTAAAACCAGGAAGCCCTGGGCTCCAGGCACACTGCAGCTGCGAAAGGCATCCCAAGGGGAGCGCAAAAGTGACACAACTTGGCTGCCACCACTGATATTTCCATGAGACCATCCCGAACCATAGGCTGATTTTCCTTCCTAGGGTTAAGGTTTGAGTTACGCCTGGGGTAAGGGTTCTATTAACCAGAAAGCCCTGAGTTCCAAGAACACAGCAGCTGCGAAGGACTACCCAAGAAGAGCGCAAAAGTACCACAACGTGCCTGCCTCCACAGCTTTTTCCTTGGGGACATGCCTAATTCCTGGCTGATTTGCCTTTCTCGTCTTAGGGTTGGGGTTCGGCCTAGGGCTAGGATATTTTTAACTAGGAAGCCCTGAGTTCCAGGCTTACTTCATCTGCCAAAAGCATCCCAAAGGGAGTGCAAAAGTGCCACACCATGGCTGCTTTCACAGCTTTTCCCTTAGGAAGAACCCTAATATCCGGCAGATTTACCTTCCTAGGGTTACTGTTAGGCTTATGCCTAGGACTTTTAAAACCAGGAAGCCCTTGGCTCCAGGCACATGCAGCTGTTAAAGGCATCCCAAGAGGGCTGCAGAAGTGACACAACTTGGCTGCCTCTGCTGCTAGTCACATGGGACCATCCCGAATCATAGGCTGATTTTCCTTCCTAGGGTTAAGGTTTGAGTTACACCTAGGGTAAGGGTTCTATTAACCAGAAAGCCCTGAGTTCCAAGAACACAGCAGCTGCGAAGGACTACCCAAGAAGAGTGCAAAAGTACCACAACATGCCTGCCTCCACAGCATTTTCCTTGGGGACATGCGTAATTCCTGGCTGATTTGCCTTTCTCGTCTTAGGGTTGGGGCTCGGCCTAGGGCTAGGATTTTTAAAATCAGGAAGCCCTGAGTTCCAGGCTTACTTCATCTGCCAAAGGCATCCCAAAGGGAGTGCAAAAGTGCCACAACATGGCTGCTTTCACGGCTTTTTCCTTGGCAAGAAGCTTAACACCAGGCTGATTTCCCTTGCCAGGGTTACTGTAAGGCTTAGGCCTAGCGCTAGGATTTTTAAAACTAGGAAGCCCTTAGATCCAGGCACACTGCAGCTGCGAAAGGCATCCCAAGGGGAGTACAAAAGTGCAACAACATGGCAGCTTTCACAGCTTTTTCCTTGGCACCATCCCTATACCTAGGCTGATTTATCTGCCTAGGGTTAGGGTTAGGGTTCAGCCTAGGGCTTGGAGTTTTTAACCAGGAAGCCCTGAGTTCCAGGCTTACTGCATCTGCCAAAGGCATCCCAAAGGGAGTGCAAAAGTGCCACAACATGGCTGCTTTCACAGCTTTTCCCTTAGGAAGAACCCTAATACCCGGCTGATTTACCTTCCTAGGGTTACTGTTAGGCTTAGGCCTAGGACTTTTAAAACCAGGAAGCCCTGGGCTCCAGGCACACTGCAGCTGTTAAAGGCATCCCAAGAGGGCCGCAGAAGTGACACAACTTGGCTGCCACCACTGATATTTCCATGAGACCATCCCGAACCATAGGCTGATTTTCCTTCCTAGGGTTAAGGTTTGAGTTACGCCTAGGGTAAGGGTTCTATTAACCAGAAAGCCCTGAGTTCCAAGAACACAGCAGCTGCGAAGGACTAGCCAAGAAGAGCGCAAAAGTACCACAACATGCCTGCCTCCACAGCTTTTTCCTTGGGGACATGCCTAATTCCTGGCTGATTTGCCTTTCTCGTCTTAGGGTTGGGGTTCGGCCTAGGGCTAGGATTTTTTTAACTAGGAAGCCCTGAGTTCCAGGCTTACTGCATCTGCCAAAGGCATCCCAAAGGGAGTGCAGAAGTGCCACAACATGGCTGCTTTCACGGCTTTTCCCTTAGGAAGAACCCTAATACGCGGCTGATTTACCTTCCTAGGGTTACTGTTAGGCTTAGGCCTAGGACTTTTAAAACCAGGAAGCCCTGGGCTCCAGGCACACTGCAGCTGCGAAAGGCATCCCAAGGGGAGCGCAAAAGTGACACAACTTGGCTGCCACCACTGATATTTCCATGAGACCATCCCGAACCATAGGCTGATTTTCCTTCCTAGGGTTAAGGTTTGAGTTACGCCTGGGGTAAGGGTTCTATTAACCAGAAAGCCCTGAGTTCCAAGAACGCAGCAGCTGCGAAGGACTACCCAAGAAGAGCGCAAAAGTACCACAACGTGCCTGCCTCCACAGCTTTTTCCTTGGGGACATGCCTAATTCCTGGCTGATTTGCCTTTCTCGTCTTAGGGTTGGGGTTCGGCCTAGGGCTAGGATATTTTTAACTAGGAAGCCCTGAGTTCCAGGCTTACTTCATCTGCCAAAGGCATCCCAAAGGGTGTGCAAAAGTGCCACAACATGGCTGCTTTCACGGCTTTTCCCTTAGGAAGAACCCTAATACGCGGCTGATTTACCTTCCTAGGGTTACTGTTAGGCTTAGGCCTAGGACTTTTAAAACCAGGAAGCCCTGGGCTCCAGGCACATGCAGCTGTTAAAGGCATCCCAAGAGGGCTGCAGAAGTGACACAACTTGGCTGCCTCTGCTGCTATTCTCATGGGACCATCCCGAACCATAGGCTGATTTTCCTTCCTAGGGTTAAGATTAGAGTTACGCCTAGGGTAAGAGTTCTATTAACCAGAAAGCCCTGAGTTCCAAGAACACAGCAGCTGTGAAGGACTTCCCAAGAAGAGCGCAAAAGTACCACAACATGCCTGCCTCCACAGCTTTTTCCTTGGGGACATGCCTAATTCCTGGCTGATTTGCCTTTCTCGTCTTAGGGTTGGGGTTCGGCCTAGGGCTAGGATATTTTTAACTAGGAAGCCCTGAGTTCCAGGCTTACTTCATCTGCCAAAGGCATCCCAAAGGGAGTGCAAAAGTGCCACAACATGGCTGCTTTCACGGCTTTTCCCTTAGGAAGAACCCTAATACGCGGCTGATTTACCTTCCTAGGGTTACTGTTAGGCTTATGCCTAGGACTTTTAAAACCAGGAAGCCCTGGGCTCCAGGCACATGCAGCTGCGAAAGGCATCCGAAGAGGGCCGCAGAAGTGACACAACTTCGCTGCCACCACTGATATTTCCATGAGACCATCCCGAACCATAGGCTGATTTTCCTTCCTAGGGTTAAGGTTTGAGTTACGCCTAGGGTAAGAGTTCTATTAACCAGAAAGCCCTGAGTTCCAAGAACACAGCAGCTGCGAAGGACTACCCAAGAAGAGCGCAAAAGTACCACAACATGCCTGCCTCCACAGCTTTTTCCTTGGGGACATGCCTAATTCCTGGCTGATTTGCCTTTCTCGTCTTAGGGTTGGGGTTCGGCCTAGGGCTAGGATTTTTTTAACTAGGAAGCCCTGAGTTCCAGGCTTACTTCATCTGCAAAAAGCATCCCAAAGGGAGTGCAAAAGTGCCACAACATGGCTGCTTTCACGGCTTTTCCCTTAGGAAGAACCCTAATACCCGGCTGATTTACCTTCCTAGGGTTACTGTTAGGCTTAGGCCTAGGACTTTTAAAACCAGGAAGCCCTGGGCTCCAGGCACACTGCAGCTGCGAAAGGCATCCCAAGGGGAGCGCAAAAGTGACACAACTTGGCTGCCACCACTGATATTTCCATGAGACCATCCCGAACCATAGGCTGATTTTCCTTCCTAGGGTTAAGGTTTGAGTTATGCCTGGGGTAAGGGTTCTATTAACCAGAAAGCCCTGAGTTCCAAGAACACAGCAGCTGCAAAGGACTTCCCAAGAAGAGCGCAAAAGTACCAAAACATGCCTGCCTCCACAGCTTTTTCTTTGGGGACATGCCTAATTCCTGGCTGATTTGCCTTTCTCGTCTTAGTGTTGGGGTTCGGCCTAGGGCTAGGATTTTTTTAACTAGGAAGCCCTGAGTTCCAGGCTTACTTCATCTGCCAAAGGCATCCCAAAGGGAGTGCAAAAGTGCCACAACATGGTTGCTTTCACGGCTTTTTCCTTGGCAAGAAGCTTAACACCAGGCTGATTTCCCTTCCCAGGGTTGCTGTAAGGCTTAGGCCTAGCGCTAGAATTTTTAAAACTAGGAAGCCGTTAGCTCTAGGCACACTGCAGCTGTTCAAGGCATCCCAAGGGGAGTACAAAAGTGCAACAACATGGCAGCTTTCACAGCTTTTTCCTTGGCACCATCCCTATACCTAGGCTGTTTATCTGCCTAGAGTTAGGGTTAGGGTTCAGCCTAGGGCTTGGAGATTTTAACCAGGAAGCCCTGAGTTCCAGGCTTACTGCATGTGCCAAAGGCATCCCAAAGGGAGTGCAGAAGTGCCACAACATGGCTGCTTTCACGGCTTTTCCCTTAGGAAGAACCCTAATACGCGGCTGATTTACCTTCCTAGGGTTACTGTTAGGCTTAGGCCTAGGACTTTTAAAACCAGGAAGCCCTGGGCTCCAGGCACTCTGCAGCTGCGAAAGGCATCCCAAGGGGAGCGCAAAAGTGACACAACTTGGCTGCCACCACTGATATTTCCATGAGACCATCCCGAACCATAGGCTGATTTTCCTTCCTAGGGTTAAGGTTTGAGTTACGCCTAGGGTAAGGGTTCTATTAACCAGAAAGCCCTGAGTTCCAAGAACATAGCAGCTGCGAAGGACTAGCCAAGAAGAGCGCAAAAGTACCACAACATGCCTGCCTCCACAGCTTTTTCCTTGGGGACATGCCTAATTCCTGGCTGATTTGCCTTTCTCGTCTTAGTGTTGGGGTTCGGCCTAGGGCTAGGATTTTTTTAACTACGAAGCCCTGGGCTCCAGGCACATGCAGCTGCGAAAGGCATCCCAAAGGGAGTGCAAAAGTGCCACAACATGGTTGCTTTCACGGCTTTTTCCTTGGCAAGAAGCCTAACACCAGGCTGATTTACCTTCCTAGGGTTACTGTAAGGCTTAGGCCTAGCGCTAGGATTTTTAAAACTAGGAAGCCCTTAGCTCCAGGCACACTGCAGCTGTTCAAGGCATCCCAAGAGGGCCGCAGAACTGACACAACTTGGCTGCCTCTGCTGCTATTCTCATGAGTCCATCCCGAACCATATGCTGATTTTCCTTCCTAGGGTGAGGGTTAGAGTTATGCCTAGGGTTAGTGTTTTTTTAACCAGAAAGCCTTGAGTTCCAAGAACACAGCAGCTGCGAAGGACTACCCAAGAGGAGGGGAAAAGTGCCACAACATGGCTGCCTCCAGCGCTTTTTCCTTGGGACCATCATTGAACCTAGGCTGATTTACTTGCCTCCAGTTGCACCTATGGTCACGCCAAGGGATAGGGATTTTAAATCAGTAAACCCTGAGCTCCAGACCCAGTGCAGCTGCAAAAGGCTTCCCAAGGGCAGCCAAAAATTGCCTCAACATGCTCCTTCCAGTGCTTTTTTCCTTGGGAACATCCCTATACCCAGGCTGATTTATCTGCCTAGGGTTAGGGTTAGGGTTCAGCCTAGAGATAGGATTTTTTCAAACCGGAAGCCCTGAATTCCAGGCACACTGCAGCTGTTAAAGGCAGTGTTCTACGTCAACCGCAACTTAGTCTGAAATAAATGCTTTTTCCCTGAGAGCATCTGAGAGGTTTGCATGAAGCACTGATATCTGACATTTCCAATTTTGAATAGGAGAGGAGAAAGAAAATGGGAAGAAGTTTTTAATTTTAGTGGTTTCAATGTGAATTTCCGTACACTTTTTCAAAACTTGTCAGCTCAAATGCCCATCAACATCTTTTAGTCATCTGTAAGTCAGTATTCATATAAAATGTGCTTCAAATCAAAAGAATTTCAAATTTGCACTCCAAATTTCTATGCCTAGATTTATGATTTCCTACACATATTAGATGAAAGGAAGGCCTTTTTTACTGTGGGAGTGCTGGAACACTGGAACAGGTTGCCCAGGGAAGTTGTGGGTGTCCCATCCCTGAAAGTATTCAAGGTCAGCTTGGACGGGGCTTGGAGCAGCAACAAAGGAGAAGCTTGATGGTAGAGAAACAAAGTTGGACTATAGAAGAAACTGGGATTGAAGTATAGGAGCAAGTTTTCTCTCAGCTCTTGGGGTAAATTCAAAGTTGTACAAAATTACATTTATCTGTGCTATTCACTACTGTAACAGAAATGTTCATGAAAACTGTACAGAAGATAGCAAATTTTAAAAGAGATAAGAATTACAGCATAAAATCCATGGGATGGGTTACAACATGAGACACTCTCTAAGAGAAAATCTCTGTGTTTCAGCACTTCATCATGGTAAGATTTCATGAAGTGCCAAAGAAGGCGGAAAAATATCATTCGGGACGTTATTTCCTGGAATTCAGCCTGGCCATTAGTAGGAACTGGGTTTGAACACATCATGTAGATATACCACACACACTTGCCCTTCACTGAAAAATGACTGTTTACAACGAAGAAGCAATTGACGATCAAAATTGATTGAAATCATCTTAAACATGTCAAGTATTTCATTGTAGATGATCTGTGATCCAAATGCTTCTTCCACCTTCGAGAGGGACAGAACAATTCTTCCATATCATGATGGTTTAAAATTGTATCAACCAATGTTTTCTGCTGAAAAGATAGCATCTATTTTTTTCTATTTTTGGAAGAAAATATTCCTAGACATACAACAGGTGAGAACTAAGTAATTTTAAAGAAACAAATGAAAAGAAAATATTCTGTAAATAGAATGAAATGAAAAGCTGTGTTTTAAATAGGAGCTAAATATGAAACAGAATTTTTGTACCAGGCATTTGAATTACTGCACCAGCTCTTTTGCCCATCAAGAGAGGCGTTTAGCATTTCAGTCTTTTCCAAGGTGTTCATGATCTGCTATGCTGATCTCTGTGTGTGCCTAGGTGTGTGTGGAAGGGGGGGCATGTGAAGGGGAGTGTGTATGTTTGCTTTACAATTGTTGTGGCAGATTCATGCCTCAGCTCCACATTTTGTTTTAGAAAGGTCACACAGAGTGGATGTGAAGTTTACTATCAACAAGAGATCAATTCCCAAATCATCCATTTCACTCTACCTTATAAATCATGTGCTTTGTTGCATATTTTATCAAATCTACTTTCAAGCCAGATGGAGGAAGGAGGATGTGGCAATCCCTCCACCATCTTGCAACTTTTATGCAAGTAGGTTTTCAAGAAAATCATCATTTCTCTTTGAAACATGTCTGGAACAGGCATGATGGTAGTGTCAACCTGTTGGAGTTTTTGTTGCTGGAAGAAGTTATACAAAAGGATTGGTTTTTACATTGACCAGTTACTGAATCAAGCGCAGGAATACATTGGAAATTCAACTGGGGCTTCCTTTCCCCGGCAGACTACTTCTAGAACGAGCTTGTACACTGAAGCTTACTCTTTTGCCCTCTTTTTGTTTCTTTCCTATTTTCTTGGCTTCTTTGCCACTCTCTAGACAATTTTGGAACTTTTTTCCCAACTAAAACGGTTTCAATAGTCTGATTGTGATCATACATTTTTACAAGGAATTTTTAAAATCTTTCCTCCAGTTAAGAAAGTCAAGGACTTAGGTCTTTTTCTTCCCTTATCAATATTGCAATGAAATTGATAAGTAAAGACCAACTCTTTCTTTTTGTTTTTAACCCAAGCAGATAATTCCCATCCATTCATCCATTTGGTGGACCAATGGTTGCCATTCTGATGGAAGTTGTCACTTCTTAACAGTAGGCATTCTGTGACTATGTTGACAGCACTTTGGGTGAAGATCCTAACTGGTCTTAGATACACATAGGGAGAAATTTGCTCAGCCAGTGTCAGTCTTAAGCATGCGTATCAGAAGATCTTTCTAGAGCTGGGAATTTTCCCATGAAAGGGATTCAGTTAGGGAAGAGACACTTGCCCCAGAGGTTTACATTCTTCTTGAAGACTGCTTAAGGAACTTAGATGCCATGTCCATTTGGATCTGTGTCTGCACAGAACTTTGTCATGCCAGTGCTTGAAATGCATCTTGAAGAGAATTCACTAGCACAGAATGAATGAGAGTGGAAGGGGTTGGTGGGGCTAACCAGGCCCAACCCCCCTGCCTAAACCAGGATACCTAGAGCCTCTTGCCCAGGATTCTATCTGGGTGTACTTTTAATGTCTTCAAAGATCCAGGCTCCACAATCTTTCTGGGCAGTCTGTGCCGTGGTTCACTCACCCTCACAGTAAAGAATCATTTCCTGATGTTCCTGTATTTCAGTGTGTGCCCACTGCCTCTTGTCTTTTCACTCAGCATCACTGAAAAGACACTGATTCCCTCCCCTTTGCACTATTGCTTCCATATGGATGTGTGCTGCCATGTAGAGATATGTCAAAAACCTCCCTGAAGCCCAGGCAGATAATATTCCCTTCATCTACCAGTCAAGTTGATTCATCAGAGGAGTTTAAAGTTATGTTCAGCATGAAATGACCCTGAAAAATCATGCTAACTACATTATTGTGTCGTCTTTCATGTGCCTGGCAAGGTTTTCCAGGAAGAGCTGATTCATCAACTTCCTGGGTATAAAAAAGAGGCTGGCTGGTTTGTACGATTGCGAGTCCTCCTAATTGACTTTTTTGAAGATGAGTGTCATTTGCTTACATCCAGTCCTTACCCTCTCTTGTCGTCTACATCTTAGCAAAAAGCTTTTCTACTATGTCTGGCGAGGAAAAACTGTGCCAGCACAGAAAACATCTCCCATCGTGTTCTAGACGTTGCACGGAGGTGTGCCGAGTGTTTGGCATGAAGGAAAGAAAAGTTGTCCAAAACAGCTTCCAATCGAATGTTCATGTGATTGGAAAAGTCAGGAGAGTGCAAAGGTACTGTTTTCTAGCAGTTGGCAAGCTGCGCACACAATCCCAGTGTTGTACAGCTTCCTTCTTCACCTTTCCGAAGGTGCCGCTCTCTCCGGCTCCCGGAGGCGAAGAAGCGGCTTCTTCGCGCAAAGACGATTGTGCCGCTCACTGTGCACTCCTTAGCGCGGCTTCTGCCGAAAGACGCCCGGGAGCGGCTCTTAGCTCCGGACAGCATCGTACCTTCGTCTTTAGCGTCTCTTCTCGTCTACATCTTAGCAAAAAGCTTTTCTACTACGTCTGGCGAGGAAAAACTGTGCCAGCACAGAAAACATCTCCCATCGTGTTCTAGACGTTGCACGGAGGTGTGCCGAGTGTTTGGCATGAAGGAAAGAAAAGTTGTCCAAAACAGCTTCCAATCGAATGTTCATGTGATTGGAAAAGTCAGGAGAGTGCAAAGGTACTGTTTTCTATCAGTTGGCAAGCTGCGCACACAATCCCAGTGTTGTACAGCTTCCTTCTTCACCTTTCCGAAGGTGCCGCTCTCTCCGGCTCCCGGAGGCGAAGAAGCGGCTTCTTCGCGCAAAGACGATTGTGCCGCTCACTGTGCACTCCTTAGCGCGGCTTCTGCCGAAAGACGCCCGGGAGCGGCTCTTAGCTCCGGAGAGCATCGTACCTTCGTCTTTAGCGTCTCTTCTCGTCTACATCTTAGCAAAAAGCTTTTCTACTATGTCTGGCGAGGAAAAACTGTGCCAGCACAGAAAACATCTCCCATCGTGTTCTAGACGTTGCACGGAGGTGTGCCGAGTGTTTGGCATGAAGGAAAGAAAACTTGTCCAAAACAGCTTCCAATCGAATGTTCATGTGATTGGAAAAGTCAGGAGAGTGCAAAGGTACTGTTTTCTATCAGTTGGCAAGCTGCGCACACAATCCCAGTGTTGTACAGCGTCCTTCTTCACCTTTCCGAAGGTGCCGCTCTCTCCGGCTCCCGGAGGCGAAGAAGCGGCTTCTTCGCGCAAAGACGATTGTGCCGCTCACTGTGCACTCCTTAGCGCGGCTTCTGCCGAAAGACGCCCGGGAGCGGCTCTTAGCTCCGGACAGCATCGTACCTTCGTCTTTAGCGTCTCTTCTCGTCTACATCTTAGCAAAAAGCTTTTCTACTATGTCTGGCGAGGAAAAACTGTGCCAGCACAGAAAACATCTCCCATCGTGTTCTAGACGTTGCACGGAGGTGTGCCGAGTGTTTGGCATGAAGAAAAGAAAACTTGTCCAAAACAGCTTCCAATCGAATGTTCATGTGATTGGAAAAGTCAGGAGAGTGCAAAGGTACTGTTTTCTAGCAGTTGGCAAGCTGCGCACACAATCCCAGTGTTGTACAGCTTCCTTCTTCACCTTTCCGAAGGTGCCGCTCTCTCCGGCTCCCGGAGCCGAAGAAGCGGCTTCTTCGCGCAAAGACGATTGTGCCGCTCACTGTGCACTCCTTAGCGCGGCTTCTGCCGAAAGACGCCCGGGAGCGGCTCTTAGCTCCGGACAGCATCGTACCTTCGTCTTTAGCGTCTCTTCTCGTCTACATCTTAGCAAAATCTTTTCTACTACGTCTGGCGAGGAAAAACTGTGCCAGCACAGAAAACATCTCCCATCGTGTTCTAGACGTTGCACGGAGGTGTGCCGAGTGTTTGGCATGAAGGAAAGAAAAGTTGTCCAAAACAGCTTCCAATCGAATGTTCATGTGATTGGAAAAGTCAGGAGAGTGCAAAGGTACTGTTTTCTATCAGTTGGCAAGCTGCGCACACAATCCCAGTGTTGTACAGCTTCCTTCTTCACCTTTCCGAAGGTGCCGCTCTCTCTGGCTCCCGGAGGCGAAGAAGCGGCTTCTTCGCGCAAAGACGATTGTGCCGCTCACTGTGCACTCCTTAGCGCGGCTTCTGCCGAAAGACGCCCGGGAGCGGCTCTTAGCTCCGGACAGCATCGTACCTTCGTCTTTAGCGTCTCTTCTCGTCTACATCTTAGCAAAAAGCTTTTCTACTATGTCTGGCGAGGAAAAACTGTGCCAGCACAGAAAACATCTCCCATCGTGTTCTAGATGTTGCACGGAGGTGTGCCGAGTGTTTGGCATGAAGGAAAGAAAACTTGTCCAAAACAGCTTCCAATCGAATGTTCATGTGATTGGAAAAGTCAGGAGAGTGCAAAGGTACTGTTTTCTAGCAGTTGGCAAGCTGCGCACACAATCCCAGTGTTGTACAGCTTCCTTCTTCACCTTTCCGAAGGTGCCGCTCTCTCCGGCTCCCGGAGGCGAAGAAGCGGCTTCTTCGCGCAAAGACGATTGTGCCGCTCACTGTGCTCTCCTTGGCGCGGCTTCTGCCGAAAGACGCCCGGGAGCGGCTCTTAGCTCCGGAGAGCATCGTACCTTCGTCTTTAGCGTCTCTTCTCGTCTACATCTCAGCAAAAAGCTTTTCTACTATGTCTGGCGAGGAAAAACTGTGCCAGCACAGAAAACATCTCCCATCGTGTTCTAGACGTTGCACGGAGGTGTGCCGAGTGTTTGGCATGAAGGAAAGAAAAGTTGTCCAAAACAGCTTCCAATCGAATGTTCATGTGATTGGAAAAGTCAGGAGAGTGCAAAGGTACTGTTTTCTATCAGTTGGCAAGCTGCGCACACAATCCCAGTGTTGTACAGCTTCCTTCTTCACCTTTCCGAAGGTGCCGCTCTCTCCGGCTCCCGGAGGCGAAGAAGCGGCTTCTTCGCGCAAAGACGATTGTGCCGCTCACTGTGCACTCCTTAGCGCGGCTTCTGCCGAAAGACGCCCGGGAGCGGCTCTTAGCTCCGGACAGCATCGTACCTTCGTCTTTAGCGTCTCTTCTCGTCTACATCTTAGCAAAAAGCTTTTCTACTATGTCTGGCGAGGAAAAACTGTGCCAGCACAGAAAACATCTCCCATCGTGTTCTAGACGTTGCACGGAGGTGTGCCGAGTGTTTGGCATGAAGAAAAGAAAACTTGTCCAAAACAGCTTCCAATCGAATGTTCATGTGATTGGAAAAGTCAGGAGAGTGCAAAGGTACTGTTTTCTATCAGTTGGCAAGCTGCGCACACAATCCCAGTGTTGTACAGCTTCCTTCTTCACCTTTCCGAAGGTGCCGCTCTCTCCGGCTCCCGGAGGCGAAGAAGCGGCTTCTTCGCGCAAAGACGATTGTGCCGCTCACTGTGCTCTCCTTGGCGCGGCTTCTGCCGAAAGACGCCCGGGAGCGGCTCTTAGCTCCGGACAGCATCGTACCTTCGTCTTTAGCGTCTCTTCTCGTCTACATCTTAGCAAAAAGCTTTTCTACTATGTCTGGCGAGGAAAAACTGTGCCAGCACAGAAAACATCTCCCATCGTGTTCTAGACGTTGCACGGAGGTGTGCCGAGTGTTTGGCATGAAGGAAAGAAAACTTGTCCAAAACAGCTTCCAATCGAATGTTCATGTGATTGGAAAAGTCAGGAGAGTGCAAAGGTACTGTTTTCTAGCAGGTGGCAAGCTGCGCACACAATCCCAGTGTTGTACAGCTTCCTTCTTCACCTTTCCGAAGGTGCCGCTCTCTCCGGCTCCCGGAGGCGAAGAAGCGGCTTCTTCGCGCAAAGACGATTGTGCCGCTCACTGTGCACTCCTTAGCGCGGCTTCTGCCGAAAGACGCCCGGGAGCGGCTCTTTGTTCCGGAGAGCATCGTACCTTCGTCTTTAGCGTCTCTTCTCGTCTACATCTTAGCAAAAAGCTTTTCTACTATGTCTGGCGAGGAAAAACTGTGCCAGCACAGAAAACATCTCCCATCGTGTTCTAGACGTTGCACGGAGGTGTGCCGAGTGTTTGGCATGAAGGAAAGAAAACTTGTCCAAAACAGCTTCCAATCGAATGTTCATGTGATTGGAAAAGTCAGGAGAGTGCAAAGGTACTGTTTTCTATCAGTTGGCAAGCTGCGCACACAATCCCAGTGTTGTACAGCTTCCTTCTTCACCTTTCCGAAGGTGCCGCTCTCTCCGGCTCCCGGAGGCGAAGAAGCGGCTTCTTCGCGCAAAGACGATTGTGCCGCTCACTGTGCACTCCTTAGCGCGGCTTCTGCCGAAAGACGCCCGGGAGCGGCTCTTAGCTCCGGACAGCATCGTACCTTCGTCTTTAGCGTCTCTTCTCGTCTACATCTTAGCAAAAAGCTTTTCTACTATGTCTGGCGAGGAAAAACTGTGCCAGCACAGAAAACATCTCCCATCGTGTTCTAGACGTTGCACGGAGGTGTGCCGAGTGTTTGGCATGAAGAAAAGAAAACTTGTCCAAAACAGCTTCCAATCGAATGTTCATGTGATTGGAAAAGTCAGGAGAGTGCAAAGGTACTGTTTTCTAGCAGTTGGCAAGCTGCGCACACAATCCCAGTGTTGTACAGCTTCCTTCTTCACCTTTCCGAAGGTGCCGCTCTCTCCGGCTCCCGGAG
This sequence comes from Ammospiza maritima maritima, assembly GCA_036010785.1. Classification (NCBI taxonomy): domain Eukaryota; kingdom Metazoa; phylum Chordata; class Aves; order Passeriformes; family Passerellidae; genus Ammospiza; species Ammospiza maritima. The sequence continues at coordinate 1,519,461 of JAYKTQ010000420.1, forward strand.
CCGAAGAAGCGGCTTCTTCGCGCAAAGACGATTGTGCCGCTCACTGTGCACTCCTTAGCGCGGCTTCTGCCGAAAGACGCCCGGGAGCGGCTCTTAGCTCCGGAGAGCATCGTACCTTCGTCTTTAGCGTCTCTTCTCGTCTACATCTTAGCAAAAAGCTTTTCTACTATGTCTGGCGAGGAAAAACTGTGCCAGCACAGAAAACATCTCCCATCGTGTTCTAGACGTTGCACGGAGGTGTGCCGAGTGTTTGGCATGAAGGAAAGAAAAGTTGTCCAAAACAGCTTCCAATCGAATGTTCATGTGATTGGAAAAGTCAGGAGAGTGCAAAGGTACTGTTTTCTATCAGTTGGCAAGCTGCGCACACAATCCCAGTGTTGTACAGCTTCCTTCTTCACCTTTCCGAAGGTGCCGCTCTCTCCGGCTCCCGGAGGCGAAGAAGCGGCTTCTTCGCGCAAAGACGATTGTGCCGCTCACTGTGCACTCCTTAGCGCGGCTTCTGCCGAAAGACGCCCGGGAGCGGCTCTTAGCTCCGGAGAGCATCGTACCTTCGTCTTTAGCGTCTCTTCTCGTCTACATCTTAGCAAAAAGCTTTTCTACTATGTCTGGCGAGGAAAAACTGTGCCAGCACAGAAAACATCTCCCATCGTGTTCTAGACGTTGCACGGAGGTGTGCCGAGTGTTTGGCATGAAGGAAAGAAAAGTTGTCCAAAACAGCTTCCAATCGAATGTTCATGTGATTGGAAAAGTCAGGAGAGTGCAAAGGTACTGTTTTCTATCAGTTGGCAAGCTGCGCACACAATCCCAGTGTTGTACAGCGTCCTTCTTCACCTTTCCGAAGGTGCCGCTCTCTCCGGCTCCCGGAGGCGAAGAAGCGGCTTCTTCGCGCAAAGACGATTGTGCCGCTCACTGTGCACTCCTTAGCGCGGCTTCTGCCGAAAGACGCCCGGGAGCGGCTCTTAGCTCCGGACAGCATCGTACCTTCGTCTTTAGCGTCTCTTCTCGTCTACATCTTAGCAAAAAGCTTTTCTACTATGTCTGGCGAGGAAAAACTGTGCCAGCACAGAAAACATCTCCCATCGTGTTCTAGACGTTGCACGGAGGTGTGCCGAGTGTTTGGCATGAAGGAAAGAAAACTTGTCCAAAACAGCTTCCAATCGAATGTTCATGTGATTGGAAAAGTCAGGAGAGTGCAAAGGTACTGTTTTCTAGCAGTTGGCAAGCTGCGCACACAATCCCAGTGTTGTACAGCTTCCTTCTTCACCTTTCCGAAGGTGCCGCTCTCTCCGGCTCCCGGAGGCGAAGAAGCGGCTTCTTCGCGCAAAGACGATTGTGCCGCTCACTGTGCACTCCTTAGCGCGGCTTCTGCCGAAAGACGCCCGGGAGCGGCTCTTAGCTCCGGACAGCATCGTACCTTCGTCTTTAGCGTCTCTTCTCGTCTACATCTTAGCAAAATCTTTTCTACTACGTCTGGCGAGGAAAAACTGTGCCAGCACAGAAAACATCTCCCATCGTGTTCTAGACGTTGCACGGAGGTGTGCCGAGTGTTTGGCATGAAGGAAAGAAAAGTTGTCCAAAACAGCTTCCAATCGAATGTTCATGTGATTGGAAAAGTCAGGAGAGTGCAAAGGTACTGTTTTCTATCAGTTGGCAAGCTGCGCACACAATCCCAGTGTTGTACAGCTTCCTTCTTCACCTTTCCGAAGGTGCCGCTCTCTCCGGCTCCCGGAGGCGAAGAAGCGGCTTCTTCGCGCAAAGACGATTGTGCCGCTCACTGTGCACTCCTTAGCGCGGCTTCTGCCGAAAGACGCCCGGGAGCGGCTCTTAGCTCCGGACAGCATCGTACCTTCGTCTTTAGCGTCTCTTCTCGTCTACATCTTAGCAAAAAGCTTTTCTACTATGTCTGGCGAGGAAAAACTGTGCCAGCACAGAAAACATCTCCCATCGTGTTCTAGACGTTGCACGGAGGTGTGCCGAGTGTTTGGCATGAAGGAAAGAAAACTTGTCCAAAACAGCTTCCAATCGAATGTTCATGTGATTGGAAAAGTCAGGAGAGTGCAAAGGTACTGTTTTCTAGCAGTTGGCAAGCTGCGCACACAATCCCAGTGTTGTACAGCTTCCTTCTTCACCTTTCCGAAGGTGCCGCTCTCTCCGGCTCCCGGAGGCGAAGAAGCGGCTTCTTCGCGCAAAGACGATTGTGCCGCTCACTGTGCACTCCTTAGCGCGGCTTCTGCCGAAAGACGCCCGGGAGCGGCTCTTAGCTCCGGACAGCATCGTACCTTCGTCTTTAGCGTCTCTTCTCGTCTACATCTTAGCAAAATCTTTTCTACTACGTCTGGCGAGGAAAAACTGTGCCAGCACAGAAAACATCTCCCATCGTGTTCTAGACGTTGCACGGAGGTGTGCCGAGTGTTTGGCATGAAGGAAAGAAAAGTTGTCCAAAACAGCTTCCAATCGAATGTTCATGTGATTGGAAAAGTCAGGAGAGTGCAAAGGTACTGTTTTCTATCAGTTGGCAAGCTGCGCACACAATCCCAGTGTTGTACAGCTTCCTTCTTCACCTTTCCGAAGGTGCCGCTCTCTCCGGCTCCCGGAGGCGAAGAAGCGGCTTCTTCGCGCAAAGACGATTGTGCCGCTCACTGTGCACTCCTTAGCGCGGCTTCTGCCGAAAGACGCCCGGGAGCGGCTCTTAGCTCCGGACAGCATCGTACCTTCGTCTTTAGCGTCTCTTCTCGTCTACATCTTAGCAAAAAGCTTTTCTACTATGTCTGGCGAGGAAAAACTGTGCCAGCACAGAAAACATCTCCCATCGTGTTCTAGACGTTGCACGGAGGTGTGCCGAGTGTTTGGCATGAAGGAAAGAAAACTTGTCCAAAACAGCTTCCAATCGAATGTTCATGTGATTGGAAAAGTCAGGAGAGTGCAAAGGTACTGTTTTCTAGCAGGTGGCAAGCTGCGCACACAATCCCAGTGTTGTACAGCTTCCTTCTTCACCTTTCCGAAGGTGCCGCTCTCTCCGGCTCCCGGAGGCGAAGAAGCGGCTTCTTCGCGCAAAGACGATTGTGCCGCTCACTGTGCTCTCCTTGGCGCGGCTTCTGCCGAAAGACGCCCGGGAGCGGCTCTTAGCTCCGGACAGCATCGTACCTTCGTCTTTAGCGTCTCTTCTCGTCTACATCTCAGCAAAAAGCTTTTCTACTATGTCTGGCGAGGAAAAACTGTGCCAGCACAGAAAACATCTCCCATCGTGTTCTAGACGTTGCACGGAGGTGTGCCGAGTGTTTGGCATGAAGGAAAGAAAAGTTGTCCAAAACAGCTTCCAATCGAATGTTCATGTGATTGGAAAAGTCAGGAGAGTGCAAAGGTACTGTTTTCTATCAGTTGGCAAGCTGCGCACACAATCCCAGTGTTGTACAGCTTCCTTCTTCACCTTTCCGAAGGTGCCGCTCTCTCCGGCTCCCGGAGGCGAAGAAGCGGCTTCTTCGCGCAAAGACGATTGTGCCGCTCACTGTGCACTCCTTAGCGCGGCTTCTGCCGAAAGACGCCCGGGAGCGGCTCTTAGCTCCGGACAGCATCGTACCTTCGTCTTTAGCGTCTCTTCTCGTCTACATCTTAGCAAAAAGCTTTTCTACTATGTCTGGCGAGGAAAAACTGTGCCAGCACAGAAAACATCTCCCATCGTGTTCTAGACGTTGCACGGAGGTGTGCCGAGTGTTTGGCATGAAGAAAAGAAAACTTGTCCAAAACAGCTTCCAATCGAATGTTCATGTGATTGGAAAAGTCAGGAGAGTGCAAAGGTACTGTTTTCTATCAGTTGGCAAGCTGCGCACACAATCCCAGTGTTGTACAGCTTCCTTCTTCACCTTTCCGAAGGTGCCGCTCTCTCCGGCTCCCGGAGGCGAAGAAGCGGCTTCTTCGCGCAAAGACGATTGTGCCGCTCACTGTGCTCTCCTTGGCGCGGCTTCTGCCGAAAGACGCCCGGGAGCGGCTCTTAGCTCCGGACAGCATCGTACCTTCGTCTTTAGCGTCTCTTCTCGTCTACATCTTAGCAAAAAGCTTTTCTACTATGTCTGGCGAGGAAAAACTGTGCCAGCACAGAAAACATCTCCCATCGTGTTCTAGACGTTGCACGGAGGTGTGCCGAGTGTTTGGCATGAAGGAAAGAAAACTTGTCCAAAACAGCTTCCAATCGAATGTTCATGTGATTGGAAAAGTCAGGAGAGTGCAAAGGTACTGTTTTCTAGCAGGTGGCAAGCTGCGCACACAATCCCAGTGTTGTACAGCTTCCTTCTTCACCTTTCCGAAGGTGCCGCTCTCTCCGGCTCCCGGAGGCGAAGAAGCGGCTTCTTCGCGCAAAGACGATTGTGCCGCTCACTGTGCACTCCTTAGCGCGGCTTCTGCCGAAAGACGCCCGGGAGCGGCTCTTTGTTCCGGAGAGCATCGTACCTTCGTCTTTAGCGTCTCTTCTCGTCTACATCTTAGCAAAAAGCTTTTCTACTATGTCTGGCGAGGAAAAACTGTGCCAGCACAGAAAACATCTCCCATCGTGTTCTAGACGTTGTACGGAGGTGTGCCGAGTGTTTGGCATGAAGGAAAGAAAACTTGTCCAAAACAGCTTCCAATCGAATGTTCATGTGATTGGAAAAGTCAGGAGAGTGCAAAGGTACTGTTTTCTATCAGTTGGCAAGCTGCGCACACAATCCCAGTGTTGTACAGCGTCCTTCTTCACCTTTCCGAAGGTGCCGCTCTCTCCGGCTCCCGGAGCCGAAGAAGCGGCTTCTTCGCGCAAAGACGATTGTGCCGCTCACTGTGCACTCCTTAGCGCGGCTTCTGCCGAAAGACGCCCGGGAGCGGCTCTTAGCTCCGGACAGCATCGTACCTTCGTCTTTAGCGTCTCTTCTCGTCTACATCTTAGCAAAAAGCTTTTCTACTATGTCTGGCGAGGAAAAACTGTGCCAGCACAGAAAACATCTCCCATCGTGTTCTAGACGTTGCACGGAGGTGTGCCGAGTGTTTGGCATGAAGAAAAGAAAACTTGTCCAAAACAGCTTCCAATCGAATGTTCATGTGATTGGAAAAGTCAGGAGAGTGCAAAGGTACTGTTTTCTAGCAGTTGGCAAGCTGCGCACACAATCCCAGTGTTGTACAGCTTCCTTCTTCACCTTTCCGAAGGTGCCGCTCTCTCCGGCTCCCGGAGCCGAAGAAGTGGCTTCTTCGCGCAAAGACGATTGTGCCGCTCACTGTGCACTCCTTAGCGCGGCTTCTGCCGAAAGACGCCCGGGAGCGGCTCTTAGCTCCGGAGAGCATCGTACCTTCGTCTTTAGCGTCTCTTCTCGTCTACATCTTAGCAAAAAGCTTTTCTACTACGTCTGGCGAGGAAAAACTGTGCCAGCACAGAAAACATCTCCCATCGTGTTCTAGACGTTGCACGGAGGTGTGCCGAGTGTTTGGCATGAAGGAAAGAAAAGTTGTCCAAAACAGCTTCCAATCGAATGTTCATGTGATTGGAAAAGTCAGGAGAGTGCAAAGGTACTGTTTTCTATCAGTTGGCAAGCTGCGCACACAATCCCAGTGTTGTACAGCTTCCTTCTTCACCTTTCCGAAGGTGCCGCTCTCTCCGGCTCCCGGAGGCGAAGAAGCGGCTTCTTCGCGCAAAGACGATTGTGCCGCTCACTGTGCACTCCTTAGCGCGGCTTCTGCCGAAAGACGCCCGGGAGCGGCTCTTAGCTCCGGACAGCATCGTACCTTCGTCTTTAGCGTCTCTTCTCGTCTACATCTTAGCAAAAAGCTTTTCTACTATGTCTGGCGAGGAAAAACTGTGCCAGCACAGAAAACATCTCCCATCGTGTTCTAGACGTTGCACGGAGGTGTGCCGAGTGTTTGGCATGAAGAAAAGAAAACTTGTCCAAAACAGCTTCCAATCGAATGTTCATGTGATTGGAAAAGTCAGGAGAGTGCAAAGGTACTGTTTTCTAGCAGTTGGCAAGCTGCGCACACAATCCCAGTGTTGTACAGCTTCCTTCTTCACCTTTCCGAAGGTGCCGCTCTCTCCGGCTCCCGGAGCCGAAGAAGTGGCTTCTTCGCGCAAAGACGATTGTGCCGCTCACTGTGCACTCCTTAGCGCGGCTTCTGCCGAAAGACGCCCGGGAGCGGCTCTTAGCTCCGGACAGCATCGTACCTTCGTCTTTAGCGTCTCTTCTCGTCTACATCTTAGCAAAAAGCTTTTCTACTACGTCTGGCGAGGAAAAACTGTGCCAGCACAGAAAACATCTCCCATCGTGTTCTAGACGTTGCACGGAGGTGTGCCGAGTGTTTGGCATGAAGGAAAGAAAAGTTGTCCAAAACAGCTTCCAATCGAATGTTCATGTGATTGGAAAAGTCAGGAGAGTGCAAAGGTACTGTTTTCTATCAGTTGGCAAGCTGCGCACACAATCCCAGTGTTGTACAGCTTCCTTCTTCACCTTTCCGAAGGTGCCGCTCTCTCCGGCTCCCGGAGGCGAAGAAGCGGCTTCTTCGCGCAAAGACGATTGTGCCGCTCACTGTGCACTCCTTAGCGCGGCTTCTGCCGAAAGACGCCCGGGAGCGGCTCTTAGCTCCGGACAGCATCGTACCTTCGTCTTTAGCGTCTCTTCTCGTCTACATCTTAGCAAAAAGCTTTTCTACTATGTCTGGCGAGGAAAAACTGTGCCAGCACAGAAAACATCTCCCATCGTGTTCTAGACGTTGCACGGAGGTGTGCCGAGTGTTTGGCATGAAGGAAAGAAAACTTGTCCAAAACAGCTTCCAATCGAATGTTCATGTGATTGGAAAAGTCAGGAGAGTGCAAAGGTACTGTTTTCTAGCAGTTGGCAAGCTGCGCACACAATCCCAGTGTTGTACAGCTTCCTTCTTCACCTTTCCGAAGGTGCCGCTCTCTCCGGCTCCCGGAGGCGAAGAAGCGGCTTCTTCGCGCAAAGACGATTGTGCCGCTCACTGTGCACTCCTTAGCGCGGCTTCTGCCGAAAGACGCCCGGGAGCGGCTCTTAGCTCCGGACAGCATCGTACCTTCGTCTTTAGCGTCTCTTCTCGTCTACATCTTAGCAAAAAGCTTTTCTACTATGTCTGGCGATGAAAAACTGTGCCAGCACAGAAAACATCTCCCATCGTGTTCTAGACGTTGCACGGAGGTGTGCCGAGTGTTTGGCATGAAGGAAAGAAAAGTTGTCCAAAACAGCTTCCAATCGAATGTTCATGTGATTGGAAAAGTCAGGAGAGTGCAAAGGTACTGTTTTCTAGCAGTTGGCAAGCTGCGCACACAATCCCAGTGTTGTACAGCTTCCTTCTTCACCTTTCCGAAGGTGCCGCTCTCTCCGGCTCCCGGAGGCGAAGAAGCGGCTTCTTCGCGCAAAGACAATTGTGCCGCTCACTGTGCACTCCTTAGCGCGGCTTCTGCCGAAAGACGCCCGGGAGCGGCTCTTAGCTCCGGACAGCATCGTACCTTCGTCTTTAGCGTCTCTTCTCGTCTACATCTTAGCAAAAAGCTTTTCCACTATGTCTGGCGAGGAAAAACTGTGCCAGCACAGAAAACATCTCCCATCGTGTTCTAGACGTTGCACGGAGGTGTGCCGAGTGTTTGGCATGAAGGAAAGAAAAGTTGTCCAAAACAGCTTCCAATCGAATGTTCATGTGATTGGAAAAGTCAGGAGAGTGCAAAGGTACTGTTTTCTAGCAGTTGGCAAGCTGCGCACACAATCCCAGTGTTGTACAGCTTCCTTCTTCACCTTTCCGAAGGTGCCGCTCTCTCCGGCTCCCGGAGGCGAAGAAGCGGCTTCTTCGCGCAAAGACGATTGTGCCGCTCACTGTGCTCTCCTTGGCGCGGCTTCTGCCGAAAGACGCCCGGGAGCGGCTCTTAGCTCCGGACAGCATCGTACCTTCGTCTTTAGCGTCTCTTCTCGTCTACATCTCAGCAAAAAGCTTTTCTACTATGTCTGGCGAGGAAAAACTGTGCCAGCACAGAAAACATCTCCCATCGTGTTCTAGACGTTGCACGATCCCTATACTTAGGCTGATTTTCCTTCCTGGGGATAGGGTTAGGCTTCAGCCTAGGGCTTGGAGTTTTTTAACCAGGAAGCCCTGAGTTCCAGGCTTACTGCATCTGCCAAAGGCATCCCAAAGGGAGTGCAAAAGTGCCACAACATGGCTGCTTTCACGGCTTTTCCCTTAGGAAGAACCCTAATACGCGGCTGATTTACCTTCCTAGGGTTACTGTTAGGCTTAGGCCTAGGACTTTTAAAACCAGGAAGCCCTGGGCTCCAGGCACACTGCAGCTGTGAAAGGCATCCCAAGGGGAGCGCAAAAGTTACACTACTAGGTTGCCACCACTGATATTTCCATGAGACCATCCCGAACCATAGGCTGATTTTCCTTCCTAGGGTTAAGGTTTGAGTTACGCCTGGGGTAAGGGTTCTATTAACCAGAAAGCCCTGAGTTCCAAGAACACAGCAGCTGCGAAGGACTTCCCAAGAAGAGCGCAAAAGTACCACAACATGCCTGCCTCCACAGCTTTTTCCTTGGGGACATGCCTAATTCCTGGCTGATTTGCCTTTCTCGTCTTAGGGTTGGGGTTCGGCCTAGGGCTAGGATTTTTAAAATCAGGTAGCCCTGAGTTCCAGGCACACTGGAGATGTGAAAGGCATCCAAAAGGGAGTGCAAAAGTGCCACAACATGGCTGCTTTCACGGCTTTTTCCTTGGCAGGACGCTTAACACCAGGCTGATTTCCCTTCCCAGGGTTACTGTAAGGCTTAGGCTTAGGGCTAGGATTTTTAAAACTAGGAAGCCCTTAGCTGCAGGCACACTGCATCTGTTCAAGGCATCCCAAGAGGAGTAAAAAAGAGCAACAACATGGCAGCTTTCACAGCTTTTTCCTTGGAACCATCCATATACCTAGGCTGATTTATCTGCCTAGGGTTAGGGTTAGGGTTCAGCCTAGGGCTTGGAGTTTTTTAACCAGGAAGCCCTGAGTTCCAGGCTTACTGCATCTGCCAAAGGAATCCCAAAGGGAGTGCAAAAGTGCCACAACATGGCTGCTTTCACGGCTTTTCCCTTAGGAAGAACCCTAATACGCGGCTGATTTACCTTCCTAGGGTTACTGTTAGGCTTAGGCCTAGGACTTTTAAAACCAGGAAGCCCTGGGCTCCAGGCATATGCAGCTGTTAAAGGCATCCCAAGAGGGCCGCAGAAGTGACACAACTTGGCTGCCTCTGCTTCTATTCTCATGAGACCATCTCAAATCATAGGCTGATTTTCCTTCCGAGGGTTAAGGTTTGAGTTTCGCCTAGGGTAAGAGTTCTATTAACCAGAAAGCCCTGAGTTCCAAGAACACAGCAGCTGTGAAGGACTACCCAAGAAGAGCGCAAAAGTACCACAACGTGCCTGCCTCCACAGCTTTTTCCTTGGGGACATGCCTAATTCCTGGCTGATTTGCCTTTCTCGTCTTAGGGTTGGGGTTCAGCCTAGGGCTAGGATTATTAAAATCAGGAAGCCCTGAGTTCCAGGCTTACTGCACCTGCCAAAGGCATCCCAAAGGGAGTGCAGAAGTGCCACAACATGGCTGCTTTCACAGCTTTTCCCTTAGGAAGAACCCTAATACGCGGCTGATTTACCTTCCTAGGGTTACTGTTAGGCTTAGGCCTAGGACTTTTAAAACCAGGAAGCCCTGGGCTCCAGGCACACTGCAGCTGCGAATGGCATCCCAAGGGGAGCGCAAAAGTGACACAACTTGGCTGCCACCACTGATATTTCCATGAGACCATCCCGAACCATAGGCTGATTTTCCTTCCTAGGGTTAAGGTTTGAGTTACACCTGGGGTAAGGGTTCTATTAACCAGAAAGCCCTGAGTTCCAAGAACACAGCAGCTGTGAAGGACTTGCCAAGAAGAGCGCAAAAGTACCACAACATGCCTGCCTCCACAGCTTTTTCCTTGGGGACATGCCTAATTCCTGGCTGATTTGCCTTTCTCGTCTTAGGGTTGGGGTTCGGCCTAGGGCTAGGATTTTTTTAACTAGGAAGCCCTGAGTTCCAGGCTTACTTCATCTGCAAAAAGCATCCCAAAGGGAGTGCAGAAGTGCCACAACATGGCTGCTTTCACAGCTTTTCCCTTAGGAAGAACCCTAATATCCGGCAGATTTACCTTCCTAGGGTTACTGTTAGGCTTATGCCTAGGACTTTTAAAACCAGGAAGCCCTTGGCTCCAGGCACATGCAGCTGCGAAAGGCATCCCAAGAGGGCCGCAGAAGTGACACAACTTGGCTGCCACCACTGATATTTCCATGAGACCATCCCGAACCATAGGCTGATTTTCCTTCCTAGGGTTAAGGTTTGAGTTATGCCTGGGGTAAGGGTTCTATTAACCAGAAAGCCCTGAGTTCCAAGAACACAGCAGCTGCAAAGGACTTCCCAAGAAGAGCGCAAAAGTACCAAAACATGCCTGCGTCCACAGCATTTTCCTTGGGGACATGCCTAATTCCTGGCTGATTTGCCTTTCTCGTCTTAGGGTTGGGGTTCGGCCTAGGGCTAGGATTTTTTTAACTCGGAAGCCCTGAGTTCCAGGCTTACTGCATCTGCCAAAGGCATCCCAAAGGGAGTGCAGAAGTGCCACAACATGGCTGCTTTCACGGCTTTTCCCTTAGGAAGAATTCTAATACGCGGCTGATTTACCTTCCTAGGGTTACTGTTAGGCTTAGGCCTAGGACTTTTAAAACCAGGAAGCCTTGGGCTCCAGGCACATGCAGCTGCGAAAGGCATCCCAAGAGGGCCGCAGAAGTGACACAACTTGGCTGCCTCTGCTTCTATTCTCATGAGACCATCCTGAACCATAGTCTGATTTTCCTTCCTAGGGTTAAGGTTTGAGTTACGCCTAGGGTAAGAGTTCTATTAACCAGAAAGCCCTGAGTTCCAAGAACACAGCAGCTGCGAAGGACTAGCCAAGAAGAGTGCAAAAGTACCACAACATGCCTGCCTCCACAGCTTTTTCCTTGGGGACATGCCTAATTCCTGGCTGATTTGCCTTTCTCGTCTTAGGGTTGGGGTTCGGCCTAGGGCTAGGATTTTTAAAATCAGGAAGCCCTGAGTTCCAGGCACACTGGAGCTGTGAAAGGCATCCAAAAGGGAGTGCAAAAGTGCCACAACATGGTTGCTTTCACGGCTTTTTCCTTGGCAGGACGCTTAACACCAGGCTGATTTCCCTTCCCAGGGTTACTGTTAGGCTTAGGCCTAGGGCTAGGATTTTTAAAACTAGGAAGCCCTTAGATCCAGGCACACTGCAGCTGTTCAAGGCATCCCAAGGGGAGTACAAAAGTGCAACAAAATGGCAGCTTTCACAGCTTTTTCCTTGGCACCATCCCTATACCTACGCTGTTTTATCTGCCGAGGGTTAGGGTTAGGGTTCAGCCTAGGGCTTGGAGTTTTTAACCAGGAAGCCCTGAGTTCCAGGCTTACTGCATCTGCCAAAGGCATCCCAAAGGGAGTGCAAAAGTGCCACATCATGGCTGCTTTCACGGCTTTTCCCTTAGGAAGAACCCTAAAACCCGGCTGATTTACCTTCCTAGGGTTACTGTTAGGCTTAGGCCTAGGACTTTTAAAACCAGGAAGCCCTGGGCTCCAGGCACACTGCAGCTGCGAAAGGCATCCCAAGGGGAGCGCAAAAGTGACACAACTTGGCTGCCACCACTGATATTTCCATGAGACCATCCCGAACCATAGGCTGATTTTCCTTCCTAGGGTTAAGGTTTGAGTTACGCCTGGGGTAAGGGTTCTATTAACCAGAAAGCCCTGAGTTCCAAGAACACAGCAGCTGCGAAGGACTAGCCAAGAAGAGCGCAAAAGTACCACAACATGCCTGCCTCCACAGCTTTTTCCTTGGGGACATGCCTAATTCCTGGCTGATTTGCCTTTCTCGTCTTAGGGTTGGGGTTCGGCCTAGGGCTAGGATTTTTTTAACTAGGAAGCCCTGAGTTCCAGGCTTACTGCATCTGCCAAAGGCATCCCAAAGGGAGTGCAGAAGTGCCACAACATGGCTGCTTTCACGGCTTTTCCCTTAGGAAGAACCCTAATACCTGGCTGATTTACCTTCCTAGGGTTACTGTTAGGCTTAGGCCTAGGACTTTTAAAACCAGGAAGCCCTGGGCTCCAGGCACACTGCAGCTGCAAAAGGCATCCCAAGGGGAGTGCAAAAGTGACACAACTTGGATGCCTCTGCTGCTATTCTCATGAGACCATCCCGAACCATAGGCTGATTTTCCTTCCTAGGGTTAAGGTTTGAGTTACGCCTAGGGTAAGAGTTCTATTAACCAGAAAGCCCTGAGTTCCAAGAACACAGCAGCTGCGAAGGACTACCCAAGAAGAGCGCAAAAGTACCACAACGTGCCTGCCTCCACAGCATTTTCCTTGGGGACATGCCTAATTCCTGGCTGATTTGCCTTTCTCGTCTTAGGGTTGGGGTTCGGCCTAGGGCTAGGATATTTTTAACTAGGAAGCCCTGAGTTCCAGGCTTACTTCATCTGCAAAAAGCATCCCAAAGGGAGTGCAGAAGTGCCACAACATGGCTGCTTTCACGGCTTTTCCCTTAGGAAGAACCCTAATACCCAGCTGATTTACCTTCCTAGGGTTACTGTTAGGCTTAGGCCTAGGACTTTTAAAACCAGGAAGCCCTGGGCTCCAGGCACATGCAGCTGTTAAAGGCATCCCAAGAGGGCTGCAGAAGTGACACAACTTGGCTGCCTCTGCTGCTATTCTCATGAGACCATCCCGAACCATAGGCTGATTTTCCTTCCTAGGGTTAAGGTTTGAGTTTCGCCTAGGGTAAGAGTTCTATTAACCAGAAAGACCTGAGTTCCAAGAACACAGCAGCTGCGAAGGACTAGCCAAGAAGAGCGCAAAAGTACCACAACATGCCTGCCTCCACAGCTTTTTCCTTGGGGACATGCCTAATTCCTGGCTGATTTGCCTTTCTCGTCTTAGGGTTGGGGTTCGGCCTAGGGCTAGGATATTTTTAACTAGGAAGCCCTGAGTTCCAGGCTTACTTCATCTGCCAAAGGCATCCAAAATGGTGTGCAAAAGTGCCACATCATGGCTGCTTTCACGGCTTTTCCCTTAGGAAGAACCCTAAAACCCGGCTGATTTACCTTCCTAGGGTTACTGTTAGGCTTAGGCCTAGGACTTTTAAAACCAGGAAGCCCTGGGCTCCAGGCACACTGCAGCTGCGAAAGGCATCCCAAGGGGAGCGCAAAAGTGACACAACTTGGCTGCCACCACTGATATTTCCATGAGACCATCCCGAATCATAGGCTGATTTTCCTTCCTATGGTTAAGTTTTGACTTACGCCTAGGGTAAGGGTTCTATTAACCAGAAAGCCCTGAGTTCCAAGAACACAGCAGCTGCGAAGGACTAGCCAAGAAGAGCGCAAAAGTACCACAACATGCCTGCCTCCACAGCTTTTTCCTTGGATACATGCCTAATTCCTGGCTGATTTGCCTTTCTCGTCTTAGGGTTGGGGTTCGGCCTAGGGCTAGGATTTTTAAAATCAGGAAGCCCTGAGTTCCAGGCTTACTGCATCTGCCAAAGGCATCCCAAAGGGAGTGCAGAAGTGCCACAACATGGCTGCTTTCACGGCTTTTCCCTTAGGAAGAACCCTAATACGCGGCTGATTTACCTTCCTAGGGTTACTGTTAGGCTTAGGCCTAGGACTTTTAAAACCAGGAAGCCCTGGGCTCCAGGCACACTGCAGCTGCGAAAGGCATCCCAAGAGGGCCGCAGAGGTGACACAACTTGGCTGCCACCACTGATATTTCCATGAGACCATCCCGAACCATAGGCTGATTTTCCTTCCTAGGGTTAAGGTTTGAGCTACGCCTAGGGTAAAGGTTCTATTAACCAGAAAGCCCTGAGTTCCAAGAACACAGCAGCTGCGAAGGACTTCCCAAGAAGAGCGCAAAAGTACCACAACATGCCTGCCTCCACAGCTTTTTCCTTGGGGACATGCCTAATTCCTGGCTGATTTGCCTTTCTCGTCTTAGGGTTGGGGTTCGGCCTAGGGCTAGGATTTTTAAAATCAGGAAGCCCTGAGTTCCAGGCACACTGGAGCTGTGAAAGGCATCCAAAAGGGAGTGCAAAAGTGCCACAACATGGTTGCTTTCACGGCTTTTTCCTTGGCAAGAAGCTTAACACCAGGCTGATTTCCCTTCCCAGGGTTACTGTTAGGCTTAGGCCTCGGGCAAGGATTTTTAAAACTCGGAAGCCCTTTGATCCAGGCACACTGCAGCTGTTAAAGGCATCCCAAGGGGAGTACAAAAGTGCAACAACATGGCAGCTTTCACAGCTTTTTCCTTGGCACCATCCCTATACCTAGGCTGTTTTATCTGCCTAGGGTTAGGGTTAGGGTTCAGCCTAGTGCTTGGAGTTTTTTAACCAGGAAGCCCTGAGTTCCAGGCTTACTGCATCTGCCAAAGGCATCCCAAAGGGAGTGCAAAAGTGCCACAACATGGCTGCTATCACAGCTTTTCCCTTAGGAAGAACCCTAATACGCGGCTGATTTACCTTCCTAGGGTTACTGTTAGGCTTATGCCTAGGACTTTTAAAACCAGGAAGCCCTGGGCTCCAGGCACACTGCAGCTGTTAAAGGCATCCCAAGAGGGCCGCAGAAGTGACACAACTTGGCTGCCTCTGCTTCTATTCTCATGAGACCATCCTGAACCCTAGGCAGATTTTCCTTCCTAGGATTAAGGTTTGAGTTTCGCCTAGGGTAAGAGTTCTATTAACCAGAAAGACCTGAGTTCCAAGAACACAGCAGCTGCGAAGGACTAGCCAAGAAGAGCGCAAAAGTACCACAACATGCCTGCCTCCACAGCTTTTTCCTTGGGGACATGCCTAATTCCTGGCTGATTTGCCTTTCTCGTCTTAGGGTAGGGGTTCGGCCTAGGGCTAGGATTTTTTTAACTAGGAAGCCCTGAGTTCCAGGCTTACTGCATCTGCCAAAGGCATCCCAAAGGGAGTGCAGAAGTGCCACAACATGGCTGCTTTCACGGCTTTTCCCTTAGGAAGAACCCTAATACCCGGCTGATTTACCTTCCTAGGGTTACTGTTAGGCTTAGGCCTAGGACTTTTAAAACCAGGAAGCCCTGGGCTCCCGGCACACTGCAGCTGCGAAAGGCATCCCAAGGGGAGCGCAAAAGTGACACAACTTGGCTGCCTGTGCTGCTATTCTCATGAGACCATCCCGAACCATAGGCTGATTTTCCTTCCTAGGGTTAAGTTTTGAGTTACGCCTAGGGTAAGAGTTCTATTAACCAGAAAGCCCTGAGTTCCAAGAACACAGCAGCTGCGAAGGACTAGCCAAGAAGAGCGCAAAAGTACCAAAACATGCCTGCCTCCACAGCTTTTTCCTTGGGGACATGCCTAATTCCTGGCTGATTTGCCTTTCTCGTCTTAGGCTTGGGGTTCGGCCTAGGGCTAGGATTTTTTTAACTCGGAAGCCCTGAGTTCCAGGCTTACTGCATCTGCCAAAGGCATCCCAAAGGGAGTGCAGAAGTGCCACAACATGGCTGCTTTCATGGCTTTTCCCTTAGGAAGAACCCTAATATCCGGCTGATTTACCTTCCTAGGGTTACTGTTAGGCTTAGGCCTAGGACTTTTAAAACCAGGAAGCCCTGGGCTCCAGGCACACTGCAGCTGTGAAAGGCATCCCAAGCGGAGCGCAAAAGTGACACAACTTGGCTGCCACCACTGATATTTCCATGAGACCATCCCGAACCATACGCTGATTTTCCTTCCTAGGGTTAAGTTTTGACTTACGCCTAGGGTAAGGGTTCTATTAACCAGAAAGCCCTGAGTTCCAAGAACACAGCAGCTGTGAAGGACTTGCCAAGAAGAGCGCAAAAGTACCACAACATGCCTGCCTCCACAGCTTTTTCCTTGGGGACATGCCTAATTCGTGGCTGATTTGCCTTTCTCGTCTTAGGGTTGGGGTTCGGCCTAGGGCTATGATTTTTAAAATCAGGAAGCCCTGAGTTCCAGGTTTACTGCATCTGCCAAAGGCATCCCAAAGGGAGTGCAGAAGTGCCACAACATGGCTGCTTTCACGGCTTTTCCCTTAGGAAGAACCCTAATACCCGGCTGATTTACCTTCCTAGGGTTACTGTTAGGCTTAGGCCTAGGACTTTTAAAACCAGGAAGCCCTGGGCTCCAGGCACACTGCAGCTGCGAAAGGCATCCCAAGGGGAGCGCAAAAGTGACACAACTTGGCTGCCACCACTGATATTTCCATGAGACCATCCCGAACCATAGGCTGATTTTCCTTCCTAGGGTTAAGGTTTGAGTTACGCCTGGGGTAAGGGTTCTATTAACCAGAAAGCCCTGAGTTCCAAGAACACAGCAGCTGCGAAGGACTACCCAAGAAGAGCGCAAAAGTACCACAACATGCCTGCCTCCACAGCTTTTTCCTTGGGGACATGCCTAATTCCTGGCTGATTTGCCTTTCTCGTCTTAGGGTTGGGGTTCGGCCTAGGGCTAGGATTTTTTTAACTAGGAAGCCCTGAGTTCCAGGCTTACTTCATCTGCAAAAAGCATCCCAAAGGGAGTGCAGAAGTGCCACAACATGGCTGCTTTCACGGCTTTTCCCTTAGGAAGAACCCTAATACGCGGCTGATTTACCTTCCTAGGGTTACTGTTAGGCTTAGGCCTAGGACTTTTAAAACCAGGAAGCCCTGGGCTCCAGGCACATGCAGCTGTTAAAGGCATCCCAAGAGGGCCGCAGAAGTGACACAACTTGGCTGCCTCTGCTGCTATTCTCATGAGACCATCCCGAATCATAGGCTGATTTTCCTTCCTAGGGTTAAGGTTTGAGCTACGCCTAGGGTAAGGGTTCTATTAACCAGAAAGCCCTGAGTTCCAAGAACACAGCAGCTGCGAAGGACTTCCCAAGAAGAGCGCAAAAGTACCACAACATGCCTGCCTCCACAGCTTTTTCCTTGGGGACATGCCTAATTCCTGGCTGATTTGCCTTTCTCGTCTTAGGGTTGGGGTTCGGCCTAGGGCTAGGATTTTTAAAATCAGGAAGCCCTGAGTTCCAGGCACACTGGAGCTGTGAAAGGCATCCAAAAGGGAGTGCAAAAGTGCCACAACATGGTTGCTTTCACGGCTTTTTCCTTGGCAAGAAGCTTAACACCAGACTTATTTCCCTTGCCAGGGTTACTGTTAGGCTTAGGCCTAGGGCTAGGATTTTTAAAACTCGGAAGCCCTTAGATCCAGGCACACTGCAGCTGTTCAAGGCATCCCAAGGGGAGTACAAAAGTGCAACAACATGGCAGCTTTCACAGCTTTTTCCTTGGCACCATCCCTATACCTACGCTGTTTTATCTGCCGAGGGTTAGGGTTAGGGTTCAGCCTAGGGCTTGGAGTTTTTAACCAGGAAGCCCTGAGTTCCAGGCTTACTGCATCTGCCAAAGGCATCCCAAAGGGAGTGCAAAAGTGCCACATCATGGCTGCTTTCACGGCTTTTCCCTTAGGAAGAACCCTAAAACCCGGCTGATTTACCTTCCTAGGGTTACTGTTAGGCTTAGGCCTAGGACTTTTAAAACCAGGAAGCCCTGGGCTCCAGGCACACTGCAGCTGCGAAAGGCATCCCAAGGGGAGCGCAAAAGTGACACAACTTGGCTGCCACCACTGATATTTCCATGAGACCATCCCGAACCATAGGCTGATTTTCCTTCCTAGGGTTAAGGTTTGAGTTACGCCTGGGGTAAGGGTTCTATTAACCAGAAAGCCCTGAGTTCCAAGAACACAGCAGCTGCGAAGGACTAGCCAAGAAGAGCGCAAAAGTACCACAACATGCCTGCCTCCACAGCTTTTTCCTTGGGGACATGCCTAATTCCTGGCTGATTTGCCTTTCTCGTCTTAGGGTTGGGGTTCGGCCTAGGGCTAGGATTTTTTTAACTAGGAAGACCTGAGTTCGAGGCTTACTGCATCTGCCAAAGGCATCCCAAAGGGAGTGCAGAAGTGCCACAACATGGCTGCTTTCACGGCTTTTCCCTTAGGAAGAACCCTAATACCTGGCTGATTTACCTTCCTAGGGTTACTGTTAGGCTTAGGCCTAGGACTTTTAAAACCAGGAAGCCCTGGGCTCCAGGCACACTGCAGCTGCAAAAGGCATCCCAAGGGGAGTGCAAAAGTGACACAACTTGGATGCCTCTGCTGCTATTCTCATGAGACCATCCCGAACCATAGGCTGATTTTCCTTCCTAGGGTTAAGGTTTGAGTTACGCCTAGGGTAAGAGTTCTATTAACCAGAAAGCCCTGAGTTCCAAGAACACAGCAGCTGCGAAGGACTACCCAAGAAGAGCGCAAAAGTACCACAACGTGCCTGCCTCCACAGCATTTTCCTTGGGGACATGCCTAATTCCTGGCTGATTTGCCTTTCTCGTCTTAGGGTTGGGGTTCGGCCTAGGGCTAGGATATTTTTAACTAGGAAGCCCTGAGTTCCAGGCTTACTTCATCTGCAAAAAGCATCCCAAAGGGAGTGCAGAAGTGCCACAACATGGCTGCTTTCACGGCTTTTCCCTTAGGAAGAACCCTAATACGCGGCTGATTTACCTTCCTAGGGTTACTGTTAGGCTTAGGCCTAGGACTTTTAAAACCAGGAAGCCCTGGGCTCCAGGCACATGCAGCTGTTAAAGGCATCCCAAGAGGGCTGCAGAAGTGACACAACTTGGCTGCGTCTGCTGCTATTCTCATGAGACCATCCCGAACCATAGGCTGATTTTCCTTCCTAGGGTTAAGGTTTGAGTTTCGCCTAGGGTAAGAGTTCTATTAACCAGAAAGACCTGAGTTCCAAGAACACAGCAGCTGCGAAGGACTAGCCAAGAAGAGCGCAAAAGTACCACAACATGCCTGCCTCCACAGCTTTTTCCTTGGGGACATGCCTAATTCCTGGCTGATTTGCCTTTCTCGTCTTAGGGTTGGGGTTCGGCCTAGGGCTAGGATATTTTTAACTAGGAAGCCCTGAGTTCCAGGCTTACTTCATCTGCCAAAGGCATCCAAAATGGTGTGCAAAAGTGCCACATCATGGCTGCTTTCACGGCTTTTCCCTTAGGAAGAACCCTAAAACCCGGCTGATTTACCTTCCTAGGGTTACTGTTAGGCTTAGGCCTAGGACTTTTAAAACCAGGAAGCCCTGGGCTCCAGGCACACTGCAGCTGCGAAAGGCATCCCAAGGGGAGCGCAAAAGTGACACAACTTGGCTGCCACCACTGATATTTCCATGAGACCATCCCGAATCATAGGCTGATTTTCCTTCCTAGGGTTAAGTTTTGACTTACGCCTAGGGTAAGGGTTCTATTAACCAGAAAGCCCTGAGTTCCAAGAACACAGCAGCTGCGAAGGACTAGCCAAGAAGAGCGCAAAAGTACCACAACATGCCTGCCTCCACAGCTTTTTCCTTGGATACATGCCTAATTCCTGGCTGATTTGCCTTTCTCGTCTTAGGGTTGGGGTTCGGCCTAGGGCTAGGATTTTTAAAATCAGGAAGCCCTGGGCTCCAGGCACACTGCAGCTGCGAAAGGCATCCCAAGGGGAGCGCAAAAGTGACACAACTTGGCTGCCACCACTGATATTTCCATGAGACCATCCCGAACCATAGGCTGATTTTCCTTCCTAGGGTTAAGGTTTGAGTTACGCCTGGGGTAAGGGTTCTATTAACCAGAAAGCCCTGAGTTCCAAGAACACAGCAGCTGCGAAGGACTACCCAAGAAGAGCGCAAAAGTACCACAACATGCCTGCCTCCACAGCTTTTTCCTTGGGGACATGCCTAATTCCTGGCTGATTTGCCTTTCTCGTCTTAGGGTTGGGGTTCGGCCTAGGGCTAGGATTTTTTTAACTAGGAAGCCCTGAGTTCCAGGCTTACTTCATCTGCAAAAAGCATCCCAAAGGGAGTGCAGAAGTGCCACAACATGGCTGCTTTCACGGCTTTTCCCTTAGGAAGAACCCTAATACGCGGCTGATTTACCTTCCTAGGGTTACTGTTAGGCTTAGGCCTAGGACTTTTAAAACCAGGAAGCCCTGGGCTCCAGGCACATGCAGCTGTTAAAGGCATCCCAAGAGGGCCGCAGAAGTGACACAACTTGGCTGCCTCTGCTGCTATTCTCATGAGACCATCCCGAATCATAGGCTGATTTTCCTTCCTAGGGTTAAGGTTTGAGCTACGCCTAGGGTAAGGGTTCTATTAACCAGAAAGCCCTGAGTTCCAAGAACACAGCAGCTGCGAAGGACTTCCCAAGAAGAGCGCAAAAGTACCACAACATGCCTGCCTCCACAGCTTTTTCCTTGGGGACATGCCTAATTCCTGGCTGATTTGCCTTTCTCGTCTTAGGGTTGGGGTTCGGCCTAGGGCTAGGATTTTTAAAATCAGGAAGCCCTGAGTTCCAGGCACACTGGAGCTGTGAAAGGCATCCAAAAGGGAGTGCAAAAGTGCCACAACATGGTTGCTTTCACGGCTTTTTCCTTGGCAAGAAGCTTAACACCAGACTTATTTCCCTTGCCAGGGTTACTGTTAGGCTTAGGCCTAGGGCTAGGATTTTTAAAACTCGGAAGCCCTTAGATCCAGGCACACTGCAGCTGTTCAAGGCATCCCAAGGGGAGTACAAAAGTGCAACAACATGGCAGCTTTCACAGCTTTTTCCTTGGCACCATCCCTATACCTAGGCTGTTTTATCTGCCTAGGGTTAGGGTTAGGGTTCAGCCTAGTGCTTGGAGTTTTTTAACCAGGAAGCCCTGAGTTCCAGGCTTACTGCATCTGCCAAAGGCATCCCAAAGGGAGTGCAAAAGTGCCACAACATGGCTGCTATCACAGCTTTTCCCTTAGGAAGAACCCTAATACGCGGCTGATTTACCTTCCTAGGGTTACTGTTAGGCTTATGCCTAGGACTTTTAAAACCAGGAAGCCCTGGGCTCCAGGCACACTGCAGCTGCGAAAGGCATCCCAAGGGGAGCGCAAAAGTGACACAACTTAGCTGCCACCACTGATATTTCCATGAGACCATCCCGAACCATAGGCTGATTTTCCTTCCTAGGGTTAAGTTTTGAGTTACGCCTAGGATAAGAGTTCTATAAACCAGAAAGCCCTGAGTTCCAAGAACACAGCAGCTGCGAGGGACTAGCCAAGAAGAGCGCAAAAGTACCACAACATGCCTGCCTCCACAGCTTTTTCCTTGGGGACATGCCTAATTCCTGGCTGATTTGCCTTTCTCGTCTTAGGGTTGGGGTTCGGCCTAGGGCTAGGATTTTTTTAACTAGGAAGCCCTGAGTTCCAGGCTTACTGCATCTGCCAAAGGCATCCCAAAGGGAGTGCAGAAGTGCCACAACATGGCTGCTTTCACGGCTTTTCCCTTAGGAAGAACCCTAATACGCGGCTGATTTACCTTCCTAGGGTTACTGTTAGGCTTAGGCCTAGGACTTTTAAAACCAGGAAGCCCTGGGCTCCAGGCACACTGCAGCTGCGAAAGGCATCCCAAGGGGAGCGCAAAAGTGACACAACTTGGCTGCCACCACTGATATTTCCATGAGACCATCCCGAATCATAGGCTGATTTTCCTTCCTAGGGTTAAGTTTTGAGTTACGCCTGGGGTGAGGGTTCTATTAACCAGAAAGCCCTGAGTTCCAAGAACACAGCAGCTGCGAAGGACTAGCCAAGAAGAGCGCAAAAGTACCACAACATGCCTGCCTCCACAGCTTTTTCCTTGGGGACATGCCTAATTCCTGGCTGATTTGCCTTTCTCGTCTTAGGGTTGGGGTTCGGCCTAGGGCTAGGATTTTTTTAACTAGGAAGCCCTGAGTTCCAGGCTTACTTCATCTGCAAAAAGCATCCCAAAGGGAGTGCAGAAGTGCCACAACATGGCTGCTTTCACGGCTTTTCCCTTAGGAAGAACCCTAATATCCGGCTGATTTACCTTCCTAGGGTTACTGTTAGGCTTAGGCCTAGGACTTTTAAAACCAGGAAGCCCTGGGCTCCAGGCACACTGCAGCTGTGAAAGGCATCCCAAGCGGAGCGCAAAAGTGACACAACTTGGCTGCCACCACTGATATTTCCATGAGACCATCCCGAACCATACGCTGATTTTCCTTCCTAGGGTTAAGTTTTGACTTACGCCTAGGGTAAGGGTTCTATTAACCAGAAAGCCCTGAGTTCCAAGAACACAGCAGCTGTGAAGGACTTGCCAAGAAGAGCGCAAAAGTACCACAACATGCCTGCCTCCACAGCTTTTTCCTTGGGGACATGCCTAATTCGTGGCTGATTTGCCTTTCTCGTCTTAGGGTTGGGGTTCGGCCTAGGGCTATGATTTTTAAAATCAGGAAGCCCTGAGTTCCAGGTTTACTGCATCTGCCAAAGGCATCCCAAAGGGAGTGCAGAAGTGCCACAACATGGCTGCTTTCACGGCTTTTCCCTTAGGAAGAACCCTAATACCCGGCTGATTTACCTTCCTAGGGTTACTGTTAGGCTTAGGCCTAGGACTTTTAAAACCAGGAAGCCCTGGGCTCCAGGCACACTGCAGCTGCGAAAGGCATCCCAAGGGGAGCGCAAAAGTGACACAACTTGGCTGCCACCACTGATATTTCCATGAGACCATCCCGAACCATAGGCTGATTTTCCTTCCTAGGGTTAAGGTTTGAGTTACGCCTGGGGTAAGGGTTCTATTAACCAGAAAGCCCTGAGTTCCAAGAACACAGCAGCTGCGAAGGACTACCCAAGAAGAGCGCAAAAGTACCACAACATGCCTGCCTCCACAGCTTTTTCCTTGGGGACATGCCTAATTCCTGGCTGATTTGCCTTTCTCGTCTTAGGGTTGGGGTTCGGCCTAGGGCTAGGATTTTTTTAACTAGGAAGCCCTGAGTTCCAGGCTTACTTCATCTGCAAAAAGCATCCCAAAGGGAGTGCAGAAGTGCCACAACATGGCTGCTTTCACGGCTTTTCCCTTAGGAAGAACCCTAATACGCGGCTGATTTACCTTCCTAGGGTTACTGTTAGGCTTAGGCCTAGGACTTTTAAAACCAGGAAGCCCTTAGATCCAGGCACACTGCAGCTGTTAAAGGCATCCCAAGAGGGCCGCAGAAGTGACACAACTTGGCTGCCTCTGCTGCTATTCTCATGAGACCATCCCGAATCATAGGCTGATTTTCCTTCCTAGGGTTAAGGTTTGAGCTACGCCTAGGGTAAGGGTTCTATTAACCAGAAAGCCCTGAGTTCCAAGAACACAGCAGCTGCGAAGGACTTCCCAAGAAGAGCGCAAAAGTACCACAACATGCCTGCCTCCACAGCTTTTTCCTTGGGGACATGCCTAATTCCTGGCTGATTTGCCTTTCTCGTCTTAGGGTTGGGGTTCGGCCTAGGGCTAGGATTTTTAAAATCAGGAAGCCCTGAGTTCCAGGCACACTGGAGCTGTGAAAGGCATCCAAAAGGGAGTGCAAAAGTGCCACAACATGGTTGCTTTCACGGCTTTTTCCTTGGCAAGAAGCTTAACACCAGACTTATTTCCCTTGCCAGGGTTACTGTTAGGCTTAGGCCTAGGGCTAGGATTTTTAAAACTCGGAAGCCCTTAGATCCAGGCACACTGCAGCTGTTCAAGGCATCCCAAGGGGAGTACAAAAGTGCAACAACATGGCAGCTTTCACAGCTTTTTCCTTGGCACCATCCCTATACCTAGGCTGTTTTATCTGCCTAGGGTTAGGGTTAGGGTTCAGCCTAGTGCTTGGAGTTTTTTAACCAGGAAGCCCTGAGTTCCAGGCTTACTGCATCTGCCAAAGGCATCCCAAAGGGAGTGCAAAAGTGCCACAACATGGCTGCTATCACAGCTTTTCCCTTAGGAAGAACCCTAATACGCGGCTGATTTACCTTCCTAGGGTTACTGTTAGGCTTATGCCTAGGACTTTTAAAACCAGGAAGCCCTGGGCTCCAGGCACACTGCAGCTGCGAAAGGCATCCCAAGGGGAGCGCAAAAGTGACACAACTTAGCTGCCACCACTGATATTTCCATGAGACCATCCCGAACCATAGGCTGATTTTCCTTCCTAGGGTTAAGTTTTGAGTTACGCCTAGGATAAGAGTTCTATAAACCAGAAAGCCCTGAGTTCCAAGAACACAGCAGCTGCGAGGGACTAGCCAAGAAGAGCGCAAAAGTACCACAACATGCCTGCCTCCACAGCTTTTTCCTTGGGGACATGCCTAATTCCTGGCTGATTTGCCTTTCTCGTCTTAGGGTTGGGGTTCGGCCTAGGGCTAGGATTTTTTTAACTAGGAAGCCCTGAGTTCCAGGCTTACTGCATCTGCCAAAGGCATCCCAAAGGGAGTGCAGAAGTGCCACAACATGGCTGCTTTCACGGCTTTTCCCTTAGGAAGAACCCTAATACCCGGCTGATTTACCTTCCTAGGGTTACTGTTAGGCTTAGGCCTAGGACTTTTAAAACCAGGAAGCCCTGGGCTCCAGGCACACTGCAGCTGCGAAAGGCATCCCAAGGGGAGCGCAAAAGTGACACAACTTGGCTGCCACCACTGATATTTCCATGAGACCATCCCGAATCATAGGCTGATTTTCCTTCCTAGGGTTAAGTTTTGAGTTACGCCTGGGGTGAGGGTTCTATTAACCAGAAAGCCCTGAGTTCCAAGAACACAGCAGCTGCGAAGGACTAGCCAAGAAGAGCGCAAAAGTACCACAACATGCCTGCCTCCACAGCTTTTTCCTTGGGGACATGCCTAATTCCTGGCTGATTTGCCTTTCTCGTCTTAGGGTTGGGGTTCGGCCTAGGGCTAGGATTTTTTTAACTAGGAAGCCCTGAGTTCCAGGCTTACTTCATCTGCAAAAAGCATCCCAAAGGGAGTGCAGAAGTGCCACAACATGGCTGCTTTCACGGCTTTTCCCTTAGGAAGAACCCTAATACGCGGCTGATTTACCTTCCTAGGGTTACTGTTAGGCTTAGGCCTAGGACTTTTAAAACCAGGAAGCCCTGGGCTCCAGGCACATGCAGCTGTTAAAGGCATCCCAAGAGGGCCGCAGAAGTGACACAACTTGGCTGCCTCTGCTGCTATTCTCATGAGACCATCCCGAATCATAGGCTGATTTTCCTTCCTAGGGTTAAGGTTTGAGCTACGCCTAGGGTAAGGGTTCTATTAACCAGAAAGCCCTGAGTTCCAAGAACACAGCAGCTGCGAAGGACTTCCCAAGAAGAGCGCAAAAGTACCACAACATGCCTGCCTCCACAGCTTTTTCCTTGGGGACATGCCTAATTCCTGGCTGATTTGCCTTTCTCGTCTTAGGGTTGGGGTTCGGCCTAGGGCTAGGATTTGTAAAATCAGGAAGCCCTGAGTTCCAGGCACACTGGAGCTGTGAAAGGCATCCAAAAGGGAGTGCAAAAGTGCCACAACATGGTTGCTTTCACGGCTTTTTCCTTGGCAAGAAGCTTAACACCAGACTTATTTCCCTTGCCAGGGTTACTGTTAGGCTTAGGCCTAGGGCTAGGATTTTTAAAACTCGGAAGCCCTTAGATCCAGGCACACTGCAGCTGTTCAAGGCATCCCAAGGGGAGTACAAAAGTGCAACAACATGGCAGCTTTCACAGCTTTTTCCTTGGCACCATCCCTATACCTAGGCTGTTTTATCTGCCTAGGGTTAGGGTTAGGGTTCAGCCTAGTGCTTGGAGTTTTTTAACCAGGAAGCCCTGAGTTCCAGGCTTACTGCATCTGCCAAAGGCATCCCAAAGGGAGTGCAAAAGTGCCACAACATGGCTGCTATCACAGCTTTTCCCTTAGGAAGAACCCTAATACGCGGCTGATTTACCTTCCTAGGGTTACTGTTAGGCTTAGGCCTAGGACTTTTAAAACCAGGAAGCCCTGGGCTCCAGGCACACTGCAGCTGCGAAAGGCATCCCAAGGGGAGCGCAAAAGTGACACAACTTGGCTGCCACCACTGATATTTCCATGAGACCATCCCGAACCATAGGCTGATTTTCCTTCCTAGGGTTAAGTTTTGAGTTACGCCTAGGATAAGAGTTCTATAAACCAGAAAGCCCTGAGTTCCAAGAACACAGCAGCTGCGAGGGACTAGCCAAGAAGAGCGCAAAAGTACCACAACATGCCTGCCTCCACAGCTTTTTCCTTGGGGACATGCCTAATTCCTGGCTGATTTGCCTTTCTCGTCTTAGGGTTGGGGTTCGGCCTAGGGCTAGGATTTTTTTAACTAGGAAGCCCTGAGTTCCAGGCTTACTGCATCTGCCAAAGGCATCCCAAAGGGAGTGCAGAAGTGCCACAACATGGCTGCTTTCACGGCTTTTCCCTTAGGAAGAACCCTAATATCCGGCTGATTTACCTTCCTAGGGTTACTGTTAGGCTTAAGCCTAGGACTTTTAAAACCAGGAAGCCCTGGGCTCCAGGCACACTGCAGGTGCGAAAGGCATCCCAAGCGGAGCGCAAAAGTGACACAACTTGGCTGCCACCACTGATATTTCCATGAGACCATCCCGAACCATACGCTGATTTTCCTTCCTAGGGTTAAGTTTTGAGTTACGCCTAGGGTAAGGGTTCTATTAACCAGAAAGCCCTGAGTTCCAAGAACACAGCAGCTGCGAAGGACTAGCCAAGAAGAGCGCAAAAGTACCACAACATGCCTGCCTCCACAGCTTTTTCCTTGGGGACATGCCTAATTCCTGGCTGATTTGCCTTTCTCGTCTTAGGGTTGGGGTTCGGCCTAGGGCTAGGATTTTTAAAATCAGGAAGCCCTGAGTTCCAGGTTTACTGCATCTGCCAAAGGCATCCCAAAGGGAGTGCAGAAGTGCCACAACATGGCTGCTTTCACGGCTTTTCCCTTAGGAAGAACCCTAATACGCGGCTGATTTACCTTCCTAGGGTTACTGTTAGGCTTAGGCCTAGGACTTTTAAAACCAGGAAGCCCTGGGCTCCAGGCACACTGCAGCTGCGAAAGGCATCCCAAGGGGAGCGCAAAAGTGACACAACTTGGCTGCCACCACTGATATTTCCATGAGACCATCCCGAACCATAGGCTGATTTTCCTTCCTAGGGTTAAGTTTTGAGTTACGCCTGGGGTAAGAGTTCTATAAACCAGAAAGCCCTGAGTTCCAAGAACACAGCAGCTGCGAAGGACTACCCAAGAAGAGCGCAAAAGTACCACAACATGCCTGCCTCCACAGCTTTTTCCTTGGGGACATGCCTAATTCCTGGCTGATTTGCCTTTCTCGTCTTAGGGTTGGGGTTCGGCCTAGGGCTAGGATTTTTTTAACTAGGAAGCCCTGAGTTCCAGGCACACTGGAGCTGTGAAAGGCATCCAAAAGGGAGTGCAAAAGTGCCACAACATGGTTGCTTTCACGGCTTTTTCCTTGGCAAGAAGCTTAACACCAGGCTGATTTCCCTTCCCAGGGTTACTGTAAGGCTTAGGCCTAGGGCTAGGATTTTTAAAACTAGGAAGCCCTTAGATCCAGGCACACTGCAGCTGTTCAAGGCATCCCAAGGGGAGTACAAAAGTGCAACAACATGGCAGCTTTCACAGCTTTTTCCTTGGCACCATCCCTATACCTAGGCTGATTTATCTGCCTAGGGTTAGGGTTGGGGTTCAGTCTAGGGCTTGGAGTTTTTTAACCAGGAAGCCCTGAGTTCCAGGCTTACTGCATCTGCCAAAGGCATCCCAAAGGGAGTGCAAAATTGCCACAACATGGCTGCTTTCACGGCTTTTCCCTTAGGAAGAACCCTAATACCCACCAGATTTACCTTCCTAGGGTTACTGTTAGGCTTAGGCCTAGGACTTTTAAAACCAGGAAGCCCTGGGCACCAGGCACACTGCAGCTGTTAAAGGCTTCCCAAGAGGGCCGCAGAAGTGACACAACTTGGCTGCCTCTGCTACTATTCTCATGAGACCATCGCGAACCATAGGCAGATTTTCCTTCCTAGGGTTAAGGTTTGAGTTACGCCTAGGGTAAGGGTTCTATTAGCCAGAAAGCCCTGAGTTCCAAGAACACAGCAGCTGCGAAGGACTAGCCAAGAAGAGCGCAAAAGTACCACAACATGCCTGCCTCCACAGCTTTTTCCTTGGGGACATGCCTAATTCCTGGCTGATTTGCCTTTCTCGTCTTAGGGTTGGGGTTCGGCCTAGGGCTAGGATTTTTTTAACTAGGAAGCCCTGAGTTCCAGGCTTACTTCATCTGCCAAAGGCATCCCAAAGGGAGTGCAGCAGTGCCACAACATGGCTGCTTTCACGGCTTTCCCCTTAGGAAGAACCCTAATACCCGGCTGATTTACCTTCCTAGGGTTACTGTTAGGATTAGGCCTAGGACTTTTAAAACTAGGAAGCCCTTAGATGCAGGCACACTGCAGCTGTTCAAGGCGTCCCAACGGGAGTACTAAAGTACCACAACATGGCAGCTTTCACAGCTTTTTCCTTGGCACCATCCCTATACCTAGGCTGATTTATCTGCCTAGGGTTAGGGTTAGGCTTCAGCCTAGGTCTTGGAGTTTTTCAACCAGGAAGCCCTGAGTTCCAGGCTTACTGCATCTGCCAAATGCATCCCAAAGGGAGTGCAGAAGTGCCACAACATGGCTGCTTTCACGGCTTTTCCCTTAGGAAGAACCCTAATACCCAGCTGATTTACCTTCCTAGGGTTACTGTTAGGCTTAGGCCTAGGACTTTTAAAACCAGGAAGCCCTGGGCTCCAGGCACATGCAGCTGTTAAAGGCATCCCAAGAGGGCCGCAGAAGTGACACAACTTGGCTGCCTCTGCTGCTATTCTCATGAGACCATCCCGAACCATAGGCTGATTTTCCTTCCTAGGGTTAAGGTTTGAGTTACGCCTAGGGTAAGGGTTCTATTAACCAGAAAGCCCTGAGTTCCAAGAACACAGCAGCTGTGAAGGACTTCCCAAGAAGAGCGCAAAAGTACCACAACATGCCTGCCTCCAGAGCTTTTTCCTTGGGGACATGCCTAATTCCTGGCTGATTTGCCTTTCTCGTCTTAGGGTTGGGGTTCGGCCTAGGGCTAGGATTTTTAAAATCAGGAAGCCCTGAGTTCCAGGCACACTGGAGCTGTGAAAATCATCCAAAAGGGAGTGCAATAGTGCCACAACATGGTTGCTTTCCCGGCTATTTCCTTGGCAAGAATCCTAACACCAGGCTGATTTCCCTTCCCAGGGTTACTGTAAGGCTTAGGCCGAGGGCTAGGATTTTTAAAACTAGGAAGCCCTTAGCTCCAGGCGCACTGCATCTGTTCAAGGCATCCCAAGAGGAGTAAAAAAGTGCAACAACATGGCAGCTTTCACAGCTTTTTCCTTGGCACCATCCCTATACCTAGGCTGATTTATCTGCCTAGGGTTAGGGTTAGGGTTCAGCCTAGGGCTTGGAGTTTTTTAACCAGGAAGCCCTGAGTTCCAGGCTTACTGCATCTGCAAAAAGGCATCCCAAAGGGAGTGCAAAAGTGCCACAACATGGCTGCTTTCACAGCTTTTCCCTTAGGAAGAACCCTAATACGCGGCTGATTTACCTTCCTAGGGTTACTGTTAGGCTTAGGCCTAGGACTTTTAAAACCAGGAAGCCCTGGGCTCCAGGCACACTGCAGCTGTTAAAGGCATCCCAAGAAGGCCGCAGAAGTGACACAACTTGGCTGCCTCTGCTTCTATTCTCATGAGACCATCCTGAACCATAGGCTGATTTTCCTTCCTAGGGTTAAGGTTTGAGTTTCGCCTAGGTTAAGAGTTCTATTAACCAGAGAGACTTGAGTTCCAAGAACACAGCAGCTGCGAAGGACTAACCAAGAAGAGCGCAAAAGTACCACAACGTGCCTGCCTCCACAGCTTTTTCCTTGGGGACATGCCTAATTCCTGGCTGATTTGCCTTTCTCGTCTTAGGGTTGTGGTTCGGCCTAGGGCTAGGATATTTTTAACTCGGAAGCCCTGAGTTCCAGGCTTACTTCATCTGCAAAAAGCATCCCAAAGGGAGTGCAGAAGTGCCACAACATGGTTGCTTTCACGGCTTTTCCCTTAGGAAGAACCTTAATACGCGGCTGATTTACCTTCCTAGGGTTACTGTTAGGCTTAGGCCTAGGACTTTTAAAACCAGGAAGCCCTGGGTTCCAGGCACACTGCAGCTGCGAAAGGCATTTCAAGGGGAGCGCAAAAGTGACACAACTTGGCTGCCACCACTGATATTTCCATGAGACATGCCGAACCATAGGCTGATTTTCCTTCCTAGGGTTAAGGTTTGAGTTACGCCTAGGGTAAGGGTTCTATTAACCAGAAAGCCCTGAGTTCCAAGAACACAGCAGCTGCGAAGGACTACCCAAGAAGAGCGCAAAAGTACCTCAACATGCCTGCCTCCACAGCTTTTTCCTTGGGGACATGCCTAATTCCTGGCTGATTTGCCTTTCTCGTCTTAGGGTTGGGGTTCGGCCTAGGGCTAGGATTTTTAAAATCAGGAAGCCCTGAGTTCCAGGCTTACTTCATCTGCCAAAAGCACCCCAAAGGGAGTGCAGAAGTGCCACAACATGGCTGCTTTCACGGCTTTTCCCTTAGGAAGAACCCTAATACGCGGCTGATTTACCTTCCTAGGGTTACTGTTAGGCTTAGGCCTAGGACTTTTAAAACCAGGAAGCCCTGGGCTCCAGGCACATGCAGCTGTTAAAGGCATCCCAAGAGGGCCGCTGAAGTGACACAACTTGGCTGCCTCTGCTACTATTCTCATGAGACCATCCTGAACCATAGGCAGATTTTCCTTCCTAGGGTTAAGGTTTGAGTTACGCCTAGGGTAAGAGTTCTATTAACCAGAAAGCCCTGAGTTCCAAGAACACAGCAGCTGTGAAGGACTTGCCAAGAAGAGCGCAAAAGTACCACAACATGCCTGCCTCCACAGCTTTTTCCTTGGGGACATGCCTAATTCCTGGCTGATTTGCCTTTCTCGTCTTAGGCTTGGGGTTCGGCCTAGGGCTAGGATATTTTTAACCAGGAAGTCCCTGAGTTCCAGGCTTTCTTCATCTGCCAAAGGCATCCCAAAGGGAGTGCAGCAGAGCCACAACATGGCTGCTTTCACGGCTTTCCCCTTAGGAAGAACCCTAATACCCAGCTGATTTACCTTCCTAGGGTTACTGTTAGGCTTAGGCCTAGGACTTTTAAAACTAGGAAGCCCTTAGATCCAGGCACACTGCAGCTTTTCAAGGCATCCCAAGGGGAGTACTAAAGTACCACAACATGGCAGCTTTCACAGCTTTTTCCTTGGCACCATCCCTATACCTAGGCTGATTTATCTGCCTAGGGTTAGGGTTAGGCTTCAGCCTAGGTCTTGGAGATTTTCAACCAGGAAGCCCTGAGTTCCAGGCTTACTGCATTTGCCAAATGCATCCCAAAGGGAGTGCAGAAGTGCCACAACATGGCTGCTTTCACGGCTTTTCCCTTAGGAAGAACCCTAATACGCGGCTGATTTACCTTCCTAGGGTTACTGTTAGGCTTAGGCCTAGGACTTTTAAAACCAGGAA
The DNA here is from genome assembly GCA_036010785.1 of Ammospiza maritima maritima. Classification (NCBI taxonomy): domain Eukaryota; kingdom Metazoa; phylum Chordata; class Aves; order Passeriformes; family Passerellidae; genus Ammospiza; species Ammospiza maritima. The sequence continues at coordinate 1,550,996 of JAYKTQ010000420.1, forward strand.
GCCCTGGGCTCCAGGCACTCTGCAGCTGCGAAAGGCATCCCAAGGGGAGCGCAAAAGTGACACAACTTGGCTGCCACCACTGATATTTCCATGAGACCATCCCGAACCATAGGCTGATTTTCCTTCCTAGGGTTAAGGTTTGAGTTACGCCTGGGGTAAGGGTTCTATTAACCAGAAAGCCCTGAGTTCCAAGAACACAGCAGCTGCGAAGGACTAGCCAAGAAGAGCGCAAAAGTACCACAACATGCCTGCCTCCACAGCTTTTTCCTTGGGGACATGCCTAATTCCTGGCTGATTTGCCTTTCTCCTCTTAGGGTTGGGGTTCGGCCTAGGGCTAGGATTTTTAAAATCAGGAAGCCCTGAGTTCCAGGCACACTGGAGCTGTGAAAGGCATCCAAAAGGGAGTGCAAAAGTGCCACAACATGGTTGCTTTCACGGCTTTTTCCTTGCCAAGAAGCTTAACACCAGGCTGATTTCCCTTCCCAGGGTTACTGTAAGGCTTAGGCCTAGGGCTAGGATTTTTAAAACTAGGAAGCCCTTAGATCCAGGCACACTGCAGCTGTTCAAGGCATCCCAAGGGGAGTACAAAAGTGCAACAACATGGCAGCTTTCACAGCTTTTTCCTTGGCACCATCCCTATACCTAGGCTGATTTATATGCCTTGGGTTAGGGTTGGGGTTCAGTCTAGGGCTTGGAGTTTTTTAACCAGGAAGCCCTGAGTTCCAGGCTTACTGCATCTGCCAAAGGCATCCCAAAGGGAGTGCAAAAGTGCCACAACATGGCTGCTTTCACGGCTTTTCCCTTAGGAAGAACCCTAATACCCGGCTGATTTACCTTCCTAGGGTTACTGTTAGGCTTAGGCCTAGGACTTTTAAAACCAGGAAGCCCTGGGCACCAGGCACACTGCAGCTGTTAAAGGCTTCCCAAGAGGGCCGCAGAAGTGACACAACTTGGCTGCCTCTGCTACTATTCTCATGAGACCATCCCGAACCATAGGCAGATTTTCCTTCCTAGGGTTAAGTTTTGAGTTACGCCTAGGGTAAGAGTTCTATTAACCAGAAAGCCCTGAGTTCCAAGAACACAGCAGCTGCGAAGGACTACCCAAGAAGAGCGCAAAAGTACCACAACATGCCTGCCTCCACAGCTTTTTCCTTGGGGACATGCCTAATTCCTGGCTGATTTGCCTTTCTCGTCTTAGGCTTGGGGTTCGGCCTAGGGCTAGGATTTTTTTAACTAGGAAGCCCTGAGTTCCAGGCTTACTTCATCTGCCAAAGGCATCCCAAGGGGAGTGCAGCAGTGCCACAACATGGCTGCTTTCACGGCTTTCCCCTTAGGAAGAACCCTAATACCCGGCTGATTTACCTTCCTAGGGTTACTGTTAGGATTAGGCCTAGGACTTTTAAAACTAGGAAGCCCTTAGATGCAGGCACACTGCAGCTGTTCAAGGCGTCCCAAGGGGAGTACTAAAGTACCACAACATGGCAGCTTTCACAGCTTTTTCCTTGGCACCATCCCTATACCTAGGCTGATTTATCTGCCTAGGGTTAGGGTTAGGCTTCAGCCTAGTTCTTGGAGTTTTTCAACCAGGAAGCCCTGAGTTCCAGGCATACTGCATCTGCCAAATGCATCCCAAAGGGAGTGCAGAAGTGCCACAACATGGCTGCTTTCACGGCTTTTCCCTTAGGAAGACCCCTAATACCCAGCTGATTTACCTTCCTAGGGTTACTGTTAGGCTTAGGCCTAGGACTTTTAAAACCAGGAAGCCCTGGGCTCCAGGCACATGCAGCTGTTAAAGGCATCCCAAGAGGGCCGCAGAAGTGACACAACTTGGCTGCCTCTGCTGCTATTCTCATGAGACCATCCCGAACCATAGGCTGATTTTCCTTCCTAGGGTTAAGGTTTGAGTTACGCCTAGGGTAAGGGTTCTATTAACCAGAAAGCCCTGAGTTCCAAGAACACAGCAGCTGCGAAGGACTAGCCAAGAAGAGCGCAAAAGTACCACAACATGCCTGCCTCCACAGCTTTTTCCTTGGGGACATGCCTAATTCCTGGCTGATTTGCCTTTCTCGTCTTAGGGTTGGGGTTCGGCCTAGGGCTAGGATTTTTAAAATCAGGAAGCCCTGAGTTCAGGCACACTGGAGCTGTGAAAGTCATCCAAAAGGGAGTGCAAAAGTGCCACAACATGGTTGCTTTCACGGCTTTTTCCTTGCCAAGAAGCTTAACACCAGGCTGATTTCCCTTCCCTGGGTTACTGTTACGCTTAGGTCTAGGGCTAGGATTTTTAAAACTAGGAAGCCCTTAGATCCAGGCACACTGCAGCTGTTCAAGGCATCCCAAGGGGAGTACAAAAGTGCAACAACATGGCAGCTTTCACAGCTTTTTCCTTGGCACCATCCCTATACCTAGGCTGATTTATCTGCCTAGGGTTAGGGTTGGGGTTCAGTCTAGGGCTTGGAGTTTTTTAACCAGGAAGCCCTGAGTTCCAGGCTTACTGCATCTGCCAAAGGCATCCCAAAGGGAGTGCAAAAGTGCCACAACATGGCTGCTTTCACGGCTTTTCCCTTAGGAAGAACCCTAATACGCGGCTGATTTACCTTCCTAGGGTTACTGTTAGGCTTAGGCCTAGGACTTTTAAAACCAGGAAGCCCTGGGTTCCAGGCATATGCAGCTGTTAAAGGCATCCCAAGGGGAGCGCAAAAGTGACACAACTTGGCTGCCACCACTGATATTTCCATGAGACCATCCCGAACCATAGGCTGATTTTCCTTCCTAGGGTTAAGGTTTGAGTTATGCCTAGGGTAAGAGTTCTATTAACCAGAAAGCCCTGAGTTCCAAGAACACAGCAGCTGCGAAGGACTACCCAAGAAGAGCGCAAAAGTACCACAACATGCCTGCCTCCACAGCTTTTTCCTTGGGGACATGCCTAATTCCTGGCTGATTTGCCTTTCTCGTCTTAGGGTTGGGGTTCGGCCTAGGGCTAGGATTTTTAAAATCAGGAAGCCCTGAGTTCCAGGCACACTGGAGCTGTGAAAGGCTTCCAAAAGGGAGTGCAAAAGTGCCACAACATGGCTGCTTTCACGGCTTTTTCCTTGGCAAGAAGCCTAAGACCCGGCTGATTTCCCTTCCCAGGGTTACTGTTAGGCTTAGGCCTAGGGCTAGGATTTTTAAAACTAGGAAGCCCTTAGATCCAGGCACACTGCAGCTGTTCAAGGCATCCCAAGGGGAGTACAAAAGTTCAATAACATGGCAGCTTTCACAGCTTTTTCCTTGGCACCATCCCTATACCTAGGCTGATTTATCTGCCTAGGTTTAGGGTTAGGCTTCAGCCTAGGTCTTGGAGTTTTTCAACCAGGAAGCCCTGAGTTCCAGGCTTACTGCATCTGCCAAAGGCATCCCAAAGGGAGTGGAGAAGTGCCACAACATGGCTGCTTTCACAGGTTTTCCCTTAGGAAGAACCCTAATACCCGGCTGATTTACCTTCCTAGGGTTACTGTTAGGCTTAGGCCTAGGACTTTTAAAACCAGGAAGCCCTGGGCTCCAGGCACACTGCAGCTGCGGAAGGCATCCCAAGGGGAGCGCAAAAGTGACACAACTTGGCTGCCACCACTGATATTTCCATGAGACCATCCCGAACCATAGGCTGATTTTCCTTCCTAGGGTTAAGTTTTGAGTTACGCCTGGGGTGAGGGTTCTATTAACCAGAAAGCCCTGAGTTCCAAGAACACAGCAGCTGCGAAGGACTAGCCAAGAAGAGCGCAAAAGTACCACAACATGCCTGCCTCCACAGCTTTTTCCTTGGGGACATGCCTAATTCCTGGCTGATTTGCCTTTCTCGTCTTAGGGTTGGGGTTCGGCCTAGGGCTAGGATATTTTTAACTAGGAAGCCCTGAGTTCCAGGCTTACTTCATCTGCCAAAAGCATCCCAAAGGGAGTGCAGAAGTGCCACAACATGGCTGCTTTCACGGCTTTTCCCTTAGGAAGAACCCTAATACCCAGCTGATTTACCTTCCTAGGGTTACTGTTAGGCTTAGGCCTAGGACTTTTAAAACCAGGAAGCCCTGGGCTCCAGGCACATGCAGCTGTTAAAGGCATCCCAAGAGGGCCGCAGAAGTGACACAACTTGGCTGCCTCTGCTGCTATTCTCATGAGACCATCCCGAACCATAGGCTGATTTTCCTTCCTAGGGTTAAGGTTTGAGTTACGCCTAGGGTAAGAGTTCTATTAACCAGAAAGCCCTGAGTTCCAAGAACACAGCAGCTGCGAAGGACTACCCAAGAAGAGCGCAAAAGTACCACAACGTGCCTGCCTCCACAGCTTTTTCCTTGGGGACAGGCCTAATTCCTGGCTGATTTGCCTTTCTCGTCTTAGGCTTGGGGTTCGGCCTAGGGCTAGGATTTTTTTACCTAGGAGGCCCTGAGTTCCAGGCTTACTTCATCTGCCAAAGGCATCCCAAAGGGAGTGCAGAAGTGCCACAACATGGCTGCTTTCACGGCTTTTCCCTTAGGAAGAACCCTAATACGCGGCTGATTTACCTTCCTAGGGTTACTGTTAGGCTTAGGCCTAGGACTTTTAAAACCAGGAAGCCCTGGGCTCCAGGCACATGCAGCTGTTAAAGGCATCCCAAGAGGGCCGCTGAAGTGACACAACTTGGCTGCCTCTGCTACTATTCTCATGAGACCATCCTGAACCATAGGCAGATTTTCCTTCCTAGGGTTAAGGTTTGAGTTACGCCTAGGGTAAGAGTTCTATTAACCAGAAAGCCCTGAGTTCCAAGAACACAGCAGCTGCGAAGGACTACCCAAGAAGAGCGCAAAAGTACCACAACATGCCTGCCTCCACAGCTTTTTCCTTGGGGACATGCCTAATTCCTGGCTGATTTGCCTTTCTCGTCTTAGGCTTGGGGTTCGGCCTAGGGCTAGGATATTTTTAACTAGGAAGTCCCTGTGTTCCAGGCTTTCTTCATCTGCCAAAAGCATCCCAAAGGGAGTGCAGCAGAGCCACAACATGGCTGCTTTCAAGGCTTTCCCCTTAGGAAGAACCCTAATACCCAGCTGATTTACCTTCCTAGGGTTACTGTTAGGCTTAGGCCTAGGACTTTTAAAACTAGGAAGCCCTTAGATCCAGGCACACTGCAGCTTTTCAAGGCATCCCAAGCGGAGTACTAAAGTACCACAACATGGCAGCTTTCACAGCTTTTTCCTTGGCACCATCCCTATACCTAGGCTGATTTATCTGCCTAGGGTTAGGGTTAGGCTTCAGCCTAGGTCTTGGAGATTTTCAACCAGGAAGCCCTGAGTTCCAGGCTTACTGCATTTGCCAAATGCATCCCAAAGGGAGTGCAGAAGTGCCACAACATGGCTGCTTTCACGGCTTTTCCCTTAGGAAGAACCCTAATACGCGGCTGATTTACCTTCCTAGGGTTACTGTTAGGCTTAGGCCTAGGACTTTTAAAACCAGGAAGCCCTGGGCTCCAGGCACTCTGCAGCTGCGAAAGGCATCCCAAGGGGAGCGCAAAAGTGACACAACTTGGCTGCCACCACTGATATTTCCATGAGACCATCCCGAACCATAGGCTGATTTTCCTTCCTAGGGTTAAGGTTTGAGTTACGCCTAGGGTAAGGGTTCTATTAACCAGAAAGCCCTGAGTTCCAAGAACACAGCAGCTGCGAAGGACTAGCCAAGAAGAGCGCAAAAGTACCACAACATGCCTGCCTCCACAGCTTTTTCCTTGGGGACATGCCTAATTCCTGGCTGATTTGCCTTTCTCGTCTTAGGGTTGGGGATCGGCCTAGGGCTAGGATTTTTAAAATCAGGAAGCCCTGAGTTCCAGGCACACTGGAGCTGTGAAAGGCATCCAAAAGGGAGTGCAAAAGTGCCACAACATGGTTGCTTTCACGGCTTTTTCCTTGCCAAGAAGCTTAACACCAGGCTGATTTCCCTTCCCAGGGTTACTGTTAGGCTTAGGCCTAGGGCTAGGATTTTTAAAACTAGGAAGCCCTTAGATCCAGGCACACTGCAGCTGTTCAAGGCATCCCAAGGGGAGTACAAAAGTGCAACAACATGGCAGCTTTCACAGCTTTTTCCTTGGCACCATCCCTATACCTAGGCTGATTTATATGCCTTGGGTTAGGGTTGGGGTTCAGTCTAGGGCTTGGAGTTTTTTAACCAGGAAGCCCTGAGTTCCAGGCTTACTGCATCTGCCAAAGGCATCCCAAAGGGAGTGCAAAAGTGCCACAACATGGCTGCTTTCACGGCTTTTCCCTTAGGAAGAACCCTAATACGCGGCTGATTTACCTTCCTAGGGTTACTGTTAGGCTTAGGCCTAGGACTTTTAAAACCAGGAAGCCCTGGGCACCAGGCACACTGCAGCTGTTAAAGGCTTCCCAAGAGGGCCGCAGAAGTGACACAACTTGGCTGCCTCTGCTACTATTCTCATGAGACCATCCCGAACCATAGGCAGATTTTCCTTCCTAGGGTTAAGTTTTGAGTTACGCCTAGGGTAAGAGTTCTATTAACCAGAAAGCCCTGAGTTCCAAGAACACAGCAGCTGCGAAGGACTACCCAAGAAGAGCGCAAAAGTACCACAACATGCCTGCCTCCACAGCTTTTTCCTTGGGGACATGCCTAATTCCTGGCTGATTTGCCTTTCTCGTCTTAGGCTTGGGGTTCGGCCTAGGGCTAGGATTTTTTTAACTAGGAAGCCCTGAGTTCCAGGCTTACTTCATCTGCCAAAGGCATCCCAAAGGGAGTGCAGCAGCGCCACAACATGGCTGCTTTCACGGCTTTTCCCTTAGGAAGAACCCTAATACGCGGCTGATTTACCTTCCTAGGGTTACTGTTAGGCTTAGGCCTAGGACTTTTAAAACCAGGAAGCCCTGGGCTCCAGGCACACTGCAGCTGCGAAAGGCATACCAAGGGAGCGCAAAAGTGACACAACTTGGCTGCCACCACTGATATTTCCATGAGACCATCCCGAACCATAGGCTGATTTTCCTTCCTAGGGTTAAGGTTTGAGTTATGCCTAGGGTAAGAGTTCTATTAACCAGAAAGCCCTGAGTTCCAAGAACACAGCAGCTGCGAAGGACTACCCAAGAAGAGCGCAAAAGTACCACAACATGCCTGCCTCCACAGCTTTTTCCTTGGGGACATGCCTAATTCCTGGCTGATTTGCCTTTCTCGTCTTAGGGTTGGGGTTCGGCCTAGGGCTAGGATATTTTTAACTAGGAAGCCCTGAGTTCCAGGCTTACTTCATCTGCCAAAAGCATCCCAAAGGGAGTGCAGAAGTGCCACAACATGGCTGCTTTCACGGCTTTTCCCTTAGGAAGAACCCTAATACCCAGCTGATTTACCTTCCTAGGGTTACTGTTAGGCTTAGGCCTAGGACTTTTAAAACCAGGAAGCCCTGGGCTCCAGGCACATGCAGCTGTTAAAGGCATCCCAAGAGGGCCGCAGAAGTGACACAACTTGGCTGCCTCTGCTGCTATTCTCATGAGACCATCCCGAACCATAGTCTGGTTTTCCTTCCTAGGGTTAAGGTTTGAGTTACGCCTAGGGTAAGAGTTCTATTAACCAGAAAGCCCTGAGTTCCAAGAACACAGCAGCTGCGAAGCGCTACCCAAGAAGAGCGCAAAAGTACCACAACGTGCCTGCCTCCACAGCTTTTTCCTTGGGGACAGGCCTAATTCCTGGCTGATTTGCGTTTCTCGTCTTAGGGTTGGGGTTCGGCCTAGGGCTAGGATTTTTAAAATCAGGAAGCCCTGAGTTCCAGGCACACTGGAGCTGTGAAAGTCATCCAAAAGGGAGTGCAAAAGTTCCACAACATGGTTGCTCTCACGGCTTTTTCCTTGGCAAGAAGCTTAACACCAGGCTGATTTCCCTTCCCAGGGTTACTGTAAGGCTTAGGCCTAGGGCTAGGATTTTTAAAACTAGGAAGCCGTTAGATCCAGGCACACTGCAGCTGTTCAAGGCATCCCAAGGGGAGTACAAAAGTGCAACAACATGGCAGCTTTCACAGCTTTTTCCTTGGCACCATCCCTATACCTAGGCTGATTTATCTGCCTAGGGTTAGGGTTAGGGTTCAGCCTAGGGCTTGGAGTTTTTTAACCAGGAAGCCCTGAGTTGCAGGCTTACTGCATCTGCCAAAGGCATCCCAAAGGGAGTGCAGAAGTGCCACAACATGGCTGCTTTCACGGCTTTTCCCTTAGGAAGAACCCTAATACGCGGCTGATTTACCTTCCTAGGGTTACTGTTAGGCTTAGGCCTAGGACTTTTAAAACCAGGAAGCCCTGGGCTCCAGGCACACTGCAGCTGCGAAAGGCATCCCAAGGGGAGCGCAAAAGTGACACAACTTGGCTGCCACCACTGATATTTCCATGAGACCATCCCGAATCATAGCCTGATTTTCCTTCCTAGGGTTAAGGTTTGAGTTACGCCTGGGGTAAGGGTTCTATTAACCAGAAAGCCCTGAGTTCCAAGAACACAGCAGCTGCGAAGGACTAGCCAAGAAGAGCGCAAAAGTACTACAACATGCCTTCCTCCACAGCTTTTTCCTTGGGGACATGCCTAATTCCTGGCTGATTTGCCTTTCTCGTCTTAGGGTTGGGGTTCGGCCTAGGGCTAGGATTTTTTTAACTAGGAAGCCCTGAGTTCCAGGCTTACTTCATCTGCCAAAGGCATCCCAAAGGGAGTGCAAAAGTGCCACAACATGGCTGCTTTCACGGCTTTTCCCTTAGGAAGAACCCTAATACCCGGCTGATTTACCTTCCTAGGGTTAATGTTAGGCTTAGGCCTAGAACTTTTAAAACCAGGAAGCCCTGGGCTCCAGGCACATGCAGCTGTTAAAGGCATCCCAAGAGGGCTGCAGAAGTGACACAACTTGGCTGCCTCTGCTTCTATTCTCATGAGACCATCCCGAACCATAGGCTGATTTTCCTTCCTAGGGTTAAGGTTTGAGTTATGCCTAGGGTAAGAGTTCTATTAACCAGAAAGCCCTGAGTTCCAAGAACACAGCAGCTGCGAAAGACTACCCAAGAAGAGCGCAAAATTACCACAACATGCCTGCCTCCACAGCTTTTTCCTTGGGGACATGCCTAATTCCTGGCTGATTTGCCTTTCTCGTCTTAGGGTTGTGGTTCGGCCTAGGGCTAGGACTTTTAAAATCAGGAAGCCCTGAGTTCCAGGCACACTGGAGCTGTGAAAGTCATCCAAAAGGGAGTGCAAAAGTGCCACAACATGGTTGCTTTCACGGCTTTTTCCTTGGCAAGAAGCCTAACACCAGGCTGATTTCCCTTCCCAGGGTTACTGTTAGGCTTAGGCCTAGGGCTAGGATTTTTAAAACTAGGAAGCCCTTAGTTCCAGGCACACTGCAGCTGTTCAAGGCATCCCAAGGGGAGTACAAAAGTGCAACAACATGGCAGCTTTCACAGCTTTTTCCTTGGCACCATCCCTATACCTAGGCTGATTTATCTGCCTAGGGTTAGGGTTAGGGTTCAGCCTAGGGCTTGGAGTTTTTTAACCAGGAAGCCCTGAGTTGCAGGCTTACTGCATCTGCCAAAGGCATCCCAAAGGGAGTGCAAAAGTGCCACAACATGGCTGCTTTCAAGGCTTTTCCCTTAGGAAGAACCCTAATACGCGGCTGATTTACCTTCCTAGGGTTACTGTTAGGCTTAGGCCTAGGACTTTTAAAACCAGGAAGCCCTGGGCTCCAGGCATATGCAGCTGTTAAAGGCATCCCAAGAGGGCCGCAGAAGTGACACAACTTGACTGCCTCTGCTTCTATTCTCATTAGACCATCCCGAACCATAGGCTGATTTTCCTTCCTAGGGTTAAGGTTTGAGTTTCGCCTAGGGTAAGAGGTCTATTAACCAGAAAGACCTGAGTTCCAAGAACGCAGCAGCTGCGAAGGACTACCCAAGAAGAGCGCAAAAGTACCACAACATGCCTGCCTCCACAGCTTTTTCCTTGGGGACATGCCTAATTCCTGGCTGATTTGCCTTTCTCGTCTTAGGGTTGTGGTTCGGCCTAGGCCTAGGACTTTTAAAACCAGGAAGCCCTGGGCTCCAGGCACACTGCAGCTGTTAAAGGCATCCCAAGAGGGCTGCAGAAGTTACACAACTTGGCTGCCACCACTGATATTTCCATGAGACCATCCCGAATCATAGCCTGATTTTCCTTCCTAGGGTTAAGGTTTGAGTTACGCCTGGGGTAAGGGTTCTATTAACCAGAAAGCCCTGAGTTCCAAGAACACAGCAGCTGCGAAGGACTAGCCAAGAAGAGCGCAAAAGTACTACAACATGCCTTCCTCCACAGCTTTTTCCTTGGGGACATGCCTAATTCCTGGCTGATTTGCCTTTCTCGTCTTAGGGTTGGGGTTCGGCCTAGGGCTAGGATTTTTTTAACTAGGAAGCCCTGAGTTCCAGGCTTACTTCATCTGCCGAAGGCATCCCAAAGGGAGTGCAAAAGTGCCACAACATGGCTGCTTTCACGGCTTTTCCCTTAGGAAGAACCCTAATACCCGGCTGATTTACCTTCCTAGGGTTAATGTTAGGCTTAGGCCTAGAACTTTTAAAACCAGGAAGCCCTGGGCTCCAGGCACATGCAGCTGTTAAAGGCATCCCAAGAGGGCTGCAGAAGTGACACAACTTGGCTGCCTCTGCTTCTATTCTCATGAGACCATCCCGAACCATAGGCTGATTTTCCTTCCTAGGGTTAAGGTTTGAGTTATGCCTAGGGTAAGAGTTCTATTAACCAGAAAGCCCTGAGTTCCAAGAACACAGCAGCTGCGAAGGACTACCCAAGAAGAGCGCAAAATTACCACAACATGCCTGCCTCCACAGCTTTTTCCTTGGGGACATGCCTAATTCCTGGCTGATTTGCCTTTCTCGTCTTAGGGTTGGGGTTCGGCCTAGGGCTAGGACTTTTAAAATCAGGAAGCCCTGAGTTCCAGGCACACTGGAGCTGTGAAAGTCATCCAAAAGGGAGTGCAAAAGTGCCACAACATGGTTGCTTTCACGGCTTTTTCCTTGGCAAGAAGCCTAACACCAGGCTGATTTCCCTTCCCAGGGTTACTGTTAGGCTTAGGCCTAGGGCTAGGATTTTTAAAACTAGGAAGCCCTTAGTTCCAGGCACACTGCAGCTGTTCAAGGCATCCCAAGGGGAGTACAAAAGTGCAACAACATGGCAGCTTTCACAGCTTTTTCCTTGGCACCATCCCTATACCTAGGCTGATTTATCTGCCTAGGGTTAGGGTTAGGGTTCAGCCTAGGGCTTGGAGTTTTTTAACCAGGAAGCCCTGAGTTGCAGGCTTACTGCATCTGCCAAAGGCATCCCAAAGGGAGTGCAAAAGTGCCACAACATGGCTGCTTTCAAGGCTTTTCCCTTAGGAAGAACCCTAATACGCGGCTGATTTACCTTCCTAGGGTTACTGTTAGGCTTAGGCCTAGGACTTTTAAAACCAGGAAGCCCTGGGCTCCAGGCATATGCAGCTGTTAAAGGCATCCCAAGAGGGCCGCAGAAGTGACACAACTTGACTGCCTCTGCTTCTATTCTCATTAGACCATCCCGAACCATAGGCTGATTTTCCTTCCTAGGGTTAAGGTTTGAGTTTCGCCTAGGGTAAGAGGTCTATTAACCAGAAAGACCTGAGTTCCAAGAACGCAGCAGCTGCGAAGGACTACCCAAGAAGAGCGCAAAAGTACCACAACATGCCTGCCTCCACTGCTTTTTCCTTGGGGACATGCCTAATTCCTGGCTGATTTGCCTTTCTCGTCTTAGGGTTGGGGTTCGGCCTAGGGCTAGGATTTTTTTACCTAGGAGGCCCTGAGTTCCAGGCTTACTTCATCTGCCAAAGGCATCCCAAAGGGAGTGCAGAAGTGCCACAACATGGCTGCTTTCACGGCTTTTCCCTTAGGAAGAACCCTAATACGCGGCTGATTTACCTTCCTAGGGTTACTGTTAGGCTTAGGCCTAGGACTTTTAAAACCAGGAAGCCCTGGGCTCCAGGCACACTGCAGCTGCGAAAGGCATCCCAAGGGAGCGCAAAAGTGACACAACTTGGCTGCCACCACTGATATTTCCATGAGACCATCCCGAACCATAGGCTGATTTTCCTTCCTAGGGTTAAGGTTTGAGTTACGCCTAGGGTAAGGGTTCTATTAACCAGAAAGCCCTGAGTTCCAAGAACACAGCAGCTGCGAAGGACTACCCAAGAAGAGCGCAAAAGTACCACAACATGCCTGCCTCCACAGCTTTTTCCTTGGGGACATGCCTAATTCCTGGCTGATTTGCCTTTCTCGTCTTAGGGTTGGGGTTCGGCCTAGGGCTAGGATTTTTTTAACTAGGAAGCCCTGAGTTCCAGGCTTACTTCATCTGCCGAAGGCATCCCAAAGGGAGTGCAAAAGTGCCACAACATGGCTGCTTTCACGGCTTTTCCCTTAGGAAGAACCCTAATACCCAGCTGATTTACCTTCCTAGGGTTAATGTTAGGCTTAGGCCTAGAACTTTTAAAACCAGGAAGCCCTGGGCTCCAGGCACATGCAGCTGCGAAAGGCATCCCAAGAGGGCTGCAGAAGTGACACAACTTGGCTGCCTCTGCTTCTATTCTCATGAGACCATCCCGAACCATAGGCTGATTTTCCTTCCTAGGGTTAAGGTTTGAGTTATGCCTAGGGTAAGAGTTCTATTAACCAGAAAGCCCTGAGTTCCAAGAACACAGCAGCTGCGAAGGACTAGCCAAGAAGAGCGCAAAAGTACCACAACATGCCTGCCTCCACAGCTTTTTCCTTGGGGACATGCCTAATTCCTGGCTGATTTGCCTTTCTCGTCTTAGGGTTGGGGTTCGGCCTAGGGCTAGGACTTTTAAAATCAGGAAGCCCTGAGTTCCAGGCACACTGGAGCTGTGAAAGGCATCCAAAAGGGAGTGCAAAAGTGCCACAACATGGTTGCTTTCACGGCTTTTTCCTTGGCAAGAAGCCTAACACCAGGCTGATTTCCCTTCCCAGGGTTACTGTTAGGCTTAGGCCTAGGGCTAGGATTTTTAAAACTAGGAAGCCCTTAGTTCCAGGCACACTGCAGCTGTTCAAGGCATCCCAAGGGGAGTACAAAAGTGCAACAACATGGCAGCTTTCACAGCTTTTTCCTTGGCACCATCCCTATACCTAGGCTGATTTATCTGCCTAGGGTTAGAGTTAGGGTTCAGCCTAGGGCTTGGAGTTTTTTAACCAGGAAGCCCTGAGTTGCAGGCTTACTGCATCTGCCAAAGGCATCCCAAAGGGAGTGCAAAAGTGCCACAACATGGCTGCTTTCAAGGCTTTTCCCTTAGGAAGAACCCTAATACGCGGCTGATTTACCTTCCTAGGGTTACTGTTAGGCTTAGGCCTAGGACTTTTAAAACCAGGAAGCCCTGGGCTCCAGGCACACTGCAGCTGCGGAAGGCATCCCAAGGGGAGCGCAAAAGTGACACAACTTGGCTGCCACCACTGATATTTCCATGAGACCATCCCGAACCATACGCTGATTTTCCTTCCTAGGGTTAAGGTTTGAGTTACGCCTGGGGTGAGGGTTCTATTAACCAGAAAGCCCTGAGTTCCAAGAACACAGCAGCTGCGAAGGACTAGCCAAGAAGAGCGCAAAAGTACCACAACATGCCTGCCTCCACAGCTTTTTCCTTGGGGACATGCCTAATTCCTGGCTGATTTGCCTTTCTCGTCTTAGGGTTGGGGTTCGGCCTAGGGCTAGGATATTTTTAACTAGGAAGCCCTGAGTTCCAGGCTTACTTCATCTGCCAAAAGCATCCCAAAGGGAGTGCAGAAGTGCCACAACATGGCTGCTTTCACGGCTTTTCCCTTAGGAAGAACCCTAATACCCAGCTGATTTACCTTCCTAGGGTTACTGTTAGGCTTAGGCCTAGGACTTTTAAAACCAGGAAGCCCTGGGCTCCAGGCACATGCAGCTGTTAAAGGCATCCCAAGAGGGCCGCAGAAGTGACACAACTTGGCTGCCTCTGCTGCTATTCTCATGAGACCATCCCGAACCATAGGCTGATTTTCCTTCCTAGGGTTAAGGTTTGAGTTACGCCTAGGGTAAGAGTTCTATTAACCAGAAAGCCCTGAGTTCCAAGAACACAGCAGCTGCAAAGGACTACCCAAGAAGAGCGCAAAAGTACCACAACGTGCCTGCCTCCACAGCTTTTTCCTTGGGGACAGGCCTAAATCCTGGCTGATTTGCCTTTCTCGTCTTAGGGTTGGGGTTCGGCCTAGGGCTAGGATTTTTAAAATCAGGAAGCCCTGAGTTCCAGGCACACTGGAGCTGTGAAAGTCATCCAAAAGGGAGTGCAAAAGTGCCACAACATGGTTGCTTTCACGGCTTTTTCCTTGGCAAGGAGCTTAACACCAGGCTGATTTCCCTTCCCAGGGTTACTGTAAGGCTTAGGCCTAGGGCTAGGATTTTTAAAACTAGGAAGCCCTTAGATCCAGGCACACTGCAGCTGTTCAAGGCATCCCAAGGGGAGTACAAAAGTGCAACAACATGGCAGCTTTCACAGCTTTTTCCTTGGCACCATCCCTATACCTAGGCTGATTTATCTGCCTAGGGTTAGGGTTAGGGTTCAGCCTAGGGCTTGGAGTTTTTGAACCAGGAAGCCCTGAGTTGCAGGCTTACTGCATCTGCCAAAGGCATCCCAAAGGGAGTGCAGAAGTGCCACAACATGGCTGCTTTCACGGCTTTTCCCTTAGGAAGAACCCTAATACGCGGCTGATTTACCTTCCTAGGGTTACTGTTAGGCTTAGGCCTAGGACTTTTAAAACCAGGAAGCCCTGGGCTCCAGGCACACTGCAGCTGCGAAAGGCATCCCAAGGGGAGCGCAAAAGTGACACAACTTGGCTGCCACCACTGATATTTCCATGAGACCATCCCGAACCATAGGCTGATTTTCCTTCCTAGGGTTAAGGTTTGAGTTACACCTGGGGTAAGGGTTCTATTAACCAGAAAGCCCTGAGTTCCAAGAACACAGCAGCTGCGAAGGACTAGCCAAGAAGAGCCCAAAAGTACCACAACATGCCTGCCTCCACAGCTTTTTCCTTGGGGACATGCCTAATTCCTGGCTGATTTGCCTTTCTCGTCTTAGGGTTGGGGTTCGGCCTAGGGCTAGGATTTTTTTAACTAGGAAGCCCTGAGTTCCAGGCTTACTTCATCTGCCGAAGGCATCCCAAAGG
This sequence comes from Ammospiza maritima maritima, assembly GCA_036010785.1. Lineage (NCBI taxonomy): Eukaryota > Metazoa > Chordata > Aves > Passeriformes > Passerellidae > Ammospiza > Ammospiza maritima. The sequence goes on from JAYKTQ010000420.1 coordinate 1,566,205, forward strand.
GAGTGCAAAAGTGCCACAACATGGCTGCTTTCACGGCTTTTCCCTTAGGAAGAACCCTAATACCCGGCTGATTTACCTTCCTAGGGTTAATGTTAGGCTTAGGCCAAGAACTTTTAAAACCAGGAAGCCCTGGGCTCCAGGCACATGCAGCTGCGAAAGGCATCCCAAGAGGGCCGCAGAAGTGACACAACTTAGCTGCCTCTGCTGCTATTCTCATGAGACCATCCCGAACCATAGGCTGATTTTCCTTCCTAGGGTTAAGGTTTGAGTTATGCCTAGGGTAAGAGTTCTATTAACCAGAAAGCCCTGAGTTCCAAGAACACAGCAGCTGCGAAGGACTACCCAAGAAGAGCGCAAAAGTACCACAACATGCCTGCCTCCACAGCTTTTTCCTTGGGGACATGCCTAATTCCTGGCTGATTTGCCTTTCTCGTCTTAGGGTTGTGGTTCGGCCTAGGGCTAGGACTTTTAAAATCAGGAAGCCCTGAGTTCCAGGCACACTGGAGCTGTGAAAGGCATCCAAAAGGGAGTGCAAAAGTGCCACAACATGGTTGCTTTCACGGCTTTTTCCTTGGCAAGAAGCCTAACACCAGGCTGATTTCCCTTCCCAGGGTTACTGTTAGGCTTAGGCGTAGGGCTAGGATTTTTAAAACTAGGAAGCCCTTAGTTCCAGGCACACTGCAGCTGTTCAAGGCATCCCAAGGGGAGTACAAAAGTGCAACAACATGGCAGCTTTCACAGCTTTTTCCTTGGCACCATCCCTATACCTAGGCTGATTTATCTGCCTAGGGTTAGAGTTAGGGTTCAGCCTAGGGCTTGGAGTTTTTTAACCAGGAAGCCCTGAGTTGCAGGCTTACTGCATCTGCCAAAGGCATCCCAAAGGGAGTGCAAAAGTGCCACAACATGGCTGCTTTCAAGGCTTTTCCCTTAGGAAGAACCCTAATACGCGGCTGATTTACCTTCCTAGGGTTACTGTTAGGCTTAGGCCTAGGACTTTTAAAACCAGGAAGCCCTGGGCTCCAGGCACACTGCAGCTTCGGAAGGCATCCCAAGGGGAGCGCAAAAGTGACACAACTTGGCTGCCACCACTGATATTTCCATGAGACCATCCCGAACCATAGGCTGATTTTCCTTCCTAGGGTTAAGTTTTGAGTTACGCCTGGGGTGAGGGTTCTATTAACCAGAAAGCCCTGAGTTCCAAGAACACAGCAGCTGCGAAGGACTAGCCAAGAAGAGCGCAAAAGTACCACAACATGCCTGCCTCCACAGCTTTTTCCTTGGGGACATGCCTAATTCCTGGCTGATTTGCCTTTCTCGTCTTAGGGTTGGGGTTCGGCCTAGGGCTAGGATATTTTTAACTAGGAAGCCCTGAGTTCCAGGCTTACTTCATCTGCAAAAAGCATCCCAAAGGGAGTGCAGAAGTGCCACAACATGGCTGCTTTCACGGCTTTTCCCTTAGGAAGAACCCTAATACCCAGCTGATTTACCTTCCTAGGGTTACTGTTAGGCTTAGGCCTAGGACTTTTAAAACCAGGAAGCCCTGGGCTCCAGGCACATGCAGCTGTTAAAGGCATCCCAAGAGGGCCGCAGAAGTGACACAACTTGGCTGCCTCTGCTGCTATTCTCATGAGACCATCCCGAACCATAGGCTGATTTTCCTTCCTAGGGTTAAGGTTTGAGTTACGCCTAGGGTAAGAGTTCTATTAACCAGAAAGCCCTGAGTTCCAAGAACACAGCAGCTGCAAAGGACTACCCAAGAAGAGCGCAAAAGTACCACAACGTGCCTGCCTCCACAGCTTTTTCCTTGGGGACAGGCCTAATTCCTGGCTGATTTGCCTTTCTCGTCTTAGGGTTGGGGTTCGGCCTAGGGCTAGGATTTTTAAAATCAGGAAGCCCTGAGTTCCAGGCACACTGGAGCTGTGAAAGTCATCCAAAAGGGAGTGCAAAAGTGCCACAACATGGTTGCTTTCCCGGCTTTTTCCTTGGCAAGAAGCTTAACACCAGGCTGATTTCCCTTCCCAGGGTTACTGTAAGGCTTAGGCCTAGGGCTAGGATTTTTAAAACTAGGAAGCCCTTAGATCCAGGCACACTGCAGCTGTTCAAGGCATCCCAAGGGGAGTACAAAAGTGCAACAACATGGCAGCTTTCACAGCTTTTTCCTTGGCACCATCCCTATACCTAGGCTGATTTATCTGCCTAGGGTTAGGGTTAGGGTTCAGCCTAGGGCTTGGAGTTTTTTAGCCAGGAAGCCCTGAGTTGCAGGCTTACTGCATCTGCCAAAGGCATCCCAAAGGGAGTGCAGAAGTGCCACAACATGGCTGCTTTCACGGCTTTTCCCTTAGGAAGAACCCTAATACGCGGCTGATTTACCTTCCTAGGGTTACTGTTAGGCTTAGGCCTAGGACTTTTAAAACCAGGAAGCCCTGGGCTCCAGGCACACTGCAGCTGCGAAAGGCATCCCAAGGGGAGCGCAAAAGTGACACAACTTGGCTGCCACCACTGATATTTCCATGAGACCATCCCGAACCATAGGCTGATTTTCCTTCCTAGGGTTAAGGTTTGAGTTACACCTGGGGTAAGGGTTCTATTAACCAGAAAGCCCTGAGTTCCAAGAACACAGCAGCTGCGAAGGACTAGCCAAGAAGAGCACAAAAGTACCACAACATGCCTGCCTCCACAGCTTTTTCCTTGGGGACATGCCTAATTCCTGGCTGATTTGCCTTTCTCGTCTTAGGGTTGGGGTTCGGCCTAGGGCTAGGATTTTTTTAACTAGGAAGCCCTGAGTTCCAGGCTTACTTCATCTGCCGAAGGCATCCCAAAGGGAGTGCAAAAGTGCCACAACATGGCTGCTTTCACGGCTTTTCCCTTAGGAAGAACCCTAATACCCGGCTGATTTACCTTCCTAGGGTTAATGTTAGGCTTAGGCCTAGAACTTTTAAGACCAGGAAGCCCTGGGCTCCAGGCACATGCAGCTGCGAAAGGCATCCCAAGAGGGCCGCAGAACTGACACAACTTAGCTGCCTCTGCTGCTATTCTCATGAGACCATCCCGAACCATAGGCTGATTTTCCTTCCTAGGGTTAAGGTTTGAGTTACGCCTAGGGTAAGAGTTCTATTAACCAGAAAGCCCTGAGTTCCAAGAACACAGCAGCTGCGAAGGACTACCCAAGAAGAGCACAGAAGTACCACAACGTGCCTGCCTCCAGAGCTTTTTCCTTGGGGACATGCCTAATTCCTGGCTGATTTGCCTTTCTCGTCTTAGGGTTGGGGTTCGGCCTAGGGCTAAGAATTTTAAAATCAGGAAGCCCTGAGTTCCAGGCACACTGGAGCTGTGAAAGGCATCCAAAAGGGAGTGCAAAAGTGCCACAACATGGTTGCTTTCACGGCTTTTTCCTTGGCAAGAAACCTAAGACCCGGCTGATTTCCCTTCCCATGGTTACTGTTAGGCTTAGGCCTAGGGCTAGGATTTTTAAAACTAGGAAGCCCTTAGTTCCAGGCACACTGCAGCTGTTCAAGGCATCCCAAAGGGAGTACAAAAGTGCAACAACATGGCAGCTTTCACAGCTTTTTCCTTGGCACCATCCCTATACCTAGGCTGATTTATCTGCCTAGGGTTAGGGTTAGGCTTCAGCCTAGGTCTTGGAGTTTTTCAACCAGGAAGCCCTGAGTTCCAGGCTTACTGCATCTGCCAAAGGCATCCCAAAGGGAGTGCAGAAGTGCCACAACATGGCTGCTTTCATAGCTTTTCCCTTAGGAAGAACCCTAATACGCGGCTGATTTACCTTCCTAGGGTTACTGTTAGGCTTAGGCCTAGGACCTTTAAAAGCAGGAAGCCCTGGGCTCCAGGCACTCTGCAGCTGCGAAAGGCATCCCAAGGGGAGCGCAAAAGTGACACAACTTGGCTGCCACCACTGATATTTCCATGAGACCATCCCGAACAATAGGCTGATTTTCCTTCCTAGGGTTAAGGTTTGAGTTACGCCTAGGGTAAGGGTTCTATTAACCAGAAAGCCCTGAGTTCCAAGAACACAGCAGCTGCGAAGGACTACCCAAGAAGAGCGCAAAAGTACCACAACATGCCTGCCTCCACAGCTTTTTCCTTGGGGACATGCCTAATTCCTGGCTGATTTGCCTTTCTCGTCTTAGGGTTGGGGTTCGGCCTAGGGCTAGGATATTTTTAACCAGGAAGCCCTGAGTTCCAGGCTTACTTCATCTGCCAAAAGCATCCCAAAGGGAGTGCAAAAGTGCCACAACATGGCTGCTTTCACGGCTTTTCCCTTAGGAAGAACCCTAATACCCAGCTGATTTACCTTCCTAGGGTTACTGTTAGGCTTAGGCCTAGGACTTTTAAAACCAGGAAGCCCTGGGCTCCAGGCACATGCAGCTGTTAAAGGCATCCCAAGAAGGCCGCAGAAGTGACACAACTTGGCTGCCTCTGCTGCTATTCTCATGAGACCATCCCGAACCATAGGCTGATTTTCCTTCCTAGGGTTAAGGTTTGAGTTACGCCTAGGGTAAGGGTTCTATTAACCAGAAAGCCCTGAGTTCCAAGAACACAGCAGCTGCGAAGGACTTCCCAAGAAGAGCGCAAAAGTACCACAACATGCCTGCCTCCACAGCTTTTTCCTTGGGGACATGCCTAATTCCTGGCTGATTTGCCTTTCTCGTCTTAGGGTTGGGGTTCGGCCTAGGGCTAGGATTTTTAAAATCAGGAAGCCCTGAGTTCCAGGCACACTGGAGCTGTGAAAGGCATCCAAAAGGGAGTGCAAAAGTGCCACAACATGGTTGCTTTCACGGCTTTTTCCTTGGCAAGAAGCTTAACACCAGACTTATTTCCCTTGCCAGGGTTACTGTTAGGCTTAGGCCTAGGGCTAGGATTTTTAAAACTCGGAAGCCCTTAGATCCAGGCACACTGCAGCTGTTCAAGGCATCCCAAGGGGAGTACAAAAGTGCAACAACATGGCAGCTTTCACAGCTTTTTCCTTGGCACCATCCCTATACCTAGGCTGATTTATCTGCCTAGGGTTAGGGTTAGGGTTCAGCCTAGGGCTTGGAGTTTTTTAACCAGGAAGCCCTGAGTTCCAGGCTTACTGCATCTGCCAAAGGCATCCCAAAGGGAGTGCAAAAGTGCCACAACATGGCTGCTTTCATAGCTTTTCCCTTAGGAAGAACCCTAATACGCGGCTGATTTACCTTCCTAGGGTTACTGTTAGGCTTAGGCCTAGGACCTTTAAAAGCAGGAAGCCCTGGGCTCCAGGCACTCTGCAGCTGCGAAAGGCATCCCAAGGGGAGCGCAAAAGTGACACAACTTGGCTGCCACCACTGATATTTCCATGAGACCATGCCGAACCATAGGCTGATTTTCCTTCCTAGGGTTAAGGTTTGAGTTACGCCTAGGGTAAGGGTTCTATTAACCAGAAAGCCCTGAGTTCCAAGAACACAGCAGCTGCGAAGGACTAGCCAAGAAGAGCGCAAAAGTACCACAACATGCCTGCCTCCACAGCTTTTTCCTTGGGGACATGCCTAATTCCTGGCTGATTTGCCTTTCTCGTCTTAGGGTTGGGGTTCGGCCTAGGGCTAGGATTTTTTTAACCAGGAAGCCCTGAGTTCCAGGCTTACTTCATCTGCCAAAAGCATCCCAAAGGGAGTGCAGAAGTGCCACAACATGGCTGCTTTCACGGCTTTTCCCTTAGGAAGAACCCTAATACCCAGCTGATTTACCTTCCTAGGGTTACTGTTAGGCTTAGGCCTAGGACTTTTAAAACCAGGAAGCCCTGGGCTCCAGGCACCCTGCAGCTGTTAAAGGCATCCCAAGAGGGCCGCAGAAGTGACACAACTTGGCTGCCTCTGCTGCTATTCTCATGAGACCATCCCGAACCATAGGCTGATTTTCCTTCCTAGGGTTAAGGTTTGAGTTTCGCCTAGGGTAAGAGTTCTATTAACCAGAAAGACGTGAGTTCCAAGAACACAGCAGCTGCGAAGGACTAGCCAAGAAGAGCGCAAAAGTACCACAACATGCCTGCCTCCACAGCTTTTTCCTTGGGGACATGCCTAATTCCTGGCTGATTTGCCTTTCTCGTCTTAGGGTTGGGGTTCGGCCTAGGGCTAGGATTTTTTTAACTAGGAAGCCCTGAGTTCCAGGCTTACTTCATCTGCCAAAGGCATCCCAAAGGGAGTGCAAAAGTGCCACAACATGGCTGCTTTCACGGCTTTTCCCTTAGGAAGAACCCTAATACCCAGCTGATTTACCTTCCTAGGGTTACTGTTAGGCTTAGGCCTAGGACTTTTAAAACCAGGAAGCCCTGGGCTCCAGGCACACTGCAGCTGTTAAAGGCATCCCAAGAGGGCCGCAGAAGTGACACAACTTAGCTGCCTCTGCTGCTATTCTCATGAGACCATCCCGAACCATAGGCTGATTTTCCTTCCTAGGGTTAAGGTTTGAGTTACGCCTAGGGTAAGGGTTCTATTAACCAGAAAGCCCTGAGTTCCAAGAACACAGCAGCTGCGAAGGACTAGCCAAGAAGAGCGCAAAAGTACCACAACATGCCTGCCTCCAGAGCTTTTTCCTTGGGGACATGCCTAATTCCTGGCTGATTTGCCTTTCTCGTCTTAGGGTTGGGGTTCGGCCTAGGGCTAGGATATTTTTAACTAGGAAGCCCTGAGTTCCAGGCTTACTGCATCTGCCAAAGGCATCCCAAAGGGAGTGCAAAAGTGCCACAACATGGCTGCTTTCACGGCTTTTCCCTTAGGAAGAACCCTAATACCCAGCTGATTTACCTTCCTAGGGTTACTGTTAGGCTTAGGCCTAGGACTTTTAAAACCAGGAAGCCCTGGGCTCCAGGCACACTGCAGCTGCGAAAGGCATCCCAAGGGGAGCGCAAAAGTGACACAACTTGGCTGCCACCACTGATATTTCCATGAGACCATCCCGAACCATAGGCTGATTTTCCTTCCTAGGGTTAAGGTTTGAGTTACGCCTGGGGTAAGGGTTCTATTAACCAGAAAGCCCTGAGTTCCAAGAACACAGCAGCTGCGAAGGACTTCCCAAGAAGAGCGCAAAAGTACCACAACATGCCCGCCTCCACAGCTTTTTCCTTGGGGACATGCCTAATTCCTGGCTGATTTGCCTTTCTCGTCTTAGGGTTGGGGTTCGGCCTAGGGCTAGGATATTTTTAACTAGGAAGCCCTGAGTTCCAGGCTTACTGCATCTGCCAAAGGCATCCCAAAGGGAGTGCAAAAGTGCCACAACATGGCTGCTTTCACGGCTTTTCCCTTAGGAAGAACCCTAATACGCGGCTGATTTACCTTCCTAGGGTTACTGTTAGGCTTAGGCCAAGGACTTTTAAAACCAGGAAGCCCTGGGCTCCAGGCACATGCAGCTGTTAAAGGCATCCCAAGAAGGCCGCAGAAGTGACACAACTTGGCTGCCTCTGCTGCTATTCTCATGAGACCATCCCGAACCATAGGCTGATTTTCCTTCCTAGGGTTAAGGTTTGAGTTACGCCTAGGGTAAGGGTTCTATTAACCAGAAAGCCCTGAGTTCCAAGAACACAGCAGCTGCGAAGGACTTCCCAAGAAGAGCGCAAAAGTACCACAACATGCCTGCCTCCACAGCTTTTTCCTTGGGGACATGCCTAATTCCTGGCTGATTTGCCTTTCTCGTCTTAGGGTTGGGGTTCGGCCTAGGGCTAGGATTTTTAAAATCAGGAAGCCCTGAGTTCCAGGCACACTGGAGCTGTGAAAGGCATCCAAAAGGGAGTGCAAAAGTGCCACAACATGGTTGCTTTCACGGCTTTTTCCTTGGCAAGAAGCTTAACACCAGACTTATTTCCCTTGCCAGGGTTACTGTTAGGCTTAGGCCTAGGGCTAGGATTTTTAAAACTCGGAAGCCCTTAGATCCAGGCACACTGCAGCTGTTCAAGGCATCCCAAGGGGAGTACAAAAGTGCAACAACATGGCAGCTTTCACAGCTTTTTCCTTGGCACCATCCCTATACCTAGGCTGATTTATCTGCCTAGGGTTAGGGTTAGGGTTCAGCCTAGGGCTTGGAGTTTTTTAACCAGGAAGCCCTGAGTTCCAGGCTTACTGCATCTGCCAAAGGCATCCCAAAGGGAGTGCAAAAGTGCCACAACATGGCTGCTTTCATAGCTTTTCCCTTAGGAAGAACCCTAATACGCGGCTGATTTACCTTCCTAGGGTTACTGTTAGGCTTAGGCCTAGGACCTTTAAAAGCAGGAAGCCCTGGGCTCCAGGCACTCTGCAGCTGCGAAAGGCATCCCAAGGGGAGCGCAAAAGTGACACAACTTGGCTGCCACCACTGATATTTCCATGAGACCATGCCGAACCATAGGCTGATTTTCCTTCCTAGGGTTAAGGTTTGAGTTACGCCTAGGGTAAGGGTTCTATTAACCAGAAAGCCCTGAGTTCCAAGAACACAGCAGCTGCGAAGGACTAGCCAAGAAGAGCGCAAAAGTACCACAACATGCCTGCCTCCACAGCTTTTTCCTTGGGGACATGCCTAATTCCTGGCTGATTTGCCTTTCTCGTCTTAGGGTTGGGGTTCGGCCTAGGGCTAGGATTTTTTTAACCAGGAAGCCCTGAGTTCCAGGCTTACTTCATCTGCCAAAAGCATCCCAAAGGGAGTGCAGAAGTGCCACAACATGGCTGCTTTCACGGCTTTTCCCTTAGGAAGAACCCTAATACCCAGCTGATTTACCTTCCTAGGGTTACTGTTAGGCTTAGGCCTAGGACTTTTAAAACCAGGAAGCCCTGGGCTCCAGGCACCCTGCAGCTGTTAAAGGCATCCCAAGAGGGCCGCAGAAGTGACACAACTTGGCTGCCTCTGCTGCTATTCTCATGAGACCATCCCGAACCATAGGCTGATTTTCCTTCCTAGGGTTAAGGTTTGAGTTTCGCCTAGGGTAAGAGTTCTATTAACCAGAAAGACGTGAGTTCCAAGAACACAGCAGCTGCGAAGGACTAGCCAAGAAGAGCGCAAAAGTACCACAACATGCCTGCCTCCACAGCTTTTTCCTTGGGGACATGCCTAATTCCTGGCTGATTTGCCTTTCTCGTCTTAGGGTTGGGGTTCGGCCTAGGGCTAGGATTTTTTTAACTAGGAAGCCCTGAGTTCCAGGCTTACTTCATCTGCCAAAGGCATCCCAAAGGGAGTGCAAAAGTGCCACAACATGGCTGCTTTCACGGCTTTTCCCTTAGGAAGAACCCTAATACCCAGCTGATTTACCTTCCTAGGGTTACTGTTAGGCTTAGGCCTAGGACTTTTAAAACCAGGAAGCCCTGGGCTCCAGGCACACTGCAGCTGTTAAAGGCATCCCAAGAGGGCCGCAGAAGTGACACAACTTAGCTGCCTCTGCTGCTATTCTCATGAGACCATCCCGAACCATAGGCTGATTTTCCTTCCTAGGGTTAAGGTTTGAGTTACGCCTAGGGTAAGGGTTCTATTAACCAGAAAGCCCTGAGTTCCAAGAACACAGCAGCTGCGAAGGACTAGCCAAGAAGAGCGCAAAAGTACCACAACATGCCTGCCTCCAGAGCTTTTTCCTTGGGGACATGCCTAATTCCTGGCTGATTTGCCTTTCTCGTCTTAGGGTTGGGGTTCGGCCTAGGGCTAGGATATTTTTAACTAGGAAGCCCTGAGTTCCAGGCTTACTGCATCTGCCAAAGGCATCCCAAAGGGAGTGCAAAAGTGCCACAACATGGCTGCTTTCACGGCTTTTCCCTTAGGAAGAACCCTAATACCCAGCTGATTTACCTTCCTAGGGTTACTGTTAGGCTTAGGCCTAGGACTTTTAAAACCAGGAAGCCCTGGGCTCCAGGCACACTGCAGCTGCGAAAGGCATCCCAAGGGGAGCGCAAAAGTGACACAACTTGGCTGCCACCACTGATATTTCCATGAGACCATCCCGAACCATAGGCTGATTTTCCTTCCTAGGGTTAAGGTTTGAGTTACGCCTGGGGTAAGGGTTCTATTAACCAGAAAGCCCTGAGTTCCAAGAACACAGCAGCTGCGAAGGACTTCCCAAGAAGAGCGCAAAAGTACCACAACATGCCCGCCTCCACAGCTTTTTCCTTGGGGACATGCCTAATTCCTGGCTGATTTGCCTTTCTCGTCTTAGGGTTGGGGTTCGGCCTAGGGCTAGGATATTTTTAACTAGGAAGCCCTGAGTTCCAGGCTTACTGCATCTGCCAAAGGCATCCCAAAGGGAGTGCAAAAGTGCCACAACATGGCTGCTTTCACGGCTTTTCCCTTAGGAAGAACCCTAATACGCGGCTGATTTACCTTCCTAGGGTTACTGTTAGGCTTAGGCCAAGGACTTTTAAAACCAGGAAGCCCTGGGCTCCAGGCACACTGCAGCTGTTAAAGGCATCCCAAGAGGGCTGCAGAAGTTACACAACTTGGCTGCCTCTGCTGCTATTCTCATGAGACCATCCCGAACCATAGGCTGATTTTCCTTCCTAGGGTTAAGGTTTGAGTTACGCCTAGGGTAAGGGTTCTATTAACCAGAAAGCCCTGAGTTCCAAGAACACAGCAGCTGCGAAGGACTAGCCAAGAAGAGCGCAAAAGTACCACAACATGCCTGCCTCCAGAGCTTTTTCCTTGGGGACATGCCTAATTCCTGGCTGATTTGCTTTTCTCGTCTTAGGGTTGGGGTTCGGCCTAGGGCTAGGATTTTTAAAATCAGGAAGCCCTGAGTTCCAGGCACACTGGAGCTGTGAAAGGCATCCAAAAGGGAGTGCAGAAGTGCCACAACATGGTTGCTTTCACGGCTTTTTCCTTGGCAAGAAGCTTAACACCAGGCTGATTTCCCTTCCCATGGTTACTGTTAGGCTTAGGCCTAGGGCTAGGATTTTTAAAACTAGGAAGCCCTTAGTTCCAGGCACACTGCAGCTGTTCAAGGCATCCCAAGGGGAGTACAAAAGTGCAACAACATGGCAGCTTTCACAGCTTTTTCCTTGGCACCATCCCTATACCTTGGCTGATTTATCTGCCTAGGGTTAGGGTAAGGGTTCAGCCTAGGGCTTGGAGTATTTTAACCAGGAAGCCCTGAGTTCCAGGCTTACTGCATCTGCCAAAGGCATCCCAAAGGGAGTGCAAAAGTTCCACAACATGGCTGCTTTCACAGCTTTTCCCTTAGGAAGAACCCTAATACCCGGCTGATTTACCTTCCTAGGGTTACTGTTAGGCTTAGGCCTAGGACTTTTAAAACCAGGAAGCCCTGGGCTCCAGGCACACTGCAGCTGCGAAAGGCATCCCAAGGGGAGCGCAAAAGTGACACAACTTGGCTGCCACCACTGATATTTCCATGAGACCATCCCGAACCATAGGCTGATTTTCCTTCCTAGGGTTAAGGTTTGAGTTACGCCTGGGGTAAGGGTTCTATTAACCAGAAAGCCCTGAGTTCCAAGAACACAGCAGCTGCGAAGGACTAGCCAAGAAGAGCGCAAAAGTACCACAACATGCCTGCCTCCACAGCTTTTTCCTTGGGGACATGCCTAATTCCTGGCTGATTTGCCTTTCTCGTCTTAGGGTTGGGGTTCGGCCTAGGGCTAGGATTTTTTTAACTAGGAAGCCCTGAGTTCCAGGCTTACTTCATCTGCCGAAGGCATCCCAAAGGGAGTGCAAAAGTGCCACAACATGGCTGCTTTCACGGCTTTTCCCTTAGGAAGAACCCTAATACCCGGCTGATTTACCTTCCTAGGGTTAATGTTAGGCTTAGGCCTAGAACTTTTAAAACCAGGAAGCCCTGGGCTCCAGGCACACTGCAGCTGTTAAAGGCATCCCAAGAGGGCCGCAGAAGTGACACAACTTGGCTCCCTCTGCTGCTATTCTCATGAGACCATCCCGAACCATAGGCTGATTTTCCTTCCTAGGGTTAAGGTTTGAGTTACGCCTAGGGTAAGAGTTCTATTAACCAGAAAGCCCTGAGTTCCAAGAACACAGCAGCTGCGAAGGACTACCCAAGAAGAGCGCAAAAGTACCACAACATGCCTGCCTCCACAGCTTTTTCCTTGGGGACATGCCTAATTCCTGGCTGATTTGCCTTTCTCGTCTTAGGGTTGTGGTTCGGCCTAGGGCTAGGACTTTTAAAATCAGGAAGCCCTGAGTTCCAGGCACACTGGAGCTGTGAAAGGCATCCAAAAGGGAGTGCAAAAGTGCCACAATATGGTTGCTTTCACGGCTTTTTCCTTGGCAAGAAGCCTAACACCAGGCTGATTTCCCTTCCCAGGGTTACTGTTAGGCTTAGGCGTAGGGCTAGGATTTTTAAAACTAGGAAGCCCTTAGTTCCAGGCACACTGCAGCTGTTCAAGGCATCCCAAGGGGAGTACAAAAGTGCAACAACATGGCAGCTTTCACAGCTTTTTCCTTGGCACCATCCCTATACCTAGGCTGATTTATCTGCCTAGGGTTAGAGTTAGGGTTCAGCCTAGGGCTTGGAGTTTTTTAACCAGGAAGCCCTGAGATGCAGGCTTACTGCATCTGCCAAAGGCATCCCAAAGGGAGTGCAAAAGTGCCACAACATGGCTGCTTTCAAGGCTTTTCCCTTAGGAAGAACCCTAATACGCGGCTGATTTACCTTCCTAGGGTTACTGTTAGGCTTAGGCCTAGGACTTTTAAAACCAGGAAGCCCTGGGCTCCAGGCACACTGCAGCTGTTAAAGGCATCCCAAGAGGGCCGCAGAAGTGACACAACTTGGCTCCCTCTGCTGCTATTCTCATGAGACCATCCCGAACCATAGGCTGATTTTCCTTCCTAGGGTTAAGGTTTGAGTTACGCCTAGGGTAAGAGTTCTATTAACCAGAAAGCCCTGAGTTCCAAGAACACAGCAGCTGCGAAGGACTACCCAAGAAGAGCACAGAAGTACCACAACGTGCCTGCCTGCAGAGCTTTTTCCTTGGGGACATGCCTAATTCCTGGCTGATTTGCCTTTCTCGTCTTAGGGTTGGGGTTCGGCCTAGGGCTAAGAATTTTAAAATCAGGAAGCCCTGAGTTCCAGGCACACTGGAGCTGTGAAAGGCATCCAAAAGGGAGTGCAAAAGTGCCACAACATGGCTGCTTTCACGGCTTTTTCCTTGGCAAGAAGCCTAAGACCCGGCTGATTTCCCTTCCCAGGGTTACTGTAAGGCTTAGGCCTAGGGCTAGGATTTTTAAAACTAGGAAGCCCTTAGTTCCAGGCACACTGCAGCTGTTCAAGGCATCCCAAGGGGAGTACAAAAGTGCAACAACATGGCAGCTTTCACAGCTTTTTCCTTGGCACCATCCCTATACCTAGGCTGATTTATCTGCCTAGGGTTAGGGTTAGGCTTCAGCCTAGGTCTTGGAGTTTTTCAACCAGGAAGCCCTGAGTTCCAGGCTTACTGCATCTGCCAAAGGCATCCCAAAGGGAGTGCAGAAGTGCCACAACATGGCTGCTTTCACGGCTTTTCCCTTAGGAAGAACCCTAATACCCGGCTGATTTACCTTCCTAGGGTTACTGTTAGGCTTAGGCCTAGGACCTTTAAAAGCAGGAAGCCCTGGGCTCCAGGAACTCTGCAGCTGCGAAAGGCATCCCAAGGGGAGCGCAAAAGTGACACAACTTGGCTGCCACCACTGATATTTCCATGAGACCATGCCGAACCATAGGCTGATTTTCCTTCCTAGGGTTAAGGTTTGAGTTACGCCTAGGGTAAGGGTTCTATTAACCAGAAAGCCCTGAGTTCCAAGAACACAGCAGCTGCGAAGGACTACCCAAGAAGAGCGCAAAAGTACCTCAACATGCCTGCCTCCACAGCTTTTTCCTTGGGGACATGCCTAATTCCTGGCTGATTTGCCTTTCTCGTCTTAGGGTTGGGGTTCGGCCTAGGGCTAGGATATTTTTAACCAGGAAGCCCTGAGTTCCAGGCTTATTTCATCTGCCAAAAGCATCCCAAAGGGAGTGCAAAAGTGCCACAACATGGCTGCTTTCACGGCTTTTCCCTTAGGAAGAACCCTAATACCCAGCTGATTTACCTTCCTAGGGTTACTGTTAGGCTTAGGCCTAGGACTTTTAAAACCAGGAAGCCCTGGGCTCCAGGCACATGCAGCTGTTAAAGGCATCCCAAGAGGGCCGCAGAAGTGACACAACTTGGCTGCCTCTGCTGCTATTCTCATGAGACCATCCCGAACCATAGGCTGATTTTCCTTCCTAGGGTTAAGGTTTGAGTTACGCCTAGGGTAAGGGTTCTATTAACCAGAAAGCCCTGAGTTCCAAGAACACAGCAGCTGCGAAGGACTTCCCAAGAAGAGCGCAAAAGTACCACAACATGCCTGCCTCCACAGCTTTTTCCTTGGGGACATGCCTAATTCCTGGCTGATTTGCCTTTCTCGTCTTAGGGTTGGGGTTCAGCCTAGGGCTAGGATTTTGAAAATCAGGAAGCCCTGAGTTCCAGGCACACTGGAGCTGTGAAAGGCATCCAAAAGGGAGTGCAAAAGTGCCACAACATGGTTGCTTTCACGGCTTTTTCCTTGGCAAGAAGCTTAACACCAGGCTGATTTCCCTTCCCAGGGTTACTGTAAGGCTTAGGCCTAGGGCTAGGATTTTTAAAACTAGGAAGCCCTTAGATCCAGGCACACTGCAGCTGTTCAAGGCATCCCAAGGGGAGTACAAAAGTGCAACAACATGGCAGCTTTCACAGCTTTTTCCTTGGCACCATCCCTATACCTAGGCTGTTTTATCTGCCTAGGGTTAGGGTTAGGGTTCAGCCTAGGGCTTGGAGTTTTTTAACCAGGAAGCCCTGAGTTCCAGGCTTACTGCATCTGCCAAAGGCATCCCAAAGGGAGTGCAAAAGTGCCACAAGATGGCTGCTTTCACAGCTTTTCCCTTAGGAAGAACCCTAATACGCGGCTGATTTACCTTCCTAGGGTTACTGTTAGGCTTAGGCCTAGGACTTGTAAAACCAGGAAGCCCTGGGCTCCAGGCACACTGCAGCTGCGAAAGGCATCCCAAGGGGAGCGCAAAAGTGACACAACTTGGCTGCCACCACTGATATTTCCATGAGACCATCCCGAACCATAGGCTGATTTTCCTTCCTAGGGTTAAGGTTTGAGTTACGCCTAGGGTAAGGGTTCTATTAACCAGAAAGCCCTGAGTTCCAAGAACACAGCAGCTGCGAAGGACTAGCCAAGAAGAGCGCAAAAGTACCACAACATGCCTGCCTCCACAGCTTTTTCCTTGGGGACATGCCTAATTCCTGGCTGATTTGCCTTTCTCGTCTTAGGGTTGGGGTTCGGCCTAGGGCTAGGATTTTTTTAACTAGGAAGCCCTGAGTTCCAGGCTTACTTCATCTGCCGAAGGCATCCCAAAGGGAGTGCAAAAGTGCCACAACATGGCTGCTTTCACGGCTTTTCCCTTAGGAAGAACCCTAATACCCGGCTGATTTACCTTCCTAGGGTTAATGTTAGGCTTAGGCCTAGAACTTTTAAAACCAGGAAGCCCTGGGCTCCAGGCACACTGCAGCTGTTAAAGGCATCCCAAGAGGGCCGCAGAAGTGACACAACTTGGCTCCCTCTGCTGCTATTCTCATGAGACCATCCCGAACCATAGGCTGATTTTCCTTCCTAGGGTTAAGGTTTGAGTTACGCCTAGGGTAAGAGTTCTATTAACCAGAAAGCCCTGAGTTCCAAGAACACAGCAGCTGCGAAGGACTACCCAAGAAGAGCGCAAAAGTACCACAACATGCCTGCCTCCACAGCTTTTTCCTTGGGGACATGCCTAATTCCTGGCTGATTTGCCTTTCTCGTCTTAGGGTTGTGGTTCGGCCTAGGGCTAGGACTTTTAAAATCAGGAAGCCCTGAGTTCCAGGCACACTGGAGCTGTGAAAGGCATCCAAAAGGGAGTGCAAAAGTGCCACAATATGGTTGCTTTCACGGCTTTTTCCTTGGCAAGAAGCCTAACACCAGGCTGATTTCCCTTCCCAGGGTTACTGTTAGGCTTAGGCGTAGGGCTAGGATTTTTAAAACTAGGAAGCCCTTAGTTCCAGGCACACTGCAGCTGTTCAAGGCATCCCAAGGGGAGTACAAAAGTGCAACAACATGGCAGCTTTCACAGCTTTTTCCTTGGCACCATCCCTATACCTAGGCTGATTTATCTGCCTAGGGTTAGAGTTAGGGTTCAGCCTAGGGCTTGGAGTTTTTTAACCAGGAAGCCCTGAGATGCAGGCTTACTGCATCTGCCAAAGGCATCCCAAAGGGAGTGCAAAAGTGCCACAACATGGCTGCTTTCAAGGCTTTTCCCTTAGGAAGAACCCTAATACGCGGCTGATTTACCTTCCTAGGGTTACTGTTAGGCTTAGGCCTAGGACTTTTAAAACCAGGAAGCCCTGGGCTCCAGGCACACTGCAGCTGTTAAAGGCATCCCAAGAGGGCCGCAGAAGTGACACAACTTGGCTCCCTCTGCTGCTATTCTCATGAGACCATCCCGAACCATAGGCTGATTTTCCTTCCTAGGGTTAAGGTTTGAGTTACGCCTAGGGTAAGAGTTCTATTAACCAGAAAGCCCTGAGTTCCAAGAACACAGCAGCTGCGAAGGACTACCCAAGAAGAGCACAGAAGTACCACAACGTGCCTGCCTGCAGAGCTTTTTCCTTGGGGACATGCCTAATTCCTGGCTGATTTGCCTTTCTCGTCTTAGGGTTGGGGTTCGGCCTAGGGCTAAGAATTTTAAAATCAGGAAGCCCTGAGTTCCAGGCACACTGGAGCTGTGAAAGGCATCCAAAAGGGAGTGCAAAAGTGCCACAACATGGCTGCTTTCACGGCTTTTTCCTTGGCAAGAAGCCTAAGACCCGGCTGATTTCCCTTCCCAGGGTTACTGTAAGGCTTAGGCCTAGGGCTAGGATTTTTAAAACTAGGAAGCCCTTAGATCCAGGCACACTGCAGCTGTTCAAGGCATCCCAAGGGGAGTACAAAAGTGCAACAACATGGCAGCTTTCACAGCTTTTTCCTTGGCACCATCCCTATACCTAGGCTGATTTATCTGCCTAGGGTTAGGGTTAGGGTTCAGCCTAGGGCTTGGAGTTTTCTAACCAGGAAGCCCTGAGTTCCAGGCTTACTGCATCTGCCAAAGGCATCCCAAAGGGAGTGCAAAAGTGCCACAACATGGCTGCTTTCACGGCTTTTCCCTTAGGAAGAACCCTAATACCCAGCTGATTTACCTTCCTAGGGTTACTGTTAGGCTTAGGCCTAGGACTTGTAAAACCAGGAAGCCCTGGGCTCCAGGCACTCTGCAGCTGCGAAAGGCATCCCAAGGGGAGCGCAAAAGTGACACAACTTGGCTGCCACCACTGATATTTCCATGAGACCATCCCGAACCATAGGCTGATTTTCCTTCCTAGGGTTAAGGTTTGAGTTACGCCTGGGGTAAGGGTTCTATTAACCAGAAAGCCCTGAGTTGCAAGAACACAGCAGCTGCGAAGGACTTCCCAAGAAGAGCGCAAAAGTACCACAACATGCCCGCCTCCACAGCTTTTTCCTTGGGGACATGCCTAATTCCTGGCTGATTTGCCTTTCTCGTCTTAGGGTTGGGGTTCGGCCTAGGGCTAGGATATTTTTAACTAGGAAGCCCTGAGTTCCAGGCTTACTGCATCTGCCAAAGGCATCCCAAAGGGAGTGCAAAAGTGCCACAACATGGCTGCTTTCACGGCTTTTCCCTTAGGAAGAACCCTAATACGCGGCTGATTTACCTTCCTAGGGTTACTGTTAGGCTTAGGCCAAGGACTTTTAAAACCAGGAAGCCCTGGGCTCCAGGCACACTGCAGCTGTTAAAGGCATCCCAAGAGGGCTGCAGAAGTTACACAACTTGGCTGCCTCTGCTGCTATTCTCATGATACCATCCCGAACCATAGTCTGATTTTCCTTCCTAGGGTTAAGGTTTGCGTTACGCCTAGGGTAAGGGTTCTATTAACCAGAAAGCCCTGAGTTCCAAGAACACAGCAGCTGCGAAGGACTACCCAAGAAGAGCGCAAAAGTACCACAACATGCCTGCCTCCAGAGCTTTTTCCTTGGGGACATGCCTAATTCCTGGCTGATTTGCCTTTCTCGTCTTAGGGTTGGGGTTCGGCCTAGGGCTAGGATTTTTAAAATCAGGAAGCCCTGAGTTCCAGGCACACTGGAGCTGTGAAAGGCATCCAAAAGGGAGTGCAGAAGTGCCACAACATGGTTGCTTTCACGGCTTTTTCCTTGGCAAGAAGCTTAACACCAGGCTGATTTCCCTTCCCATGGTTACTGTCAGGCTTAGGCCTAGGACTAGGATTTTTAAAACTAGGAAGCCATTAGATCCAGGCACACTGCAGCTGTTCAAGGCATCCTAAGGGGAGTACAAAAGTGCAACAACATGGCAGCTTTCACAGCTTTTTCCTTGGCACCATCCCTATACCTTGGCTGATTTATCTGCCTAGGGTTAGGGTAAGGGTTCAGCCTAGTGCTTGGAGTTTTTTAACCAGGAAGCCCTGAGTTCCAGGCTTACTGCATCTGCCAAAGGCATCCCAAAGGGAGTGCAAAAGTGCCACAACATGGCTGCTTTCACAGCTTTTCCCTTAGGAAGAACCCTAATACGCGGCTGATTTACCTTCCTAGGGTTACTGTTAGGCTTAGGCCTAGGACTTTTAAAACCAGGAAGCCCTGGGCTCCAGACACACTGCAGCTGTTAAAGGCATCCCAAGGGGAGCGCAGAAGTGACACAACTTGGCTGCCACCACTGATATTTCCATGAGACCATCCCGAACCATAGGCTGATTTTCCTTCCTAGGGTTAAGGTTTGAGTTACGCCTAGGGTAAGGGTTCTATTAACCAGAAAGCCCTGAGTTCCAAGAACACAGCAGCTGCGAAGGACTAGCCAAGAAGAGCGCAAAAGTACCACAACATGCCTGCCTCCACAGCTTTTTCCTTGGGGACATGCCTAATTCCTGGCTGATTTGCCTTTCTCGTCTTAGGGTTGGGGTTCGGCCTAGGGCTAGGATATTTTTAACCAGGAAGCCCTGAGTTCCAGGCTTACTTCATCTGCCAAAAGCATCCCAAAGGGAGTGCAAAAGTGCCACAACATGGCTGCTTTCACGGCTTTTCCCTTAGGAAGAACCCTAATACCCAGCTGATTTACTTTCCTAGGGTTACTGTTAGGCTTAGGCCTAGGACTTTTAAAACCAGGAAGCCCTGGGCTCCAGGCACATGCAGCTGTTAAAGGCATCCCAAGAGGGCCGCAGAAGTGACACAACTTGGCTGCCTCTGCTGCTATTCTCATGAGACCATCCCGAACCATAGGCTGATTTTCCTTCCTAGGGTTAAGGTTTGAGTTACGCCTAGGGTAAGGGTTCTATTAACCAGAAAGCCCTGAGTTCCAAGAACACAGCAGCTGCGAAGGACTTCCCAAGAAGAGCGCAAAAGTACCACAACATGCCTGCCTCCACAGCTTTTTCCTTGGGGACATGCCTAATTCCTGGCTGATTTGCCTTTCTCGTCTTAGGGTTGGGGTTCGGCCTAGGGCTAGGATTTTGAAAATCAGGAAGCCCTGAGTTCCAGGCACACTGGAGCTGTGAAAGTCATCCAAAAGGGAGTGCAAAAGTGCCACAACATCGTTGCTTTCACGGCTTTTTCCTGGGCAAGAAGCTTAACACCAGGCTGATTTCCCTTCCCAGGGTTACTGTAAGGCTTAGGCCTAGGGCTAGGATTTTTAAAACTAGGAAGCCCTTAGTTCCAGGCACACTGCAGCTGTTCAAGGCATCCCAAGGGGAGTACAAAAGTGCAACAACATGGCAGCTTTCACAGCTTTTTCCTTGGCACCATCCCTATACCTAGGCTGATTTATCTGCCTAGGGTTAGGGTTAGGGTTCAGCCTAGGGCTTGGAGTTTTTTAACCAGGAAGCCCTGAGTTCCAGGCTTACTGCATCTGCCAAAGGCATCCCATAGGGAGTGCAAAAGTTCCACAACATGGCTGCTTTCGTAGCTTTTCCCTTAGGAAGAACCCTAATACGCGGCTGATTTACCTTCCTAGGGTTACTGTTAGGCTTAGACCTAGGACTTTTAAAACCAGGAAGCCCTGGGCTCCAGGCACCCTGCAGCTGTTAAAGGCATCCCAAGAGGGCCGCAGAAGTGACACAACTTGGCTGCCTCTGCTGCTATTCTCATGAGACCATCCCGAACCATAGGCTGATTTTCCTTCCTAGGGTTAAGGTTTGAGTTACGCCTAGGGTAAGGGTTCTATTAACCAGAAAGCCCTGAGTTCCAAGAACACAGCAGCTGCGAAGGACTAGCCAAGAAGAGCGCAAAAGTACCACAACATGCCTGCCTCCACAGCTTTTTCCTTGGGGACATGCCTAATTCCTGGCTGATTTGCCTTTCTCGTCTTAGGGTTGGGGTTCGGCCTAAGGCTAGGATTTTTTTAACTAGGAAGCCCTGAGTTCCAGGCTTACTTCATCTGCCAAAGGCATCCCAAAGGGAGTGCAAAAGTGCCACAACATGGCTGCTTTCACGGCTTTTCCCTTAGGAAGAACCCTAATACCCAGCTGATTTACCTTCCTAGGGTTACTGTTAGGCTTAGGCCTAGGACTTTTAAAACCAGGAAGCCCTGGGCTCCAGGCACACTGCAGCTGTTAAAGGCATCCCAAGAGGGCTGCAGAAGTGACACAACTTAGCTGCCTCTGCTGCTATTATCATGAGACCATCCCGAACCATAGGCTGATTTTCCTTACTAGGGTTAAGGTTTGAGTTACGCCTAGGGTAAGGGTTCTATTAACCAGAAAGCCCTGAGTTCCAAGAACACAGCAGCTGCGAAGGACTACCCAAGAAGAGCGCAAAAGTACCACAACATGCCTGCCTCCACAGCTTTTTCCTTGGGGACATGCCTAATTCCTGGCTGATTTGCCTTTCTCGTCTTAGGGTTGGGGTTCGGCCTAGGGCTAGGATATTTTTAACTAGGAAGCCCTGAGTTCCAGGCTTACTGCATCTGCCAAAGGCATCCCAAAGGGAGTGCAAAAGTGCCACAACATGGCTGCTTTCACAGCTTTTCCCTTAGGAAGAACCCTAATACCCGGCTGATTTACCTTCCTAGGGTTACTGTTAGGCTTAGGCCTAGGACTTTTAAAACCAGGAAGCCCTGGGCTCCAGGCACACTGCAGCTGTTAAAGGCATCCCAAGAGGGCCGCAGAAGTTACACAACTTGGCTGCTTTCACGGCTTTTCCCTTAGGAAGAACCCTAATACCCAGCTGATTTATCTTCCTAGGGTTACTGTTAGGCTTAGGCCTAGGACTTTTAAAACCAGGAAGCCCTGGGCTCCAGGCACACTGCAGCTGCGAAAGGCATCCCAAGGGGAGCGCAAAAGTGACACAACTTGGCTGCCACCACTGATATTTCCATGAGACCATCCCGAACCATAGGCTGATTTTCCTTCCTAGGGTTAAGGTTTGAGTTACGCCTGGGGTAAGGGTTCTATTAACCAGAAAGCCCTGAGTTCCAAGAACACAGCAGCTGCGAAGGACTTCCCAAGAAGAGCGCAAAAGTACCACAACATGCCCGCCTCCACAGCTTTTTCCTTGGGGACATGCCTAATTCCTGGCTGATTTGCCTTTCTCGTCTTAGGGTTGGGGTTCGGCCTAGGGCTAGGATATTTTTAACTAGGAAGCCCTGAGTTCCAGGCTTACTGCATCTGCCAAAGGCATCCCAAAGGGAGTGCAAAAGTGCCACAACATGGCTGCTTTCACGGATTTTCCCTTAGGAAGAACCCTAATACGCGGCTGATTTACCTTCCTAGGGTTACTGTTAGGCTTAGACCTAGGACTTTTAAAACCAGGAAGCCCTGGGCTCCAGGCACCCTGCAGCTGTTAAAGGCATCCCAAGAGGGCCGCAGAAGTTACACAACTTGGCTGCCTCTGCTGCTATTCTCATGAGACCATCCCGAACCATAGGCTGATTTTCCTTCCTAGGGTTAAGGTTTGAGTTACGCCTAGGGTAAGGGTTCTATTAACCAGAAAGCCCTGAGTTCCAAGAACACAGCAGCTGCGAAGGACTAGCCAAGAAGAGCGCAAAAGTACCACAACATGCCTGCCTCCACAGCTTTTTCCTTGGGGACATGCCTAATTCCTGGCTGATTTGCCTTTCTCATCTTAGGGTTGGGGTTCGGCCTAGGGCTAGGATTTTTAAAATCAGGAAGCCCTGAGTTCCAGGCACACTGGAGCTGTGAAAGGCATCCAAAAGGGAGTGCAGAAGTGCCACAACATGGTTGCTTTCACGGCTTTTTCCTTGGCAAGAAGCTTAACACCAGGCTGATTTCCCTTCCCATGGTTACTGTTAGGCTTAGGCCTAGGACTAGGATTTTTAAAACTAGGAAGCCCTTAGATCCAGGCACACTGCAGCTGTTCAAGGCATCCCAAGGGGAGTACAAAAGTGCAACAACATGGCAGCTTTCACAGCTTTTTCCTTGGCACCATCCCTATACCTAGGCTGATTTATCTGCCTAGGGTTAGGGTAAGGGTTCAGCCTAGGGCTTGGAGTATTTTAACCAGGAAGCCCTGAGTTCCAGGCTTACTGCATCTGCCAAAGGCATCCCAAAGGGAGTGCAAAAGTGCCACAACATGGCTGCTTTCACAGCTTTTCCCTTAGGAAGAACCCTAATACCCGGCTGATTTACCTTCCTAGGGTTACTGTTAGGCTTAGGCCTAGGACTTTTAAAACCAGGAAGCCCTGGGCTCCAGGCACACTGCAGCTGTTAAAGGCATCCCAAGAGGGCCGCAGAAGTTACACAACTTGGCTGCTTTCACGGCTTTTCCCTTAGGAAGAACCCTAATACCCAGCTGATTTATCTTCCTAGGGTTACTGTTAGGCTTAGGCCTAGGACTTTTAAAACCAGGAAGCCCTGGGCTCCAGGCACACTGCAGCTGTTAAAGGCATCCCAAGAGGGCCGCAGAAGTGACACAACTTGGCTGCCACCACTGATATTTCCATGAGACCATCCTGAACCATAGGCTGATTTTCCTTCTTAGGGTTAAGGTTTGAGTTTCGCCTAGGGTAAGAGTTCTATTAACCAGAAAGACGTGAGTTCCAAGAACACAGCAGCTGCGAAGGACTACCCAAGAAGAGCGCAAAAGTACCACAACATGCCTGCCTCCACAGCTTTTTCCTTGGGGACATGCCTAATTCCTGGCTGATTTGCCTTTCTCATCTTAGGGTTGGGGTTCGGCCTAGGGCTAGGATATTTTTAACTAGGTAGCCCTGAGTTCCAGGCTTACTGCATCTGCCAAAGGCATCCCAAAGGGAGTGCAAAAGTGCCACAACATGGCTGCTTTCACGGCTTTTCCCTTAGGAAGAACCCTAATACGCGGCTGATTTACCTTCCCATGGTTACTGTTAGGCTTAGGCCTAGGACTAGGATTTTTAAAACTAGGAAGCCCTTAGCTCCAGGCACACTGCAGCTGTTCAAGGCATCCCAAGGGGAGTACAAAAGTGCAACAACATGGCAGCTTTCACAGCTTTTTCCTTGGCACCATCCCTATACCTAGGCTGATTTATCTGCCTAGGGTTAGGGTAAGGGTTCAGCCTAGGGCTTGGAGTTTTTTAACCAGGAAGCCCTGAGTTCCAGGCTTACTGCATCTGCCAAAGGCATCCCAAAGGGAGTGCAAAAGTGCCACAACATGGCTGCTTTCACAGCTTTTCCCTTAGGAAGAACCCTAATACCCGGCTGATTTACCTTCCTAGGGTTACTGTTAGGCTTAGGCCTAGGACTTTTAAAACCAGGAAGCCCTGGGCTCCAGGCACACTGCAGCTGTTAAAGGCATCCCAAGAGGGCCGCAGAAGTTACACAACTTGGCTGCTTTCACGGCTTTTCCCTTAGGAAGAACCCTAATACCCAGCTGATTTATCTTCCTAGGGTTACTGTTAGGCTTAGGCCTAGGACTTTTAAAACCAGGAAGCCCTGGGCTCCAGGCACACTGCAGCTGTTAAAGGCATCCCAAGAGGGCCACAGAAGTGACACAACTTGGCTGCCACCACTGATATTTCCTTGAGACCATCCTGAACCATAGGCTGATTTTCCTTCCTAGGGTTAAGGTTTGAGTTTCGCCTAGGGTAAGAGTTCTATTAACCAGAAAGATGTGAGTTCCAAGAACACAGCAGCTGCGAAGGACTACCCAAGAAGAGCGCAAAAGTACCACAACATTCCTGCCTCCACAGCTTTTTCCTTGGGGACATGCCTAATTCCTGGCTGATTTGCCTTTCTCGTCTTAGGGTTGGGGTTCGGCCTAGGGCTAGGATATTTTTAACTAGGAAGCCCTGAGTTCCAGGCTTACTGCATCTGCCAAAGGCATCCCAAAGGGAGTGCAAAAGTGCCACAACATGGCTGCTTTCACGGCTTTTCCCTTAGGAAGAACCCTAATACGCGGCTGATTTACCTTCCTAGGGTTACTGTTAGGCTTAGGCCTAGGACTTTTAAAACCAGGAAGCCCTGGGCTCCAGGCACACTGCAGCTGTTAAAGGCATCCCAAGAGGGCTGCAGAAGTTACACAACTTGGCTGCCTCTGCTGCTATTCTCATGAGACCATCCCGAACCATAGTCTGATTTTCCTTCCTAGGGTTAAGGTTTGAGTTACGCCTAGGGTAAGGGTTCTATTAACCAGAAAGCCCTGAGTTCCAAGAACACAGCAGCTGCGAAGGACTACCCAAGAAGAGCGCAAAAGTACCACAACATGCCTACCTCCAGAGCTTTTTCCTTGGGGACATGCCTAATTCCTGGCTGATTTGCCTTTCTCGTCTTAGGGTTGGGGTTCGGCCTAGGGCTAGGATTTTTAAAATCAGGAAGCCCTGAGTTCCAGGCACACTGGAGCTGTGAAAGGCATCCAAAAGGGAGTGCAGAAGTGCCACAACATGGTTGCTTTCACGGCTTTTTCCTTGGCAAGAAGCTTAACACCAGGCTGATTTCCCTTCCCATGGTTACTGTTAGGCTTAGGCCTAGGACTAGGATTTTTAAAACTAGGAAGCCCTTAGATCCAGGCACACTGCAGCTGTTCAAGGCATCCCAAGGGGAGTATAAAAGTGCAACAACATGGCAGCTTTCACAGCTTTTTCCTTGGCATCATCCCTATACCTAGGCTGATTTATCTGCCTAGGGTTAGGGTAAGGGTTCAGACTAGGGCTTGGAGTTTTTTAACCAGGAAGCCCTGAGTTCCAGGCTTACTGCATCTGCCAAAGGCATCCCAAAGGGAGTGCAAAAGTGCCACAACATGGCTGCTTTCACAGCTTTTCCCTTAGGAAGAACCCTAATACCCGGCTGATTTACCTTCCTAGGGTTACTGTTAGGCTTAGGCCTAGGACTTTTAAAACCAGGAAGCCCTGGGCTCCAGGCACACTGCAGCTGTTAAAGGCATCCCAAGAGGGCCGCAGAAGTTACACAACTTGGCTGCTTTCACGGCTTTTCCCTTAGGAAGAACCCTAATACCCAGCTGATTTATCTTCCTAGGGTTACTGTTAGGCTTAGGCCTAGGACTTTTAAAACCAGGAAGCCCTGGGCTCCAGGCACACTGGAGCTCTTAAAGGCATCCCAAGAGGGCCGCAGAAGTGACACAACTTGGCTGCCACCACTGATATTTCCATGAGACCATCCTGAACCATAGGCTGATTTTCCTTCCTAGGGTTAAGGTTTGAGTTTCGCCTAGGGTAAGAGTTCTATTAACCAGAAAGACGTGAGTTCCAAGAACACAGCAGCTGCGAAGGACTACCCAAGAAGAGCGCAAAAGTACCACAACATGCCTGCCTCCACAGCTTTTTCCTTGGGGACATGCCTAATTCCTGGCTGATTTGCCTTTCTCGTCTTAGGCTTGGGGTTCGGCCTAGGGCTAGGATTTTTTTAACTCGGAAGCCCTGAGTTCCAGGCTTACTTCATCTGCCAAAGGCATCCCAAAGGGAGTGCAGAAGTGCCACAACATGGCTGCTTTCAAGGCTTTTCCTTTAGGAAGAACCCTAATACCCGGCTGATTTACCTTCCTAGGGTTACTGTTAGGCTTAGGCCTTGGACTTTTAAAACCAGGAAGCCCTGGGCTCCAGGCACACTGCAGCTGCGAAAGGCATCCCAAGAGGGCCGCAGAAGTGACACAACTTGGCTGCCACCACTGATATTTCTATGAGACCATCCTGAACCATAGGCTGATTTTCCTTCCTAGGGTTAAGGTTTGAGTTTCGCCTAGGGTAAGAGTTCTATTAACCAGAAAGACGTGAGTTCCAAGAACACAGCAGCTGCGAAGGACTACCCAAGAAGAGCGCAAAAGTACCACAACATGCCTGCCTCCACAGCTTTTTCCTTGGGGACATGCCTAATTCCTGGCTGATTTGCCTTTCTCGTCTTAGGGTTGGGGTTCGGCCTAGGGCTAGGATATTTTTAACTAGGAAGCCCTGAGTTCCAGGCTTACTGCATCTGCCAAAGGCATCCCAAAGGGAGTGCAAAAGTGCCACAACATGGCTGCTTTCACGGCTTTTCCCTTAGGAAGAACCCTAATACGCGGCTGATTTACCTTCCTAGGGTTACTGTTAGGCTTAGGCCTAGGACTTTTAAAACCAGGAAGCCCTGGGCTCCAGGCACACTGCAGCTGTTAAAGGCATCCCAAGAGGGCTGCAGAAGTTACACAACTTGGCTGCCTCTGCTGCTATTCTCATGAGACCATCCCGAACCATAGTCTGATTTTCCTTCCTAGGGTTAAGGTTTGAGTTACGCCTAGGGTAAGGGTTCTATTAACCAGAAAGCCCTGAGTTCCAAGAACACAGCAGCTGCGAAGGACTACCCAAGAAGAGCGCAAAAGTACCACAACATGCCTGCCTCCACAGCTTTTTCCTTGGGGACATGCCTAATTCCTGGCTGATTTGCCTTTCTCGTCTTAGGGTTGGGGTTCGGCCTAGGGCTAGGATTTTTAAAATCAGGAAGCCCTGAGTTCCAGGCACACTGGAGCTGTGAAAGGCATCCAAAAGGGAGTGCAGAAGTGCCACAACATGGTTGCTTTCACGGCTTTTTCCTTGGCAAGAAGCTTAACACCAGGCTGATTTCCCTTCCCATGGTTACTGTTTGGCTTAGGCCTAGGACTAGGATTTTTAAAACTAGGAAGCCCTTAGATCCAGGCACACTGCAGCTGTTCAAGGCATCCCAAGGGGAGTACAAAAGTGCAACAACATGGCAGCTTTCACAGCTTTTTCCTTGGCACCATCCCTATACCTAGGCTGATTTATCTGCCTAGGGTTAGGGTAAGGGTTCAGCCTAGGGCTTGGAGTTTTTTAACCAGGAAGCCCTGAGTTCCAGGCTTACTGCATCTGCCAAAGGCATCCCAAAGGGAGTGCAAAAGTGCCACAACATGGCTGCTTACACAGCTTTTCCCTTAGGAAGAACCCTAATACCCGGCTGATTTACCTTCCTAGGGTTATTGTTAGGCTTAGGCCTAGGACTTTTAAAACCAGGAAGCCCTGGGCTCCAGGCACACTGCAGCTGTTAAAGGCATCCCAAGAGGGCCGCAGAAGTTACACAACTTGGCTGCTTTCACGGCTTTTCCCTTAGGAAGAACCCTAATACCCAGCTGATTTATCTTCCTAGGGTTACTGTTAGGCTTAGGCCTAGGACTTTTAAAACCAGGAAGCCCTGGGCTCCAGGCACACTGCAGCTCTTAAAGGCATCCCAAGAGGGCCGCAGAAGTGACACAACTTGGCTGCCACCACTGATATTTCCATGAGACCATCCTGAACCATAGGCTGATTTTCCTTCCTAGGGTTAAGGTTTGAGTTTCGCCTAGGGTAAGAGTTCTATTAACCAGAAAGACGTGAGTTCCAAGAACACAGCAGCTGCGAAGGACTACCCAAGAAGAGCGCAAAAGTACCACAACATGCCTGCCTCCACAGCTTTTTCTTTGCGGACATGCCTAATTGCTGGCTGATTTGCCTTTCTCGTCTTAGGCTTGGGGTTCGGCCTAGGGCTAGGATTTTTTTAACTCGGAAGCCCTGAGTTCCAGGCTTACTTCATCTGCCAAAGGCATCCCAAAGGGAGTGCAGAAGTGCCACAACATGGCTGCTTTCAAGGCTTTTCCTTTAGGAAGAACCCTAATACCCGGCTGATTTACCTTCCTAGGGTTACTGTTAGGCTTAGGCCTAGGACTTTTAAAACCAGGAAGCCCTGGGCTCCAGGCACACTGCAGCTGCGAAAGGCATCCCAAGGGGAGCGCAAAAGTGACACAACTTGGCTGCCTCTGCTGCTATTCTCATGAGACCATCCCGAACCATAGGCTGATTTTCCTTCCTAGGGTTAAGGTTTGAGTTACGCCTGGGGTAAGGGTTCTATTAACCAGAAAGCCCTGAGTTCCAAGAACACAGCAGCTGCGAAGGACTACCCAAGAAGAGCGCAAAAGTACCACAACATGCCTGCCTCCACAGCTTTTTCCTTGGGGACATGCCTAATTCCTGGCTGATTTGCCTTTCTCGTCTTAGGGTTGGGGTTCGGCATAGGGCTAGGACTTTTAAAATCAGGAAGCCCTGAGTTCCAGGCACACTGGAGCTGTGAAAGGCATCCAAAAGGGAGTGCAAACGTGCCACAACATGGTTGCTTTCCTGGCTTTTTCCTTGGCAAGAAGCCTAACACCAGGCTGATTTCCCTTCCCAGGGTTACTGTTAGGCTTAGGCCTAGGGCTAGGATTTTTAAAACTAGGAAGCCCTTAGATCCAGGCACACTGCAGCTGTTCAAGGCATCCCAAGGGGAGTACAAAAGTGCAACAACATGGCAGCTTTCACAGCTTTTTCCTTGGCACCATCCCTATACCTAGGCTGATTTATCTGCCTAGGGTTAGGGTTAGGGTTCAGCCTAGGGCTTGGAGTTTTTTAACCAGGAAGCCCTGAGTTCCAGGCTTACTGCATCTGCCAAAGGCATCCCAAAGGGAGTGCAAAAGTGCCACAACATGGCTGCTTTCACAGCTTTTCCCTTAGGAAGAACCCTAATACCCGGCTGATTTACCTTCCTAGGGTTACTGTTAGGCTTAGGCCTAGGACTTTTAAAACCAGGAAACCCTGGGCTCCAGGCACACTGCAGCTGCGAAAGGCATCCCAAGGGGAGCGCAAAAGTGACACAACTTGGCTGCCTCTGCTGCTATTCTCATGAGATCATCCCGAACCATAGGCTGATTTTCCTTCCTAGGGTTAAGGTTTGAGTTACGCCTAGGGTAAGAGTTCTATTAACCAGAAAGCCCTGAGTTCCAAGAACACAGCAGCTGCGAAGGACTAGCCAAGAAGAGCGCAAAAGTACCACAACGTGCCTGCCTCCACAGCTTTTTCCTTGGGGACATGCCTAATTCCTGGCTGATTTGCCTTTCTCGTCTTAGTGTTGGGGTTCGGCCTAGGGCTAGGATATTTTTAACTAGGAAGCCCTGAGTTCCAGGCTTACTGCATCTGCCAAAGGCATCCCAAAGGGAGTGCAAAAGTGCCACAACATGGCTGCTTTCACGGCTTTTCCCTTAGGAAGAACCCTAATACGCGGCTGATTTACCTTCCTAGGGTTACTGTTAGGCTTAGGCCAAGGACTTTTAAAACCAGGAAGCCCTGGGCTCCAGGCACACTGCAGCTGTTAAAGGCATCCCAAGAGGGCTGCAGAAGTTACACAACTTGGCTGCCTCTGCTGCTATTCTCATGAGACCATCCCGAACCATAGGCTGATTTTCCTTCCTAGGGTTAAGTTTTGACTTACGCCTAGGGTAAGGGTTCTATTAACCAGAAAGCCCTGAGTTCCAAGAACACAGCAGCTGCGAAGGACTACCCAAGAAGAGCGCAAAAGTACCACAACATGCCTGCCTCCACAGCTTTTTCCTTGGGGACATGCCTAATTCCTGGCTGATTTGCCTTTCTCGTCTTAGGGTTGGGGTTCGGCCTAGGGCTAGGATTTTTAAAATCAGGAAGCCCTGAGTTCCAGGCACACTGGAGCTGTGAAAGGCATCCAAAAGGGAGTGCAGAAGTGCCACAACATGGTTGCTTTCACGGCTTTTTCCTTGGCAAGAAGCTTAACACCAGGCTGATTTCCCTTCCCATGGTTACTGTTAGGCTTAGGCCTAGGACTAGGATTTTTAAAACTAGGAAGCCCTGGGCTCCAGGCACACTGCAGCTGTTCAAGGCATCCCAAGGGGAGTACAAAAGTGCAACAACATGGCAGCTTTCACAGCTTTTTCCTTGGCACCATCCCTATACCTAGGCTGATTTATCTGCCTAGGGTTAGGGTAAGGGTTCAGCCTAGGGCTTGGAGTATTTTAACCAGGAAGCCCTGAGTTCCAGGCTTACTGCATCTGCCAAAGGCATCCCAAAGGGAGTGCAAAAGTGCCACAACATGGCTGCTTTCACAGCTTTTCCCTTAGGAAGAACCCTAATACCCGGCTGATTTACCTTCCTAGGGTTACTGTTAGGCTTAGGCCTAGGACTTTTAAAACCAGGAAGCCCTGGGCTCCAGGCACACTGCAGCTGTTAAAGGCATCCCAAGAGGGCCGCAGAAGTTACACAACTTGGCTGCTTTCACGGCTTTTCCCTTAGGAAGAACCCTAATACCCAGCTGATTTATCTTCCTAGGGTTACTGTTAGGCTTAGGCCTAGGACTTTTAAAACCAGGAAGCCCTGGGCTCCAGGCACACTGCAGCTGTTAAAGGCATCCCAAGAGGGCCGCAGAAGTGACACAACTTGGCTGCCACCACTGATATTTCCTTGAGACCATCCTGAACCATAGGCTGATTTTCCTTCCTAGGGTTAAGGTTTGAGTTTCGCCTAGGGTAAGAGTTCTATTAACCAGAAAGATGTGAGTTCCAAGAACACAGCAGCTGCGAAGGACTACCCAAGAAGAGCGCAAAAGTACCACAACATTCCTGCCTCCACAGCTTTTTCCTTGGGGACATGCCTAATTCCTGGCTGATTTGCCTTTCTCGTCTTAGGGTTGGGGTTCGGCCTAGGGCTAGGATATTTTTAACTAGGAAGCCCTGAGTTCCAGGCTTACTGCATCTGCCAAAGGCATCCCAAAGGGAGTGCAAAAGTGCCACAACATGGCTGCTTTCACGGCTTTTCCCTTAGGAAGAACCCTAATACGCGGCTGATTTACCTTCCTAGGGTTACTGTTAGGCTTAGGCCTAGGACTTTTAAAACCAGGAAGCCCTGGGCTCCAGGCACACTGCAGCTGTTAAAGGCATCCCAAGAGGGCTGCAGAAGTTACACAACTTGGCTGCCTCTGCTGCTATTCTCATGAGACCATCCCGAACCATAGTCTGATTTTCCTTCCTAGGGTTAAGGTTTGAGTTACGCCTAGGGTAAGGGTTCTATTAACCAGAAAGCCCTGAGTTCCAAGAACACAGCAGCTGCGAAGGACTACCCAAGAAGAGCGCAAAAGTACCACAACATGCCTGCCTCCAGAGCTTTTTGCTTGGGGACATGCCTAATTCCTGGCTGATTTGCCTTTCTCGTCTTAGGGTTGGGGTTCGGCCTAGGGCTAGGATTTTTAAAATCAGGAAGCCCTGAGTTCCAGGCACACTGGAGCTGTGAAAGGCATCCAAAAGGGAGTGCAGAAGTGCCACAACATGGTTGCTTTCACGGCTTTTTCCTTGGCAAGAAGCTTAACACCAGGCTGATTTCCCTTCCCATGGTTACTGTTAGGCTTAGGCCTAGGACTAGGATTTTTAAAACTAGGAAGCCCTTAGATCCAGGCACACTGCAGCTGTTCAAGGCATCCCAAGGGGAGTACAAAAGTGCAACAACATGGCAGCTTTCACAGCTTTTTCCTTGGCACCATCCCTATACCTAGGCTGATTTATCTGCC
Source organism: Ammospiza maritima maritima (assembly GCA_036010785.1). Lineage (NCBI taxonomy): Eukaryota > Metazoa > Chordata > Aves > Passeriformes > Passerellidae > Ammospiza > Ammospiza maritima. The sequence goes on from JAYKTQ010000420.1 coordinate 1,598,013, forward strand.
TAGGGTTAGGGTAAGGGTTCAGACTAGGGCTTGGAGTTTTTTAACCAGGAAGCCCTGAGTTCCAGGCTTACTGCATCTGCCAAAGGCATCCCAAAGGGAGTGCAAAAGTGCCACAACATGGCTGCTTTCACAGCTTTTCCCTTAGGAAGAACCCTAATACCCGGCTGATTTACCTTCCTAGGGTTACTGTTAGGCTTAGGCCTAGGACTTTTAAAACCAGGAAGCCCTGGGCTCCAGGCACACTGCAGCTGTTAAAGGCATCCCAAGAGGGCCGCAGAAGTTACACAACTTGGCTGCTTTCACGGCTTTTCCCTTAGGAAGAACCCTAATACCCAGCTGATTTATCTTCCTAGGGTTACTGTTAGGCTTAGGCCTAGGACTTTTAAAACCAGGAAGCCCTGGGCTCCAGGCACACTGCAGCTCTTAAAGGCATCCCAAGAGGGCCGCAGAAGTGACACAACTTGGCTGCCACCACTGATATTTCCATGAGACCATCCTGAACCATAGGCTGATTTTCCTTCCTAGGGTTAAGGTTTGAGTTTCGCCTAGGGTAAGAGTTCTATTAACCAGAAAGACGTGAGTTCCAAGAACACAGCAGCTGCGAAGGACTACCCAAGAAGAGCGCAAAAGTACCACAACATGCCTGCCTCCACAGCTTTTTCCTTGGGGACATGCCTAATTCCTGGCTGATTTGCCTTTCTCGTCTTAGGGTTGGGGTTCGGCCTAGGGCTAGGATTTTTTTAACTCGGAAGCCCTGAGTTCCAGGCTTACTTCATCTGCCAAAGGCATCCCAAAGGGAGTGCAGAAGTGCCACAACATGGCTGCTTTCAAGGCTTTTCCTTTAGGAAGAACCCTAATACCCGGCTGATTTACCTTCCTAGGGTTACTGTTAGGCTTAGGCCTAGGACTTTTAAAACCAGGAAGCCCTGGGCTCCAGGCACACTGCAGCTGCGAAAGGCATCCCAAGAGGGCCGCAGAAGTGACACAACTTGGCTGCCACCACTGATATTTCCATGAGACCATCCTGAACCATAGGCTGATTTTCCTTCCTAGGGTTAAGGTTTGAGTTTCGCCTAGGGTAAGAGTTCTATTAACCAGAAAGACGTGAGTTCCAAGAACACAGCAGCTGCGAAGGACTACCCAAGAAGAGCGCAAAAGTACCACAACATGCCTGCCTCCACAGCTTTTTCCTTGGGGACATGCCTAATTCCTGGCTGATTTGCCTTTCTCGTCTTAGGCTTGGGGTTCGGCCTAGGGCTAGGATTTTTTTAACTCGGAAGCCCTGAGTTCCAGGCTTACTGCATCTGCCAAAGGCATCCCAAAGGGAGTGCAGAAGTGCCACAACATGGCTGCTTTCAAGGCTTTTCCTTTAGGAAGAACCCTAATACCCGGCTGATTTACCTTCCTAGGGTTACTGTTAGGCTTAGGCCTAGGACTTTTAAAACCAGGAAGCCCTGGGCTCCAGGCACACTGCAGCTGCGAAAGGCATCCCAAGGGGAGCGCAAAAGTGACACAACTTGGCTGCCTCTGCTGCTATTCTCATGAGACCATCCCGAACCTTAGGCTGATTTTCCTTCCTAGGGTTAAGGTTTGAGTTACGCCTGGGGTAAGGGTTCTATTAACCAGAAAGCCCTGAGTTCCAAGAACACAGCAGCTGCGAAGGACTACCCAAGAAGAGCGCAAAAGTACCACAACATGCCTGCCTCCACAGCTTTTTCCTTGGGGACATGCCTAATTCCTGGCTGATTTGCCTTTCTCGTCTTAGGGTTGGGGTTCGGCATAGGGCTAGGACTTTTAAAATCAGGAAGCCCTGAGTTCCAGGCACACTGGAGCTGTGAAAGGCATCCAAAAGGGAGTGCAAACGTGCCACAACATGGTTGCTTTCCTGGCTTTTTCCTTGGCAAGAAGCCTAACACCAGGCTGATTTCCCTTCCCAGGGTTACTGTTAGGCTTAGGCCTAGGGCTAGGATTTTTAAAACTAGGAAGCCCTTAGATCCAGGCACACTGCAGCTGTTCAAGGCATCCCAAGGGGAGTACAAAAGTGCAACAACATGGCAGCTTTCACAGCTTTTTCCTTGGCACCATCCCTATACCTAGGCTGATTTATCTGCCTAGGGTTAGGGTAAGGGTTCAGCCTAGGGCTTGGAGTTTTTTAACCAGGAAGCCCTGAGTTCCAGGCTTACTGCATCTGCCAAAGGCATCCCAAAGGGAGTGCAAAAGTGCCACAACATGGCTGCTTTCACAGCTTTTCCCTTAGGAAGAACCCTAATACCCGGCTGATTTACCTTCCTAGGGTTACTGTTAGGCTTAGGCCTAGGACTTTTAAAACCAGGAAACCCTGGGCTCCAGGCACACTGCAGCTGCGAAAGGCATCCCAAGGGGAGCGCAAAAGTGACTCAACTTGGCTGCCTCTGCTGCTATTCTCATGAGATCATCCCGAACCATAGGCTGATTTTCCTTCCTAGGGTTAAGGTTTGAGTTACGCCTAGGGTAAGAGTTCTATTAACCAGAAAGCCCTGAGTTCCAAGAACACAGCAGCTGCGAAGGACTAGCCAAGAAGAGCGCAAAAGTACCACAACGTGCCTGCCTCCACAGCTTTTTCCTTGGGGACATGCCTAATTCCTGGCTGATTTGCCTTTCTCGTCTTAGGGTTGGGGTTCGGCCTAGGGCTAGGATATTTTTAACTAGGAAGCCCTGAGTTCCAGGCTTACTGCATCTGCCAAAGGCATCCCAAAGGGAGTGCAGAAGTGCCACAACATGGCTGCTTTCAAGGCTTTTCCCTTAGGAAGAACCCTAATACGCGGCTGATTTACCTTCCTAGGGTTACGGTTAGGATTAGGCCTAGGACTTTTAAAACCAGGAAACCCTGGGCTCCAGGCACACTGCAGCTGCGAAAGGCATCCCAAGGGGAGCTCAAAAGTGACTCAACTTGGCTGCCTCTGCTGCTATTCTCATGAGATCATCCCGAACCATAGGCTGATTTTCCTTCCTAGGGTTACGGTTTGAGTTACGCCTGGGGTAAGGGTTCTATTAACCAGAAAGCCCTGAGTTCCAAGAACACAGCAGCTGCGAAGGACTACCCAAGAAGAGCGCAAAAGTACCACAACATGCCTGCCTCCACAGCTTTTTCCTTGGGGACATGCCTAATTCCTGGCTGATTTGCCTTTCTCGTCTTAGTGTTGGGGTTCGGCCTAGGGCTAGGATATTTTTAACTAGGAAGCCCTGAGTTCCAGGCTTACTGCATCTGCCAAAGGCATCCCAAAGGGAGTGCAAAAGTGCCACAACATGGCTGCTTTCACGGCTTTTCCCTTAGGAAGAACCCTAATACGCGGCTGATTTACCTTCCTAGGGTTACTGTTAGGCTTAGGCCAAGGACTTTTAAAACCAGGAAGCCCTGGGCTCCAGGCACACTGCAGCTGTTAAAGGCATCCCAAGAGGGCTGCAGAAGTTGCACAACTTGGCTGCCTCTGCTGCTATTCTCATGAGACCATCCCGAACCATAGGCTGATTTTCCTTCCTAGGGTTAAGGTTTGAGTTACGCCTAGGGTAAGGGTTCTATTAACCAGAAAGCCCTGAGTTCCAAGAACACAGCAGCTGCGAAGGACTACCCAAGAAGAGCGCAAAAGTACCACAACATGCCTGCCTCCACAGCTTTTTCCTTGGGGACATGCCTAATTCCTGGCTGATTTGCCTTTCTCGTCTTAGGGTTGGGGTTCGGCCTAGGGCTAGGATTTTTAAAATCAGGAAGCCCTGAGTTCCAGGCACACTGGAGCTGTGAAAGGCATCCAAAAGGGAGTGCAGAAGTGCCACAACATGGTTGCTTTCACGGCTTTTTCCTTGGCAAGAAGCTTAACACCAGGCTGATTTCCCTTCCCATGGTTACTGTTAGGCTTAGGCCTAGGACTAGGATTTTTAAAACTAGGAAGCCCTTAGATCCAGGCACACTGCAGCTGTTCAAGGCATCCCAAGGGGAGTACAAAAGTGCAACAACATGGCAGCTTTCACAGCTTTTTCCTTGGCACCATCCCTATACCTAGGCTGATTTATCTGCCTAGGGTTAGGGTAAGGGTTCAGCCTAGGGCTTGGAGTATTTTAACCAGGAAGCCCTGAGTTCCAGGCTTACTGCATCTGCCAAAGGCATCCCAAAGGGAGTGCAAAAGTGCCACAACATGGCTGCTTTCACAGCTTTTCCCTTAGGAAGAACCCTAATACCCGGCTGATTTACCTTCCTAGGGTTACTGTTAGGCTTAGGCCTAGGACTTTTAAAACCAGGAAGCCCTGGGCTCCAGGCACACTGCAGCTGTTAAAGGCATCCCAAGAGGGCCGCAGAAGTGACACAACTTGGCTGCCACCACTGATATTTCCTTGAGACCATCCTGAACCATAGGCTGATTTTCCTTCCTAGGGTTAAGGTTTGAGTTTCGCCTAGGGTAAGAGTTCTATTAACCAGAAAGATGTGAGTTCCAAGAACACAGCAGCTGCGAAGGACTACCCAAGAAGAGCGCAAAAGTACCACAACATTCCTGCCTCCACAGCTTTTTCCTTGGGGACATGCCTAATTCCTGGCTGATTTGCCTTTCTCGTCTTAGGGTTGGGGTTCGGCCTAGGGCTAGGATATTTTTAACTAGGAAGCCCTGAGTTCCAGGCTTACTGCATCTGCCAAAGGCATCCCAAAGGGAGTGCAAAAGTGCCACAACATGGCTGCTTTCACGGCTTTTCCCTTAGGAAGAACCCTAATACGCGGCTGATTTACCTTCCTAGGGTTACTGTTAGGCTTAGGCCTAGGACTTTTAAAACCAGGAAGCCCTGGGCTCCAGGCACACTGCAGCTGTTAAAGGCATCCCAAGAGGGCTGCAGAAGTTACACAACTTGGCTGCCTCTGCTGCTATTCTCATGAGACCATCCCGAACCATAGTCTGATTTTCCTTCCTAGGGTTAAGGTTTGAGTTACGCCTAGGGTAAGGGTTCTATTAACCAGAAAGCCCTGAGTTCCAAGAACACAGCAGCTGCGAAGGACTACCCAAGAAGAGCGCAAAAGTACCACAACATGCCTGCCTCCAGAGCTTTTTGCTTGGGGACATGCCTAATTCCTGGCTGATTTGCCTTTCTCGTCTTAGGGTTGGGGTTCGGCCTAGGGCTAGGATTTTTAAAATCAGGAAGCCCTGAGTTCCAGGCACACTGGAGCTGTGAAAGGCATCCAAAAGGGAGTGCAGAAGTGCCACAACATGGTTGCTTTCACGGCTTTTTCCTTGGCAAGAAGCTTAACACCAGGCTGATTTCCCTTCCCATGGTTACTGTTAGGCTTAGGCCTAGGACTAGGATTTTTAAAACTAGGAAGCCCTTAGATCCAGGCACACTGCAGCTGTTCAAGGCATCCCAAGGGGAGTACAAAAGTGCAACAACATGGCAGCTTTCACAGCTTTTTCCTTGGCACCATCCCTATACCTAGGCTGATTTATCTGCCTAGGGTTAGGGTAAGGGTTCAGACTAGGGCTTGGAGTTTTTTAACCAGGAAGCCCTGAGTTCCAGGCTTACTGCATCTGCCAAAGGCATCCCAAAGGGAGTGCAAAAGTGCCACAACATGGCTGCTTTCACAGCTTTTCCCTTAGGAAGAACCCTAATACCCGGCTGATTTACCTTCCTAGGGTTACTGTTAGGCTTAGGCCTAGGACTTTTAAAACCAGGAAGCCCTGGGCTCCAGGCACACTGCAGCTGTTAAAGGCATCCCAAGAGGGCCGCAGAAGTTACACAACTTGGCTGCTTTCACGGCTTTTCCCTTAGGAAGAACCCTAATACCCAGCTGATTTATCTTCCTAGGGTTACTGTTAGGCTTAGGCCTAGGACTTTTAAAACCAGGAAGCCCTGGGCTCCAGGCACACTGCAGCTCTTAAAGGCATCCCAAGAGGGCCGCAGAAGTGACACAACTTGGCTGCCACCACTGATATTTCCATGAGACCATCCTGAACCATAGGCTGATTTTCCTTCCTAGGGTTAAGGTTTGAGTTTCGCCTAGGGTAAGAGTTCTATTAACCAGAAAGACGTGAGTTCCAAGAACACAGCAGCTGCGAAGGACTACCCAAGAAGAGCGCAAAAGTACCACAACATGCCTGCCTCCACAGCTTTTTCCTTGGGGACATGCCTAATTCCTGGCTGATTTGCCTTTCTCGTCTTAGGGTTGGGGTTCGGCCTAGGGCTAGGATTTTTTTAACTCGGAAGCCCTGAGTTCCAGGCTTACTTCATCTGCCAAAGGCATCCCAAAGGGAGTGCAGAAGTGCCACAACATGGCTGCTTTCAAGGCTTTTCCTTTAGGAAGAACCCTAATACCCGGCTGATTTACCTTCCTAGGGTTACTGTTAGGCTTAGGCCTAGGACTTTTAAAACCAGGAAGCCCTGGGCTCCAGGCACACTGCAGCTGCGAAAGGCATCCCAAGAGGGCCGCAGAAGTGACACAACTTGGCTGCCACCACTGATATTTCCATGAGACCATCCTGAACCATAGGCTGATTTTCCTTCCTAGGGTTAAGGTTTGAGTTTCGCCTAGGGTAAGAGTTCTATTAACCAGAAAGACGTGAGTTCCAAGAACACAGCAGCTGCGAAGGACTACCCAAGAAGAGCGCAAAAGTACCACAACATGCCTGCCTCCACAGCTTTTTCCTTGGGGACATGCCTAATTCCTGGCTGATTTGCCTTTCTCGTCTTAGGCTTGGGGTTCGGCCTAGGGCTAGGATTTTTTTAACTCGGAAGCCCTGAGTTCCAGGCTTACTGCATCTGCCAAAGGCATCCCAAAGGGAGTGCAGAAGTGCCACAACATGGCTGCTTTCAAGGCTTTTCCTTTAGGAAGAACCCTAATACCCGGCTGATTTACCTTCCTAGGGTTACTGTTAGGCTTAGGCCTAGGACTTTTAAAACCAGGAAGCCCTGGGCTCCAGGCACACTGCAGCTGCGAAAGGCATCCCAAGGGGAGCGCAAAAGTGACACAACTTGGCTGCCTCTGCTGCTATTCTCATGAGACCATCCCGAACCTTAGGCTGATTTTCCTTCCTAGGGTTAAGGTTTGAGTTACGCCTGGGGTAAGGGTTCTATTAACCAGAAAGCCCTGAGTTCCAAGAACACAGCAGCTGCGAAGGACTACCCAAGAAGAGCGCAAAAGTACCACAACATGCCTGCCTCCACAGCTTTTTCCTTGGGGACATGCCTAATTCCTGGCTGATTTGCCTTTCTCGTCTTAGGGTTGGGGTTCGGCATAGGGCTAGGACTTTTAAAATCAGGAAGCCCTGAGTTCCAGGCACACTGGAGCTGTGAAAGGCATCCAAAAGGGAGTGCAAACGTGCCACAACATGGTTGCTTTCCTGGCTTTTTCCTTGGCAAGAAGCCTAACACCAGGCTGATTTCCCTTCCCAGGGTTACTGTTAGGCTTAGGCCTAGGGCTAGGATTTTTAAAACTAGGAAGCCCTTAGATCCAGGCACACTGCAGCTGTTCAAGGCATCCCAAGGGGAGTACAAAAGTGCAACAACATGGCAGCTTTCACAGCTTTTTCCTTGGCACCATCCCTATACCTAGGCTGATTTATCTGCCTAGGGTTAGGGTAAGGGTTCAGCCTAGGGCTTGGAGTTTTTTAACCAGGAAGCCCTGAGTTCCAGGCTTACTGCATCTGCCAAAGGCATCCCAAAGGGAGTGCAAAAGTGCCACAACATGGCTGCTTTCACAGCTTTTCCCTTAGGAAGAACCCTAATACCCGGCTGATTTACCTTCCTAGGGTTACTGTTAGGCTTAGGCCTAGGACTTTTAAAACCAGGAAACCCTGGGCTCCAGGCACACTGCAGCTGCGAAAGGCATCCCAAGGGGAGCGCAAAAGTGACTCAACTTGGCTGCCTCTGCTGCTATTCTCATGAGATCATCCCGAACCATAGGCTGATTTTCCTTCCTAGGGTTAAGGTTTGAGTTACGCCTAGGGTAAGAGTTCTATTAACCAGAAAGCCCTGAGTTCCAAGAACACAGCAGCTGCGAAGGACTAGCCAAGAAGAGCGCAAAAGTACCACAACGTGCCTGCCTCCACAGCTTTTTCCTTGGGGACATGCCTAATTCCTGGCTGATTTGCCTTTCTCGTCTTAGGGTTGGGGTTCGGCCTAGGGCTAGGATATTTTTAACTAGGAAGCCCTGAGTTCCAGGCTTACTGCATCTGCCAAAGGCATCCCAAAGGGAGTGCAGAAGTGCCACAACATGGCTGCTTTCAAGGCTTTTCCCTTAGGAAGAACCCTAATACGCGGCTGATTTACCTTCCTAGGGTTACGGTTAGGATTAGGCCTAGGACTTTTAAAACCAGGAAACCCTGGGCTCCAGGCACACTGCAGCTGCGAAAGGCATCCCAAGGGGAGCGCAAAAGTGACTCAACTTGGCTGCCTCTGCTGCTATTCTCATGAGATCATCCCGAACCATAGGCTGATTTTCCTTCCTAGGGTTACGGTTTGAGTTACGCCTGGGGTAAGGGTTCTATTAACCAGAAAGCCCTGAGTTCCAAGAACACAGCAGCTGCGAAGGACTACCCAAGAAGAGCGCAAAAGTACCACAACATGCCTGCCTCCACAGCTTTTTCCTTGGGGACATGCCTAATTCCTGGCTGATTTGCCTTTCTCGTCTTAGGGTTGGGGTTCGGCCTAGGGCTTGGATTTTTAAAATCAGGAAGCCCTGAGTTCCAGGCACACTGGAGCTGTGAAAGGCATCCAAAAGGGAGTGCAGAAGTGCCACAACATGGTTGCTTTCACGGCTTTTTCCTTGGCAAGAAGCTTAACACCAGGCTGATTTCCCTTCCCATGGTTACTGTTAGGCTTAGGCCTAGGACTAGGATTTTTAAAACTAGGAAGCCCTTAGATCCAGGCACACTGCAGCTGTTCAAGGCATCCCAAGGGGAGTACAAAAGTGCAACAACATGGCAGCTTTCACAGCTTTTTCCTTGGCACCATCCCTATACCTTGGCTGATTTATCTGCCTAGGGTTAGGGTTAGGGTTCAGCCTAGGGCTTGGAGTTTTTTAACCAGGAAGCCCTGAGTTCCAGGCTTATTGCATCTGCCAAAGGCATCCCAAAGGGAGTGCAAAAGTGCCACAACATGGCTGCTTTCACAGCTTTTCCCTTAGGAAGAACCCTAATACCCGGCTGATTTACCTTCCTAGGGTTACTGTTAGGCTTAGGCCTAGGACTTTTAAAACCAGGAAGCCCTGGGCTCCAGGCACACTGCAACTGTTAAAGGCATCCCAAGAGGGCCGCAGAAGTGACACAACTTGGCTGCTTTCACGGCTTTTCCCTTAGGAAGAACCCTAATACCCAGCTGATTTACCTTCCTAGGGTTACTGTTAGGCTTAGGCCTAGGACTTTTAAAACCAGGAAGCCCTGGGCTCCAGGCACACTGCAGCTGTTAAAGGCATCCCAAGAGGGCCGCAGAAGTGACACAACTTGGCTGCCACCACTGATATTTCCATGAGACCATCCTGAACCATAGGCTGATTTTCCTTCCTAGGGTTAAGGTTTGAGTTTCGCCTAGGGTAAGAGTTCTATTAACCAGAAAGACGTGAGTTCCAAGAACACAGCAGGTGCGAAGGACTACCCAAGAAGAGCGCAAAAGTACCACAACATGCCTGCCTCCACAGCTTTTTCCTTGGGGACATGCCTAATTCCTGGCTGATTTGCCTTTCTCGTCTTAGGGTTGGGGTTCGGCCTAGGGCTAGGATTTTTTTAACTCGGAAGCCCTGAGTTCCAGGCTTACTGCATCTGCCAAAGGCATCCCAAAGGGAGTGCAGAAGTGCCACAACATGGCTGCTTTCAAGGCTTTTCCCTTAGGAAGAACCCTAATACCCGGCTGATTTACCTTCCTAGGGTTACTGTTAGGCTTAGGCCTAGGACTTTTAAAACCAGGAAGCCCTGGGCTCCAGGCACACTGCAGCTGCGAAAGGCATCCCAAGGGGAGCGCAAAAGTTACACAACTTGGCTGCCTCTGCTGCTATTCTCATGAGACCATCCCGAACCATAGGCTGATTTTCCTTCCTAGGATTAAGGTTTGAGTTACGCCTGGGGTAAGGGTTCTATTAACCAGAAAGCCCTGAGTTCCAAGAACACAGCAGCTGCGAAGGACTACCCAAGAAGAGCGCAAAAGTACCACAACATGCCTGCCTCCACAGCTTTTTCCTTGGGGACATGCCTAATTCCTGGCTGATTTGCCTTTCTCCTCTTAGGGTTGGGGTTCGGCATAGGGCTAGGACTTTTAAAATCAGGAAGCCCTGAGTTCCAGGCACACTGGAGCTGTGAAAGGCATCCAAAAGGGAGTGCAAACGTGCCACAACATGGTTGCTTTCCCGGCTTTTTCCTTGGCAAGAAGCCTAACACCAGGCTGATTTCCCTTCCCAGGGTTACTGTTAGGCTTAGGCCTAGGGCTAGGATTTTTAAAACTAGGAAGCCCTGGGCTCCAGGCACACTGCAGCTGTTCAAGGCATCCCAAGGGGAGTACAAAAGTGCAACAACATGGCAGCTTTCACAGCTTTTTCCTTGGCACCATCCCTATACCTAGGCTGATTTATCTGCCTAGGGTTAGGGTTAGGGTTCAGCCTAGGGCTTGGAGTTTTTTAACCAGGAAGCCCTGAGTTCCAGGCTTACTGCATCTGCAAAAGGCATCCCAAAGGCAGTGCAAAAGTGCCACAACATGGCTGCTTTCACAGCTTTTCCCTTAGGAAGAACCCTAATACTCGGCTGATTTACCTTCCTAGGGTTACTGTTAGGCTTAGGCCTAGGACTTTTAAAACCAGGAAACCCTGGGCTCCAGGCACACTGCAGCTGCGAAAGGCATCCCAAGGGGAGCGCAAAAGTGACACAACTTGGCTGCCTCTGCTGCTATTCTCATGAGACCATCCCGAACCATAGGCTGATTTTCCTTCCTAGTGTTAAGGTTTGAGTTACGCCTAGGGTAAGAGTTCTATTAACCAGAAAGCCCTGAGTTCCAAGAACACAGCAGCTGCGAAGGACTAGCCAAGAAGAGCGCAAAAGTACCACAACGTGCCTGCCTCCACAGCTTTTTCCTTGGGGACATGCCTAATTCCTGGCTGATTTGCCTTTCTCGTCTTAGGGTTGGGGTTCGGCCTAGGGCTAGGATATTTTTAACTAGGAAGCCCTGAGTTCCAGGCTTACTGCATCTGCCAAAGGCATCCCAAAGGGAGTGCAGAAGTGCCACAACATGGCTGCTTTCAAGGCTTTTCCCTTAGGAAGAACCCTAATACCCGGCTGATTTACCTTCCTAGGGTTACTGTTAGGCTTAGGCCTAGGACTTTTAAAACCAGGAAGCCCTGGGCTCCAGGCACACTGCAACTGTTAAAGGCATCCCAAGAGGGCCGCAGAAGTGACACAACTTGGCTGCTTTCACGGCTTTTCCCTTAGGAAGAACCCTAATACCCAGCTGATTTACCTTCCTAGGGTTACTGTTAGGCTTAGGCCTAGGACTTTTAAAACCAGGAAGCCCTGGGCTCCAGGCACACTGCAGCTGTTAAAGGCATCCCAAGAGGGCCGCAGAAGTGACACAACTTGGCTGCCACCACTGATATTTCCATGAGACCATCCTGAACCATAGGCTGATTTTCCTTCCTAGGGTTAAGGTTTGAGTTTCGCCTAGGGTAAGAGTTCTATTAACCAGAAAGACGTGAGTTCCAAGAACACAGCAGGTGCGAAGGACTACCCAAGAAGAGCGCAAAAGTACCACAACATGCCTGCCTCCACAGCTTTTTCCTTGGGGACATGCCTAATTCCTGGCTGATTTGCCTTTCTCGTCTTAGGCTTGGGGTTCGGCCTAGGGCTAGGATTTTTTTAACTCGGAAGCCCTGAGTTCCAGGCTTACTGCATCTGCCAAAGGCATCCCAAAGGGAGTGCAGAAGTGCCACAACATGGCTGCTTTCACGGCTTTTCCCTTAGGAAGAACCCTAATACGCGGCTGATTTACCTTCCTAGGGTTACTGTTAGGCTTAGGCCTAGGACTTTTAAAACCAGGAAGCCCTGGGCTCCAGGCACACTGCAGCTGCGAAAGGCATACCAAGAGGGCCACAGAAGTGACAGAACTTGGCTGCCTCTGCTTCTATTCTCATGAGACCATCCCGAACCATAGGCTGATTTTCCTTCCTAGGGTTAAGGTTTGAGTTACGCCTAGGGTAAGAGTTCTATTAACCAGAAAGCCCTGAGTTCCAAGAACACAGCAGCTGCGAAGGACTACCCAAGAAGAGCGCAAAAGTACCACAACATGCCTGCCTCCACAGCTTTTTCCTTGGGGACATGCCTAATTCCTGGCTGATTTGCCTTTCTCGTCTTAGGGTTGGGGTTCGGCCTAGGGCTAGGATTTTTTTAACTAGGAAGCCCTGAGTTCCAGGCACACTGGAGCTGTGAAAGGCATCCAAAAGGGAGTGCAAAAGTGCCACAACATGGTTGCTTTCACGGCTTTTTCCTTGGCAAGAAGCTTAACACCAGGCTGATTTCCCTTCCCTTGGTTACTGTTAGGCTTAGGCCTAGGACTAGGATTTTTAAAACTAGGAAGCCCTGGGCTCCAGGCACACTGCAGCTGTTCAAGGCATCCCAAGGGGAGTACAAAAGTGCAACAACATGGCAGCTTTCACAGCTTTTTCCTTGGCACCATCCCTATACCTTGGCTGATTTATCTGCCTAGGGTTAGGGTTAGGGTTCAGCCTTGGGCTTGGAGTTTTCTAACCAGGAAGCCCTGAGTTCCAGGCTTACTGCATCTGCCAAAGGCATCCCAAAGGGAGTGCAAAAGTGCCACAACATGGCTGCTTTCACAGCTTTTCCCTTAGGAAGAACCCTAATACCCGGCTGATTTACCTTCCTAGGGTTACTGTTAGGCTTAGGCCTAGGACTTTTAAAACCAGGAAGCCCTGGGCTCCAGGCACATGCAGCTGTTAAAGGCATCCCAAGAGGGCCGCAGAAGTGACACAACTTGGCTGCCTCTGCTTCTATTCTCATGAGACCATCCTGAATCATAGGCTGATTTTCCTTCCTAGGGTTAAGGTTTGAGTTTCGCCTAGGGTAAGAGTTCTATTAACCAGAAAGACGTGAGTTCCAAGAACACAGCAGCTGCGAAGGACTACCCAAGAAGAGCGCAAAAGTACCACAACATGCCTGCCTCCACAGCTTTTTCCTTGGGGACATGCCTAATTCCTGGCTGATTTGCCTTTCTCGTCTTAGGCTTGGGGTTCGGCCTAGGGCTAGGATTTTTTTAACTCGGAAGCCCTGAGTTCCAGGCTTACTGCATCTGCCAAAGGCATCCCAAAGGGAGTGCAGAAGTGCCACAACATGGCTGCTTTCACGGCTTTTCCCTTAGGAAGAACTCTAATACCCGGCTGATTTACCTTCCTAGGGTTACTGTTAGGCTTAGGCCTAGGACTTTTAAAACCAGGAAACCCTGGGCTCCAGGCACACTGCAGCTGCAAAAGGCATCCCAAGGGGAGCGCAAAAGTGACACAACTTGGCTCCCTCTGCTGCTATTCTCATGAGACCATCCCGAACCATAGGCTGATTTTCCTTCCTAGGGTTAAGGTTTGAGTTACGCCTAGGGTAAGAGTTCTATTAACCAGAAAGACGTGAGTTCCAAGAACACAGCAGCTGCGAAGGACTAGCCAAGAAGAGCGCAAAAGTACCACAACATGCCTGCCTCCACAGCTTTTTCCTTGGGGACATGCCTAATTCCTGGCTGTTTTGCCTTTCTCGTCTTAGGGTTGGGGTTCGGCCTAGGGCTAGGATTTTTTTAACTAGGAAGCCCTGAGTTCCAGGCACACTGGAGCTGTGAAAGGCATCCAAAAGGGAGTGCAAAAGTGCCACAACATGGTTGCTTTCCCGGCTTTTTCCTTGGCAAGAAGCTTAACACCAGGCTGATTTCCCTTCCCTTGGTTACTGTTAGGCTTAGGCCTAGGACTAGGATTTTTAAAACTAGGAAGCCCTGGGCTCCAGGCACACTGCAGCTGTTCAAGGCATCCCAAGGGGAGTACAAAAGTGCAACAACATGGCAGCTTTCACAGCTTTTTCCTTGGCACCATCCCTATACCTTGGCTGATTTATCTGCCTAGGGTTAGGGTTAGGGTTCAGCCTTGGGCTTGGAGTTTTCTAACCAGGAAGCCCTGAGTTCCAGGCTTACTGCATCTGCCAAAGGCATCCCAAAGGGAGTGCAAAAGTGCCACAACATGGCTGCTTTCACAGCTTTTCCCTTAGGAAGAACCCTAATACCCGGCTGATTTACCTTCCTAGGGTTACTGTTAGGCTTAGGCCTAGGACTTTTAAAACCAGGAAGCCCTGGGCTCCAGGCACATGCAGCTGTTAAAGGCATCCCAAGAGGGCCGCAGAAGTGACACAACTTGGCTGCCTCTGCTTCTATTCTCATGAGACCATCCTGAATCATAGGCTGATTTTCCTTCCTAGGGTTAAGGTTTGAGTTTCGCCTAGGGTAAGAGTTCTATTAACCAGAAAGACGTGAGTTCCAAGAACACAGCAGCTGCGAAGGACTACCCAAGAAGAGCGCAAAAGTACCACAACATGCCTGCCTCCACAGCTTTTTCCTTGGGGACATGCCTAATTCCTGGCTGATTTGCCTTTCTCGTCTTAGGCTTGGGGTTCGGCCTAGGGCTAGGATTTTTTTAACTCGGAAGCCCTGAGTTCCAGGCTTACTGCATCTGCCAAAGGCATCCCAAAGGGAGTGCAGAAGTGCCACAACATGGCTGCTTTCACGGCTTTTCCCTTAGGAAGAACTCTAATACCCGGCTGATTTACCTTCCTAGGGTTACTGTTAGGCTTAGGCCTAGGACTTTTAAAACCAGGAAACCCTGGGCTCCAGGCACACTGCAGCTGCAAAAGGCATCCCAAGGGGAGCGCAAAAGTGACACAACTTGGCTCCCTCTGCTGCTATTCTCATGAGACCATCCCGAACCATAGGCTGATTTTCCTTCCTAGGGTTAAGGTTTGAGTTACGCCTAGGGTAAGAGTTCTATTAACCAGAAAGCCCTGAGTTCCAAGAACACAGCAGCTGCGAAGGACTAGCCAAGAAGAGCGCAAAAGTACCACAACGTGCCTGCCTCCACAGCTTTTTCCTTGGGGACATGCCTAATTCCTGGCTGATTTGCCTTTCTCGTCTTAGGGTTGGGGTTCGGCCTAGGGCTTGGAGTTTTTTAACCAGGAAGCCCTGAGTTCCAGGCTTACTGCATCTGCCAAAGGCATCCCAAAGGGAGTGCAGAAGTGCCACAACATGGCTGCTTTCAAGGCTTTTCCCTTAGGAAGAACCCTAATACGCGGCTGATTTACCTTCCTAGGGTTACTGTTAGGCTTAGGCCTAGGACTTTTAAAACCAGGAAGCCCTGGGCTCCAGGCACACTGCAGCTGCGAAAGGCATCCCAAGGGGAGCGCAAAAGTGACACAACTTGGCTGCCTCTGCTGCTATTCTCATGAGACCATCCCGAACCATAGGCTGATTTTCCTTCCTAGGGTTACGGTTTGAGTTACGCCTGGGGTAAGGGTTCTATTAACCAGAAAGCCCTGAGTTCCAAGAACACAGCAGCTGCGAAGGACTAGCCAAGAAGAGCGCAAAAGTACCACAACATGCCTGCCTCCACAGCTTTTTACTTGGGAACATGCCTAATTCCTGGCTGATTTGCCTTTCTCGTCTTAGGGTTGGGGTTCGGCCTAGGGCTAGGATTTTTAAAATCAGGAAGCCCTGAGTTCCAGGCACACTGGAGCTGTGAAAGGCATCCAAAAGGGAGTGCAGAAGTGCCACAACATGGTTGCTTTGACGGCTTTTTCCTTGGCAAGAAGCTTAACACCAGGCTGATTTCCCTTCCCAGGGTTACTGTTAGGCTTAGGCCTAGGACTAGGATTTTTAAAACTAGGAAGCCCTTAGATCCAGGCACACTGCAGCTGTTCAAGGCATCCCAAGGGGAGTACAAAAGTGCAACAACATGGCAGCTTTCACAGCTTTTTCCTTGGCACCATCCCTATACCTAGGCTGATTTATCTGCCTAGGGTTAGGGTTAGGGTTCAGCCTAGGGCTTGGAGTTTTTTAACCAGGAAGCCCTGAGTTCCAGGCTTACTGCATCTGCCAAAGGCATCCCAAAGGGAGTGCAGAAGTGCCACAACATGGCTGCTTTCACAGCTTTTCCCTTAGGAAGAACCCTAATACCCGGCTGATTTACCTTCCTAGGGTTACTGTTAGGCTTAGGCCTAGGACTTTTAAAACCAGGAAGCCCTGGGCCCCAGGCACACTGCAACTGTTAAAGGCATCCCAAGAGGGCCGCAGAAGTGACACAACTTGGCTGCTTTCACGGCTTTTCCCTTAGGAAGAACCCTAATACCCAGCTGATTTACCTTCCTAGGGTTACTGTTAGGCTTAGGCCTAGGACTTTTAAAACCAGGAAGCCCTGGGCTCCAGGCACACTGCAGCTGTTAAAGGCATCCCAAGAGGGCCGCAGAAGTGACACAACTTGGCTGCCACCACTGATATTTCCATGAGACCATCCTGAACCATAGGCTGATTTTCCTTCCTAGGGTTAAGGTTTGAGTTTCGCCTAGGGTAAGAGTTCTATTAACCAGAAAGACCTGAGTTCCAAGAACACAGCAGCTGCGAAGGACTACCCAAGAAGAGCGCAAAAGTACCACAACATGCCTGCCTCCACAGCTTTTTCCTTGCGGACTTGCCTAATTCCTGGCTGATTTGCCTTTCTCGTCTTAGGGTTGGGGTTCGGCCTAGGGCTAGGATTTTTTTAACTAGGAAGCCCTGAGTTCCAGGCTTACTGCATCTGCCAAAGGCATCCCAAAGGGAGTGCAGAAGTGCCACAACATGGCTGCTTTCAAGGCTTTTCCCTTAGGAAGAACCCTAATACGCGGCTGATTTACCTTCCTAGGGTTACTGTTAGGCTTAGGCCTAGGACTTTTAAAACCAGGAAGCCCTGGGCTCCAGGCACACTGCAGCTGCGAAAGGCATCCCAAGGGGAGCGCAAAAGTAACACAACTTGGCTGCCTCTGCTGCTATTCTCATGAGACCATCCTGAACCATAGGCTGATTTTCCTTCCTAGGGTTAAGGTTTGAGTTACGCCTGGGGTAAGGGTTCTATTAACCAGAAAGCCCTGAGTTCCAAGAACACAGCAGCTGCGAAGGACTACCCAAGAAGAGCGCAAAAGTACCACAACATGCCTGCCTCCACAGCTTTTTCCTTGGGGACATGCCTAATTCCTGGCTGATTTGCCTTTCTCGTCTTAGGGTTGGGGTTCGGCATAGGGCTAGGACTTTTAAAATCAGGAAGCCCTGAGTTCCAGGCACACTGGAGCTGTGAAAGGCATCCAAAAGGGAGTGCAAAAGTGCCACAACATGGTTGCTTTCCCGGCTTTTTCCTTGGCAAGAAGCCTAACACCAGGCTGATTTCCCTTCCCAGGGTTACTGTTAGGCTTAGGCCTAGGGCTAGGATTTTTAAAACTAGGAAGCCCTGGGCTCCAGGCACACTGCAGCTGTTCAAGGCATCCCAAGGGGAGTACAAAAGTGCAACAACATGGCAGCTTTCACAGCTTTTTCCTTGGCACCATCCCTATACCTAGGCTGATTTATCTGCCTAGGGTTAGGGTTAGGGATCAGCCTAGGGCTTGGAGATTTTAACCAGGAAGCCCTGAGTTCCAGGCTTACTGCATCTGCCAAAGGCATCCCAAAGGGAGTGCAAAAGTGCCACAACATGGCTGCTTTCACAGCTTTTCCCTTAGGAAGAACCCTAATACGCGGCTGATTTACCTTCCTAGGGTTACTGTTAGGCTTAGGCCTAGGACTTTTAAAACCAGGAAGCCCTGGGCTCCAGGCACACTGCAGCTGTTAAAGGCATCCCAAGAGGGCCGCAGAAGTGACACAACTTGGCTGCCTCTGCTTCTATTCTCATGAGACCATCCCGAACCATAGGCTGATTTTCCTTCCTAGGGTTAAGGTTTGAGTTACGCCTAGGTTAAGAGTTCTATTAACCAGAAAGACGTGAGTTCCAAGAACACAGCAGCTGCGAAGGACTACCCAAGAAGAGCGCAAAAGTACCACAACATGCCTGCCTCCACAGCTTTTTCCTTGGGGACATGCCTAATTCCTGGCTGATTTGCCTTTCTCGTCTTAGGCTTGGGGTTCGGCCTAGGGCTAGGATTTTTTTAACTAGGAAGCCCTGAGTTCCAGGCTTACTGCATCTGCCAAAGGCATCCCAAAGGGAGTGCAGAAGTGCCACAACATGGCTGCTTTCACGGCTTTTCCCTTAGGAAGAACCCTAATACCCGGCTGATTTACCTTCCTAGGGTTACTGTTAGGCTTAGGCCTAGGACTTTTAAAACCAGGAAACCCTGGGCTCCAGGCACACTGCAGCTGCGAAAGGCATCCCAAGGGGAGCGCAAAAGTGACACAACTTGGCTGCCTCTGCTGCTATT
Source organism: Ammospiza maritima maritima (assembly GCA_036010785.1). Lineage (NCBI taxonomy): Eukaryota > Metazoa > Chordata > Aves > Passeriformes > Passerellidae > Ammospiza > Ammospiza maritima. Next base: position 1,616,468 of record JAYKTQ010000420.1, read on the forward strand.
CTCATGAGACCATCCCGAACCATAGGCTGATTTTCCTTCCTAGGGTTAAGGTTTGAGTTACGCCTAGGGTAAGAGTTCTATTAACCAGAAAGCCCTGAGTTCCAAGAACACAGCAGCTGCGAAGGACTAGCCAAGAAGAGCGCAAAAGTACCACAACGTTCCTGCCTCCACAGCTTTTTCCTTGGGGACATGCCTAATTCCTGGCTGATTTGCCTTTCTCGTCTTAGGGTTGGGGTTCGGCCTAGGGCTAGGATATTTTTAACTAGGAAGCCCTGAGTTCCAGGCTTACTGCATCTGCCAAAGGCATCCCAAAGGGAGTGCAGAAGTGCCACAACATGGCTGCTTTCAAGGCTTTTCCCTTAGGAAGAACCCTAATACGCGGCTGATTTACCTTCCTAGGGTTACTGTTAGGCTTAGGCCTAGGACTTTTAAAACCAGGAAGCCCTGGGCTCCAGGCACACTGCAGCTGCGAAAGGCATCCCAAGGGGAGCGCAAAAGTGACACAACTTGGCTGCCTCTGCTGCTATTCTCATGAGACCATCCCGAACCATAGGCTGATTTTCCTTCCTAGGGTTATGGTTTGAGTTACGCCTGGGGTAAGGGTTCTATTAACCAGAAAGCCCTGAGTTCCAAGAACACAGCAGCTGCGAAGGACTAGCCAAGAAGAGCGCAAAAGTACCACAACATGCCTGCCTCCACAGCTTTTTCCTTGGGGACATGCCTAATTCCTGGCTGATTTGCCTTTCTCGTCTTAGGGTTGGGGTTCGGCCTAGGGCTAGGATTTTTAAAATCAGGAAGCCCTGAGTTCCAGGCACACTGGAGCTGTGAAAGGCATCCAAAAGGGAGTGCAGAAGTGCCACAACATGGTTGCTTTGACGGCTTTTTCCTTGGCAAGAAGCTTAACACCAGGCTGATTTCCCTTCCCATGGTTACTGTTAGGCTTAGGCCTAGGACTAGGATTTTTAAAACTAGGAAGCCCTTAGATCCAGGCACACTGCAGCTGTTCAAGGCATCCCAAGGGGAGTACAAAAGTGCAACAACATGGCAGCTTTCACAGCTTTTTCCTTGGCACCATCCCTATACCTAGGCTGATTTATCTGCCTAGGGTTAGGGTTAGGGTTCAGCCTAGGGCTTGGAGTTTTTTAACCAGGAAGCCCTGAGTTCCAGGCTTACTGCATCTGCCAAAGGCATCCCAAAGGGAGTGCAGAAGTGCCACAACATGGCTGCTTTCACAGCTTTTCCCTTAGGAAGAACCCTAATACCCGGCTGATTTACCTTCCTAGGGTTACTGTTAGGCTTAGGCCTAGGACTTTTAAAACCAGGAAGCCCTGGGCTCCAGGCACACTGCAACTGTTAAAGGCATCCCAAGAGGGCCGCAGAAGTGACACAACTTGGCTGCTTTCACGGCTTTTCCCTTAGGAAGAACCCTAATACCCAGCTGATTTACCTTCCTAGGGTTACTGTTAGGCTTAGGCCTAGGACTTTTAAAACCAGGAAGCCCTGGGCTCCAGGCACACTGCAGCTGTTAAAGGCATCCAAAGAGGGCCGCAGAAGTGACACAACTTGGCTGCCACCACTGATATTTCCATGAGACCATCCTGAACCATAGGCTGATTTTCCTTCCTAGGGTTAAGGTTTGAGTTTCGCCTAGGGTAAGAGTTCTATTAACCAGAAAGACCTGAGTTCCAAGAACACAGCAGCTGCGAAGGACTACCCAAGAAGAGCGCAAAAGTACCACAACATGCCTGCCTCCACAGCTTTTTCCTTGCGGACATGCCTAATTCCTGGCTGATTTGCCTTTTTCGTCTTAGGGTTGGGGTTCGGCCTAGGGCTAGGATTTTTTTAACTAGGAAGCCCTGAGTTCCAGGCTTACTGCATCTGCCAAAGGCATCCCAAAGGGAGTGCAGAAGTGCCACAACATGGCTGCTTTCAAGGCTTTTCCCTTAGGAAGAACCCTAATACGCGGCTGATTTACCTTCCTAGGGTTACTGTTAGGCTTAGGCCTAGGACTTTTAAAACCAGGAAGCCCTGGGCTCCAGGCACACTGCAGCTGCGAAAGGCATCCCAAGGGGAGCGCAAAAGTTACACAACTTGGCTGCCTCTGCTGCTATTCTCATGAGACCATCCTGAACCATAGGCTGATTTTCCTTCCTAGGGTTAAGGTTTGAGTTACGCCTGGGGTAAGGGTTCTATTAACCAGAAAGCCCTGAGTTCCAAGAACACAGCAGCTGCGAAGGACTACCCAAGAAGAGTGCAAAAGTACCACAACATGCCTGCCTCCACAGCTTTTTCCTTGGGGACATGCCTAATTCCTGGCTGATTTGCCTTTCTCGTCTTAGGGTTGGGGTTCGGCATAGGGCTAGGACTTTTAAAATCAGGAAGCCCTGAGTTCCAGGCACACTGGAGCTGTGAAAGGCATCCAAAAGGGAGTGCAAACGTGCCACAACATGGTTGCTTTCCTGGCTTTTTCCTTGGCAAGAAGCCTAACACCAGGCTGATTTCCCTTCCCAGGGTTACTGTTAGGCTTAGGCCTAGGGCTAGGATTTTTAAAACTAGGAAGCCCTGGGCTCCAGGCACACTGCAGCTGTTCAAAGCATCCCAAGGGGAGTACAAAAGTGCAACAACATGGCAGCTTTCACAGCTTTTTCCTTGGCACCATCCCTATACCTAGGCTGATTTATCTGCCTAGGGTTAGGGTTAGGGATCAGCCTAGGGCTTGGAGATTTTAACAAGGAAGCCCTGAGTTCCAGGCTTACTGCATCTGCCAAAGGCATCCCAAAGGGAGTGCAAAAGTGCCACAACATGGCTGCTTTCACAGCTTTTCCCTTAGGAAGAACCCTAATACCCGGCTGATTTACCTTCCTAGGGTTACTGTTAGGCTTAGACCTAGAATTTTTAAAACCAGGAAGCCCTGGGCTCCAGGTACATGCAGCTGTTAAAGGCATCCCAAGAGGGCCGCAGAAGTGACACAACTTGGCTGCCTCTGCTTCTATTCTCATGAGACCATCCCGAACCATAGGCTGATTTTCCTTCCTAGGGTTAAGCTTTGAGTTACGCCTAGGGTAAGAGTTCTATTAACCAGAAAGCCCTGAGTTCCAAGAACACAGCAGCTGTGAAGGACTAACCAAGAAGAGCGCAAAAGTACCACAACGTGCCTGCCTCCACAGCTTTTTCCTTGGGGACATGCCTAATTCCTGGCTGATTTGCCTTTCTCGTCTTAGGGTTGGGGTTCGGCCTAGGGCTAGGATTTTTTTAACTAGGAAGCCCTGAGTTCCAGGCTTACTGCATCTGCCTAAGGCATCCCAAAGGGAGTGCAAAAGTGCCACAACATGGTTGCTTTCACGGCTTTTTCCTTGGCAAGAAGCTTAACACCAGGCTGATTTCCCTTCCCTTGGTTACTGTTAGGCTTAGGCCTAGGACTAGGATTTTTAAAACTAGGAAGCCCTGGGCTCCAGGCACACTGCAGCTGTTCAAGGCATCCCAAGGGGAGTACAAAAGTGCAACATCATGGCAGCTTTCACAGCTTTTTCCTTGGCACCATCCCTATACCTTGGCTGATTTATCTGCCTAGGGTTAGGGTTAGGGTTCAGCCTAGGGCTTGGAGTTTTTTAACCAGGAAGCCCTGAGTTCCAGGCTTACTGCATCTGCCAAAGGCATCCCAAAGGGAGTGCAAAAGTGCCACAACATGGCTGCCTTCACAGCTTTTCCCTTAGGAAGAACCCTAAAACCCGGCTGATTTACCTTCCTAGGGTTACTGTTAGGCTTAGGCCTAGGACTTTTAAAACCAGGAAGCCCTGGGCTCCAGGCACACTGCAGCTGTTAAAGGCATCCCAAGAGGGCCGCAGAAGTTACACAACTTGGCTGCTTTCACGGCTTTTCCCTTAGGAAGAACCCTAATACCCAGCTGATTTATCTTCCTAGGGTTGCTGTTAGGCTTAGGCCTAGGACTTTTAAAACCAGGAAGCCCTGGGCTCCAGGCACACTGCAGCTCTTAAAGGCATCCCAAGAGGGCCGCAGAAGTGACACAACTTGGCTGCCACCACTGATATTTCCATGAGACCATCCTGAACCATGGGCTGATTTTCCTTCCTAGGGTTAAGGTTTGAGTTTCGCCTAGGGTAAGAGTTCTATTAACCAGAAAGACGTGAGTTCCAAGAACACAGCAGCTGCGAAGGACTACCCAAGAAGAGCGCAAAAGTACCACAACATGCCTGCCTCCACAGCTTTTTCCTTGGGGACATGCCTAATTCCTGGCTGATTTGCCTTTCTCGTCTTAGGGTTGGGGTTCGGCCTAGGGCTAGGATTTTTTTAACTCGGAAGCCCTGAGTTCCAGGCTTACTGCATCTGCCAAAGGCATCCCAAAGGGAGTGCAGAAGTGCCACAACATGGCTGCTTTCACGGCTTTTCCCTTAGGAAGAACCGTAATACGCGGCTGATTTACCTTCCTAGGGTTACTGTTAGGCTTAGGCCTAGGACTTTTAAAACCAGGAAGCCCTGGGCTCCAGGCACACTGCAGCTGCGAAAGGCATCCCAAGGGGAGCGCAGAAGTGACACAACTTGGCTGCCTCTGCTGCTATTCTCATGAGACCATCCCGAACCATAGGCTGATTTTCCTTCCTAGGGTTAAGGTTTGAGTTACGCCTAGGGTAAGAGTTCTATTAACCAGAAAGCCCTGAGTTCCAAGAACACAGCAGCTGCGAAGGACTAGCCAAGAAGAGCGCAAAAGTACCACAACATGCCTGCCTCCACAGCTTTTTCCTTGGGGACATGCCTAATTCCTGGCTGATTTGCCTTTCTCGTCTTAGGGTTGGGGTTCGGCCTAGGGCTAGGATTTTTTTAACTAGGAAGCCCTGAGTTCCAGGCTTACTGCATCTGCCAAAGGCATCCCAAAGGGAGTGCAGAAGTGCCACAACATGGCTGCTTTCAAGGCTTTTCCCTTAGGAAGAACCCTAATACGCGGCTGATTTACCTTCCTAGGGTTACTGTTAGGCTTAGGCCTAGGACTTTTAAAACCAGGAAGCCCTGGGCTCCAGGCACATGCAGCTGCGAAAGGCATCCCAAGAGGGCCGCAGAAGTGACACAACTTGGCTGCCTCTGCTTCTATTCTCATGAGACCATCCTGAACCATAGGCTGATTTTCCTTCCTAGGGTTAAGGTTTCAGTTACGCCTGGGGTAAGGGTTCTATTAACCAGAAAGCCCTGAGTTCCAAGAACACAGCAGCTGCGAAGGACTACCCAAGAAGAGCGCAAATGTACCACAACATGCCTGCCTCCACAGCTTTTTCCTTGGGGACATCCCTAATTCCTGGCTGATTTGCCTTTCTCGTCTTAGGGTTGGGGTTCAGCATAGGGCTAGGACTTTTAAAATCAGGAAGCCCTGAGTTCCAGGCACACTGGAGCTGTGAAAGGCATCCAAAAGGGAGTGCAAACGTGCCACAACATGGTTGCTTTCCCGGCTTTTTCCTTGGCAAGAAGCCTAACACCAGGCTGATTTCCCTTCCCAGGGTTACTGTTAGGCTTAGGCCTAGGGCTAGGATTTTTAAAACTAGGAAGCCCTTGGCTCCAGGCACACTGCAGCAGTTCAAGGCATCCCAAGGGGAGTACAAAAGTGCAACAACATGGCAGCTTTCACAGCTTTTTCCTTGGCACCATCCCTATACCTAGGCTGATTTATCTGCCTAGGGTTAGGGTTAGGGATCAGCCTAGGGCTTGGAGTTTTTTAACCAGGAAGCCCTGAGTTCCAGGCTTACTGCATCTGCCAAAGGCATCCCAAAGCGAGTGCAAAAGTGCCACAACATGGCTGCTTTCACAGCTTTTCCATTAGGAAGAACCCTAATACGCGGCTGATTTACCTTCCTAGGGTTACTGTTAGGCTTAGGCCTAGGACTTTTAAAACCAGGAAGCCCTGGGCTCCAGGCACACTGCAGCTGCAAAAGGCATCCCAAGGGGAGCGCAAAAGTGACACAACTTGGCTGCCTCTGCTTCTATTCTCATGAGACCATCCTGAATCATAGGCTGATTTTCCTTCCTAGGGTTAAGGTTTGAGTTTCGCCTAGGGTAAGAGTTCTATTAACCAGAAAGACCTGAGTTCGAAGAACACAGCAGCTGCGAAGGACTACCCAAGAAGAGCGCAAAAGTACCACAACATGCCTGCCTCCACAGCTTTTTCCTTGGGGACATGCCTAATTCCTGGCTGATTTGCCTTTCTCGTCTTAGGTTTGGGGTTCGGCCTAGGGCTAGGATTTTTTTAACTCGGAAGCCCTGAGTTCCAGGCTTACTGCATCTGCCAAAGGCATCCCAAAGGGAGTGCAGAAGTGCCACAACATGGCTGCTTTCACGGCTTTTCCCTTAGGAAGAACCCTAATACCCGGCTGATTTACCTTCCTAGGGTTACTGTTAGGCTTAGGCCTAGGACTTTTAAAACCAGGAAACCCTGGGCTCCAGGCACACTGCAGCTGCGAAAGGCATCCCAAGGGGAGCGCAAAAGTGACACAACTTGGCTGCCTCTGCTGCTATTCTCATGAGACCAATCCGAACCATAGGCTGATTTTCCTTCCTAGGGTTAAGGTTTGAGTTACGCCTAGGGTAAGAGTTCTATTAACCAGAAAGCCCTGAGTTCCAAGAACACAGCAGCTGCGAAGGACTAGCCAAGAAGAGCGCAAAAGTACCACAACGTGCCTGCCTCCACAGCTTTTTCCTTGGGGACATGCCTAATTCCTGGCTGATTTGCCTTTCTCGTCTTAGGGTTGGGGTTCGGCCTAGGGCTAGGATATTTTTAACTAGGAAGCCCTGAGTTCCAGGCTTACTGCATCTTCAAAGGCATCCCAAAGGGAGTGCAGAAGTGCCACAACATGGCTGCTTTCACGGCTTTTCCCTTAGGAAGAACCCTAATACCCGGCTGATTTACCTTCCTAGGGTTACTGTTAGGCTTAGGCCTAGGACTTTTTAAACCAGGAAGCCCTGGGCTCCAGGCACACTGCAGCTGCGAAAGGCATCCCAAGGGGAGCGCAAAAGTGACACAACTTGGCGGCCACCACTGATATTTCCATGACACCATCCCGAACCATAGGCTGATTTTCCTTCCTAGGGTTAAGGTTTGAGTTACGCCTGGGGTAAGGGTTCTATTAACCAGAAAGCCCTGAGTTCCAAGAACACAGCAGCTGCGAAGGACTAGCCAAGAAGAGCGCAAAAGTACCACAACATGCCTGCCTCCACAGCTTTTTCCTTGGGGACATGCCTAATTCCTGGCTGATTTGCCTTTCTCGTCTTAGGGTTGGGGTTCGGCCTAGGGCTAGGATTTTTAAAATCAGGAAGCCCTGAGTTCCAGGCACACTGGAGCTTTGAAAGGCATCCAAAAGGGAGTGCAAAAGTGCCACAACATGGTTGCTTTCACGGCTTTTTCCTTGGCAAGAAGCTTAACACCAGGCTGATTTCCCTTCCCTTGGTTATTGTTAGGCTTATCACTAGGACTAGGATTTTTAAAACTAGGAAGCCCTGGGCTCCAGGCACACTGCAGCTGTTCAAGGCATCCCAAGGGGAGTACAAAAGTGCAACAACATGGCAGCTTTCACAGCTTTTTCCTTGGCACCATCCCTATACCTTGGCTGATTTATCTGCCTAGGGTTAGGGTTAAGGTTCAGCCTAGGGCTTGGAGTTTTTTAACCAGGAAGCCCTGAGTTCCAGGCTTATTTCATCTGCCAAAAGCATCCCAAAGGGAGTGCAAAAGTGCCATAACATGGCTGCTTTCACAGCTTTTCCCTTAGGAAGAACCCTAATACCCAGCTGATTTACCTTCCTAGGGTTACTGTTAGGCTTAGGCCTAGGACTTTTAAAACCAGGAAGCCCTGGGCTCCAGGCACATGCAGCTGTTAAAGGCATCCCAAGGGGAGCGCAAAAGTGACACAACTTGGCGGCCACCACTGATATTTCCATGAGACCATCCCGAATTATAGGCTGATTTTCCTTCCTAGGGTAAAGGTTTGAGTTACGCCTAGGGTAAGAGTTCTATTAACCAGAAAGCCCTGAGTTCCAAGAACACAGCAGCTGCGAAGGACTACCCAAGAAGAGTGCAAAAGTACCACAACATGCCTGCCTCCACAGCTTTTTCCTTGCGGACATGCCTAATTCCTGGCTGATTTGCCTTTCTTGTCTTAGGGTTCGGGTTCGGCCTAGGGCTAGGATATTTTTAACTAGGAAGCCCTGAGTTCCAGGCTTACTGCATCTGCCAAAAGCATCCCAAAGGGAGTGCAAAAGTGCCACAACATGGCTGCTTTCACAGCTTTTCCCTTAGGAAGAACACTAATACCCAGCTGATTTACCTTCCTAGGGTTACTGTTAGGCTTAGGCCTAGGACTTTTAAAACCAGGAAGCCCTGGGCTCCAGGCACATGCAGCTGCGAAAGGCATCCCAAGAGGGCCGCAGAAGTGACACAACTTGGCTGCCTCTGCTTCTATTCTCATGAGACCATCCTGAACCATAGGCTGATTTTCCTTCCTAGGGTTAAGGTTTCAGTTACGCCTGGGCTAAGGGTTCTATTAACCAGAAAGCCCTGAGTTCCAAGAACACAGCAGCTGCGAAGGACTACCCAAGAAGAGCGCAAAAGTACCACAACATGCCTGCCTCCACAGCTTTTTCCTTGGGGACATCCCTAATTCCTGGCTGATTTGCCTTTCTCGTCTTAGGGTTGGGGTTCGGCATAGGGCTAGGATTTTTAAAATCAGGAAGCCCTGAGTTCCAGGCACACTGGAGCTGTGAAAGGCATCCAAAAGGGAGTGCAAACGTGCCACAACATGGTTGCTTTCCCGGCTTTTTCCTTGGCAAGAAGCCTAACACCAGGCTGATTTCCCTTCCCAGGGTTACTGTTAGGCTTAGGCCTAGGGCTAGGATTTTTAAAACTAGGAAGCCCTGGGCTCCAGGAACACTGCAGCAGTTCAAGGCTTCCCAAGGGGAGTACAAAAGTGCAACAACATGGCAGCTTTCACAGCTTTTTCCTTGGCACCATCCCTATACCTAGGCTGATTTATCTGCCTAGGGTTAGGGTTAGGGATCAGCCTAGGGCTTGGAGATTTTAACCAGGAAGCCCTGAGTTCCAGGCTTACTGCATCTGCCAAAGGCATCCCAAAGGGAGTGCAAAAGTGCCACAACATGGCTGTTTTCACGGCTTTTCCCTTAGGAAGAACCCTAATACGCGGCTGATTTACCTTCCTAGGGTTACTGTTAGGCTTAGGCCTAGGACTTTTAAAACCAGGAAGCCCTGGGCTCCAGGCACATGCAGCTGTTAAAGGCATCCCAAGAGGGCCGCAGAAGTGACACAACTTGGCTGCCTCTGCTGCTATTCTCATGAGACCATCCCGAACCATAGGCTGATTTTCCTTCCTAGGGTTAATGTTTGAGTTTCGCCTAGGGTAAGAGGTCTATTAACCAGAAAGACCTGAGTTCCAAGAACACAGCAGCTGCGAAGGACTACCCAAGAAGAGCGAAAAGTACCACAACATGCCTGCCTCCACAGCTTTTTCCTTGGGGACATGCCTAATTCCTGGCTGATTTGCCTTTCTCGTCTTAGGGTTGGGGTTCGGCCTAGGGCTAGGATATTTTTAACTAGGAAGCCCTGAGTTCCAGGCTTACTGCATCTGCCAAAGGCATCCCAAAGGGAGTGCAGAAGTGCCACAACATGGCTGCTTTCACAGCTTTTCCCTTAGGAAGAACCCTAATACGCGGCTGATTTACCTTCCTAGGGTTACTGTTAGGCTTAGGCCTAGGACTTTTAAAACCAGGAAGCTCTGGGCTCCAGGCACACTGCAGCTGTGAAAGGCATCCCAAGGGGAGCGCAAAAGTGACACAACTTGGCTGCCACCACTGATATTTCCGTGAGACCATCCCGAACCATAGGCTGATTTTCCTTCCTAGGGTTAAGGTTTGAGTTACGCCTGGGGTAAGGGTTCTATTAACCAGAAAGCCCTGAGTTCCAAGAACACAGCAGCTGCGAAGGACTACCCAAGAACAGCGCAAAAGTACCACAACATGCCAGCCTCCACAGCTTTTTCCTTGGGGACATGCCTAATTCCTGGCTGATTTGCCTTTCTCGTCTTAGGGTTGGGGTTCGGCATAGGGCTAGGACTTTTAAAATCTGGAAGCCCTGAGTTCCAGGCACACTGGAGCTGTGAAAGGCATCCAAAATGGAGTGCAAACGTGCCACAACATGGTTGCTTTCCCGGCTTTTTCCTTGTCAAGAAGCCTAACACCAGGCTGATTTCCCTTCCCAGGGTTACTGTTAGGCTTAGGCCTAGGGCTAGGATTTTTAAAACTAGGAAGCCCTGGGCTCCAGGCACACTGCAGCTGTTCAAGGCATCCCAAGGGGAGTACAAAAGTGCAACAACATGGCAGCTTTCACAGCTTTTTCCTTGGCACCATCCCTATACCTAGGCTGATTTATCTGCCTAGGGTTAGGGTTAGGGTTCAGCCTAGGGCTTGGAGTTTTTTAACCAGGAAGCCCTGAGTTCCAGGCTTACTGCATCTGCCAAAGGCATCCCAAAGGGAGTGCAAAAGTGCCACAACATGGCTGCTTTCACAGCTTTTCCCTTAGGAAGAACCCTAATACCCGGCTGATTTACCTTCCTAGGGTTACTGTTAGGCTTAGGCCTAGGACTTTTAAAACCAGGAAGTCCTGGGCTCCAGGCACATGCAGCTGCTAAAGGCATCCCAAGAGGGACGCAGAAGTGACACAACTTGGCTGCCTCTGCTTCTATTCTCATGAGACCATCCCGAACCATAGGCTGATTTTCCTTCCTAGGGTTAAGGTTTGAGTTACGCCTAGGGTAAGAGTTCTATTAACCAGAAAGCCCTGAGTTCCAAGAACACAGCAGCTGCGAAGGACTACCCAAGAAGAGCACAAAAGTACCACAACGTGCCTGCCTCCACAGCTTTTTCCTTGGGGACATGCCTAATTCCTGGCTGATTTGCCTTTCTCGTCTTAGGGTTGGGGTTCGGCCTAGGGCTAGGATATTTTTAACTAGGAAGCCCTGAGTTCCAGGCTTACTGCATCTGCCAAAGGCATCCCAAAGGGAGTGCAGAAGTGCCACAACATGGCTGCTTTCACAGCTTTTCCCTTAGGAAGAACCCTAATACGCGGCTGATTTACCTTCCTAGGGTTACTGTTAGGCTTAGGCCTAGGACTTTTAAAAACAGGAAGCTCTGGGCTCCAGGCACACTGCAGCTGCGAAAGGCATCCCAAGGGGAGCGCAAAAGTGACACAACTTGGCTGCCACCACTGATATTTCCATGAGACCATTCCGAACCATAGGCTGATTTTCCTTCCTAGGGTTAAGGTTTGAGTTACGCCTGGGGTAAGGGTTCTATTAACCAGAAAGCCCTGAGTTCCAAGAACACAGCAGCTGCAAAGGACAACCCAAGAAGAGCGCAAAAGTACCACAACATGCCTGCCTCCACAGCTTTTTCCTTGGGGACATGCCTAATTCCTGGCTGATTTGCCTTTCTCGTCTTAGGGTTGGGGTTCGGCATAGGGCTAGGACTTTTAAAATCAGGAAGCCCTGAGTTCCAGGCACACTGGAGCTGTGAAAGGCATCCAAAAGGGAGTGCAAAAGTGCCACAAAATGGTTGCTTTCCCGGCTTTTTCCTTGGCAAGAAGCCTAACACCAGGCTGATTTCCCTTCCCAGGGTTACTGTTAGGCTTAGGCCTAGGGCTAGGATTTTGAAAACTAGGAAGCCCTTAGTTCCAGGCACACTGCAGCTGTTCAAGGCATCCCAAGGGGAGTACAAAAGTGCAACAACATGGCAGCTTTCACAGCTTTTTCCTTGGCACCATCCCTATACCTAGGCTGATTTATCTGCCTAGGGTTAGGGTTAGGGTTCAGCCTAGGGCTTGGAGTTTTTTAACCAGGAAGCCCTGAGTTCCAGGCTTACTGCATCTGCCAAAGGCATCCCAAAGGGAGTGCAAAAGTGCCACAACATGACTGCTTTCACAGCTTTTCCCTTAGGAAGAACCCTAATACCCGGCTGATTTACCTTCCTAGGGTTACTGTTAGGCTTAGGCCTAGGACTTTTAAAACCAGGAAGCCCTGGGCTCCAGGCACATGCAGCTGCTAAAGGCATCCCAAGAGGGCCGCAGAAGTGACACAACTTGGCTGCCTCTGCTTCTATTCTCATGAGACCATCCCGAACCATAGGCTGATTTTCCTTCCTAGGGTTAAGGTTTGAGTTACGCCTAGGGTAAGAGTTCTATTAACCAGAAAGCCCTGAGTTCCAAGAACACAGCAGCTGCGAAGGACTAGCCAAGAAGAGCGCAAAAGTACCACAACGTGCCTGCCTCCACAGCTTTTTCCTTGGGGACATGCCTAATTCCTGGCTGATTTGCCTTTCTCGTCTTAGGGTTGGGGTTCGGCCTAGGGCTAGGATATTTTTAACTAGGAAGCCCTGAGTTCCAGGCTTACTTCATCTGCCAAAGGCATCCCAAAGGGAGTGCAGAAGTGCCACAACATGGCTGCTTTCACGGCTTTCCCCTTAGGAAGAACCCTAATACCCGGCTGATTTACCTTCCTAGGGTTACTGTTAGGCTTAGGCCTAGGACGTTTAAAACTAGGAAGCCCTTAGATGCAGGCACACTGCAGCTGTTCAAGGCATCCCAAGGGGAGTACAAAAGTGCAACAACATGGCAGCTTTCACAGCTTTTTCCTTGGCACCATCCCTATACCTAGGCTGATTTATCTGCCTAGGGTTAGGGTTAGGGTTCAGCCTAGGGTTTGGAGTTTTTAACTAGGAAGCCCTGAGTTCCAGGCTTACTGCATCTGCCAAAGGCATCCCAAAGGGAGTGCAAAAGTGCCACAACATGGCTGCTTTCACAGCTTTTCCCTTAGGAAGAACCCTAATACGCGGCTGATTTACCTTCCTAGGGTTACTGTTAGGCTTAGGCCTAGGACTTTTAAAACCAGGAAGTCCTGGGCTCCAGGCACATGCAGCTGCTAAAGGCATCCCAAGAGGGACGCAGAAGTGACACAACTTGGCTGCCTCTGCTTCTATTCTCATGAGACCATCCCGAACCATAGGCTGATTTTCCTTCCTAGGGTTAAAGTTTGAGTTACGCCTAGGGTAAGAGTTCTATTAACCAGAAAGCCCTGAGTTCCAAGAACAGAGCAGCTGCGAAGGACTACCCAAGAAGAGCACAAAAGTACCACAACATGCCTGCCTCCACAGCTTTTTCCTTGGGGACATGCCTAATTCCTGGCTGATTTGCCTTTCTCGTCTTAGGGTTGGGGTTCGGCCTAGGGCTAGGATATTTTTAACTAGGAAGCCCTGAGTTCCAGGCTTACTGCATCTGCCAAAGGCATCCCAAAGGGAGTGCAGAAGTGCCACAACATGGCTGCTTTCACAGCTTTTCCCTTAGGAAGAGCCCTAATACGCGGCTGATTTACCTTCCTAGGGTTACTGTTAGGCTTAGGCCTAGGACTTTTAAAACCAGGAAGCTCTGGGCTCCAGGCACACTGCAGCTGCGAAAGGCATCCCAAGGGGAGCGCAAAAGTGACACAACTTGGCTGCCACCACTGATATTTCCATGAGACCATTCCGAACCATAGGCTGATTTTCCTTCCTAGGGTTAAGGTTTGAGTTACGCCTGGGGTAAGGGTTCTATTAACCAGAAAGCCCTGAGTTCCAAGAACACAGCAGCTGCAAAGGACAACCCAAGAAGAGCGCAAAAGTACCACAACATGCCTGCCTCCAGAGCTTTTTCCTTGGGGACATGCCTAATTCCTGGCTGATTTGCCTTTCTCGTCTTAGGGTTGGGGTTCGGCATAGGGCTAGGACTTTTAAAATCAGGAAGCCCTGAGTTCCAGGCACACTGGAGCTGTGAAAGGCATCCAAAATGGAGTGCAAAAGTGCCACAACATGGTTGCTTTCCCGGCATTTTCCTTGGCAAGAAGCCTAACACCAGGCTGATTTCCCTTCCCAGGGTTACTGTTACGCTTAGGCCTAGGGCTAGGATTTTTAAAACTAGGAAGCCCTGGGCTCCAGGCACACTGCAGCTGTTCAAGGCATCCCAAGGGGAGTACAAAAGTGCAACAACATGGCAGCTTTCACAGCTTTTTCCTTGGCACCACCCCTATACCTAGGCTGATTTATCTGCCTAGGGTTAGGGTTAGGGTTCAGCCTAGGGCTTGGAGTTTTTTAACCAGGAAGCCCTGAGTTCCAGGCTTACTGCATCTGCCAAAGGCATCCCAAAGGGAGTGCAAAAGTGCCACAACATGGCTGCTTTCACAGCTTTTCCCTTAGGAAGAACCCTAATACCCGGCTGATTTACCTTCCTAGGGTTACTGTTAGGCTTAGGCCTAGGACTTTTAAAACCAGGAAGCCCTGGGCTCCAGGCACATGCAGCTGCTAAAGGCATCCCAAGAGGGCCGCAGAAGTGACACAACTTGGCTGCCTCTGCTTCTATTCTCATGAGACCATCCCGAACCATAGGCTGATTTTCCTTCCTAGGGTTAAGGTTTGAGTTACGCCTAGGGTAAGAGTTCTATTAACCAGAAAGCCCTGAGTTCCAAGAACACAGCAGCTGCGAAGGACTACCCAAGAAGAGCGCAAAAGTACCACAACGTGCCTGCCTCCACAGCTTTTTCCTTGGGGACATGCCTAATTCCTGGCTGATTTGCCTTTCTCGTCTTAGGGTTGGGGTTCGGCCTAGGGCTAGGATATTTTTAACTAGGAAGCCCTGAGTTCCAGGCTTACTTCATCTGCCAAAGGCATCCCAAAGGGAGTGCAGAAGTGCCACAACATGGCTGCTTTCACGGCTTTCCCCTTAGGAAGAACCCTAATACCCGGCTGATTTACCTTCCTAGGGTTACTGTTAGGCTTAGGCCTAGGACGTTTAAAACTAGGAAGCCCTTAGATGCAGGCATACTGCAGCTGTTCAAGGCATCCCAAGGGGAGTACAAAAGTGCAACAACATGGCAGCTTTCACAGCTTTTTCCTTGGCACCATCCCTATACCTAGGCTGATTTATCTGCCTAGGGTTAGGGTTAGGGTTCAGCCTAGGGTTTGGAGTTTTTTAACTAGGAAGCCCTGAGTTCCAGGCTTACTGCATCTGCCAAAGGCATCCCAAAGGGAGTGCAAAAGTGCCACAACATGGCTGCTTTCACAGCTTTTCCCTTAGGAAGAACCCTAATACCCGGCTGATTTACCTTCCTAGGGTTACTGTTAGGCTTAGGCCTAGGACTTTTAAAACCAGGAAGCCCTGGGCTCCAGGCACATGCAGCTGTTAAAGGCATCCCAAGAGGGCCGCAGAAGTGACACAACTTGGCTGCCTCTGCTGCTATTCCCATGAGACCATCCCGAACCATAGGCTGATTTTCCTTCCTAGGGTTAATGTTTGAGTTTCGCCTAGGGTAAGAGGTCTATTAACCAGAAAGACCTGAGTTCCAAGAACACAGCATCTGCGAAGGACTACCCAAGAAGAGCGCAAAAGTACCACAACATACCTGCCTCCACAGCTTTTTCCTTGGGGACATGCCTAATTCCTGGCTGATTTGCCTTTCTCGTCTTAGGGTTGGGGTTCGGCCTAGGGCTAGGATATTTTTAACTAGGAAGCCCTGACTTCCAGGCTTACTGCATCTGCCAAAGGCATCCCAAAGGGAGTGCAGAAGTGCCACAACATGGCTGCTTTCACAGCTTTTCCTTAGGAAGAACCCTAATACGCGGCTGATTTACCTTCCTAGGGTTACTGTTAGGCTTAGGCCTAGGACTTTTAAAACCAGGAAGCTCTGGGCTCCAGGCACACTGCAGCTGCGAAAGGCATCCCAAGGGGAGCGCAAAAGTGACACAATTTGGCTGCCACCACTGATATTTCCATGAGATCATCCCGAACCATAGGCTGATTTTCCTTCCTAGGGTTAAGGTTTGAGTTACGCCTAGGGTAAGAGTTCTATTAACCAGAAAGCCCTGAGTTCCAAGAACACAGCAGCTGCGAAGGACTAGCCAAGAAGAGCGCAAAAGTACCACAACATGCCTGCCTCCACAGCTTTTTCCTTGGGGACATGCCTAATTCCTGGCTGATTTGCCTTTCTCGTCTTAGGGTTGGGGTTTGGCATAGGGCTAGGACTTTTAAAATCAGGAAGCCCTGAGTTCCAGGCACACTGGAGCTGTGAAAGGCATCCAAAAGGGAGTGCAAAAGTGCCACAATATGGTTGCTTTCCCGGCTTTTTCCTTGGCAAGAAGCCTAACACCAGGCTGATTTCCCTTCCCAGGGTTACTGTTAGGCTTAGGCCTAGGGCTAGGATTTTTAAAACTAGGAAGCCCTGGGCTCCAGGCACACTGCAGCTGTTCAAGGCATCCCAAGGGGAGTACAAAAGTGCAACAACATGGCAGCTTTCACAGCTTTTTCCTTGGCACCATCCCTATACCTAGGCTGATTTATCTGCCTAGGGTTAGGGTTAGGGTTCAGCCTAGGGTTTGGAGTTTTTTAACTAGGAAGCCCTGAGTTCCAGGCTTACTGCATCTGCCAAAGGCATCCCAAAGGGAGTGCAAAAGTGCCACAACATGGCTGCTTTCACAGCTTTTCCCTTAGGAAGAACCCTAATACCCGGCTGATTTACCTTCCTAGGGTTACTGTTAGGCTTAGGCCTAGGACTTTTAAAACCAGGAAGCCCTGGGCTCCAGGCACATGCAGCTGTTAAAGGCATCCCAAGAGGGCCGCAGAAGTGACACAACTTGGCTGCCTCTGCTGCTATTCCCATGAGACCATCCCGAACCATAGGCTGATTTTCCTTCCTAGGGTTAATGTTTGAGTTTCGCCTAGGGTAAGAGGTCTATTAACCAGAAAGACCTGAGTTCCAAGAACACAGCATCTGCGAAGGACTACCCAAGAAGAGCGAAAAGTACCACAACATACCTGCCTCCACAGCTTTTTCCTTGGGGACATGCCTAATTCCTGGCTGATTTGCCTTTCTCGTCTTAGGGTTGGGGTTCGGCCTAGGGCTAGGATATTTTTAACTAGGAAGCCCTGACTTCCAGGCTTACTGCATCTGCCAAAGGCATCCCAAAGGGAGTGCAGAAGTGCCACAACATGGCTGGTTTCACAGCTTTTCCCTTAGGAAGAACCCTAATACGCGGCTGATTTACCTTCCTAGGGTTACTGTTAGGCTTAGGCCTAGGACTTTTAAAACCAGGAAGCTCTGGGCTCCAGGCACACTGCAGCTGCGAAAGGCATCCCAAGGGGAGCGCAAAAGTGACAAAATTTGGCTGCCACCACTGATATTTCCATGAGATCATCCCGAACCATAGGCTGATTTTCCTTCCTAGGGTTAAGGTTTGAGTTACGCCTAGGGTAAGAGTTCTATTAACCAGAAAGCCCTGAGTTCCAAGAACACAGCAGCTGCGAAGGACTAGCCAAGAAGAGCGCAAAAGTACCACAACATGCCTGCCTCCACAGCTTTTTCCTTGGGGACATGCCTAATTCCTGGCTGATTTGCCTTTCTCGTCTTAGGGTTGGGGTTTGGCATAGGGCTAGGACTTTTAAAATCAGGAAGCCCTGAGTTCCAGGCACACTGGAGCTGTGAAAGGCATCCAAAAGGGAGTGCAAAAGTGCCACAATATGGTTGCTTTCCCGGCTTTTTCCTTGGCAAGAAGCCTAACACCAGGCTGATTTCCCTTCCCAGGGTTACTGTTAGGCTTAGGCCTAGGGCTAGGATTTTTAAAACTAGGAAGCCCTGGGCTCCAGGCACACTGCAGCTGTTCAAGGCATCCCAAGTGGAGTACAAAAGTGCAACAACATGGCAGCTTTCACAGCTTTTTCCTTGGCACCATCCCTATACCTAGGCTGATTTATCTGCCTAGGGTTAGGGTTAGGGTTCAGCCTAGGGCTTGGAGTTTTTTAACCAGGAAGCCCTGAGTTCCAGGCTTACTGCATCTGCCAAAGGCATCCCAAAGGGAGTGCAAAAGTGCCACAACATGGCTGCTTTCACAGCTTTTCCCTTAGGAAGAACCCTAATACCCGGCTGATTTACCTTCCTAGGGTTACTGTTAGCCTTAGGCCTAGGACTTTTAAAACCAGGAAGCCCTGGGCTCCAGGCACATGCAGCTGTTAAAGGCATCCCAAGAGGGCCGCAGAAGTGACACAACTTGGCTGCCTCTGCTGGTATTCTCATGAGACCATCCCGAACCATAGGCTGATTTTCCTTCCTAGGGTTAATGTTTGAGTTACGCCTGGGGTAAGGGTTCTATTAACCAGAAAGCCCTGAGTTCCAAGAACACAGCAGCTGCGAAGGACTACCCAAGAAGAGCGCAAAAGTACCACAACATGCCTGCCTCCACAGCTTTTTCCTTGGGGACATGCCTAATTCCTGGCTGATTTGCCTTTCTCGTCTTAGGGTTGGGGTTCGGCCTAGGGCTAGGATATTTTTAACTAGGAAGCCCTGAGTTCCAGGCTTACTGCATCTGCCAAAGGCATCCCAAAGGGAGTGCAGAAGTGCCACAACATGGCTGCTTTCACAGCTTTTCCCTTAGGAAGAGCCCTAATACGCGGCTGATTTACCTTCCTAGGGTTACTGTTAGGCTTAGGCCTAGGACTTTTAAAACCAGGAAGCTCTGGGCTCCAGGCACACTGCAGCTGCGAATGGCATCCCAAGGGGAGCGCAAAAGTGACACAACTTGGCTGCCACCACTGATATTTCCATGAGACCATTCCGAACCATAGGCTGATTTTCCTTCCTAGGGTTAAGGTTTGAGTTACGCCTGGGGTAAGGGTTCTATTAACCAGAAAGCCCTGAGTTCCAAGAACACAGCAGCTGCAAAGGACAACCCAAGAAGAGCGCAAAAGTACCACAACATGCCTGCCTCCACAGCTTTTTCCTTGGGGACATGCCTAATTCCTGGCTGATTTGCCTTTCTCGTCTTAGGGTTGGGGTTCGGCATAGGGCTAGGACTTTTAAAATCAGGAAGCCCTGAGTTCCAGGCACACTGGAGCTGTGAAAGGCATCCAAAATGGAGTGCAAAAGTGCCACAACATGGTTGCTTTCCCGGCTTTTTCCTTGGCAAGAAGCCTAACACCAGGCTGATTTCCCTTCCCAGGGTTACTGTTAGGCTTAGGCCTAGGGCTAGGATTTTTAAAACTAGGAAGCCCTGGGCTCCAGGCACACTGCAGCTGTTCAAGGCATCCCAAGGGGAGTACAAAAGTGCAACAACATGGCAGCTTTCACAGCTTTTTCCTTGGCACCATCCCTATACCTAGGCTGATTTATCTGCCTAGGGTTAGGGTTAGGGTTCAGCCTAGGGCTTGGAGTTTTTTAACCAGGAAGCCCTGAGTTCCAGGCTTACTGCATCTGCCAAAGGCATCCCAAAGGGAGTGCAAAAGTGCCACAACATGGCTGCTTTCACAGCTTTTCCCTTAGGAAGAACCCTAATACGCGGCTGATTTACCTTCCTAGGGTTACTGTTAGGCTTAGGCCTAGGACTTTTAAAACCAGGAAGCCCTGGGCTCCAGGCACATGCAGCTGCTAAAGGCATCCCAAGAGGGCCGCAGAAGTGACACAACTTGGCTGCCTCTGCTTCTATTCTCATGAGACCATCCCGAACCATAGGCTGATTTTCCTTCCTAGGGTTAAGGTTTGAGTTACGCCTAGGGTAAGAGTTCTATTAACCAGAAAGCCCTGAGTTCCAAGAACACAGCAGCTGCGAAGGACTACCCAAGAAGAGCGCAAAAGTACCACAACGTGCCTGCCTCCACAGCTTTTTCCTTGGGGACATGCCTAATTCCTGGCTGATTTGCCTTTCTCGTCTTAGGGTTGGGGTTCGGCCTAGGGCTAGGATATTTTTAACTAGGA
The DNA here is from genome assembly GCA_036010785.1 of Ammospiza maritima maritima. Classification (NCBI taxonomy): domain Eukaryota; kingdom Metazoa; phylum Chordata; class Aves; order Passeriformes; family Passerellidae; genus Ammospiza; species Ammospiza maritima. The sequence goes on from JAYKTQ010000420.1 coordinate 1,636,288, forward strand.
AGCCCTGAGTTCCAGGCTTACTTCATCTGCCAAAGGCATCCCAAAGGGAGTGCAGAAGTGCCACAACATGGCTGCTTTCACGGCTTTCCCCTTAGGAAGAACCCTAATACCCGGCTGATTTACCTTCCTAGGGTTACTGTTAGGCTTAGGCCTAGGACGTTTAAAACTAGGAAGCCCTTAGATGCAGGCACACTGCAGCTGTTCAAGGCATCCCAAGGGGAGTACAAAAGTGCAACAACACTGCAGCTTTCACAGCTTTTTCCTTGGCACCATCCCTATACCTAGGCTGATTTATCTGCCTAGGGTTAGGGTTAGGGTTCAGCCTAGGGTTTGGAGTTTTTTAACTAGGAAGCCCTGAGTTCCAGGCTTACTGCATCTGCCAAAGGCATCCCAAAGGGAGTGCAAAAGTGCCACAACATGGCTGCTTTCACAGCTTTTCCCTTAGGAAGAACCCTAATACCCGGCTGATTTACCTTCCTAGGGTTACTGTTAGGCTTAGGCCTAGGACTTTTAAAACCAGGAAGCCCTGGGCTCCAGGCACATGCAGCTGTTAAAGGCATCCCAAGAGGGCCGCAGAAGTGACACAACTTGGCTGCCTCTGCTGCTATTCCCATGAGACCATCCCGAACCATAGGCTGATTTTCCTTCCTAGGGTTAATGTTTGAGTTTCGCCTAGGGTAAGAGGTCTATTAACCAGAAAGACCTGAGTTCCAAGAACACAGCAGCTGCGAAGGACTACCCAAGAAGAGCGCAAAAGTACCACAACATACCTGCCTCCACAGCTTTTTCCTTGGGGACATGCCTAATTCCTGGCTGATTTGCCTTTCTCGTCTTAGGGTTGGGGTTCGGCCTAGGGCTAGGATATTTTTAACTAGGAAGCCCTGACTTCCAGGCTTACTGCATCTGCCAAAGGCATCCCAAAGGGAGTGCAGAAGTGCCACAACATGGCTGCTTTCACAGCTTTTCCCTTAGGAAGAACCCTAATACGCGGCTGATTTACCTTCCTAGGGTTACTGTTAGGCTTAGGCCTAGGACTTTTAAAACCAGGAAGCTCTGGGCTCCAGGCACACTGCAGCTGCGAAAGGCATCCCAAGGGGAGCGCAAAAGTGACACAATTTGGCTGCCACCACTGATATTTCCATGAGATCATCCCGAACCATAGGCTGATTTTCCTTCCTAGGGTTAAGGTTTGAGTTACGCCTAGGGTAAGAGTTCTATTAACCAGAAAGCCCTGAGTTCCAAGAACACAGCAGCTGCGAAGGACTAGCCAAGAAGAGCGCAAAAGTACCACAACATGCCTGCCTCCACAGCTTTTTCCTTGGGGACATGCCTAATTCCTGGCTGATTTGCCTTTCTCGTCTTAGGGTTGGGGTTTGGCATAGGGCTAGGACTTTTAAAATCAGGAAGCCCTGAGTTCCAGGCACACTGGAGCTGTGAAAGGCATCCAAAAGGGAGTGCAAAAGTGCCACAATATGGTTGCTTTCCCGGCTTTTTCCTTGGCAAGAAGCCTAACACCAGGCTGATTTCCCACCCAGGGTTACTGTTAGGCTTAGGCCTAGGGCTAGGATTTTTAAAACTAGGAAGCCCTGGGCTCCAGGCACACTGCAGCTGTTCAAGGCATCCCAAGGGGAGTACAAAAGTGCAACAACATGGCAGCTTTCACAGCTTTTTCCTTGGCACCATCCCTATACCTAGGCTGATTTATCTGCCTAGGGTTAGGGTTAGGGTTCAGCCTAGGGCTTGGAGTTTTTTAACCAGGAAGCCCTGAGTTCCAGGCTTACTGCATCTGCCAAAGGCATCCCAAAGGGAGTGCAAAAGTGCCACAACATGGCTGCTTTCACAGCTTTTCCCTTAGGAAGAACCCTAATACCCGGCTGATTTACCTTCCTAGGGTTACTGTTAGGCTTAGGCCTAGGACTTTTAAAACCAGGAAGCCCTGGGCTCCAGGCACATGCAGCTGCTAAAGGCATCCCAAGAGGGCCGCAGAAGTGACACAACTTGGCTGCCTCTGCTTCTATTCTCATGAGACCATCCCGAACCATAGGCTGATTTTCCTTCCTAGGGTTAAGGTTTGAGTTACGCCTAGGGTAAGAGTTCTATTAACCAGAAAGCCCTGAGTTCCAAGAACACAGCAGCTGCGAAGGACTACCCAAGAAGAGCGCAAAAGTACCACAACGTGCCTGCCTCCACAGCTTTTTCCTTGGGGACATGCCTAATTCCTGGCTGATTTGCCTTTCTCGTCTTAGGGTTGGGGTTCGGCCTAGGGCTAGGATATTTTTAACTAGGAAGCCCTGAGTTCCAGGCTTACTTCATCTGCCAAAGGCATCCCAAAGGGAGTGCAGAAGTGCCACAACATGGCTGCTTTCACGGCTTTCCCCTTAGGAAGAACCCTAATACCCGGCTGATTTACCTTCCTAGGGTTACTGTTAGGCTTAGGCCTAGGACGTTTAAAACTAGGAAGCCCTTAGATGCAGGCACACTGCAGCTGTTCAAGGCATCCCAAGGGGAGTACAAAAGTGCAACAACACTGCAGCTTTCACAGCTTTTTCCTTGGCACCATCCCTATACCTAGGCTGATTTATCTGCCTAGGGTTAGGGTTAGGGTTCAGCCTAGGGTTTGGAGTTTTTTAACTAGGAAGCCCTGAGTTCCAGGCTTACTGCATCTGCCAAAGGCATCCCAAAGGGAGTGCAAAAGTGCCACAACATGGCTGCTTTCACAGCTTTTCCCTTAGGAAGAACCCTAATACCCGGCTGATTTACCTTCCTAGGGTTACTGTTAGGCTTAGGCCTAGGACTTTTAAAACCAGGAAGCCCTGGGCTCCAGGCACATGCAGCTGTTAAAGGCATCCCAAGAGGGCCGCAGAAGTGACACAACTTGGCTGCCTCTGCTGCTATTCCCATGAGACCATCCCGAACCATAGGCTGATTTTCCTTCCTAGGGTTAATGTTTGAGTTTCGCCTAGGGTAAGAGGTCTATTAACCAGAAAGACCTGAGTTCCAAGAACACAGCATCTGCGAAGGACTACCCAAGAAGAGCGAAAAGTACCACAACATACCTGCCTCCACAGCTTTTTCCTTGGGGACATGCCTAATTCCTGGCTGATTTGCCTTTCTCGTCTTAGGGTTGGGGTTCGGCCTAGGGCTAGGATATTTTTAACTAGGAAGCCCTGACTTCCAGGCTTACTGCATCTGCCAAAGGCATCCCAAAGGGAGTGCAGAAGTGCCACAACATGGCTGCTTTCACAGCTTTTCCCTTAGGAAGAACCCTAATACGCGGCTGATTTACCTTCCTAGGGTTACTGTTAGGCTTAGGCCTAGGACTTTTAAAACCAGGAAGCTCTGGGCTCCAGGCACACTGCAGCTGCGAAAGGCATCCCAAGGGGAGCGCAAAAGTGACACAATTTGGCTGCCACCACTGATATTTCCATGAGATCATCCCGAACCATAGGCTGATTTTCCTTCCTAGGGTTAAGGTTTGAGTTACGCCTAGGGTAAGAGTTCTATTAACCAGAAAGCCCTGAGTTCCAAGAACACAGCAGCTGCGAAGGACTAGCCAAGAAGAGCGCAAAAGTACCACAACATGCCTGCCTCCACAGCTTTTTCCTTGGGGACATGCCTAATTCCTGGCTGATTTGCCTTTCTCGTCTTAGGGTTGGGGTTTGGCCTAGGGCTAGGACTTTTAAAATCAGGAAGCCCTGAGTTCCAGGCACACTGGAGCTGTGAAAGGCATCCAAAAGGGAGTGCAAAAGTGCCACAATATGGTTGCTTTCCCGGCTTTTTCCTTGGCAAGAAGCCTAACACCAGGCTGATTTCCCTTCCCAGGGTTACTGTTAGGCTTAGGCCTAGGGCTAGGATTTTTAAAACTAGGAAGCCCTGGGCTCCAGGCACACTGCAGCTGTTCAAGGCATCCCAAGGGGAGTACAAAAGTGCAACAACATGGCAGCTTTCACAGCTTTTTCCTTGGCACCATCCCTATACCTAGGCTGATTTATCTGCCTAGGGTTAGGGTTAGGGTTCAGCCTAGGGCTTGGAGTTTTTTAACCAGGAAGCCCTGAGTTCCAGGCTTACTGCATCTGCCAAAGGCATCCCAAAGGGAGTGCAAAAGTGCCACAACATGGCTGCTTTCACAGCTTTTCCCTTAGGAAGAACCCTAATACCCGGCTGATTTACCTTCCTAGGGTTACTGTTAGGCTTAGGCCTAGGACTTTTAAAACCAGGAAGCCCTGGGCTCCAGGCACATGCAGCTGTTAAAGGCATCCCAAGAGGGCCGCAGAAGTGACACAACTTGGCTGCCTCTGCTGCTATTCTCATGAGACCATCCCGAACCATAGGCTGATTTTCCTTCCTAGGGTTAATGTTTGAGTTTCGCCTAGGGTAAGAGGTCTATTAACCAGAAAGACCTGAGTTCCAAGAACACAGCAGCTGCGAAGGACTACCCAAGAAGAGCGAAAAGTACCACAACATGCCTGCCTCCACAGCTTTTTCCTTGGGGACATGCCTAATTCCTGGCTGATTTGCCTTTCTCGTCTTAGGGTTGGGGTTCGGCCTAGGGCTAGGATATTTTTAACTAGGAAGCCCTGAGTTCCAGGCTTACTGCATCTGCCAAAGGCATCCCAAAGGGAGTGCAGAAGTGCCACAACATGGCTGCTTTCACAGCTTTTCCCTTAGGAAGAACCCTAATACGCGGCTGATTTACCTTCCTAGGGTTACTGTTAGGCTTAGGCCTAGGACTTTTAAAACCAGGAAGCTCTGGGCTCCAGGCACACTGCAGCGGCGAAAGGCATCCCAAGGGGAGCGCAAAAGTGACACAACTTGGCTGCCACCACTGATATTTCCATGAGACCATCCCGAATCATAGGCTGATTTTCCTTCCTAGGGTTAAGGTTTGAGTTACGCCTGGGGTAAGGGTTCTATTAACCAGAAAGCCCTGAGTTCCAAGAACACAGCAGCTGCGAAGGACTACCCAAGAAGAGCGCAAAAGTACCACAACATGCCTGCCTCCACAGCTTTTTCCTTGGGGACATGCCTAATTCCTGGCTGATTTGCCTTTCTCGTCTTAGGGTTGGGGTTCGGCCTAGGGCTAGGACTTTTAAAATCAGGAAGCCCTGAGTTCCAGGCACACTGGAGCTGTGAAAGGCATCCAAAAGGGAGTGCAAACGTGCCACAACATGGTTGCTTTCCCGGCGTTTTCCTTGGCAAGAAGCCTAATACCAGGCTGATTTCCCTTCCCAGGGTTACTGTTAGGCTTAGGCCTAGGGCTAGGATTTTTAAAACTGGGATGCCCTGGGCTCCAGGCACACTGCAGCTGTTCAAGGCATCCCAAGGGGAGTACAAAAGTGCAACAACATGGCAGCTTTCACAGCTTTTTCCTTGGCACCATCCCTATACCTAGGCTGATTTATCTGCCTAGGGTTAGGGTTAGGGTTCAGCCTAGGGCTTGGAGTTTTTTAACCAGGAAGCCCTGAGTTCCAGGCTTACTGCATCTGCCAAAGGCATCCCAAAGGGAGTGCAAAAGTGCCACAACATGGCTGCTTTCACAGCTTTTCCCTTAGGAAGAACCCTAATACCCGGCTGATTTACCTTCCTAGGGTTACTGTTAGGCTTAGGCCTAGGACTTTTAAAACCAGGAAGCCCTGGGCTCCAGGCACATGCAGCTGCTAAAGGCATCCCAAGAGGGCCGCAGAAGTGACACAACTTGGCTGCCTCTGCTTCTATTCTCATGAGACCATCCCGAACCATAGGCTGATTTTCCTTCCTAGGGTTAAGGTTTGAGTTACGCCTAGGGTAAGAGTTCTATTAACCAGAAAGCCCTGAGTTCCAAGAACACAGCAGCTGCGAAGGACTACCCAAGAAGAGCACAAAAGTACCACAACATGCCTGCCTCCACAGCTTTTTCCTTGGGGACATGCCTAATTCCTGGCTGATTTGCCTTTCTCGTCTTAGGGTTGGGGTTCGGCCTAGGGCTAGGATATTTTTAACTAGGAAGCCCTGAGTTCCAGGCTTACTGCATCTGCCAAAGGCATCCCAAAGGGAGTGCAGAAGTGCCACAACATGGCTGCTTTCACAGCTTTTCCCTTAGGAAGAACCCTAATACGCGGCTGATTTACCTTCCTAGGGTTACTGTTAGGCTTAGGCCTAGGACTTTTAAAACCAGGAAGCTCTGGGCTCCAGGCACACTGCAGCTGCGAAAGGCATCCCAAGGGGAGCGCAAAAGTGACACAACTTGGCTGCCACCACTGATATTTCCATGAGACCATTCCGAACCATAGGCTGATTTTCCTTCCTAGGGTTAAGGTTTGAGTTACGCCTGGGGTAAGGGTTCTATTAACCAGAAAGCCCTGAGTTCCAAGAACACAGCAGCTGCAAAGGACTACCCAAGAAGAGGGCAAAAGTACCACAACATGCCTGCCTCCACAGCTTTTTCCTTGGGGACATGCCTAATTCCTGGCTGATTTGCCTTTCTCGTCTTAGCGTTGGGGTTTGGCCTAGGGCTAGGACTTTTAAAATCAGGAAGCCCTGAGTTCCAGGCACACTGGAGCTGTGAAAGGCATCCAAAAGGGAGTGCAAAAGTGCCACAACATGGTTGCTTTCCCGGCTTTTTCCTTGGCAAGAAGCCTAACACCAGGCTGATTTCCCTTCCCAGGGTTACTGTTAGGCTTAGGCCTAGGGCTAGGATTTTTAAAACTGGGATGCCCTGGGCTCCAGGCACACTGCAGCTGTTCAAGGCATCCCAAGGGGAGTACAAAAGTGCAACAACATGGCAGCTTTCACAGCTTTTTCCTTGGCACCATCCCTATACCTAGGCTGATTTATCTGCCTAGGGTTAGGGTTAGGGTTCAGCCTAGGGCTTGGAGTTTTTTAACCAGGAAGCCCTGAGTTCCAGGCTTACTGCATCTGCCAAAGGCATCCCAAAGGGAGTGCAGAAGTGCCACAACATGGCTGCTTTCACAGCTTTTCCCTTAGGAAGAACCCTAATACCCGGCTGATTTACCTTCCTAGGGTTACTGTTAGGCTTAGGCCTAGGACTTTTAAAACCAGGAAGCCCTGGGCTCCAGGCACATGCAGCTGCTAAAGGCATCCCAAGAGGGCCGCAGAAGTGACACAACTTGGCTGCCTCTGCTTCTATTCTCATGAGACCATCCCGAACCATAGGCTGATTTTCCTTCCTAGGGTTAAGGTTTGAGTTACGCCTGGGGTAAGAGTTCTATTAACCAGAAAGCCCTGAGTTCCATGAACACAGCAGCTGCGAAGGACTACCCAAGAAGAGCGCAAAAGTACCACAACGTGCCTGCCTCCACAGCTTTTTCCTTGGGGACATGCCTAATTCCTGGCTGATTTGCCTTTCTCGTCTTAGGGTTGGGGTTCGGCCTAGGGCTAGGATATTTTTAACTAGGAAGCCCTGAGTTCCAGGCTTACTTCATCTGCCAAAGGCATCCCAAAGGGAGTGCAGAAGTGCCACAACATGGCTGCTTTCACGGCTTTCCCCTTAGGAAGAACCCTAATACCCGGCTGATTTACCTTCCTAGGGTTACTGTTAGGCTTAGGCCTAGGACGTTTAAAACTAGGAAGCCCTTAGATGCAGGCACACTGCAGCTGTTCAAGGCATCCCAAGGGGAGTACAACAGTACCACAACATGGCAGCTTTCACTGCTTTTTCCTTGGCACCATCCCTATATATAGGCTGATTTATCTGCCTAGGGTTAGGGTTAGGGTTCAGCCTAGGGCTTGGAGTTTTTTAACCAGGAAGCCCTGAGTTCCAGGCTCACTGCATCTGCCAAATGCATCCCAAAAGGAGTGCAAAAGTGCCACAACATGGCTGCTTTCACGGCTTTTCCCTTAGGAAGAACCCTAATACCGGGCTGATTTACCTTCCTAGGGTTACTGTTAGGCTTAGGACTAGGGCTAGGATTTTTAAAACTAGGAAGCCCTTAGTTCCAGGCACACTGCAGCTGTTCAAGGCATCCCAAGGGGAGTACAAAAGTGCAACAACATGGCAGCTTTCACAGCTTTTTCCTTGGCACCATCCCTATACCTAGGCTGATTTATCTGCCTAGGGTTAGGGTTAGGGTTCAGCCTAGGGTTTGGAGTTTTTTAACTAGGAAGCCCTGAGTTCCAGGCTTACTGCATCTGCCAAAGGCATCCCAAAGGGAGTGCAAAAGTGCCACAACATGGCTGCTTTCACAGCTTTTCCCTTAGGAAGAACCCTAATACCCGGCTGATTTACCTTCCTAGGGTTACTGTTAGGCTTAGGCCTAGGACTTTTAAAACCAGGAAGCCCTGGGCTCCAGGCACATGCAGCTGTTAAAGGCATCCCAAGAGGGACGCAGAAGTGACACAACTAGGCTGCCTCTGCTGCTATTCTCATGAGACCATCCCGAACCATAGGCTGATTTTCCTTCCTAGGGTTAATGTTTGAGTTTCGCCTAGGGTAAGAGGTCTATTAACCAGAAAGACCTGAGTTCCAAGAACACAGCAGCTGCGAAGGACTACCCAAGAAGAGCGAAAAGTACCACAACATACCTGCCTCCACAGCTTTTTCCTTGGGGACATGCCTAATTCCTGGCTGATTTGCCTTTCTCGTCTTAGGGTTGGGGTTCGGCCTAGGGCTAGGATATTTTTAACTAGGAAGCCCTGAGTTCCAGGCTTACTGCATCTGCCAAAGGCATCCCAAAGGGAGTGCAGAAGTGCCACAACATGGCTGCTTTCACAGCTTTTCCCTTAGGAAGAACCCTAATACGCGGCTGATTTACCTTCCTAGGGTTACTGTTAGGCTTAGGCCTAGGACTTTTAAAACCAGGAAGCTCTGGGCTCCAGGCACACTACAGCTGCGAAAGGCATCCAAAAGGGAGTGCAAAAGTGCCACAATATGGTTGCTTTCCCGGCTTTTTCCTTGGCAAGAAGCCTAACACCAGGCTGATTTCCCTTCCCAGGGTTACTGTTAGGCTTAGGCCTAGGGCTAGGATTTTTAAAACTAGGAAGCCCTGGGCTCCAGGCACACTGCAGCTGTTCAAGGCATCCCAAGGGGAGTACAAAAGTGCAACAACATGGCAGCTTTCACAGCTTTTTCCTTGGCACCATCCCTATACCTAGGCTGATTTATCTGCCTAGGGTACGGGTTAGGGTTCAGCCTAGGGCTTGGAGTTTTTTAACCAGGAAGCCCTGAGTTCCAGGCTTACTGCATCTGCCAAAGGCATCCCAAAGGGAGTGCAAAAGTGCCACAACATGGCTGCTTTCACAGCTTTTCCCTTAGGAAGAACCCTAATACCCGGCTGATTTACCTTCCTAGGGTTACTGTTAGGCTTAGGCCTAGGACTTTTAAAACCAGGAAGCCCTGGGCTCCAGGCACATGCAGCTGCTAAAGGCATCCCAAGAGGGCCGCAGAAGTGACACAACTTGGCTGCCTCTTCTTCTATTCTCATGAGACCATCCCGAACCATAGGCTGATTTTCCTTCCTAGGGTTAAGGTTTGAGTTACGCCTAGGGTAAGAGGTCTATTAACCAGAAAGACCTGAGTTCCAAGAACACAGCAGCTGCGAAGGACTACCCAAGAAGAGCGCAAAAGTACCAAAACGTGCCTGCCTCCACAGCTTTTTCCTTGGGGACATGCCTAATTCCTGGCTGATTTGCCTTTCTCGTCTTAGGGTTGGGGTTCGGCCTAGGGCTAGGATATTTTTAACTAGGAAGCCCTGAGTTCCAGGCTTACTGCATCTGCCAAAGGCATCCCAAAGGGAGTGCAAAAGTGCCACAACATGGCTGCTTTCACGGCTTTTCCCTTAGGAAGAACCCTAATACCCAGCTGATTTACCTTCCTAGGGTTACTGTTAGGCTTAGGCCTAGGACTTTTAAAACCAGGAAGCCCTGGGCTCCAGGCACACTGCAGCTGTTAAAGGCATCCCAAGGGGAGCGCAAAAGTGACACAACTTGGCTGCACCACTGATATTTCCATGAGACCATCCTGAACCATAGGCTGATTTTCCTTCCTAGGGTTAATGTTTGAGTTTCGCCTAGGGTAAGACGTCTATTAACCAGAAAGACCTGAGTTCCAAGAACACAGCAGCTGCGAAGGACTACCCAAGAAGAGCGAAAAGTACCACAACATGCCTGCCTCCACAGCTTTTTCCTTGGGGACATGCCTAATTCCTGGCTGATTTGCCTTTCTCGTCTTAGGGTTGGGGTTCGGCCTAGGGCTAGGATATTTTTAACTAGGAAGCCCTGAGTTCCAGGCTTACTGCAACTGCCAAAGGCATCCCAAAGGGAGTGCAAAAGTGCCACAACATGGCTGCTTTCACAGCTTTTCCCTTAGGAAGAACCCTAATACCCGGCTGATTTACCTTCCTAGGGTTACTGTTAGGCTTAGGCCTAGGACTTTTAAAACCAGGAAGCCCTGGGCTCCAGGCACATGCAGCTGCTAAAGGCATCCCAAGAGGGCCGCAGAAGTGACACAACTTGGCTGCCTCTGCTTCTATTCTCATGAGACCATCCCGAACCATAGGCTGATTTTCCTTCCTAGGGTTAAGGTTTGAGTTACGCCTAGGGTAGGAGTTCTATTAACCAGAAAGCCCTGAGTTCCAAGAACACAGCAGCTGCGAAGGACTACCCAAGAAGAGCGCAAAAGTACCACAACGTGCCTGCCTCCACAGCTTTTTCCTTGGGGACATGCCTAATTCCTGGCTGATTTGCCTTTCTCGTCTTAGGGTTGGGGTTCGGCCTAGGGCTAGGATATTTTTAACTAGGAAGCCCTGAGTTCCAGGCTTACTTCATCTGCCAAAGGCATCCCAAAGGGTGTGCAAAAGTACCACAACATGGCTGCTTTCACGGCTTTTCCCTTAGGAAGAACCCTAATACGCGGCTGATTTACCTTCCTAGGGTTACTGTTCGGCTTAGGCCTAGGACTTTTAAAACCAGGAAGCCCTGGGCTCCAGGCACACTGCAGCTGCGAAAGGCATCCCAAGGGGAGCGCAAAAGTGACACAACTTGGCTGCCACCACTGATATTTCCATGAGATCATCCCGAACCATAGGCTGATTTTCCTTCCTAGGGTTAAGGTTTGAGTTACGCCTAGGGTAAGAGTTCTATTAACCAGAAAGCCCTGAGTTCCAAGAACACAGCAGCTGCGAAGGACTACCCAAGAAGAGCGCAAAAGTACCACAACATGCCTGCCTCCACAGCTTTTTCCTTGGGGACATGCCTAATTCCTGGCTGATTTGCCTTTCTCGTCTTAGGGTTGGGGTTTGGCCTAGGGCTAGGATTTTTAAAATCAGGAAGCCCTGAGTTCCAGGCACACTGGAGCTGTGAAAGGCATCCAAAAGGGAGTGCAAAAGTGCCACAACATTGTTGCTTTCACGGCTTTTTCCTTGCCAAGAAGCTTAACACCAGGCTGATTTCCCTTCCCAGGGTTACTGTTAGGCTTAGGCCTAGGACTAGGATTTTTAAAACTAGGAAGCCCTTAGATCCATGCACACTGCAGCTGTTCAAGGCATCCCAAGGGGAGTACAAAAGTGCAACAACATGGCAGCTTTCACAGCTTTTTCCTTGGCACCATCCCTATACCTAGGCTGATTTATCTGCCTAGGGTTAGGGTTAGGGTTCAGCCTAGGGCTTGGAGTTTTTTAACCAGGAAGCCCTGAGTTCCAGGCTTACTGCATCTGCCAAAGGCATCCCAAAGGGAGTGCAAAAGTGCCACAACATGGCTGCTTTCACAGCTTTTCCCTTAGGAAGAACCCTAATACCCGGCTGATTTACCTTCCTAGGGTTACTGTTAGGCTTAGGCCTAGGACTTTTAAAACCAGGAAGCCCTGGGCTCCAGGCACATGCAGCTGCTAAAGGCATCCCAAGAGGGCCGCAGAAGTGACACAACTTGGCTGCCTCTGCTGCTATTCTCATGAGACCATCCCGAGCCATAGGCTGATTTTCCTTCCTAGGGTTAATGTTTGAGTTTTGCCTAGGGTAAGAGGTCTATTAACCAGAAAGACCTGAGTTCCATGAACACAGCAGCTGCGAAGGACTACCCAAGAAGAGCGAAAAGTACCACAACATGCCTGCCTCCACAGCTTTTTCCTTGGGGACATGCCTAATTCCTGGCTGATTTGCCTTTCTCTTCTTAGGGTTGGGGTTCGGCCTAGGGCTAGGATATTTTTAACTAGGAAGCCCTGAGTTCCAGGCTTACTGCATCTGCCAAAGGCATCCCAAAGGGAGTGCAGAAGTGCCACAACATGGCTGCTTTCACAGCTTTCCCCTTAGGAAGAACCCTAATACGCGGCTGATTTACCTTCCTAGGGTTACTGTTAGGCTTAGGCCTAGGACTTTTAAAACCAGGAAGCCCTGGGCTCCAGGCACACTGCAGCTGCGAAAGGCATCCCAAGGGGAGCGCAAAAGTGACACAACTTGGCTGCCACCACTTGTATTTCCATGAGACCATCCCGAACCATAGGCTGATTTTCCTTCCTAGGGTTAAGGTTTGAGTTACGCCTGGGGTAAGGGTTCTATTAACCAGAAAGCCCTGAGTTCCAAGAACACAGCAGCTGCGAAGGACTACCCAAGAAGAGCGCAAAAGTACCACAACATGCCTGCCTCCACAGCTTTTTCCTTGGGGACATGCCTAATTCCTGGCTGATATGCCTTTCTCGTCTTAGGGTTGGGGTTCGGCATAGGGCTAGGACTTTTAAAATCAGGAAGCCCTGAGTTCCAGGCACACTGGAGCTGTGAAAGGCATCCAAAAGGGAGTGCAAAAGTGCCACAACATGGTTGCTTTCCCGGCTTTTTCCTTGGCAAGAAGCCTAACACCAGGCTGATTTCCCTTCCCAGGGTTACTGTTAGGCTTAGGCCTAGGGCTAGGATTTTTAAAACTAGGAAGCCCTGGGCTCCAGGCACACTGCAGCTGTTCAAGGCATCCCAAGGGGAGTACAAAAGTGCAACAACATGGCAGCTTTCACAGCTTTTTCCTTGGCACCATCCCTATACCTAGGCTGATTTATCTGCCTAGGGTACGGGTTAGGGTTCAGCCTAGGGCTTGGAGTTTTTTAACCAGGAAGCCCTGAGTTCCAGGCTTACTGCATCTGCCAAAGGCATCCCAAAGGGAGTGCAAAAGTGCCACAACATGGCTGCTTTCACAGCTTTTCCCTTAGGAAGAACCCTAATACCCGGCTGATTTACCTTCCTAGGGTTACTGTTAGGCTTAGGCCTAGGACTTTTAAAACCAGGAAGCCCTGGGCTCCAGGCACATGCAGCTGCTAAAGGCATCCCAAGAGGGCCGCAGAAGTGACACAACTTGGCTGCCTCTGCTTCTATTCTCATGAGACCATCCCGAACCATAGGCTGATTTTCCTTCCTAGGGTTAAGGTTTGACTTACGCCTAGGGTAAGAGTTCTATTAACCAGAAAGCCCTGAGTTCCAAGAACACAGCAGCTGCGAAGGACTACCCAAGAAGAGCGCAAAAGTACCACAACGTGCCTGCCTCCACAGCTTTTTCCTTGGGGACATGCCTAATTCCTGGCTGATTTGCCTTTCTCGTCTTAGGGTTGGGGTTCGGCCTAGGGCTAGGATATTTTTAACTAGGAAGCCCTGAGTTCCAGGCTTACTTCATCTGCCAAAGGCATCCCAAAGGGAGTGCAGAAGTGCCACAACATGGCTGCTTTCACGGCTTTCCCCTTAGGAAGAACCCTAATACCCGGCTGATTTACCTTCCTAGGGTTACTGTTAGGCTTAGGCCTAGGACGTTTAAAACTAGGAAGCCCATAGATGCAGGCACACTGCAGCTGTTCAAGGCATCCCAAGGGGAGTACAAAAGTACCACAACATGGCAGCTTTCACAGCTTTTTCCTTGGCACCATCCCTATACATAGGCTGATTTATCTGCCTAGGGTTAGGGTTAGGGTTCAGCCTAGGGCTTGGAGTTTTTTAACCAGGAAGCCCTGAGTTCCAGGCTCACTGCATCTGCCAAATGCATCCCAAAGGGAGTGCAAAAGTGCCACAACATGGCTGCTTTCACGGCTTTTCCCTTAGGAAGAACCCTAATACCGGGCTGATTTACCTTCCTAGGGTTACTGTTAGGCTTAGGACTAGGGCTAGGATTTTTAAAACTAGGAAGCCCTTAGTTCCAGGCACACTGCAGCTGTTCAAGGCATCCCAAGGGGAGTACAAAAGTGCAACAACATGGCAGCTTTCACAGCTTTTTCCTTGGCACCATCCCTATACCTAGGCTGATTTATCTGCCTAGGGTTAGGGTTAGGGTTCAGCCTAGGGTTTGGAGTTTTTTAACCAGGAAGCCCTGAGTTCCAGGCTTACTGCATCTGCCAAAGGCATCCCAAAGGGAGTGAAAAAGTGCCACAACATGGCAGCTTTCACAGCTTTTTCCTTGGCACCATCCCTATACATAGGCTGATTTATCTGCCTAGGGTTAGGGTTAGGGTTCAGCCTAGGACTTGGAGTTTTTTAAACAGGAAGCCCTGAGTTCCAGGCTCACTGCATCTGCCAAATGCATCCCAAAGGGAGTGCAAAAGTGCCACAACATGGCTGCTTTCACGGCTTTTCCCTTAGGAAGAACCCTAATACCGGGCTGATTTACCTTCCTAGGGTTACTGTTAGGCTTAGGCCTAGGGCTAGGATTTTTAAAACTAGGAAGCCCTTAGATCCAGGCACACTGCAGCTGTTCAAGGCATCCCAAGGGGAGTACAAAAGTGCAACAACATGGCAGCTTTCACAGCTTTTTCCTTGGCACCATCCCTATACCTAGGCTGATTTATCTGCCTAGGGTTAGGGTTAGGGTTCAGCCTAGGTCTTGGAGTTTTTTAACCAGGAAGCCCTGAGTTCCAGGCTTACTGCATCTGCCAAAGGCATCCCAAAGGGAGTGCAAAAGTGCCACAACATGGCTGCTTTCACAGCTTTTCCCTTAGGAAGAACCCTAATACCCGGCTGATTTACCTTCCTAGGGTTACTGTTAGGCTTAGGCCTAGGACTTTTAAAACCAGGAAGCCCTGGGCCCCAGGCACATGCAGCTGTTAAAGGCATCCCAAGAGGGCCGCAGAAGTGACACAACTTGGCTGCCTCTGCTTCTATTCTCATGAGACCATCCTGAACCATAGGCTGATTTTCCTTCCTAGGGTTAAGGTTTGAGTTTCGCCTAGGGTAAGAGTTCTATTAACCAGAAAGACCTGAGTTCCAAGAACACAGCAGCTGCGAAGGACTAGCCAAGAAGAGCGCAAAAGTACCACAACATGCCTGCCTCCACAGCTTTTTCCTTGGGGACATGCCTAATTCCTGGCTGATTTGCCTTTCTCGTCTTAGGGTTGGGGTTCGGCCTAGGGCTAGGATTTTTTTAACTAGGAAGCCCTGAGTTCCAGGCTTACTTCATCTGCCAAAGGCATCCCAAAGGGAGTGCAGAAGTGCCACAACATGGCTGCTTTCACGGCTTTTCCCTTAGGAAGAACCCTAATACCCGCCAGATTTACCTTCCTAGGGTTACTGTTAGGCTTAGGCCTAGGACTTTTAAAACCAGGAAGCCCTGGGCTCCAGGCATATGCAGCTGTTAAAGGCATCCCAAGAGGGCTGCAGAAGTGACACAACTTGGCTGCCTCTGCTGCTATTCTCATGGGACCATCCCGAACCATAGGCTGATTTTCCTTCCTAGGTTTAAGGTTTGAGTTACGCCTAGGGTAAGAGTTCTATTAACCAGAAAGCCCTGAGTTCCAAGAACACAGCAGCTGCGAAGGACTACCCAAGAAGAGCGCAAAAGTACCACAACGTGCCTGCCTCCACAGCTTTTTCCTTGGGGACATGCCTAATTCCTGGCTGATTTGCCTTTCTCGTCTTAGGCTTGGGGTTCGGCCTAGGGCTAGGATTTTTTTAACTAGGAAGCCCTGAGTTCCAGGCTTACTTCATCTGCCACGGGCATCCCAAAGGGAGTGCAGAAGTGCCACAACATGGCTGCTTTCACTGCTTTCCCCTTAGGAAGAACCCTAATACCCGTCTGATTTACCTTCCTAGGGTTACTGTTAGGTTTAGGCCTAGGACGTTTAAAACTAGGAAGCCCTTAGATGCAGGCACACTGCAGCGTTCAAGGCATCCCAAGGGGAGTACAAAAGTACCACAACATGGCAGCTTTCACAGCTTTTTCCTTGGCACCATCCCTATACATAGGCTGATTTATCTGCCTAGGGTTAGGGTTAGGGTTCAGCCTAGGACTTGGAGTTTTTTAAACAGGAAGCCCTGAGTTCCAGGCTCACTGCATCTGCCAAATGCATCCCAAAGGGAGTGCAAAAGTGCCACAACATGGCTGCTTTCACGGCTTTTCCCTTAGGAAGAACCCTAATACCGGGCTGATTTACCTTCCTAGGGTTACTGTTAGGCTTAGGCCTAGGGCTAGGATTTTTAAAACTAGGAAGCCCTTAGATCCAGGCACACTGCAGCTGTTCAAGGCATCCCAAGGGGAGTACAAAAGTGCAACAACATGGCAGCTTTCACAGCTTTTTCCTTGGCACCATCCCTATACCTAGGCTGATTTATCTGCCTAGGGTTAGAGTTAGGGTTCAGCCTAGGGCTTGGAGTTTTTTAACCAGGAAGCCCTGAGTTCCAGGCTTACTGCATCTGCCAAAGGCATACCAAAGGGAGTGCAAAAGTGCCACAACATGGCTGCTTTCACAGCTTTTCCCTTAGGAAGAACCCTAATACCCGGCTGATTTACCTTCCTAGGGTTACTGTTAGGCTTAGGCCTAGGACTTTTAAAACCAGGAAGCCCTGGGCTCCAGGCACATGCAGCTGCTAAAGGCATCCCAAGAGGGCCGCAGAAGTGACACAACTTGGCTGCCTCTGCTTCTATTCTCATGAGACCATCCCGAACCATAGGCTGATTTTCCTTCCTAGGGTTAAGGTTTGAGTTACGCCTAGGGTAGGAGTTCTATTAACCAGAAAGCCCTGAGTTCCAAGAACACAGCAGCTGCGAAGGACTACCCAAGAAGAGCGCAAAAGTACCACAACGTGCCTGCCTCCACAGCTTTTTCCTTGGGGACATGCCTAATTCCTGGCTGATTTGCCTTTCTCGTCTTAGGGTTGGGGTTCGGCCTAGGGCTAGGATATTTTTAACTAGGAAGCCCTGAGTTCCAGGCTTACTTCATCTGCCAAAGGCATCCCAAAGGGTGTGCAAAAGTACCACAACATGGCTGCTTTCACGGCTTTTCCCTTAGGAAGAACCCTAATACGCGGCTGATTTACCTTCCTAGGGTTACTGTTCGGCTTAGGCCTAGGACTTTTAAAACCAGGAAGCCCTGGGCTCCAGGCACACTGCAGCTGCGAAAGGCATCCCAAGGGGAGCGCAAAAGTGACACAACTTGGCTGCCACCACTGATATTTCCATGAGATCATCCCGAACCATAGGCTGATTTTCCTTCCTAGGGTTAAGGTTTGAGTTACGCCTAGGGTAAGAGTTCTATTAACCAGAAAGCCCTGAGTTCCAAGAACACAGCAGCTGCGAAGGACTACCCAAGAAGAGCGCAAAAGTACCACAACATGCCTGCCTCCACAGCTTTTTCCTTGGGGACATGCCTAATTCCTGGCTGATTTGCCTTTCTCGTCTTAGGGTTGGGGTTTGGCCTAGGGCTAGGATTTTTAAAATCAGGAAGCCCTGAGTTCCAGGCACACTGGAGCTGTGAAAGGCATCCAAAAGGGAGTGCAAAAGTGCCACAACATTGTTGCTTTCACGGCTTTTTCCTTGCCAAGAAGCTTAACACCAGGCTGATTTCCCTTCCCAGGGTTACTGTTAGGCTTAGGCCTAGGACTAGGATTTTTAAAACTAGGAAGCCCTTAGATCCATGCACACTGCAGCTGTTCAAGGCATCCCAAGGGGAGTACAAAAGTGCAACAACATGGCAGCTTTCACAGCTTTTTCCTTGGCACCATCCCTATACCTAGGCTGATTTATCTGCCTAGGGTTAGGGTTAGGGTTCAGCCTAGGGCTTGGAGTTTTTTAACCAGGAAGCCCTGAGTTCCAGGCTTACTGCATCTGCCAAAGGCATCCCAAAGGGAGTGCAAAAGTGCCACAACATGGCTGCTTTCACAGCTTTTCCCTTAGGAAGAACCCTAATACCCGGCTGATTTACCTTCCTAGGGTTACTGTTAGGCTTAGGCCTAGGACTTTTAAAACCAGGAAGCCCTGGGCTCCAGGCACATGCAGCTGCTAAAGGCATCCCAAGAGGGCCGCAGAAGTGACACAACTTGGCTGCCTCTGCTGCTATTCTCATGAGACCATCCCGAGCCATAGGCTGATTTTCCTTCCTAGGGTTAATGTTTGAGTTTTGCCTAGGGTAAGAGGTCTATTAACCAGAAAGACCTGAGTTCCATGAACACAGCAGCTGCGAAGGACTACCCAAGAAGAGCGAAAAGTACCACAACATGCCTGCCTCCACAGCTTTTTCCTTGGGGACATGCCTAATTCCTGGCTGATTTGCCTTTCTCTTCTTAGGGTTGGGGTTCGGCCTAGGGCTAGGATATTTTTAACTAGGAAGCCCTGAGTTCCAGGCTTACTGCATCTGCCAAAGGCATCCCAAAGGGAGTGCAGAAGTGCCACAACATGGCTGCTTTCACAGCTTTCCCCTTAGGAAGAACCCTAATACCCGGCTGATTTACCTTCCTAGGGTTACTGTTAGGCTTAGGCCTAGGACTTTTAAAACCAGGAAGCCCTGGGCTCCAGGCACACTGCAGCTGCGAAAGGCATCCCAAGGGGAGCGCAAAAGTGACACAACTTGGCTGCCACCACTTGTATTTCCATGAGACCATCCCGAACCATAGGCTGATTTTCCTTCCTAGGGTTAAGGTTTGAGTTACGCCTGGGGTAAGGGTTCTATTAACCAGAAAGCCCTGAGTTCCAAGAACACAGCAGCTGCGAAGGACTACCCAAGAAGAGCGCAAAAGTACCACAACATGCCTGCCTCCACAGCTTTTTCCTTGGGGACATGCCTAATTCCTGGCTGATATGCCTTTCTCGTCTTAGGGTTGGGGTTCGGCATAGGGCTAGGACTTTTAAAATCAGGAAGCCCTGAGTTCCAGGCACACTGGAGCTGTGAAAGGCATCCAAAAGGGAGTGCAAAAGTGCCACAACATGGTTGCTTTCCCGGCTTTTTCCTTGGCAAGAAGCCTAACACCAGGCTGATTTCCCTTCCCAGGGTTACTGTTAGGCTTAGGCCTAGGGCTAGGATTTTTAAAACTAGGAAGCCCTGGGCTCCAGGCACACTGCAGCTGTTCAAGGCATCCCAAGGGGAGTACAAAAGTGCAACAACATGGCAGCTTTCACAGCTTTTTCCTTGGCACCATCCCTATACCTAGGCTGATTTATCTGCCTAGGGTACGGGTTAGGGTTCAGCCTAGGGCTTGGAGTTTTTTAACCAGGAAGCCCTGAGTTCCAGGCTTACTGCATCTGCCAAAGGCATCCCAAAGGGAGTGCAAAAGTGCCACAACATGGCTGCTTTCACAGCTTTTCCCTTAGGAAGAACCCTAATACCCGGCTGATTTACCTTCCTAGGGTTACTGTTAGGCTTAGGCCTAGGACTTTTAAAACCAGGAAGCCCTGGGCTCCAGGCACATGCAGCTGCTAAAGGCATCCCAAGAGGGCCGCAGAAGTGACACAACTTGGCTGCCTCTGCTTCTATTCTCATGAGACCATCCCGAACCATAGGCTGATTTTCCTTCCTAGGGTTAAGGTTTGACTTACGCCTAGGGTAAGAGTTCTATTAACCAGAAAGCCCTGAGTTCCAAGAACACAGCAGCTGCGAAGGACTACCCAAGAAGAGCGCAAAAGTACCACAACGTGCCTGCCTCCACAGCTTTTTCCTTGGGGACATGCCTAATTCCTGGCTGATTTGCCTTTCTCGTCTTAGGGTTGGGGTTCGGCCTAGGGCTAGGATATTTTTAACTAGGAAGCCCTGAGTTCCAGGCTTACTTCATCTGCCAAAGGCATCCCAAAGGGAGTGCAGAAGTGCCACAACATGGCTGCTTTCACGGCTTTCCCCTTAGGAAGAACCCTAATACCCGGCTGATTTACCTTCCTAGGGTTACTGTTAGGCTTAGGCCTAGGACGTTTAAAACTAGGAAGCCCATAGATGCAGGCACACTGCAGCTGTTCAAGGCATCCCAAGGGGAGTACAAAAGTACCACAACATGGCAGCTTTCACAGCTTTTTCCTTGGCACCATCCCTATACATAGGCTGATTTATCTGCCTAGGGTTAGGGTTAGGGTTCAGCCTAGGGCTTGGAGTTTTTTAACCAGGAAGCCCTGAGTTCCAGGCTCACTGCATCTGCCAAATGCATCCCAAAGGGAGTGCAAAAGTGCCACAACATGGCTGCTTTCACGGCTTTTCCCTTAGGAAGAACCCTAATACCGGGCTGATTTACCTTCCTAGGGTTACTGTTAGGCTTAGGACTAGGGCTAGGATTTTTAAAACTAGGAAGCCCTTAGTTCCAGGCACACTGCAGCTGTTCAAGGCATCCCAAGGGGAGTACAAAAGTGCAACAACATGGCAGCTTTCACAGCTTTTTCCTTGGCACCATCCCTATACCTAGGCTGATTTATCTGCCTAGGGTTAGGGTTAGGGTTCAGCCTAGGGTTTGGAGTTTTTTAACCAGGAAGCCCTGAGTTCCAGGCTTACTGCATCTGCCAAAGGCATCCCAAAGGGAGTGAAAAAGTGCCACAACATGGCAGCTTTCACAGCTTTTTCCTTGGCACCATCCCTATACATAGGCTGATTTATCTGCCTAGGGTTAGGGTTAGGGTTCAGCCTAGGACTTGGAGTTTTTTAAACAGGAAGCCCTGAGTTCCAGGCTCACTGCATCTGCCAAATGCATCCCAAAGGGAGTGCAAAAGTGCCACAACATGGCTGCTTTCACGGCTTTTCCCTTAGGAAGAACCCTAATACCGGGCTGATTTACCTTCCTAGGGTTACTGTTAGGCTTAGGCCTAGGGCTAGGATTTTTAAAACTAGGAAGCCCTTAGATCCAGGCACACTGCAGCTGTTCAAGGCATCCCAAGGGGAGTACAAAAGTGCAACAACATGGCAGCTTTCACAGCTTTTTCCTTGGCACCATCCCTATACCTAGGCTGATTTATCTGCCTAGGGTTAGGGTTAGGGTTCAGCCTAGGTCTTGGAGTTTTTTAACCAGGAAGCCCTGAGTTCCAGGCTTACTGCATCTGCCAAAGGCATCCCAAAGGGAGTGCAAAAGTGCCACAACATGGCTGCTTTCACAGCTTTTCCCTTAGGAAGAACCCTAATACCCGGCTGATTTACCTTCCTAGGGTTACTGTTAGGCTTAGGCCTAGGACTTTTAAAACCAGGAAGCCCTGGGCCCCAGGCACATGCAGCTGTTAAAGGCATCCCAAGAGGGCCGCAGAAGTGACACAACTTGGCTGCCTCTGCTTCTATTCTCATGAGACCATCCTGAACCATAGGCTGATTTTCCTTCCTAGGGTTAAGGTTTGAGTTTCGCCTAGGGTAAGAGTTCTATTAACCAGAAAGACCTGAGTTCCAAGAACACAGCAGCTGCGAAGGACTAGCCAAGAAGAGCGCAAAAGTACCACAACATGCCTGCCTCCACAGCTTTTTCCTTGGGGACATGCCTAATTCCTGGCTGATTTGCCTTTCTCGTCTTAGGGTTGGGGTTCGGCCTAGGGCTAGGATTTTTTTAACTAGGAAGCCCTGAGTTCCAGGCTTACTTCATCTGCCAAAGGCATCCCAAAGGGAGTGCAGAAGTGCCACAACATGGCTGCTTTCACGGCTTTTCCCTTAGGAAGAACCCTAATACCCGCCAGATTTACCTTCCTAGGGTTACTGTTAGGCTTAGGCCTAGGACTTTTAAAACCAGGAAGCCCTGGGCTCCAGGCATATGCAGCTGTTAAAGGCATCCCAAGAGGGCTGCAGAAGTGACACAACTTGGCTGCCTCTGCTGCTATTCTCATGGGACCATCCCGAACCATAGGCTGATTTTCCTTCCTAGGTTTAAGGTTTGAGTTACGCCTAGGGTAAGAGTTCTATTAACCAGAAAGCCCTGAGTTCCAAGAACACAGCAGCTGCGAAGGACTACCCAAGAAGAGCGCAAAAGTACCACAACGTGCCTGCCTCCACAGCTTTTTCCTTGGGGACATGCCTAATTCCTGGCTGATTTGCCTTTCTCGTCTTAGGCTTGGGGTTCGGCCTAGGGCTAGGATTTTTTTAACTAGGAAGCCCTGAGTTCCAGGCTTACTTCATCTGCCACGGGCATCCCAAAGGGAGTGCAGAAGTGCCACAACATGGCTGCTTTCACTGCTTTCCCCTTAGGAAGAACCCTAATACCCGTCTGATTTACCTTCCTAGGGTTACTGTTAGGTTTAGGCCTAGGACGTTTAAAACTAGGAAGCCCTTAGATGCAGGCACACTGCAGCGTTCAAGGCATCCCAAGGGGAGTACAAAAGTACCACAACATGGCAGCTTTCACAGCTTTTTCCTTGGCACCATCCCTATACATAGGCTGATTTATCTGCCTAGGGTTAGGGTTAGGGTTCAGCCTAGGACTTGGAGTTTTTTAAACAGGAAGCCCTGAGTTCCAGGCTCACTGCATCTGCCAAATGCATCCCAAAGGGAGTGCAAAAGTGCCACAACATGGCTGCTTTCACGGCTTTTCCCTTAGGAAGAACCCTAATACCGGGCTGATTTACCTTCCTAGGGTTACTGTTAGGCTTAGGCCTAGGGCTAGGATTTTTAAAACTAGGAAGCCCTTAGATCCAGGCACACTGCAGCTGTTCAAGGCATCCCAAGGGGAGTACAAAAGTGCAACAACATGGCAGCTTTCACAGCTTTTTCCTTGGCACCATCCCTATACCTAGGCTGATTTATCTGCCTAGGGTTAGAGTTAGGGTTCAGCCTAGGGCTTGGAGTTTTTTAACCAGGAAGCCCTGAGTTCCAGGCTTACTGCATCTGCCAAAGGCATACCAAAGGGAGTGCAAAAGTGCCACAACATGGCTGCTTTCACAGCTTTTCCCTTAGGAAGAACCCTAATACCCGGCTGATTTACCTTCCTAGGGTTACTGTTAGGCTTAGGCCTAGGACTTTTAAAACCAGGAAGCCCTGGGCTCCAGGCACATGCAGCTGTTAAAGGCATCCCAAGAGGGCCGCAGAAGTGACACAACTTGGCTGCCTCTGCTTCTATTCTCATGAGACCATCCTGAATCATAGGCTGATTTTCCTTCCTAGGGTTAAGGTTTGAGTTTCGCCTAGGGTAAGAGTTCTATTAACCAGAAAGACCTGAGTTCCAAGAACACAGCAGCTGCGAAGGACTACCCAAGAAGAGCGCAAAAGTACCACAACATGCCTGCCTCCACAGCTTTTTCCTTGGGGACATGCCTAATTCCTGGCTGATTTGCCTTTCTCGTCTTAGGGTTGGGGTTCGGCCTAGGGCTAGGATTTTTTTAACTAGGAAGCCCTGAGTTCCAGGCTTACTGCATCTGCCAAAGGCATCCCAAAGGGAGTGCAAAAGTGCCACAACATGGCTGCTTTCACGGCTTTTCCATTAGGAAGAACCCTAATACCCAGCTGATTTACCTTCCTAGGGTTACTGTTAGGCTTAGGCCTAGGACTTTTTAAACCAGGAAGCCCTGGGCTCCAGGCACACTGCAGCTGTTAAAGGCATCCCAAGGGGAGCGCAAAAGTGACACAACTTGGCTGCCACCACTGATATTTCCATGAGACCATCCTGAACCATAGGCTGATTTTCCTTCCTAGGGTTAATGTTTGAGTTTCGCCTAGGGTAAGACGTCTATTAACCAGAAAGCCCTGAGTTCCCAGAACACAGCAGCTGCGAAGGACTACCCAAGAAGAGCGAAAAGTACCACAACATGCCTGCCTCCACAGCTTTTTCCTTGGGGACATGCCTAATTCCTGGCTTATTTGCCTTTCTCGTCTTAGGGTTGGGGTTCGGCCTAGGGCTAGGATATTTTTAACTAGGAAGCCCTGAGTTCCAGGCTTACTGCATCTGCCAAAGGCATCCCAAAGGGAGTGCAGAAGTGCCACAACATGGCTGCTTTCACAGCTTTTCCCTTAGGAAGAACCCTAATACGCGGCTGATTTACCTTCCTAGGGTTACTGTTAGGCTTAGGCCTAGGACTTTTAAAACCAGGAAGCTCTGGGCTCCAGGCACACTGCAGCTGCGAAAGGCATCCCAAGGGGAGCGCAAAAGTGACACAACTTGGCTGCCACCACTGATATTTCCATGAGACCATTCCGAACCATAGGCTGATTTTCCTTCCTAGGGTTAAGGTTTGAGTTACGCCTGGGGTAAGGGTTCTATTAACCAGAAAGCCCTGAGTTCCAAGAACACAGCAGCTGCAAAGGACTACCCAAGAAGAGCGCAAAAGTACCACAACATGCCTGCCTCCACAGCTTTTTCCTTGGGGACATGCCTAATTCCTGGCTGATTTGCCTTTCTCGTCTTAGCGTTGGGGTTCGGCATAGGGCTAGGACTTTTAAAATCAGGAAGCCCTGAGTTCCAGGCACACTGGAGCTGTGAAAGGCATCCAAAAGGGAGTGCAAAAGTGCCACAACATGGTTGCTTTCCCGGCTTTTTCCTTGGCAAGAAGCCTAACACCAGGCTGATTTCCCTTCCCAGGGTTACTGTTAGGCTTAGGCCTAGGGCTAGGATTTTTAAAACTGGGATGCCCTGGGCTCCAGGCACACTGCAGCTGTTCAAGGCATCCCAAGGGGAGTACAAAAGTGCAACAACATGGCAGCTTTCACAGCTTTTTCCTTGGCACCATCCCTATACCTAGGCTGATTTATCTGCCTAGGGTTAGGGTTAGGGTTCAGCCTAGGGCTTGGAGTTTTTTAACCAGGAAGCCCTGAGTTCCAGGCTTACTGCATCTGCCAAAGGCATCCCAAAGGGAGTGCAGAAGTGCCACAACATGGCTGCTTTCACAGCTTTTCCCTTAGGAAGAACCCTAATACCCGGCTGATTTACCTTCCTAGGGTTACTGTTAGGCTTAGGCCTAGGACTTTTAAAACCAGGAAGCCCTGGGCTCCAGGCACATGCAGCTGCTAAAGGCATCCCAAGAGGGCCGCAGAAGTGACACAACTTGGCTGCCTCTGCTTCTATTCTCATGAGACCATCCCGAACCATAGGCTGATTTTCCTTCCTAGGGTTAAGGTTTGAGTTACGCCTAGGGTAAGAGTTCTATTAACCAGAAAGCCCTGAGTTCCATGAACACAGCAGCTGCGAAGGACTACCCAAGAAGAGCGCAAAAGTACCACAACGTGCCTGCCTCCACAGCTTTTTCCTTGGGGACATGCCTAATTCCTGGCTGATTTGCCTTTCTCGTCTTAGGGTTGGGGTTCGGCCTAGGGCTAGGATATTTTTAACTAGGAAGCCCTGAGTTCCAGGCTTACTTCATCTGCCAAAGGCATCCCAAAGGGAGTGCAGAAGTGCCACAACATGGCTGCTTTCACGGCTTTCCCCTTAGAAGAACCCTAATACCCGGCTGATTTACCTTCCTAGGGTTACTGTTAGGCTTAGGCCTAGGACGTTTAAAACTAGGAAGCCCTTAGATGCAGGCACACTGCAGCTGTTCAAGGCATCCCAAGGGGAGTACAACAGTACCACAACATGGCAGCTTTCACTGCTTTTTCCTTGGCACCATCCCTATATATAGGCTGATTTATCTGCCTAGGGTTAGGGTTAGGGTTCAGCCTAGGGCTTGGAGTTTTTTAACCAGGAAGCCCTGAGTTCCAGGCTCACTGCATCTGCCAAATGCATCCCAAAAGGAGTGCAAAAGTGCCACAACATGGCTGCTTTCACGGCTTTTCCCTTAGGAAGAACCCTAATACCGGGCTGATTTACCTTCCTAGGGTTACTGTTAGGCTTAGGACTAGGGCTAGGATTTTTAAAACTAGGAAGCCCTTAGTTCCAGGCACACTGCAGCTGTTCAAGGCATCCCAAGGGGAGTACAAAAGTGCAACAACATGGCAGCTTTCACAGCTTTTTCCTTGGCACCATCCCTATACCTAGGCTGATTTATCTGCCTAGGGTTAGGGTTAGGGTTCAGCCTAGGGTTTGGAGTTTTTTTAACTAGGAAGCCCTGAGTTCCAGGCTTACTGCATCTGCCAAAGGCATCCCAAAGGGAGTGCAAAAGTGCCACAACATGGCTGCTTTCACAGCTTTTCCCTTAGGAAGAACCCTAATACCCGGCTGATTTACCTTCCTAGGGTTACTGTTAGGCTTAGGCCTAGGACTTTTAAAACCAGGAAGCCCTGGGCTCCAGGCACATGCAGCTGTTAAAGGCATCCCAAGAGGGACGCAGAAGTGACACAACTAGGCTGCCTCTGCTTCTATTCTCATGAGACCATCCCGACCCATAGGCTGATTTTCCTTCCTAGGGTTAATGTTTGAGTTTCGCCTAGGGTAAGAGGTCTATTAACCAGAAAGACCTGAGTTCCAAGAACACAGCAGCTGCGAAGGACTACCCAAGAAGAGCGAAAAGTACTACAACATACCTGCCTCCACAGCTTTTTCCTTGGGGACATGCCTAATTCCTGGCTGATTTGCCTTTCTCGTCTTAGGGTTGGGGTTCGGCCTAGGGCTAGGATATTTTTAACTAGGAAGCCCTGAGTTCCAGGCTTACTGCATCTGCCAAAGGCATCCCAAAGGGAGTGCAGAAGTGCCACAACATGGCTGCTTTCACAGCTTTTCCCTTAGGAAGAACCCTAATACGCGGCTGATTTACCTTCCTAGGGTTACTGTTAGGATTAGGCCTAGGACTTTTAAAACCAGGAAGCTCTGGGCTCCAGGCACACTACAGCTGCGAAAGGCATCCAAAAGGGAGTGCAAAAGTGCCACAATATGGTTGCTTTCCCGGCTTTTTCCTTGGCAAGAAGCCTAACACCAGGCTGATTTCCCTTCCCAGGGTTACTGTTAGGCTTAGGCCTAGGGCTAGGATTTTTAAAACTAGGAAGCCCTTAGATCCAGGCACACTGCAGCTGTTCAAGGCATCCCAAGGGGAGTACAAAAGTGCAACAACATGGCAGCTTTCACAGCTTTTTCCTTGGCACCATCCCTATACCTAGGCTGATTTATCTGCCTAGGGTACGGGTTAGGGTTCAGCCTAGGGCTTGGAGTTTTTTAACCAGGAAGCCCTGAGTTCCAGGCTTACTGCATCTGCCAAAGGCATCCCAAAGGGAGTGCAAAAGTGCCACAACATGGCTGCTTTCACAGCTTTTCCCTTAGGAAGAACCCTAATACCCGGCTGATTTACCTTCCTAGGGTTACTGTTAGGCTTAGGCCTAGGACTTTTAAAACCAGGAAGCCCTGGGCTCCAGGCACATGCAGCTGCTAAAGGCATCCCAAGAGGGCCGCAGAAGTGACACAACTTGGCTGCCTCTGCTTCTATTCTCATGAGACCATCCCGAACCATAGGCTGATTTTCCTTCCTAGGGTTAAGGTTTGAGTTACGCCTAGGGTAAGAGGTCTATTAACCAGAAAGACCTGAGTTCCAAGAACACAGCAGCTGCGAAGGACTACCCAAGAAGAGCGCAAAAGTACCAAAACGTGCCTGCCTCCACAGCTTTTTCCTTGGGGACATGCCTAATTCCTGGCTGATTTGCCTTTCTCGTCTTAGGGTTGGGGTTCGGCCTAGGGCTAGGATATTTTTAACTAGGAAGCCCTGAGTTCCAGGCTTACTGCATCTGCCAAAGGCATCCCAAAGGGAGTGCAAAAGTGCCACAACATGGCTGCTTTCACGGCTTTTCCCTTAGGAAGAACCCTAATACCCAGCTGATTTACCTTCCTAGGGTTACTGTTAGGCTTAGGCCTAGGACTTTTAAAACCAGGAAGCCCTGGGCTCCGGGCACACTGCAGCTGTTAAAGGCATCCCAAGGGGAGCGCAAAAGTGACACAACTTGGCTGCACCACTGATATTTCCATGAGACCATCCTGAACCATAGGCTGATTTTCCTTCCTAGGGTTAATGTTTGAGTTTCGCCTAGGGTAAGACGTCTATTAACCAGAAAGACCTGAGTTCCAAGAACACAGCAGCTGCGAAGGACTACCCAAGAAGAGCGAAAAGTACCACAACATGCCTGCCTCCACAGCTTTTTCCTTGGGGACATGCCTAATTCCTGGCTGATTTGCCTTTCTCGTCTTAGGGTTGGGGTTCGGCCTAGGGCTAGGATATTTTTAACTAGGAAGCCCTGAGTTCCAGGCTTACTGCAACTGCCAAAGGCATCCCAAAGGGAGTGCAAAAGTGCCACAACATGGCTGCTTTCACAGCTTTTCCCTTAGGAAGAACCCTAATACCCGGCTGATTTACCTTCCTAGGGTTACTGTTAGGCTTAGGCCTAGGACTTTTAAAACCAGGAAGCCCTGGGCTCCAGGCACATGCAGCTGCTAAAGGCATCCCAAGAGGGCCGCAGAAGTGACACAACTTGGCTGCCTCTGCTTCTATTCTCATGAGACCATCCCGAACCATAGGCTGATTTTCCTTCCTAGGGTTAAGGTTTGAGTTACGCCTAGGGTAGGAGTTCTATTAACCAGAAAGCCCTGAGTTCCAAGAACACAGCAGCTGCGAAGGACTACCCAAGAAGAGCGCAAAAGTACCACAACGTGCCTGCCTCCACAGCTTTTTCCTTGGGGACATGCCTAATTCCTGGCTGATTTGCCTTTCTCGTCTTAGGGTTGGGGTTCGGCCTAGGGCTAGGATATTTTTAACTAGGAAGCCCTGAGTTCCAGGCTTACTTCATCTGTCAAAGGCATCCCAAAGGGTGTGCAAAAGTACCACAACATGGCTGCTTTCACGGCTTTTCCCTTAGGAAGAACCCTAATACGCGGCTGATTTACCTTCCTAGGGTTACTGTTCGGCTTAGGCCTAGGACTTTTAAAACCAGGAAGCCCTGGGCTCCAGGCACACTGCAGCTGCGAAAGGCATCCCAAGGGGAGCGCAAAAGTGACACAACTTGGCTGCCACCACTGATATTTCCATGAGATCATCCCGAACCATAGGCTGATTTTCCTTCCTAGGGTTAAGGTTTGAGTTACGCCTAGGGTAAGAGTTCTATTAACCAGAAAGCCCTGAGTTCAAGAACACAGCAGCTGCGAAGGACTAGCCAAGAAGAGCGCAAAAGTACCACAACATGCCTGCCTCCACAGCTTTTTCCTTGGGGACATGCCTAATTCCTGGCTGATTTGCCTTTCTCGTCTTAGGGTTGGGGTTTGGCCTAGGGCTAGGATTTTTAAAATCAGGAAGCCCTGAGTTCCAGGCACACTGGAGCTGTGAAAGGCATCCAAAAGGGAGTGCAAAAGTGCCACAACATTGTTGCTTTCACGGCTTTTTCCTTGCCAAGAAGCTTAACACCAGGCTGATTTCCCTTCCCAGGGTTACTGTTAGGCTTAGGCCTAGGACTAGGATTTTTAAAACTAGGAAGCCCTTAGATCCATGCACACTGCAGCTGTTCAAGGCATCCCAAGGGGAGTACAAAAGTGCAACAACATGGCAGCTTTCACAGCTTTTTCCTTGGCACCATCCCTATACCTAGGCTGATTTATCTGCCTAGGGTTAGGGTTAGGGTTCAGCCTAGGGCTTGGAGTTTTTTAACCAGGAAGCCCTGAGTTCCAGGCTTACTGCATCTGCCAAAGGCATCCCAAAGGGAGTGCAAAAGTGCCACAACATGGCTGCTTTCACAGCTTTTCCCTTAGGAAGAACCCTAATACCCGGCTGATTTACCTTCCTAGGGTTACTGTTAGGCTTAGGCCTAGGACTTTTAAAACCAGGAAGCCCTGGGCTCCAGGCACATGCAGCTGCTAAAGGCATCCCAAGAGGGCCGCAGAAGTGACACAACTTGGCTGCCTCTGCTGCTATTCTCATGAGACCATCCCGAGCCATAGGCTGATTTTCCTTCCTAGGGTTAATGTTTGAGTTTTGCCTAGGGTAAGAGGTCTATTAACCAGAAAGACCTGAGTTCCAAGAACACAGCAGCTGCGAAGGACTACCCAAGAAGAGCGAAAAGTACCACAACATGCCAGCCTCCACAGCTTTTTCCTTGGGGACATGCCTAATTCCTGGCTGATTTGCCTTTCTCTTCTTAGGGTTGGGGTTCGGCCTAGGGCTAGGATATTTTTAACTAGGAAGCCCTGAGTTCCAGGCTTACTGCATCTGCCAAAGGCATCCCAAAGGGAGTGCAGAAGTGCCACAACATGGCTGCTTTCACAGCTTTCCCCTTAGGAAGAACCCTAATACCCGGCTGATTTACCTTCCTAGGGTTACTGTTAGGCTTAGGCCTAGGACTTTTAAAACCAGGAAGCCCTGGGCTCCAGGCACACTGCAGCTG
The DNA here is from genome assembly GCA_036010785.1 of Ammospiza maritima maritima. Taxonomy (NCBI): domain Eukaryota; kingdom Metazoa; phylum Chordata; class Aves; order Passeriformes; family Passerellidae; genus Ammospiza; species Ammospiza maritima. The sequence continues at coordinate 1,666,605 of JAYKTQ010000420.1, forward strand.
CGAAAGGCATCCCAAGGGGAGCGCAAAAGTGACACAACTTGGCTGCCTCTGCTTCTATTCTCATGAGACCATCCCGAACCATAGGCTGATTTTCCTTCCTAGGGTTAAGGTTTGACTTACGCCTAGGGTAAGAGTTCTATTAACCAGAAAGCCCTGAGTTCCAAGAACACAGCAGCTGCGAAGGACTACCCAAGAAGAGCGCAAAAGTACCACAACGTGCCTGCCTCCACAGCTTTTTCCTTGGGGACATGCCTAATTCCTGGCTGATTTGCCTTTCTCGTCTTAGGGTTGGGGTTCGGCCTAGGGCTAGGATATTTTTAACTAGGAAGCCCTGAGTTCCAGGCTTACTTCATCTGCCAAAGGCATCCCAAAGGGAGTGCAGAAGTGCCACAACATGGCTGCTTTCACGGCTTTCCCCTTAGGAAGAACCCTAATACCCGGCTGATTTACCTTCCTAGGGTTACTGTTAGGCTTAGGCCTAGGACGTTTAAAACTAGGAAGCCCATAGATGCAGGCACACTGCAGCTGTTCAAGGCATCCCAAGGGGAGTACAAAAGTACCACAACATGGCAGCTTTCACAGCTTTTTCCTTGGCACCATCCCTATACATAGGCTGATTTATCTGCCTAGGGTTAGGGTTAGGGTTCAGCCTAGGGCTTGGAGTTTTTTAACCAGGAAGCCCTGAGTTCCAGGCTCACTGCATCTGCCAAATGCATCCCAAAGGGAGTGCAAAAGTGCCACAACATGGCTGCTTTCACGGCTTTTCCCTTAGGAAGAACCCTAATACCGGGCTGATTTACCTTCCTAGGGTTACTGTTAGGCTTAGGACTAGGGCTAGGATTTTTAAAACTAGGAAGCCCTTAGTTCCAGGCACACTGCAGCTGTTCAAGGCATCCCAAGGGGAGTACAAAAGTGCAACAACATGGCAGCTTTCACAGCTTTTTCCTTGGCACCATCCCTATACCTAGGCTGATTTATCTGCCTAGGGTTAGGGTTAGGGTTCAGCCTAGGGTTTGGAGTTTTTTAACCAGGAAGCCCTGAGTTCCAGGCTTACTGCATCTGCCAAAGGCATCCCAAAGGGAGTGAAAAAGTGCCACAACATGGCAGCTTTCACAGCTTTTTCCTTGGCACCATCCCTATACATAGGCTGATTTATCTGCCTAGGGTTAGGGTTAGGGTTCAGCCTAGGACTTGGAGTTTTTTAAACAGGAAGCCCTGAGTTCCAGGCTCACTGCATCTGCCAAATGCATCCCAAAGGGAGTGCAAAAGTGCCACAACATGGCTGCTTTCACGGCTTTTCCCTTAGGAAGAACCCTAATACCGGGCTGATTTACCTTCCTAGGGTTACTGTTAGGCTTAGGCCTAGGGCTAGGATTTTTAAAACTAGGAAGCCCTTAGATCCAGGCACACTGCAGCTGTTCAAGGCATCCCAAGGGGAGTACAAAAGTGCAACAACATGGCAGCTTTCACAGCTTTTTCCTTGGCACCATCCCTATACCTAGGCTGATTTATCTGCCTAGGGTTAGGGTTAGGGTTCAGCCTAGGTCTTGGAGTTTTTTAACCAGGAAGCCCTGAGTTCCAGGCTTACTGCATCTGCCAAAGGCATCCCAAAGGGAGTGCAAAAGTGCCACAACATGGCTGCTTTCACAGCTTTTCCCTTAGGAAGAACCCTAATACCCGGCTGATTTACCTTCCTAGGGTTACTGTTAGGCTTAGGCCTAGGACTTTTAAAACCAGGAAGCCCTGGGCCCCAGGCACATGCAGCTGTTAAAGGCATCCCAAGAGGGCCGCAGAAGTGACACAACTTGGCTGCCTCTGCTTCTATTCTCATGAGACCATCCTGAACCATAGGCTGATTTTCCTTCCTAGGGTTAAGGTTTGAGTTTCGCCTAGGGTAAGAGTTCTATTAACCAGAAAGACCTGAGTTCCAAGAACACAGCAGCTGCGAAGGACTAGCCAAGAAGAGCGCAAAAGTACCACAACATGCCTGCCTCCACAGCTTTTTCCTTGGGGACATGCCTAATTCCTGGCTGATTTGCCTTTCTCGTCTTAGGGTTGGGGTTCGGCCTAGGGCTAGGATTTTTTTAACTAGGAAGCCCTGAGTTCCAGGCTTACTTCATCTGCCAAAGGCATCCCAAAGGGAGTGCAGAAGTGCCACAACATGGCTGCTTTCACGGCTTTTCCCTTAGGAAGAACCCTAATACCCGCCAGATTTACCTTCCTAGGGTTACTGTTAGGCTTAGGCCTAGGACTTTTAAAACCAGGAAGCCCTGGGCTCCAGGCATATGCAGCTGTTAAAGGCATCCCAAGAGGGCTGCAGAAGTGACACAACTTGGCTGCCTCTGCTGCTATTCTCATGGGACCATCCCGAACCATAGGCTGATTTTCCTTCCTAGGTTTAAGGTTTGAGTTAGGCCTAGGGTAAGAGTTCTATTAACCAGAAAGCCCTGAGTTCCAAGAACACAGCAGCTGCGAAGGACTACCCAAGAAGAGCGCAAAAGTACCACAACGTGCCTGCCTCCACAGCTTTTTCCTTGGGGACATGCCTAATTCCTGGCTGATTTGCCTTTCTCGTCTTAGGCTTGGGGTTCGGCCTAGGGCTAGGATTTTTTTAACTAGGAAGCCCTGAGTTCCAGGCTTACTTCATCTGCCACGGGCATCCCAAAGGGAGTGCAGAAGTGCCACAACATGGCTGCTTTCACTGCTTTCCCCTTAGGAAGAACCCTAATACCCGTCTGATTTACCTTCCTAGGGTTACTGTTAGGTTTAGGCCTAGGACGTTTAAAACTAGGAAGCCCTTAGATGCAGGCACACTGCAGCTGTTCAAGGCATCCCAAGGGGAGTACAACAGTACCACAACATGGCAGCTTTCACTGCTTTTTCCTTGGCACCATCCCTATATATAGGCTGATTTATCTGCCTAGGGTTAGGGTTAGGGTTCAGCCTAGGGCTTGGAGTTTTTTAACCAGGAAGCCCTGAGTTCCAGGCTCACTGCATCTGCCAAATGCATCCCAAAAGGAGTGCAAAAGTGCCACAACATGGCTGCTTTCACGGCTTTTCCCTTAGGAAGAACCCTAATACCGGGCTGATTTACCTTCCTAGGGTTACTGTTAGGCTTAGGACTAGGGCTAGGATTTTTAAAACTAGGAAGCCCTTAGTTCCAGGCACACTGCAGCTGTTCAAGGCATCCCAAGGGGAGTACAAAAGTGCAACAACATGGCAGCTTTCACAGCTTTTTCCTTGGCACCATCCCTATACCTAGGCTGATTTATCTGCCTAGGGTTAGGGTTAGGGTTCAGCCTAGGGTTTGGAGTTTTTTAACTAGGAAGCCCTGAGTTCCAGGCTTACTGCATCTGCCAAAGGCATCCCAAAGGGAGTGCAAAAGTGCCACAACATGGCTGCTTTCACAGCTTTTCCCTTAGGAAGAACCCTAATACCCGGCTGATTTACCTTCCTAGGGTTACTGTTAGGCTTAGGCCTAGGACTTTTAAAACCAGGAAGCCCTGGGCTCCAGGCACATGCAGCTGTTAAAGGCATCCCAAGAGGGACGCAGAAGTGACACAACTAGGCTGCCTCTGCTGCTATTCTCATGAGACCATCCCGAACCATAGGCTGATTTTCCTTCCTAGGGTTAATGTTTGAGTTTCGCCTAGGGTAAGAGGTCTATTAACCAGAAAGACCTGAGTTCCAAGAACACAGCAGCTGCGAAGGACTACCCAAGAAGAGCGAAAAGTACCACAACATACCTGCCTCCACAGCTTTTTCCTTGGGGACATGCCTAATTCCTGGCTGATTTGCCTTTCTCGTCTTAGGGTTGGGGTTCGGCCTAGGGCTAGGATATTTTTAACTAGGAAGCCCTGAGTTCCAGGCTTACTGCATCTGCCAAAGGCATCCAAAAGGGAGTGCAGAAGTGCCACAACATGGCTGCTTTCACAGCTTTTCCCTTAGGAAGAACCCTAATACGCGGCTGATTTACCTTCCTAGGGTTACTGTTAGGCTTAGGCCTAGGACTTTTAAAACCAGGAAGCTCTGGGCTCCAGGCACACTACAGCTGCGAAAGGCATCCAAAAGGGAGTGCAAAAGTGCCACAATATGGTTGCTTTCCCGGCTTTTTCCTTGGCAAGAAGCCTAACACCAGGCTGATTTCCCTTCCCAGGGTTACTGTTAGGCTTAGGCCTAGGGCTAGGATTTTTAAAACTAGGAAGCCCTTAGATCCAGGCACACTGCAGCTGTTCAAGGCATCCCAAGGGGAGTACAAAAGTGCAACAACATGGCAGCTTTCACAGCTTTTTCCTTGGCACCATCCCTATACCTAGGCTGATTTATCTGCCTAGGGTTAGGGTTAGGGTTCAGCCTAGGGCTTGGAGTTTTTTAACCAGGAAGCCCTGAGTTCCAGGCTTACTGCATCTGCCAAAGGCATCCCAAAGGGAGTGCAAAAGTGCCACAACATGGCTGCTTTCACAGCTTTTCCCTTAGGAAGAACCCTAATACGCGGCTGATTTACCTTCCTAGGGTTACTGTTAGGCTTAGGCCTAGGACTTTTAAAACCAGGAAGCCCTGGGCTCCAGGCACATGCAGCTGCTAAAGGCATCCCAAGAGGGCCGCAGAAGTGACACAACTTGGCTGCCTCTGCTTCTATTCTCATGAGACCATCCCGAACCATAGGCTGATTTTCCTTCCTAGGGTTAAGGTTTGAGTTACGCCTAGGGTAAGAGGTCTATTAACCAGAAAGACCTGAGTTCCAAGAACACAGCAGCTGCGAAGGACTACCCAAGAAGAGCGCAAAAGTACCAAAACGTGCCTGCCTCCACAGCTTTTTCCTTGGGGACATGCCTAATTCCTGGCTGATTTGCCTTTCTCGTCTTAGGGTTGGGGTTCGGCCTAGGGCTAGGATATTTTTAACTAGGAAGCCCTGAGTTCCAGGCTTACTGCATCTGCCAAAGGCATCCCAAAGGGAGTGCAAAAGTGCCACAACATGGCTGCTTTCACGGCTTTTCCCTTAGGAAGAACCCTAATACCCGTCTGATTTACCTTCCTAGGGTTACTGTTAGGCTTAGGCCTAGGACTTTTAAAACCAGGAAGCCCTGGGCTCCAGGCACACTGCAGCTGTTAAAGGCATCCCAAGGGGAGCGCAAAAGTGACACAACTTGGCTGCACCACTGATATTTCCATGAGACCATCCTGAACCATAGGCTGATTTTCCTTCCTAGGGTTAATGTTTGAGTTTCGCCTAGGGTAAGACGTCTATTAACCAGAAAGACCTGAGTTCCAAGAACACAGCAGCTGCGAAGGACTACCCAAGAAGAGCGAAAAGTACCACAACATGCCTGCCTCCACAGCTTTTTCCTTGGGGACATGCCTAATTCCTGGCTGATTTGCCTTTCTCGTCTTAGGGTTGGGGTTCGGCCTAGGGCTAGGATATTTTTAACTAGGAAGCCCTGAGTTCCAGGCTTACTGCAACTGCCAAAGGCATCCCAAAGGGAGTGCAAAAGTGCCACAACATGGCTGCTTTCACAGCTTTTCCCTTAGGAAGAACCCTAATACCCGGCTGATTTACCTTCCTAGGGTTACTGTTAGGCTTAGGCCTAGGACTTTTAAAACCAGGAAGCCCTGGGCTCCAGGCACATGCAGCTGCTAAAGGCATCCCAAGAGGGCCGCAGAAGTGACACAACTTGGCTGCCTCTGCTTCTATTCTCATGAGACCATCCCGAACCATAGGCTGATTTTCCTTCCTAGGGTTAAGGTTTGAGTTACGCCTAGGGTAGGAGTTCTATTAACCAGAAAGCCCTGAGTTCCAAGAACACAGCAGCTGCGAAGGACTACCCAAGAAGAGCGCAAAAGTACCACAACGTGCCTGCCTCCACAGCTTTTTCCTTGGGGACATGCCTAATTCCTGGCTGATTTGCCTTTCTCGTCTTAGGGTTGGGGTTCGGCCTAGGGCTAGGATATTTTTAACTAGGAAGCCCTGAGTTCCAGGCTTACTTCATCTGCCAAAGGCATCCCAAAGGGTGTGCAAAAGTACCACAACATGGCTGCTTTCACGGCTTTTCCCTTAGGAAGAACCCTAATACGCGGCTGATTTACCTTCCTAGGGTTACTGTTCGGCTTAGGCCTAGGACTTTTAAAACCAGGAAGCCCTGGGCTCCAGGCACACTGCAGCTGCGAAAGGCATCCCAAGGGGAGCGCAAAAGTGACACAACTTGGCTGCCACCACTGATATTTCCATGAGATCATCCCGAACCATAGGCTGATTTTCCTTCCTAGGGTTAAGGTTTGAGTTACGCCTAGGGTAAGAGTTCTATTAACCAGAAAGCCCTGAGTTCCAAGAACACAGCAGCTGCGAAGGACTACCCAAGAAGAGCGCAAAAGTACCACAACATGCCTGCCTCCACAGCTTTTTCCTTGGGGACATGCCTAATTCCTGGCTGATTTGCCTTTCTCGTCTTAGGGTTGGGGTTTGGCCTAGGGCTAGGATTTTTAAAATCAGGAAGCCCTGAGTTCCAGGCACACTGGAGCTGTGAAAGGCATCCAAAAGGGAGTGCAAAAGTGCCACAACATTGTTGCTTTCACGGCTTTTTCCTTGCCAAGAAGCTTAACACCAGGCTGATTTCCCTTCCCAGGGTTACTGTTAGGCTTAGGCCTAGGACTAGGATTTTTAAAACTAGGAAGCCCTTAGATCCATGCACACTGCAGCTGTTCAAGGCATCCCAAGGGGAGTACAAAAGTGCAACAACATGGCAGCTTTCACAGCTTTTTCCTTGGCACCATCCCTATACCTAGGCTGATTTATCTGCCTAGGGTTAGGGTTAGGGTTCAGCCTAGGGCTTGGAGTTTTTTAACCAGGAAGCCCTGAGTTCCAGGCTTACTGCATCTGCCAAAGGCATCCCAAAGGGAGTGCAAAAGTGCCACAACATGGCTGCTTTCACAGCTTTTCCCTTAGGAAGAACCCTAATACCCGGCTGATTTACCTTCCTAGGGTTACTGTTAGGCTTAGGCCTAGGACTTTTAAAACCAGGAAGCCCTGGGCTCCAGGCACATGCAGCTGCTAAAGGCATCCCAAGAGGGCCGCAGAAGTGACACAACTTGGCTGCCTCTGCTGCTATTCTCATGAGACCATCCCGAGCCATAGGCTGATTTTCCTTCCTAGGGTTAATGTTTGAGTTTTGCCTAGGGTAAGAGGTCTATTAACCAGAAAGACCTGAGTTCCAAGAACACAGCAGCTGCGAAGGACTACCCAAGAAGAGCGAAAAGTACCACAACATGCCAGCCTCCACAGCTTTTTCCTTGGGGACATGCCTAATTCCTGGCTGATTTGCCTTTCTCGTCTTAGGGTTGGGGTTCGGCCTAGGGCTAGGATATTTTTAACTAGGAAGCCCTGAGTTCCAGGCTTACTGCATCTGCCAAAGGCATCCCAAAGGGAGTGCAGAAGTGCCACAACATGGCTGCTTTCACAGCTTTCCCCTTAGGAAGAACCCTAATACCCGGCTGATTTACCTTCCTAGGGTTACTGTTAGGCTTAGGCCTAGGACTTTTAAAACCAGGAAGCCCTGGGCTCCAGGCACACTGCAGCTGCGAAAGGCATCCCAAGGGGAGCGCAAAAGTGACACAACTTGGCTGCCTCTGCTTCTATTCTCATGAGACCATCCCGAACCATAGGCTGATTTTCCTTCCTAGGGTTAAGGTTTGACTTACGCCTAGGGTAAGAGTTCTATTAACCAGAAAGCCCTGAGTTCCAAGAACACAGCAGCTGCGAAGGACTACCCAAGAAGAGCGCAAAAGTACCACAACGTGCCTGCCTCCACAGCTTTTTCCTTGGGGACATGCCTAATTCCTGGCTGATTTGCCTTTCTCGTCTTAGGGTTGGGGTTCGGCCTAGGGCTAGGATATTTTTAACTAGGAAGCCCTGAGTTCCAGGCTTACTTCATCTGCCAAAGGCATCCCAAAGGGAGTGCAGAAGTGCCACAACATGGCTGCTTTCACGGCTTTCCCCTTAGGAAGAACCCTAATACCCGGCTGATTTACCTTCCTAGGGTTACTGTTAGGCTTAGGCCTAGGACGTTTAAAACTAGGAAGCCCATAGATGCAGGCACACTGCAGCTGTTCAAGGCATCCCAAGGGGAGTACAAAAGTACCACAACATGGCAGCTTTCACAGCTTTTTCCTTGGCACCATCCCTATACATAGGCTGATTTATCTGCCTAGGGTTAGGGTTAGGGTTCAGCCTAGGGCTTGGAGTTTTTTAACCAGGAAGCCCTGAGTTCCAGGCTCACTGCATCTGCCAAATGCATCCCAAAGGGAGTGCAAAAGTGCCACAACATGGCTGCTTTCACGGCTTTTCCCTTAGGAAGAACCCTAATACCGGGCTGATTTACCTTCCTAGGGTTACTGTTAGGCTTAGGACTAGGGCTAGGATTTTTAAAACTAGGAAGCCCTTAGTTCCAGGCACACTGCAGCTGTTCAAGGCATCCCAAGGGGAGTACAAAAGTGCAACAACATGGCAGCTTTCACAGCTTTTTCCTTGGCACCATCCCTATACCTAGGCTGATTTATCTGCCTAGGGTTAGGGTTAGGGTTCAGCCTAGGGTTTGGAGTTTTTTAACCAGGAAGCCCTGAGTTCCAGGCTTACTGCATCTGCCAAAGGCATCCCAAAGGGAGTGAAAAAGTGCCACAACATGGCAGCTTTCACAGCTTTTTCCTTGGCACCATCCCTATACATAGGCTGATTTATCTGCCTAGGGTTAGGGTTAGGGTTCAGCCTAGGACTTGGAGTTTTTTAAACAGGAAGCCCTGAGTTCCAGGCTCACTGCATCTGCCAAATGCATCCCAAAGGGAGTGCAAAAGTGCCACAACATGGCTGCTTTCACGGCTTTTCCCTTAGGAAGAACCCTAATACCGGGCTGATTTACCTTCCTAGGGTTACTGTTAGGCTTAGGCCTAGGGCTAGGATTTTTAAAACTAGGAAGCCCTTAGATCCAGGCACACTGCAGCTGTTCAAGGCATCCCAAGGGGAGTACAAAAGTGCAACAACATGGCAGCTTTCACAGCTTTTTCCTTGGCACCATCCCTATACCTAGGCTGATTTATCTGCCTAGGGTTAGGGTTAGGGTTCAGCCTAGGTCTTGGAGTTTTTTAACCAGGAAGCCCTGAGTTCCAGGCTTACTGCATCTGCCAAAGGCATCCCAAAGGGAGTGCAAAAGTGCCACAACATGGCTGCTTTCACAGCTTTTCCCTTAGGAAGAACCCTAATACCCGGCTGATTTACCTTCCTAGGGTTACTGTTAGGCTTAGGCCTAGGACTTTTAAAACCAGGAAGCCCTGGGCCCCAGGCACATGCAGCTGTTAAAGGCATCCCAAGAGGGCCGCAGAAGTGACACAACTTGGCTGCCTCTGCTTCTATTCTCATGAGACCATCCTGAACCATAGGCTGATTTTCCTTCCTAGGGTTAAGGTTTGAGTTTCGCCTAGGGTAAGAGTTCTATTAACCAGAAAGACCTGAGTTCCAAGAACACAGCAGCTGCGAAGGACTACCCAAGAAGAGCGCAAAAGTACCACAACATGCCTGCCTCCACAGCTTTTTCCTTGGGGACATGCCTAATTCCTGGCTGATTTGCCTTTCTCGTCTTAGGGTTGGGGTTCGGCCTAGGGCTAGGATTTTTTTAACTAGGAAGCCCTGAGTTCCAGGCTTACTTCATCTGCCAAAGGCATCCCAAAGGGAGTGCAGAAGTGCCACAACATGGCTGCTTTCACGGCTTTTCCCTTAGGAAGAACCCTAATACCCGCCAGATTTACCTTCCTAGGGTTACTGTTAGGCTTAGGCCTAGGACTTTTAAAACCAGGAAGCCCTGGGCTCCAGGCATATGCAGCTGTTAAAGGCATCCCAAGAGGGCTGCAGAAGTGACACAACTTGGCTGCCTCTGCTGCTATTCTCATGGGACCATCCCGAACCATAGGCTGATTTTCCTTCCTAGGTTTAAGGTTTGAGTTACGCCTAGGGTAAGAGTTCTATTAACCAGAAAGCCCTGAGTTCCAAGAACACAGCAGCTGCGAAGGACTACCCAAGAAGAGCGCAAAAGTACCACAACGTGCCTGCCTCCACAGCTTTTTCCTTGGGGACATGCCTAATTCCTGGCTGATTTGCCTTTCTCGTCTTAGGGTTGGGGTTCGGCCTAGGGCTAGGATTTTTTTAACTAGGAAGCCCTGAGTTCCAGGCTTACTTCATCTGCCACGGGCATCCCAAAGGGAGTGCAGAAGTGCCACAACATGGCTGCTTTCACTGCTTTCCCCTTAGGAAGAACCCTAATACCCGTCTGATTTACCTTCCTAGGGTTACTGTTAGGTTTAGGCCTAGGACGTTTAAAACTAGGAAGCCCTTAGATGCAGGCACACTGCAGCGTTCAAGGCATCCCAAGGGGAGTACAAAAGTACCACAACATGGCAGCTTTCACAGCTTTTTCCTTGGCACCATCCCTATACATAGGCTGATTTATCTGCCTAGGGTTAGGGTTAGGGTTCAGCCTAGGACTTGGAGTTTTTTAAACAGGAAGCCCTGAGTTCCAGGCTCACTGCATCTGCCAAATGCATCCCAAAGGGAGTGCAAAAGTGCCACAACATGGCTGCTTTCACGGCTTTTCCCTTAGGAAGAACCCTAATACCGGGCTGATTTACCTTCCTAGGGTTACTGTTAGGCTTAGGCCTAGGGCTAGGATTTTTAAAACTAGGAAGCCCTTAGATCCAGGCACACTGCAGCTGTTCAAGGCATCCCAAGGGGAGTACAAAAGTGCAACAACATGGCAGCTTTCACAGCTTTTTCCTTGGCACCATCCCTATACCTAGGCTGATTTATCTGCCTAGGGTTAGGGTTAGGGTTCAGCCTAGGTCTTGGAGTTTTTTAACCAGGAAGCCCTGAGTTCCAGGCTTACTGCATCTGCCAAAGGCATCCCAAAGGGAGTGCAAAAGTGCCACAACATGGCTGCTTTCACAGCTTTTCCCTTAGGAAGAACCCTAATACCCGGCTGATTTACCTTCCTAGGGTTACTGTTAGGCTTAGGCCTAGGACTTTTAAAACCAGGAAGCCCTGGGCCCCAGGCACATGCAGCTGTTAAAGGCATCCCAAGAGGGCCGCAGAAGTGACACAACTTGGCTGCCTCTGCTTCTATTCTCATGAGACCATCCTGAATCATAGGCTGATTTTCCTTCCTAGGGTTAAGGTTTGAGTTTCGCCTAGGGTAAGAGTTCTATTAACCAGAAAGACCTGAGTTCCAAGAACACAGCAGCTGCGAAGGACTACCCAAGAAGAGCGCAAAAGTACCACAACATGCCTGCCTCCACAGCTTTTTCCTTGGGGACATGCCTAATTCCTGGCTGATTTGCCTTTCTCGTCTTAGGGTTGGGGTTTGGCCTAGGGCTAGGATTTTTAAAATCAGGAAGCCCTGAGTTCCAGGCACACTGGAGCTGTGAAAGGCATCCAAAAGGGAGTGCAAAAGTGCCACAACATTGTTGCTTTCACGGCTTTTTCCTTGCCAAGAAGCTTAACACCAGGCTGATTTCCCTTCCCAGGGTTACTGTTAGGCTTAGGCCTAGGACTAGGATTTTTAAAACTAGGAAGCCCTTAGATCCATGCACACTGCAGCTGTTCAAGGCATCCCAAGGGGAGTACAAAAGTGCAACAACATGGCAGCTTTCACAGCTTTTTCCTTGGCACCATCCCTATACCTAGGCTGATTTATCTGCCTAGGGTTAGGGTTAGGGTTCAGCCTAGGGCTTGGAGTTTTTTAACCAGGAAGCCCTGAGTTCCAGGCTTACTGCATCTGCCAAAGGCATCCCAAAGGGAGTGCAAAAGTGCCACAACATGGCTGCTTTCACAGCTTTTCCCTTAGGAAGAACCCTAATACCCGGCTGATTTACCTTCCTAGGGTTACTGTTAGGCTTAGGCCTAGGACTTTTAAAACCAGGAAGCCCTGGGCTCCAGGCACATGCAGCTGCTAAAGGCATCCCAAGAGGGCCGCAGAAGTGACACAACTTGGCTGCCTCTGCTGCTATTCTCATGAGACCATCCCGAGCCATAGGCTGATTTTCCTTCCTAGGGTTAATGTTTGAGTTTTGCCTAGGGTAAGAGGTCTATTAACCAGAAAGACCTGAGTTCCAAGAACACAGCAGCTGCGAAGGACTACCCAAGAAGAGCGAAAAGTACCACAACATGCCAGCCTCCACAGCTTTTTCCTTGGGGACATGCCTAATTCCTGGCTGATTTGCCTTTCTCGTCTTAGGGTTGGGGTTCGGCCTAGGGCTAGGATATTTTTAACTAGGAAGCCCTGAGTTCCAGGCTTACTGCATCTGCCAAAGGCATCCCAAAGGGAGTGCAGAAGTGCCACAACATGGCTGCTTTCACAGCTTTCCCCTTAGGAAGAACCCTAATACCCGGCTGATTTACCTTCCTAGGGTTACTGTTAGGCTTAGGCCTAGGACTTTTAAAACCAGGAAGCCCTGGGCTCCAGGCACACTGCAGCTGCGAAAGGCATCCCAAGGGGAGCGCAAAAGTGACACAACTTGGCTGCCTCTGCTTCTATTCTCATGAGACCATCCCGAACCATAGGCTGATTTTCCTTCCTAGGGTTAAGGTTTGACTTACGCCTAGGGTAAGAGTTCTATTAACCAGAAAGCCCTGAGTTCCAAGAACACAGCAGCTGCGAAGGACTACCCAAGAAGAGCGCAAAAGTACCACAACGTGCCTGCCTCCACAGCTTTTTCCTTGGGGACATGCCTAATTCCTGGCTGATTTGCCTTTCTCGTCTTAGGGTTGGGGTTCGGCCTAGGGCTAGGATATTTTTAACTAGGAAGCCCTGAGTTCCAGGCTTACTTCATCTGCCAAAGGCATCCCAAAGGGAGTGCAGAAGTGCCACAACATGGCTGCTTTCACGGCTTTCCCCTTAGGAAGAACCCTAATACCCGGCTGATTTACCTTCCTAGGGTTACTGTTAGGCTTAGGCCTAGGACGTTTAAAACTAGGAAGCCCATAGATGCAGGCACACTGCAGCTGTTCAAGGCATCCCAAGGGGAGTACAAAAGTACCACAACATGGCAGCTTTCACAGCTTTTTCCTTGGCACCATCCCTATACATAGGCTGATTTATCTGCCTAGGGTTAGGGTTAGGGTTCAGCCTAGGGCTTGGAGTTTTTTAACCAGGAAGCCCTGAGTTCCAGGCTCACTGCATCTGCCAAATGCATCCCAAAGGGAGTGCAAAAGTGCCACAACATGGCTGCTTTCACGGCTTTTCCCTTAGGAAGAACCCTAATACCGGGCTGATTTACCTTCCTAGGGTTACTGTTAGGCTTAGGACTAGGGCTAGGATTTTTAAAACTAGGAAGCCCTTAGTTCCAGGCACACTGCAGCTGTTCAAGGCATCCCAAGGGGAGTACAAAAGTGCAACAACATGGCAGCTTTCACAGCTTTTTCCTTGGCACCATCCCTATACCTAGGCTGATTTATCTGCCTAGGGTTAGGGTTAGGGTTCAGCCTAGGGTTTGGAGTTTTTTAACCAGGAAGCCCTGAGTTCCAGGCTTACTGCATCTGCCAAAGGCATCCCAAAGGGAGTGAAAAAGTGCCACAACATGGCAGCTTTCACAGCTTTTTCCTTGGCACCATCCCTATACATAGGCTGATTTATCTGCCTAGGGTTAGGGTTAGGGTTCAGCCTAGGACTTGGAGTTTTTTAAACAGGAAGCCCTGAGTTCCAGGCTCACTGCATCTGCCAAATGCATCCCAAAGGGAGTGCAAAAGTGCCACAACATGGCTGCTTTCACGGCTTTTCCCTTAGGAAGAACCCTAATACCGGGCTGATTTACCTTCCTAGGGTTACTGTTAGGCTTAGGCCTAGGGCTAGGATTTTTAAAACTAGGAAGCCCTTAGATCCAGGCACACTGCAGCTGTTCAAGGCATCCCAAGGGGAGTACAAAAGTGCAACAACATGGCAGCTTTCACAGCTTTTTCCTTGGCACCATCCCTATACCTAGGCTGATTTATCTGCCTAGGGTTAGAGTTAGGGTTCAGCCTAGGTCTTGGAGTTTTTTAACCAGGAAGCCCTGAGTTCCAGGCTTACTGCATCTGCCAAAGGCATCCCAAAGGGAGTGCAAAAGTGCCACAACATGGCTGCTTTCACAGCTTTTCCCTTAGGAAGAACCCTAATACCCGGCTGATTTACCTTCCTAGGGTTACTGTTAGGCTTAGGCCTAGGACTTTTAAAACCAGGAAGCCCTGGGCCCCAGGCACATGCAGCTGTTAAAGGCATCCCAAGAGGGCCGCAGAAGTGACACAACTTGGCTGCCTCTGCTTCTATTCTCATGAGACCATCCTGAACCATAGGCTGATTTTCCTTCCTAGGGTTAAGGTTTGAGTTTCGCCTAGGGTAAGAGTTCTATTAACCAGAAAGACCTGAGTTCCAAGAACACAGCAGCTGCGAAGGACTACCCAAGAAGAGCGCAAAAGTACCACAACATGCCTGCCTCCACAGCTTTTTCCTTGGGGACATGCCTAATTCCTGGCTGATTTGCCTTTCTCGTCTTAGGGTTGGGGTTCGGCCTAGGGCTAGGATTTTTTTAACTAGGAAGCCCTGAGTTCCAGGCTTACTTCATCTGCCAAAGGCATCCCAAAGGGAGTGCAGAAGTGCCACAACATGGCTGCTTTCACGGCTTTTCCCTTAGGAAGAACCCTAATACCCGCCAGATTTACCTTCCTAGGGTTACTGTTAGGCTTAGGCCTAGGACTTTTAAAACCAGGAAGCCCTGGGCTCCAGGCATATGCAGCTGTTAAAGGCATCCCAAGAGGGCTGCAGAAGTGACACAACTTGGCTGCCTCTGCTGCTATTCTCATGGGACCATCCCGAACCATAGGCTGATTTTCCTTCCTAGGTTTAAGGTTTGAGTTACGCCTAGGGTAAGAGTTCTATTAACCAGAAAGCCCTGAGTTCCAAGAACACAGCAGCTGCGAAGGACTACCCAAGAAGAGCGCAAAAGTACCACAACGTGCCTGCCTCCACAGCTTTTTCCTTGGGGACATGCCTAATTCCTGGCTGATTTGCCTTTCTCGTCTTAGGCTTGGGGTTCGGCCTAGGGCTAGGATTTTTTTAACTAGGAAGCCCTGAGTTCCAGGCTTACTTCATCTGCCACGGGCATCCCAAAGGGAGTGCAGAAGTGCCACAACATGGCTGCTTTCACTGCTTTCCCCTTAGGAAGAACCCTAATACCCGTCTGATTTACCTTCCTAGGGTTACTGTTAGGTTTAGGCCTAGGACGTTTAAAACTAGGAAGCCCTTAGATGCAGGCACACTGCAGCGTTCAAGGCATCCCAAGGGGAGTACAAAAGTACCACAACATGGCAGCTTTCACAGCTTTTTCCTTGGCACCATCCCTATACATAGGCTGATTTATCTGCCTAGGGTTAGGGTTAGGGTTCAGCCTAGGACTTGGAGTTTTTTAAACAGGAAGCCCTGAGTTCCAGGCTCACTGCATCTGCCAAATGCATCCCAAAGGGAGTGCAAAAGTGCCACAACATGGCTGCTTTCACGGCTTTTCCCTTAGGAAGAACCCTAATACCGGGCTGATTTACCTTCCTAGGGTTACTGTTAGGCTTAGGCCTAGGGCTAGGATTTTTAAAACTAGGAAGCCCTTAGATCCAGGCACACTGCAGCTGTTCAAGGCATCCCAAGGGGAGTACAAAAGTGCAACAACATGGCAGCTTTCACAGCTTTTTCCTTGGCACCATCCCTATACCTAGGCTGATTTATCTGCCTAGGGTTAGGGTTAGGGTTCAGCCTAGGTCTTGGAGTTTTTTAACCAGGAAGCCCTGAGTTCCAGGCTTACTGCATCTGCCAAAGGCATCCCAAAGGGAGTGCAAAAGTGCCACAACATGGCTGCTTTCACAGCTTTTCCCTTAGGAAGAACCCTAATACCCGGCTGATTTACCTTCCTAGGGTTACTGTTAGGCTTAGGCCTAGGACTTTTAAAACCAGGAAGCCCTGGGCCCCAGGCACATGCAGCTGTTAAAGGCATCCCAAGAGGGCCGCAGAAGTGACACAACTTGGCTGCCTCTGCTTCTATTCTCATGAGACCATCCTGAATCATAGGCTGATTTTCCTTCCTAGGGTTAAGGTTTGAGTTTCGCCTAGGGTAAGAGTTCTATTAACCAGAAAGACCTGAGTTCCAAGAACACAGCAGCTGCGAAGGACTACCCAAGAAGAGCGCAAAAGTACCACAACATGCCTGCCTCCACAGCTTTTTCCTTGGGGACATGCCTAATTCCTGGCTGATTTGCCTTTCTCGTCTTAGGGTTGGGGTTCGGCCTAGGGCTAGGATATTTTTAACTAGGAAGCCCTGAGTTCCAGGCTTACTGCATCTGCCAAAGGCATCCCAAAGCGAGTGCAAAAGTGCCACAACATGGCTGCTTTCACAGCTTTTCCCTTAGGAAGAACCCTAATACGCGGCTGATTTACCTTCCTAGGGTTACTGTTAGGCTTAGGCCTAGGACTTTTAAAACCAGGAAGCTCTGGGCTCCAGGCACACTGCAGCTGCGAAAGGCATCTCAAGGGGAGCGCAAAAGTGACACAACTTGGCTGCCACCACTGATATTTCCATGAGACCATCCCGAACCATAGGCTGATTTTCCTTCCTAGGGTTAAGGTTTGAGTTACGCCTGGGGTAAGGGTTCTATTAACCAGAAAGCCCTGAGTTCCAAGAACACAGCAGCTGCGAAGGACTACCCAAGAAGAGCGCAAAAGTACCACAACATGCCTGCCTCCACAGCTTTTTCCTTGGGGACATGCCTAATTCCTGGCTGATTTGCCTTTCTCGTCTTAGGGTTGGGGTTCGGCCTAGGGCTAGGATTTTTTTAACTAGGAAGCCCTGAGTTCCAGGCTTACTTCATCTGCCAAAGGCATCCCAAAGGGAGTGCAGAAGTGCCACAACATGGCTGCTTTCACGGCTTTTCCCTTAGGAAGAACCCTAATACCCGCCAGATTTACCTTCCTAGGGTTACTGTTAGGCTTAGGCCTAGGACTTTTAAAACCAGGAAGCCCTGGGCTCCAGGCATATGCAGCTGTTAAAGGCATCCCAAGAGGGCTGCAGAAGTGACACAACTTGGCTGCCTCTGCTGCTATTCTCATGGGACCATCCCGAACCATAGGCTGATTTTCCTTCCTAGGTTTAAGGTTTGAGTTACGCCTAGGGTAAGAGTTCTATTAACCAGAAAGCCCTGAGTTCCAAGAACACAGCAGCTGCGAAGGACTACCCAAGAAGAGCGCAAAAGTACCACAACGTGCCTGCCTCCACAGCTTTTTCCTTGGGGACATGCCTAATTCCTGGCTGATTTGCCTTTCTCGTCTTAGGCTTGGGGTTCGGCCTAGGGCTAGGATTTTTTTAACTAGGAAGCCCTGAGTTCCAGGCTTACTTCATCTGCCACGGGCATCCCAAAGGGAGTGCAGAAGTGCCACAACATGGCTGCTTTCACGGCTTTCCCCTTAGGAAGAACCCTAATACCCGTCTGATTTACCTTCCTAGGGTTACTGTTAGGCTTAGGCCTAGGACGTTTAAAACTAGGAAGCCCTTAGATGCAGGCACACTGCAGCGTTCAAGGCATCCCAAGGGGAGTACAAAAGTGCAACAACATGGCAGCTTTCACAGCTTTTTCCTTGGCACCATCCCTATACCTAGGCTGATTTATCGGCCTAGGGTTAGGGTTAGGGTTCAGCCTAGGTCTTGGAGTTTTTTAACCAGGAAGCCCTGAGTTCCAGGCTTACTGCATCTGCCAAAGGCATCCCAAAGGGAGTGCAAAAGTGCCACAACATGGCTGCTTTCACAGCTTTTCCCTTAGGAAGAACCCTAATACCCGGCTGATTTACCTTCCTAGGGTTACTGTTAGGCTTAGGCCTAGGACTTTTAAAACCAGGAAGCCCTGGGCCCCAGGCACATGCAGCTGTTAAAGGCATCCCAAGAGGGCCGCAGAAGTGACACAACTTGGCTGCCTCTGCTTCTATTCTCATGAGACCATCCTGAATCATAGGCTGATTTTCCTTCCTAGGGTTAAGGTTTGAGTTTCGCCTACGGTAAGAGTTCTATTAACCAGAAAGACCTGAGTTCCAAGAACACAGCAGCTGCGAAGGACTACCCAAGAAGAGCGAAAAGTACCACAACATGCCTGCCTCCACAGCTTTTTCCTTGGGGACATGCCAAATTCCTGGCTGATTTGCCTTTCTCGTCTTAGGGTTGGGGTTCGGCCTAGGGCTAGGATTTTTTTAACTCGGAAGCCCTGAGTTCCAGGCTTACTTCATCTGCCAAAGGCATCCCAAAGGGTGTGCAAAAGTGCCACAACATGGCTGCCTTCACGGCTTTTCCCTTAGGAAGAACCCTAATACGCGGCTGATTTACCTTCCTAGGGTTACTGTTAGGCTTAGGCCTCGGACTTTTAAAACCAGGAAGCCCTGGGCTCCAGGCACACTGCAGCTGCGAAAGGCTTCCCAAGAGGGCCGCAGAAGTGACACAACTTGGCTGCCACCACTGATATTTCCATGAGATCATCCCGAACCATAGGCTGATTTTCCTTCCTAGGGTTAAGGTTTGAGTTACACCTAGGGTAAGGGTTCTATTAACCAGAAAGCCCTGAGTTCCAAGAACACAGCAGCTGCGAAGGACTAGCCAAGAAGAGCGCAAAAGTACCACAACATGCCTGCCTCCACAGCTTTTTCCTTGGGGACATGCCTAATTCCTGGCTGATTTGCCTTTCTCGTCTTAGGGTTGGGGTTCGGCCTAGGGCAAGGATTTTTAAAATCAGGAAGCCCTGAGTTCCAGGCACACTGGAGCTGTGAAAGGCATCCAAAAGGGAGTGCAAAAGTGCCACAACATGGTTGCTTTCACGGCTTTTTCCTTGGCAAGAATCTTAACACCAGGCTGATTTCCCTTCCCTTGGTTACTGTTAGGCTTAGGCCTAGGAATAGGATTTTTAAAACTAGGAAGCCCTTAGATCCAGGCACACTGCAGCTGTTCAAGGCATCCCAAGGGGAGTACAAAAGTGCAACAACATGGCAGCTTTCACAGCTTTTTCCTTGGCACCATCCCTATACCTAGGCTGATTTATCTGCCTAGGGTTAGAGTTAGGGTTCAGCCTAGGGCTTGGAGTTTTTTAACCAGGAAGCCCTGAGTTCCAGGCTTACTGCATCTGCCAAAGGCATACCAAAGGGAGTGCAAAAGTGCCACAACATGGCTGCTTTCACAGCTTTTCCCTTAGGAAGAACCCTAATACCCGGCTGATTTACCTTCCTAGGGTTACTGTTAGGCTTAGGCCTAGGACTTTTAAAACCAGGAAGCCCTGGGCTCCAGGCACATGCAGCTGTTAAAGGCATCCCAAGAGGGCCGCAGAAGTGACACAACTTGGCTGCCTCTGCTTCTATTCTCATGAGACCATCCTGAATCATAGGCTGATTTTCCTTCCTAGGGTTAAGGTTTGAGTTTCGCCTAGGGTAAGAGTTCTATTAACCAGAAAGACCTGAGTTCCAAGAACACAGCAGCTGCGAAGGACTACCCAAGAAGAGCGCAAAAGTACCACAACATGCCTGCCTCCACAGCTTTTTCCTTGGGGACATGCCTAATTCCTGGCTGATTTGCCTTTCTCGTCTTAGGGTTGGGGTTCGGCCTAGGGCTAGGATATTTTTAACTAGGAAGCCCTGAGTTCCAGGCTTACTGCATCTGCCAAAGGCATCCCAAAGGGAGTGCAAAAGTGCCACAACATGGCTGCTTTCACGGCTTTTCCATTAGGAAGAACCCTAATACCCAGCTGATTTACCTTCCTAGGGTTACTGTTAGGCTTAGGCCTAGGACTTTTAAAACCAGGAAGCCCTGGGCTCCAGGCACACTGCAGCTGTTAAAGGCATCCCAAGGGGAGCGCAAAAGTGACACAACTTGGCTGCCACCACTGATATTTCCATGAGACCATCCTGAACCATAGGCTGATTTTCCTTCCTAGGGTTAATGTTTGAGTTTCGCCTAGGGTAAGACGTCTATTAACCAGAAAGCCCTGAGTTCCCAGAACACAGCAGCTGCGAAGGACTACCCAAGAAGAGCGAAAAGTACCACAACATGCCTGCCTCCACAGCTTTTTCCTTGGGGACATGCCTAATTCCTGGCTTATTTGCCTTTCTCGTCTTAGGGTTGGGGTTCGGCCTAGGGCTAGGATATTTTTAACTAGGAAGCCCTGAGTTCCAGGCTTACTGCATCTGCTAAAGGCATCCCAAAGGGAGTGCAGAAGTGCCACAACATGGCTGCTTTCACAGCTTTTCCCTTAGGAAGAACCCTAATACGCGGCTGATTTACCTTCCTAGGGTTACTGTTAGGCTTAGGCCTAGGACTTTTAAAACCAGGAAGCTCTGGGCTCCAGGCACACTGCAGCTGCGAAAGGCATCCCAAGGGGAGCGCAAAAGTGACACAACTTGGCTGCCACCACTGATATTTCCATGAGACCATCCCGAACCATAGGCTGATTTTCCTTCCTAGGGTTAAGGTTTGAGTTACGCCTGGGGTAAGGGTTCTATTAACCAGAAAGCCCTGAGTTCCAAGAACACAGCAGCTGCGAAGGACTACCCAAGAAGAGCGCAAAAGTACCACAACATGCCTGCCTCCACAGCTTTTTCCTTGGGGACATGCCTAATTCCTGGCTGATTTGCCTTTCTCGTCTTAGGGTTGGGGTTCGGCCTAGGGCTAGGACTTTTAAAATCAGGAAGCCCTGAGTTCCAGGCACACTGGAGCTGTGAAAGGCATCCAAAAGGGAGTGCAAAAGTGCCACAACATGGTTGCTTTCACGGCTTTTTCCTTGCCAAGAAGCTTAACACCAGGCTGATTTCCCTTCCCTTGGTTACTGTTAGGCTTAGGCCTAGGACTAGGATTTTTAAAACTAGGAAGCCCTTAGATCCAGGCACACTGCAGCTGTTCAAGGCATCCCAAGGGGAGTACAAAAGTGCAACAACATGGCAGCTTTCAAAGCTTTTTCCTTGGCACCATCCCTATACCTAGGCTGATTTATCTGCCTAGGGTTAGGGTTAGGGTTCAGCCTAGGGCTTGGAGTTTTTTAACCAGGAAGCCCTGAGTTCCAGGCTTACTGCATCTGCCAAAGGCATCCCAAATGGAGTGCAAAAGTGCCACAACATGGCTGCTTTCACAGCTTTTCCCTTAGGAAGAACCCTAATACCCGGCTGATTTACCTTCCTAGGGTTACTGTTAGGCTTAGGCCTAGGACTTTTAAAACCAGGAAGCCCTGGGCTCCAGGCACATGCAGCTGTTAAAGGCATCCCAAGAGGGCCGCAGAAGTGACACAACTTGGCTACCTCTGCTGCTATTCTCATGAGACCATCCCGAACCATAGGCTGATTTTCCTTCCTAGGGTTAATGTTTGAGTTTCGCCTAGGGTAAGACGTCTATTAACCAGAAAGACCTGAGTTCCAAGAACACAGCAGCTGCGAAGGACTACCCAAGAAGAGCGAAAAGTACCACAACATGCCTGCCTCCACAGCTTTTTCCTTGGGGACATGCCTAATTCCTGGCTGATTTGCCTTTCTCGTCTTAGGGTTGGGGTTCGGCCTAGGGCTAGGATATTTTTAACTAGGAAGCCCTGAGTTCCAGGCTTACTGCATCTGCCAAAGGCATCCCAAAGCGAGTGCAAAAGTGCCACAACATGGCTGCTTTCACAGCTTTTCCCTTAGGAAGAACCCTAATACGCGGCTGATTTACCTTCCTAGGGTTACTGTTAGGCTTAGGCCTAGGACTTTTAAAACCAGGAAGCTCTGGGCTCCAGGCACACTGCAGCTGCGAAAGGCATCTCAAGGGGAGCGCAAAAGTGACACAACTTGGCTGCCACCACTGATATTTCCATGAGACCATCCCGAACCATAGGCTGATTTTCCTTCCTAGGGTTAAGGTTTGAGTTACGCCTGGGGTAAGGGTTCTATTAACCAGAAAGCCCTGAGTTCCAAGAACACAGCAGCTGCGAAGGACTACCCAAGAAGAGCGCAAAAGTACCACAACATGCCTGCCTCCACAGCTTTTTCCTTGGGGACATGCCTAATTCCTGGCTGATTTGCCTTTCTCGTCTTAGGGTTGGGGTTCGGCCTAGGGCTAGGACTTTTAAAATCAGGAAGCCCTGAGTTCCAGGCACACTGGAGCTGTGAAAGGCATCCAAAAGGGAGTGCAAAAGTGCCACAACATGGTTGCTTTCCCGGCTTTTTCCTTGGCAAGAAGCCTAACACCAGGCTGATTTCCCTTCCCAGGGTTACTGTTAGGCTTAGGCCTAGGGCTAGGATTTTTAAAACTAGGAAGCCCTGGGCTCCAGGCACACTGCAGCTGTTCAAGGCATCCCAAGGGGAGTACAAAAGTGCAACAACATGGCAGCTTTCACAGCTTTTTCCTTGGCACCATCCCTATACCTAGGCTGATTTATCTGCCTAGGGTTAGGGTTAGGGTTCAGCCTAGGGCTTGGAGTTTTTTAACCAGGAAGCCCTGAGTTCCAGGCTTACTGCATCTGCCAAAGGCATCCCAAAGGGAGTGCAAAAGTGCCACAACATGGCTGCTTTCACAGCTTTTCCCTTAGGAAGAACCCTAATACGCGGCTGATTTACCTTCCTAGGGTTACTGTTAGGCTTAGGCCTAGGACTTTTAAAACCAGGAAGCCCTGGGCTCCAGGCACACTGCAGCTGCGAAAGGCATCCCAAGGGGAGCGCAAAAGTGACACAACTTGGCTGCCACCACTGATATTTCCATGAGACCATCCCGAACCATAGGCTGATTTTCCTTCCTAGGGTTAAGGTTTGAGTTACGCCTGGGGTAAGGGTTCTATTAACCAGAAAGCCCTGAGTTCCAAGAACACAGCAGCTGCGAAGGACTACCCAAGAAGAGCGCAAAAGTACCACAACATGCCTGCCTCCACAGCTTTTTCCTTGGGGACATGCCTAATTCCTGGCTGATTTGCCTTTCTCGTCTTAGGGTTGTGGTTCGGCATAGGGCTAGGATTTTTAAAATCAGGAAGCCCTGAGTTCCAGGCACACTGGAGCTGTGAAAGGCATCCAAAAGGGAGTGCAAAAGTGCCACAACATGGTTGCTTTCCCGGCTTTTTCCTTGGCAAGAATCTTAACACCAGGCTGATTTCCCTTCCCAGGGTTACTGTTAGGCTTAGGCCTAGGGCTAGGATTTTTAAAACTAGGAAGCCCTGGGCTCCAGGCACACTGCAGCTGTTCAAGGCATCCCAAGGGGAGTACAAAAGTGCAACAACATGGCAGCTTTCACAGCTTTTTCCTTGGCACCATCCCTATACCTAGGCTGATTTATCTGCCTAGGGTTAGGGTTAGGGTTCAGCCTAGGGCTTGGAGTTTTTTAACCAGGAAGCCCTGAGTTCCAGGCTTACTGCATCTGCCAAAGGCATCCCAAAGGGAGTGCAAAAGTGCCACAACATGGCTGCTTTCACAGCTTTTCCCTTAGGAAGAACCCTAATACGCGGCTGATTTACCTTCCTAGGGTTACTGTTAGGCTTAGGCCTAGGACTTTTAAAACCAGGAAGCCCTGGGCTCCAGGCACATGCACCTGCTAAAGGCATCCCAAGAGGGCCGCAGAAGTGACACAACTTGGCTGCCTCTGCTTCTATTCTCATGAGACCATCCCGAACCATAGGCTGATTTTCCTTCCTAGGGTTAAGGTTTGACTTACGCCTAGGGTAAGAGTTCTATTAACCAGAAAGCCCTGAGTTCCAAGAACACAGCAGCTGCGAAGGACTAGCCAAGAAGAGCGCAAAAGTACCACAACATGCCTGCCTCCACAGCTTTTTCCTTGGGGACATGCCTAATTCCTGGCTGATTTGCCTTTCTCGTCTTAGGGTTGGGGTTCGGCCTAGGGCTAGGATATTTTTAACTAGGAAGCCCTGAGTTCCAGGCTTACTTCATCTGCCAAAGGCATCCCAAAGGGAGTGCAGAAGTGCCACAACATGGCTGCTTTCACGGCTTTCCCCTTAGGAAGAACCCTAATACCCGGCTGATTTACCTTCCTAGGGTTTCTGTTAGGCTTAGGCCTAGGACGTTTAAAACTAGGAAGCCCTTAGATGCAGGCACACTGCAGCTGTTCAAGGCATCCCAAGGGGAGTACAAAAGTACCACAACATGGCAGCTTTCACAGCTTTTTCCTTGGCACCATCCCTATATATAGGCTGATTTATCTGCCTAGGGTTAGGGTTAGGGTTCAGCCTAGGGCTTGGAGTTTTTTAACCAGGAAGCCCTGAGTTCCAGGCTCACTGCATCTGCCAAATGCATCCCAAAGGGAGTGCAAAAGTGCCACAACATGGCTGCTTTCACGGCTTTTCCCTTAGGAAGAACCCTAATACCGGGCTGATTTACCTTCCTAGGGTTACTGTTAGGCTTAGGACTAGGGCAAGGATTTTTAAAACTAGGAAGCCCTGGGCTCCAGGCACACTGCAGCTGTTCAAGGCATCCCAAGGGGAGTACAAAAGTGCAACAACATGGCAGCTTTCACAGCTTTTTCCTTGGCACCATCCCTATACCTAGGCTGATTTATCTGCCTAGGGTTAGGGTTAGGGTTCAGCCTAGGGCTTGGAGTTTTTTAACCAGGAAGCCCTGAGTTCCAGGCTTCCTGCATCTGCCAAAGGCATCCCAAAGGGAGTGCAAAAGTGCCACAACATGGCTGCTTTCACAGCTTTTCCCTTAGGAAGAACCCTAATACGCGGCTGATTTACCTTCCTAGGGTTACTGTTAGGCTTAGGCCTAGGACTTTTAAAACCAGGAAGCCCTGGGCTCCAGGCACATGCAGCTGCTAAAGGCATCCCAAGAGGGCCGCAGAAGTGACACAACTTGGCTGCCTCTGCTTCTATTCTCATGAGACCATCCCGAACCATAGGCTGATTTTCCTTCCTAGGGTTAAGGTTTGAGTTACGCCTAGGGTAAGAGTTCTATTAACCAGAAAGCCCTGAGTTCCAAGAACACAGCAGCTGCGAAGGACTACCCAAGAAGAGCGCAAAAGTACCACAACGTGCCTGCCTCCACAGCTTTTTCCTTGGGGACATGCCTAATTCCTGGCTGATTTGCCTTTCTCGTCTTAGGGTTGGGGTTCGGCCTAGGGCTAGGATATTTTTAACTAGGAAGCCCTGAGTTCCAGGCTTACTTCATCTACCAAAGGCATCCCAAAGGGAGTGCAGAAGTGCCACAACATGGCTGCTTTCACGGCTTTCCCCTTAGGAAGAACCCTAATACCCGGCTGATTTACCTTCCTAGGGTTACTGTTAGGCTTAGGCCTAGGACTTTTAAAACCAGGAAGCCCTGGGCTCCAGGCACACTGCAGCTGTTCAAGGCATCCCAAGGGGAGTACAAAAGTACCACAACATGGCAGCTTTCACAGCTTTTTCCTTGGCACCATCCCTATATATAGGCTGATTTATCTGCCTAGGGTTAGGGTTAGGGTTCAGCCTAGGGCTTGGAGTTTTTTAACCAGGAAGCCCTGAGTTCCAGGCTCACTGCATCTGCCAAATGCATCCCAAAGGGAGTGCAAAAGTGCCACAACATGGCTGCTTTCACGGCTTTTCCCTTAGGAAGAACCCTAATACCGGGCTGATTTACCTTCCTAGGGTTACTGTTAGGCTTAGGACTAGGGCTAGGATTTTTAAAACTAGGAAGCCCTTAGTTCCAGGCACAGTGCAGCTGTTCAAGGCATCCCAAGGGGAGTACAAAAGTGCAACAACATGGCAGCTTTCACAGCTTTTTCTTTGGCACCATCCCTATACCTAGGCTGATTTATCTGCCTAGGGTTAGGGTTAGGGTTCAGCCTAGGGCTTGGAGTTTTTTAACCAGGAAGCCCTGAGTTCCAGGCTTACTGCATCTGCCAAAGGCATCCCAAAGGGAGTGCAAAAGTGCCACAACATGGCTGCTTTCACAGCTTTTCCCTTAGGAAGAACCCTAATACGCGGCTGATTTACCTTCCTAGGGTTACTGTTAGGCTTAGGCCTAGGACTTTTAAAACCAGGAAGCCCTGGGCTCCAGGCACATGCAGCTGCTAAAGGCATCCCAAGAGGGCCGCAGAAGTGACACAACTTGGCTGCCTCTGCTTCTATTCTCATGAGACCATCCCGAACCATAGGCTGATTTTCCTTCCTAGGGTTAAGGTTTGAGTTACGCCTAGGGTAAGAGTTCTATTAACCAGAAAGCCCTGAGTTCCAAGAACACAGCAGCTGCGAAGGACTACCCAAGAAGAGCGCAAAAGTACCACAACATGCCTGCCTCCACAGCTTTTTCCTTGGGGACATGCCTAATTCCTGGCTGATTTGCCTTTCTCGTCTTAGGGTTGGGGTTCGGCCTAGGGCTAGGATTTTTAAAATCAGGAAGCCCTGAGTTCCAGGCACACTGGAGCTGTGAAAGGCATCCAAAAGGGAGTGCAAAAGTGCCACAACATGGTTGCTTTCACGGCTTTTTCCTTGCCAAGAAGCTTAACACCAGGCTGATATCCCTTCCCTTGGTTACTGTTAGGCTTAGGCCTAGGACTAGGATTTTTAAAACTAGGAAGCCCTTAGATCCAGGCACACTGCAGCTGTTCAAGGCATCCCAAGGGGAGTACAAAAGTGCAACAACATGGCAGCTTTCACAGCTTTTTCCTTGGCACCATCCCTATACCTAGGCTGATTTATCTGCCTAGGGTTAGGGTTAGGGTTCAGCCTAGGGCTTGGAGTTTTTTAACCAGGAAGCCCTGAGTTCCAGGCTTACTGCATCTGCCAAAGGCATCCCAAAGGGAGTGCAAAAGTGCCACAACATGGCTGCTTTCACAGCTTTTCCCTTAGGAAGAACCCTAATACCCAGCTGATTTACCTTCCTAGGGTTACTGTTAGGCTTAGGCCTAGGACTTTTAAAACCAGGAAGCCCTGGGCTCCAGGCACATGCAGCTGTTAAAGGCATCCCAAGAGGGCCGCAGAAGTGACACAACTTGGCTGCCTCTGCTGCTATTCTCATGAGACCATCCCGAACCATAGGCTGATTTTCCTTCCTAGGGTTAATGTTTGAGTTTCGCCTAGGGTAAGAGGTCTATTAACCAGAAAGACCTGAGTTCCAAGAACACAGCAGCTGCGAAGGACTTCCCAAGAAGAGCGAAAAGTACCACAACGTGCCTGCCTCCACAGCTTTTTCCTTGGGGACATGCCTAATTCCTGGCTGATTTGCCTTTCTCGTCTTAGGGTTGGGGTTCGGCCTAGGGCTAGGATATTTTTAACTAGGAAGCCCTGAGTTCCAGGCTTACTGCATCTGCCAAAGGCATCCCAAAGGGAGTGCAAAAGTGCCACAACATGGCTGCTTTCACAGCTTTTCCCTTAGGAAGAACCCTAATACGCGGCTGATTTACCTTCCTAGGGTTACTGTTAGGCTTAGGCCTAGGACTTTTAAAACCAGGAAGCTCTGGGCTCCAGGCACACTGCAGCTGTGAAAGGCATCCCAAGGGGAGCGCAAAAGTGACACAACTTGGCTGCCACCACTGATATTTCCGTGAGACCATCCCGAACCATAGGCTGATTTTCCTTCCTAGGGTTAAGGTTTGAGTTACGCCTGGGGTAAGGGTTCTATTAACCAGAAAGCCCTGAGTTCCAAGAACACAGCAGCTGCGAAGGACTACACAAGAAGAGCGCAAAAGTACCACAACATGCCTGCCTCCACAGCTTTTTCCTTGGGGACATGCCTAATTCCTGGCTGATTTGCCTTTCTCGTCTTAGGGTTGGGGTTCGGCCTAAGGCAAGGACTTTTAAAATCAGGAAGCCCTGAGTTCCAGGCACACTGGAGCTGTGAAAGGCATCCAAAAGGGAGTGCAAAAGTGCCACAACATGGTTGCTTTCACGGCTTTTTCCTTGGCAAGAAGCCTAACACCAGGCTGATTTCCCTTCCCAGGGTTACTGTTAGGCTTAGGCCTAGGGCTAGGATTTTTAAAACTAGGAAGCCCTGGGCTCCAGGCACACTGCAGCTGTTCAAGGCATCCCAAGGGGAGTACAAAAGTGCAACAACATGGCAGCTTTCACAGCTTTTTCCTTGGCACCATCCCTATACCTAGGCTGATTTATCTGCCTAGGGTAAGGGTTAGGGTTCAGCATAGGGCTTGGAGTTTTTTAACCAGGAAGCCCTGAGTTCCAGGCTTACTGCATCTGCCAAAGGCATCCCAAAGGGAGTGCAAAAGTGCCACAACATGGCTGCTTTCACAGCTTTTCCCTTAGGAAGAACCCTAATACCCGGCTGATTTACCTTCCTAGAGTTACTGTTAGGCTTAGGCCTAGGACTTTTAAAACCAGGAAGCCCTGGGCTCCAGGCACACTGCAGCTGTTAAAGGCATCCCAAGGGGAGCGCAAAAGTGACACAACTTGGCTGCCACCACTGATATTTCGATGAGACCATCCTGAACCATAGGCTGATTTTCCTTCCTAGGGTTAAGGTTTGAGTTACGCCTAGGGTAAGGGTTCTATTAACCAGAAAGCCCTGAGTTCCAAGAACACAGCAGCTGCGAAGGACTACCCAAGAAGAGTGCAAAAGTACCACAACATGCCTGCCTCCACAGCTTTTTCCTTGGGGACATGCCTAATTCCTGGCTGATTTGCCTTTCTCGTCTTAGGGTTGGGGTTCGGCCTAGGGCTAGGATATTTTTAACTAGGAAGCCCTGAGTTCCAGGCTTACTGCATCTGCCAAAGGCATCCCAAAGGGAGTGCAAAAGTGCCACAACATGGCTGCTTTCACAGCTTTTCCCTTAGGAAGAACCCTAATACGCGGCTGATTTACCTTCCTAGGGTTACTGTTAGGCTTAGGCCTAGGACTTTTAAAACCAGGAAGCCCTGGTCTCCAGGCACACTGCAGCTGCGAAAGGCATCCCAAGGGGAGCGCAAAAGTGACACAACTTGGCTGCCACCACTGATATTTCCGTGAGACCATCCCGAACCATAGGCTGATTTTCCTTCCTAGGGTTAAGGTTTGAGTTACGCCTGGGGTAAGGGTTCTATTAACCAGAAAGCCCTGAGTTCCAAGAACACAGCAGCTGCGAAGGACTAGCCAAGAAGAGCGCAAAAGTACCACAACATGCCTGCCTCCACAGCTTTTTCCTTGGGGACATGCCTAATTCCTGGCTGATTTGCCTTTCTCGTCTTAGGGTTGGGGTTCGGCATAGGGCTAGGACTTTTAAAATCAGGAAGCCCTGAGTTCCAGGCACACTGGAGCTGTGAAAGGCATCCAAAAGGGAGTGCAAAAGTGCCACAACATGGTTGCTTTCCCGGCTTTTTCCTTGGCAAGAAGCCTAACACCAGGCTGACTTCCCTTCCCAGGGTTACTGTTAGGCTTAGGCCTAGGGCTAGGATTTTTAAAACTAGGAAGCCCTGGGCTCCAGGCACACTGCAGCTGTTCAAGGCATCCCAAGGGGAGTACAAAAGTGCAACAACATGGCAGCTTTCACAGCTTTTTCCTTGGCACCATCCCTATACCTAGGCTGATTTATCTGCCTAGGGTTAGGGTTAGGGTTCAGCCTAGGGCTTGGAGTTTTTTAACCAGGAAGCCCTGAGTTCCAGGCTTACTGCATCTGCCAAAGGCATCCCAAAGGGAGTGCAAAAGTGCCACAACATGGCTGCTTTCACAGCTTTTCCCTTAGGAAGAACCCTAATACCCGGCTGATTTACCTTCCTAGGGTTACTGTTAGGCCTAGGCCTAGGACTTTTAAAACCAGGAAGCCCTGGGCTCCAGGCACATGCAGCTGCTAAAGGCATCCCAAGAGGGACGCAGAAGTGACACAACTTGGCTGCCTCTGCTTCTATTCTCATGAGACCATCCCGAACCATAGGCTGATTTTCCTTCCTAGGGTTAAGGTTTGAGTTACGCCTAGGGTAAGAGTTCTATTAACCAGAAAGCCCTGAGTTCCAAGAACACAGCAGCTGCGAAGGACTACCCAAGAAGAGCGCAAAAGTACCACAACGTGCCTGCCTCCACAGCTTTTTCCTTGGGGACATGCCTAATTCCTGGCTGATTTGCCTTTCTCGTCTTAGGGTTGGGGTTCGGCCTAGGGCTAGGATTTTTTTAACTAGGAAGCCCTGAGTTCCAGGCTTACTGCATCTGCCAAAGGCATCCCAAAGGGAGTGCAAAAGTGCCACAACATGGCTGCTTTCACGGCTTTTCCCTTAGGAAGAACCCTAATACCCAGCTGATTTACCTTCCTAGAGTTACTGTTAGGCTTAGGCCTAGGACTTTTAAAACCAGGAAGCCCTGGGCTCCAGGCACACTGCAGCTGTTAAAGGCATCCCAAGGGGAGCGCAAAAGTGACACAACTTGGCTGCCACCTCTGATGTTTCCATGAGACCATCCTGAACCATAGGCTGATTTTCCTTCCTAGGGTTAAGGTTTGAGTTACGCCTAGGGTAAGGGTTCTATTAACCAGAAAGCCCTGAGTTCCAAGAACACAGCAGCTGCGAAGGACTAGCCAAGAAGAGTGGAAAAGTACCACAACATGCCTGCCTCCACAGCTTTTTCCTTGGGGACATGCCTAATTCCTGGCTGATTTGCCTTTGTCGTCTTAGGGTTGGGGTTCGGCCTAGGGCTAGGATATTTTTAACTAGGAAGCCCTGAGTTCCAGGCCTACTGCATCTGCCAAAGGCATCCCAAAGGGAGTGAAAAGTGCCACAACATGGCTGCTTTCACGGCTTTTCCCTTAGGAAGAACCCTAATACCTGGCTGATTTACCTTCCTAGGGTTACTGTTAGGCTTAGGCCTAGGACTTTTAAAACCAGGAAGCCCTGGGCTCCAGGCTCATGCAGCTGTTAAAGGCATCCCAAGAGGGCCGCAGAAGTGACACAACTTGGCTGCCTCTGCTGCTATTCTCATGAGACCATCCCGAACCATAGGCTGATTTTCCTTCCTAGGGTTAAGGTTTGAGTTACGCCTAGGGTAAGGGTTCTATTAACCAGAAAGCTCTGAGTTCCAAGAACACAGCAGCTGCGAAGGACTAGCCAAGAAGAGCGCAAAAGTACCACAACGTGCCTGCCTCCACAGCTTTTTCCTTGGGGACATGCCTAATTCCTGGCTGATTTGCCTTTCTCGTCTTAGGGTTGGGGTTCGGCCTAGGGCTAGGATATTTTTAACTAGGAAGCCCTGAGTTCCAGGCTTACTGCATCTGCCAAA
Source organism: Ammospiza maritima maritima (assembly GCA_036010785.1). Lineage (NCBI taxonomy): Eukaryota > Metazoa > Chordata > Aves > Passeriformes > Passerellidae > Ammospiza > Ammospiza maritima. The sequence continues at coordinate 1,697,798 of JAYKTQ010000420.1, forward strand.
GGCATCCCAAAGGGAGTGCAGAAGTGCCACAACATGGCTGCTTTCACGGCTTTTCCCTTAGGAAGAACCCTAATACGCGGCTGATTTACCTTCCTAGGGTTACTGTTAGGCTTAGGCCTAGGACTTTTAAAACCAGGAAGCTCTGGGCTCCAGGCACACTGCAGCTGCGAAAGGCATCCCAAGGGGAGCGCAAAAGTGACACAACTTGGCTGCCACCACTGATATTTCCATGAGACCATCCCGAACCATAGGCTGATTTTCCTTCCTAGGGTTAAGGTTTGAGTTACGCCTGGGGTAAGGGTTCTATTAACCAGAAAGCCCTGAGTTCCAAGAACACAGCAGCTGCGAAGGACTACCCAAGAAGAGCGCAAAAGTACCACAACATGCCTGCCTCCACAGCTTTTTCCTTGGGGACATGCCTAATTCCTGGCTGATTTGCCTTTCTCGTCTTAGGGTTGGGGTTCGGCATAGGGCTAGGACTTTTAAAATCAGGAAGCCCTGAGTTCCAGGCACACTGGAGCTGTGAAAGGCATCCAAAAGGGAGTGCAAAAGTGCCACAACATGGTTGCTTTCCCGGCTTTTTCCTTGGCAAGAAGCCTAACACCAGGCTGATTTCCCTTCCCAGGGTTACTGTTAGGCTTAGGCCTAGGGCTAGGATTTTTAAAACTAGGAAGCCCTGGGCTCCAGGCACACTGCAGCTGTTCAAGGCATCCCAAGGGGAGTACAAAAGTGCAACAACATGGCAGCTTTCACAGCTTTTTCCTTGGCACCATCCCTATACCTAGGCTGATTTATCTGCCTAGGGTTAGGGTTAGGGTTCAGCCTAGGGCTTGGAGTTTTTTAACCAGGAAGCCCTGAGTTCCAGGCTTACTGCATCTGCCAAAGGCATCCCAAAGGGAGTGCAAAAGTGCCACAACATGGCTGCTTTCACGGCTTTTCCCTTAGGAAGAACCCTAATACCCAGCTGATTTACCTTCCTAGGGTTACTGTTAGGCTTAGGCCTAGGACTTTTAAAACCAGGAAGCCCTGGGCTCCAGGCACATGCAGCTGTTAAAGGCATCCCAAGAGGGCCGCAGAAGTGACACAACTTGGCTGCCTCTGCTGCTATTCTCATGAGACCATCCCGAACCATAGGCTGATTTTCCTTCCTAGGGTTAATGTTTGAGTTTCGCCTAGAGTAAGAGGTCTATTAACCAGAAAGCCCTGAGTTCCAAGAACACAGCAGCTGCGAAGGACTAGCCAAGAAGAGCGCAAAAGTACCACAACATGCCTGCCTCCACAGCTTTTTCCTTGGGGACATGCCTAATTCCTGGCTGATTTGCCTTTCTCGTCTTAGGGTTGGGGTTCGGCCTAGGGCTAGGATATTTTTAACTAGGAAGCCCTGAGTTCCAGGCTTACTGCATCTGCCAAAGACATCCCAAAGGGAGTGCAGAAGTGCCACAACATGGCTGCTTTCACAGCTTTTCCCTTAGGAAGAACCCTAATACGCGGCTGATTTACCTTCCTAGGGTTACTGTTAGGCTTAGGCCTAGGACTTTTAAAACCAGGAAGCTCTGGGCTCCAGGCACACTGCAGCTGCGAAAGGCATCCCAAGGGGAGCGCAAAAGTGACACAACTTGGCTGCCACCACTGATATTTCCATGAGACCATCCCGAACCATAGGCTGATTTTCCTTCCTAGGGTTAAGGTTTGAGTTACGCCTCGGGTAAGCGTTCTATTAACCAGAAAGCCCTGAGTTCCAAGAACACAGCAGCTGCGAAGGACTAGCCAAGAAGAGCGCAAAAGTACCACAACATGCCTGCCTCCACAGCTTTTTCCTTGGGGACATGCCTAATTCCTGGCTGATTTGCCTTTCTCGTCTTAGGGTTGGGGTTCGGCATAGGGCTAGGACTTTTAAAATCAGGAAGCCCTGAGTTCCAGGCACACTGGAGCTGTGAAAGGCATCCAAAAGGGAGTGCAAAAGTGCCACAACATGGTTGCTTTCCCGGCTTTTTCCTTGGCAAGAAGCCTAACACCAGGCTGATTTCCCTTCCCAGGGTTACTGTTAGGCTTAGGCCTAGGGCTAGGATTTTTAAAACTAGGAAGCCCTGGGCTCCAGGCACACTGCAGCTGTTCAAGGCATCCCAAGGGGAGCACAAAAGTGCAACAACATGGCAGCTTTCACAGCTTTTTCCTTGGCACCATCCCTATACCTAGGCTGATTTATCTGCCTAGGGTTAGGGTTAGGGTTCAGCCTAGGGCTTGGAATTTTTAACCAGGAAGCCCTGAGTTCCAGGCTTACTGCATCTGCCAAAGGCATCCCAAAGGGAGTGCAAAAGTGCCACAACATGGCTGCTTTCACAGCTTTTCCCTTAGGAAGAACCCTAATACCCAGCTGATTTACCTTCCAAGGGTTACTGTTAGGCTTAGGCCTAGGACTTTTAAAACCAGGAAGCCCTGGGCTCCAGGCACATGCTGCTGTTAAAGGCATCCCAAGAGGGACGCAGAAGTGACACAACTTGGCTGCCTCTGCTGCTATTCTCATGAGACCATCCCGAACCATAGGCTGATTTTCCTTCCTAGGGTTAATGTTTGAGTTTCGCCTAGGGTAAGAGGTCTATTAACCAGAAAGACCTGAGTTCCAAGAACACAGCAGCTGCGAAGGACTACCCAAGAAGAGCGAAAAGTACCACAACATGCCTGCCTCCACAGCTTTTTCCTTGGGGACATGCCTAATTCCTGGCTGATTTGCCTTTCTCGTCTTAGGGTTGGGGTTCAGCCTAGGGCTAGGATATTTTTAACTAGGAAGCCCTGAGTTCCAGGCTTACTGCATCTGCCAAAGACATCCCAAAGGGAGTGCAGAAGTGCCACAACATGGCTGCTTTCACAGCTTTTCCCTTAGGAAGAACCCTAATACGCGGCTGATTTACCTTCCTAGGGTTACTGTTAGGCTTAGGCCTAGGACTTTTAAAACCAGGAAGCTCTGGGCTCCAGGCACACTGCAGCTGCGAAAGGCATCCCAAGGGGAGCGCAAAAGTGACACAACTTGGCTGCCACCACTGATATTTCCATGAGACCATCCCGAACCATAGGCTGATTTTCCTTCCTAGGGTTAAGGTTTGAGTTACGCCTGGGGTAAGGGTTCTATTAACCAGAAAGCCCTGAGTTCCAAGAACACAGCAGCTGCGAAGGACTAGCCAAGAAGAGCGCAAAAGTACCACAACATGCCTGCCTCCACAGCTTTTTCCTTGGGGACATGCCTAATTCCTGGCTGATTTGCCTTTCTCGTCTTAGGGTTGGGGTTCGGCATAGGGCTAGGACTTTTAAAATCAGGAAGCCCTGAGTTCCAGGCACACTGGAGCTGTGAAAGGCATCCAAAAGGGAGTGCAAAAGTGCCACAACATGGTTGCTTTCACGGCTTTTTCCTTGGCAAGAAGCCTAACACCAGGCTGATTTCCCTTCCCAGGGTTACTGTTAGGCTTAGGCCTAGGGCTAGGATTTTTAAAACTAGGAAGCCCTGGGCTCCAGGCACACTGCAGCTGTTCAAGGCATCCCAAGGGGAGTACAAAAGTGCAACAACATGGCAGCTTTCACAGCTTTTTCCTTGGCACCATCCCTATACCTAGGCTGATTTATCCGCCTAGGGTTAGGGTTAGGGTTCAGCCTAGGGCTTGGAGTTTTTTAACCAGGAAGCCCTGAGTTCCAGGCTTACTGCATCTGCCAAAGGCATCCCAAAGGGAGTGCAAAAGTGCCACAACATGGCTGCTTTCACAGCTTTTCCCTTAGGAAGAACCCTAATACCCGGCTGATTTACCTTCCTAGGGTTACTGTTAGGCTTAGGCCGAGGACTTTTAAAACCAGGAAGCCCTGGGCTCCAGGCACATGCAGCTGTTCAAGGCATCCCAAGAGGGCCGCAGAAGTGACACAGCTTGGCTGCCTCTGCTGCTATTCTCATGAGACCATCCCGAACCATAGGCTGATTTTCCTTCCTAGGGTTAAGGTTTGAGTTACGCCTAGGGTAAGGGCTCTATTAACCAGAAAGCTCTGAGTTCCAAGAACACAGCAGCTGCGAAGGACTAGCCAAGAAGAGCGCAAAAGTACCACAACATGCCTGCCTCCAGAGCTTTTTCCTTGGGGACATGCCTAATTCCTGGCTGATTTGCCTTTCTCGTCTTAGGGTTGGGGTTCGGCCTAGGGCTAGGATATTTTTAACCAGGAAGCCCTGAGTTCCAGGCTTACTTCATCTGCAAAAACATCCCAAAGGGAGTGCAGAAGTGCCACAACATGGCTGCTTTCACGGCTTTTCCCTTAGGAAGAACCCTAATACCCGGCTGATTTACCTTCCTAGGGTTACTGTTAGGCTTAGGCCTAGGACTTTTAAAACCAGGAAGCCCTGGGCTCCAGGCACACTGCAGCTGTTAAAGGCATCCCAAGAGGGCTGCAGAAGTGACACAACTTGGCTGCCTCTGCTTCTATTCTCATGAGACCATCCCGAACCATAGGCTGATTTTCCTTCCTAGGGTTAAGGTTTGAGTTACGCCTAGGGTAAGGGTTCTATTAACCAGAAAGCCCTGAGTTCCAAGAACACAGCAGCTGCGAAGGACTAGCCAAGAAGAGCGCAAAAGTACCACAACATGCCTGCCTCCACAGCTTTTTCCTTGGGGACATGCCTAATTCCTGGCTGATTTGCCTTTCTCGTCTTAGGGTTGGGGTTCGGCCTAGGGTTAGGATTTTTAAAATCAGGAAGCCCTGAGTTCCAGGCACACTGGAGCTGTGAAAGGCATCCAAAAGGGAGTGCAAAAGTGCCACAACATGGCTGCTTTCCCGGCTTTTTCCTTGGCAAGAAGCCTAACACCAGGCTGATTTCCCTTCCCAGGGTTACTGTAAGGCTTAGGCCTAGCGCTTGGATTTTTAAAACTAGGAAGCCCTTAGCTCCAGGCACACTGCAGCTGTTCAAGGCATCCCAAGGGGAGTACAAAAGTGCAACAACATGGCAGTTTTCACAGCGTTTTCCTTGGCACCATCCCTATACCTAGGCTGATTTATCTGCCTAGGGTTAGGGTTAGGGTTCAGCCTAGGGCTTGGATATTTTAACCAGGAAGCCCTGAGTTCCAGGCTTAATTCATCTGCCAAAGGTATCCCAAAGGATGTGCAGAAGTGCCACAACATGGCTGCTTTCACGGCTTTTCCCTTAGGAAGAACCCTAATACGCGGCTGATTTACCTTCCTAGGGTTACTGTTAGGCTTAGGCCTAGGACTTTTAAAACCAGGAAGCCCTGGGCTCCAGGCACACTGCAGCTGCGAAAGGCATCCCAAGGGGAGCGCAAAAGTGACACAACTTTGCTGCCACCACTGATATTTCCATGAGACCATCCCGAACCATAGGCTGATTTTCCTTCCTAGGGTTAAGGTTTGAGTTACGCCTAGGGTAAGGGTTCTATTAACCAGAAAGCCCTGAGTTCCAAGAACACAGCAGCTGCGAAGGACTTCCCAAGAAGAGCGCAAAAGTACCACAACATGCCTGCCTCCACAGCTTTTTCCTTGGGGACATGCCTAATTCCTGGCTGATTTGCCTTTCTCGTCTTAGGGTTGGGGTTCGGACTAGGGCTAGGATTTTTAAAATCAGGAAGCCCTGAGTTCCAGGCACACTGGAGCTGTGAAAGGCATCCAAAAGGGAGTGCAAAAGTGCCACAACATGGCTGCTTTCACGGCTTTTTCCTTGCCAAGAAGCCTAACACCAGGCTGATTTACCTTCCTAGGGTTACTGTAAGGCTTAGGCCTAGGGCTAGGATTTTTAAAACTAGGAAGCCCTTAGCTCCAGGCACACTGCAGCTGTTCAAGGCATCCCAAGAGGGCCGCAGAACTGACACAACTTGGCTGCCTCTGCTGCTATTCTCATGAGTCCATCCCGAACCATAGGCTGATTTTCCTTCCTAGGGTGAGGGTTAGAGTTACGCCTAGGGTTAGTGTTTTTTTAACCAGAAAGCCCTGAGTTCCAAGAACACAGCAGCTGCGAAGGACTACCCAAGAGGAGGGGAAAAGTGCCACAACATGGCTGCCTCCAGCGCTTTTTCCTTGGGACCGTCATTGAACCTAGGCTGATTTACTTGCCTCCAGTTGCACCTATGGTCACGCCAAGGGATAGGGATTTTAAATCAGTAAACCCTGAGCTCCAGACCCAGTGCAGCTGCAAAAGGCTTCCCAAGGGCAGCCAAAAATTGCCTCAACATGCTCCTTCCAGTGCTTTTTTCCTTGGGAACATCCCTATAGCCAGGCTGATTTATCTGCCTAGGGTTAGGGTTAGGGTTCAGCCTAGAGATAGGATTTTTTCAAACAGGAAGCCCTGAATTCCAGGCACACTGCAGCTGTTAAAGGCAGTGTTCTACGTCAACCGCAACTTAGTCTGAAATAAATGCTTTTTCCCTGAGAGCATCTGAGAGGTTTGCATGAAGCACTGATATCTGACATTTGCAATTTTGAATAGGAGAGGAGAAAGAAAATGGGAAGAAGTTTTTAATTTTAGTGGTTTCAATGTTAATTTCCGTACACTTTTTCAAAACTTGTCAGCTCAAATGCCCATCAACATCTTTTAGTCATCTGTAAGTCAGTATTCATATAAAATGTGCTTCAAATCAAAAGAATTTCAAATTTGCACTCCAAATTTCTATGCCTAGATTTATGATTTCCTACACATATTAGATGAAAGGAAGGCCTTTTTTACTGTGGGAGTGCTGGAACACTGGAACAGGTTGCCCAGGGAAGTTGTGGGTGTCCCATCCCTGAAAGTATTCAAGGTCAGCTTGGACGGGGCTTGGAGCAGCAACAAAGGAGAAGCTTGATGGTAGAGAAACAAAGTTGGACTATAGAAGAAACTGGGATTGAAGTATAGGAGCAAGTTTTCTCTCAGCTCTTGGGGTAAATTCAAAGTTGTACAAAATTACATTTATCTGTGCTATTCACTACTGTAACAGAAATGTTCATGAAAACTGTACAGAAGATAGCAAATTTTAAAAGAGATAAGAATTACAGCATAAAATCCATGGGATGGGTTACAACATGAGACACTCTCTAAGAGAAAATCTCTGTGTTTCAGCACTTCATCATGGTAAGATTTCATGAAGTGCCAAAGAAGGCGGCAAAATATCATTCGGGACGTTATTTCCTGGAATTCAGCCTGGCCATTAGTAGGAACTGGGTTTGACCACATCATGTAGATATACCACACACACTTTCCCTTCACTGAAAAATGACTGTTTACAACGAAGAAGCAATTGATGATCAAAATTGATTGAAAGCATCTTAAACATGTCAAGTATTTCATTGTAGATGATCTGTGATCCAAATGCTTCTTCCACCTTCGAGAGGGACAGAACAATTCTTCCATATCATGATGGTTTAAAATTGTATCAACCAATGTTTTCTGCTGAAAAGATAGCATCTATTTTTTTCTATTTTTGGAAAAAAATATTCCTAGACATACAACAGGTGAGAACTAAGTAATTTTAAAGAAACAAATGAAAAGAAAATATTCTGTAAATAGAATGAAATGAAAAGCTGTGTTTTAAATAGGAGCTAAATATGAAACAGAATTTTTGTACCAGGCATTTGAATTACTGCACCAGCTCTTTTGCCCATCAAGAGAGGCGTTTAGCATTTCAGTCTTTTCCAAGGTGTTCATGATCTGCTATGCTGATCTCTGTGTGTGCCTAGGTGTGTGTGGAAGGGGGGGCATGTGAAGGGGAGTGTGTATGTTTGCTTTACAATTGTTGTGGCAGATTCATGCCTCAGCTCCACATTTTGTTTTAGAAAGGTCACACAGAGTGGATGTGAAGTTTACTATCAACAAGAGATCAATTCCCAAATCATCCATTTGACTCTACCTTATAAATCATGTGCTTTGTTGCATATTTTATCAAATCTACTTTCAAGCCAGATGGAGGAAGGAGGATGTGGCAATCCCTCCACCATCTTGCAACTTTTATGCAAGTAGGTTTTCAAGAAAATCATCATTTCTCTTTGAAATATGTCTGGAACAGGCATGATGGTAGTGTCAACCTGTTGGAGTTTTTGTTGCTGGAAGAAGTTATACAAAAGGATTGGTTTTTACATTGACCAGTTACTGAATCAAGCTCAGGAATACATTGGAAATTCAACTGGGGCTTCCTTTCCCCGGCAGACTACTTCTAGAACGAGCTTGTACACTGAAGCTTACTCTTTTGCCCTCTTTTTGTTTCTTTCCTATTTTCTTGGCTTCTTTGCCACTCTCTAGACAATTTTGGAACTTTTTTCCCAACTCAAATGGTTTCAATAGTCTGATTGTGATCATACATTTTTACAAGGAATTTTTAAAATCTTTCCTCCAGTTAAGAAAGTCAAGGACTTAGGTCTTTTTCTTCCCTTATCAATATTGCAATGAAATTGATAAGTAAAGACCAACTCTTTCTTTTTCTTTTTAACCCAAGCAGATAATTCCCATCCATTCATCCATTTGGTGGACCAATAGTTGCCATTCTGATGGAAGTTGTCACTTCTTAACAATAGGCATTCTGTGACTATGTTGACAGCACTTTGGGTGAAGATCCTAACTGGTCTTAGATACACATAGGGAGAAATTTGCTCAGCCAGTGTCAGTCTTAAGCATGCGTATCAGAAGATCTTTCTAGAGCTGGGAATTTTCCCATGAAAGGGATTCAGTTAGGGAAGAGACACTTGCCCCAGAGGTTTACATTCTTCTTGAAGACTGCTTAAGGAACTTAGATGCCATGTCCATTTGGATCTGTGTCTGCACAGAACTTTGTCATGCCAGTGCTTGAAATGCATCTTGAAGAGAATTCACTAGCACAGAATGAATGAGAGTGGAAGGGGTTGGTGGGGCTAACCAGGCCCAACCCCCCTGCCTAAACCAGGATACCTAGAGCCTCTTGCCCAGGATTCTATCTGGGTGTACTTTTAATGTCTTCAAAGATCCAGGCTCCACAATCTTTCTGGGCAGTCTGTGCCGTGGTTCACTCACCCTCACAGTAAAGAATCATTTACTGATGTTCCTGTATTTCAGTGTGTGCCCACTGCCTCTTGTCTTTTCACTCAGCATCACTGAAAAGACACTGATTCCCTCCCCTTTGCACTATTGCTTCCATATGGATGTGTGCTGCCATGTAGAGATATGTCAAAAACCTCCCTGAAGCCCAGGCAGATAATATTCCCTTCATCTACCAGTCAAGTTGATTCATCAGAGGAGTTTAAAGTTATGTTCAGCATGAAATGCCCCTGAAAAATCATGCTAACTACATTATTGTGTCGTTTTTCATGTGCCTGGCAAGATTTTCCAGAACGAGCTGCTTCATCAATTTTTTGGGTATAAAAAAGAGGCTGGCTGGTTTGTACGATTGCGAGTCCTCCTAATTGCCTTTTTTGAAGATGAGTGTCATTTGCTTACATCCAGTCCTTAGCCTCTCTTCTCGTCTACATCTTAGCAAAAAGCTTTTCTACTATATCTGGCGAGGAAAAACTGTGCCAGCACAGAAAACATCTCCCATCGTGTTCTAGACGTTGCACGGAGGTGTGCCGAGTGTTTGGCATGAAGGAAAGAAAAGTTGTCCAAAACAGCTTCCAATCGAATGTTCATGTGATTGGAAAAGTCAGGAGAGTGCAAAGGTACTGTTTTCTATCAGTTGGCAAGCTGCGCACACAATCCCAGTGTTGTACAGCTTCCTTCTTCACCTTTCCGAAGGTGCCGCTCTCTCCGGCTCCCGGAGGCGAAGAAGCGGCTTCTTCGCGCAAAGACGATTGTGCCGCTCACTGTGCACTCCTTAGCGCGGCTTCTGCCGAAAGACGCCCGGGAGCGGCTCTTACCTCCGGAGAGCATCGTACCTTCGTCTTTAGCGTCTCTTCTCGTCTACATCTTAGCAAAAAGCTTTTCTACTATGTCTGGCGAGGAAAAACTGTGCCAGCACAGAAAACATCTCCCATCGTGTTCTAGACGTTGCACGGAGGTGTGCCGAGTGTTTGGCATGAAGGAAAGAAAAGTTGTCCAAAACAGCTTCCAATTGAATGTTCATGTGATTGGAAAAGTCAGGAGAGTGCAAAGGTACTGTTTTCTATCAGTTGGCAAGCTGCGCACACAATCCCAGTGTTGTACAGCTTCCTTCTTCACCTTTCCGAAGGTGCGGCTCTCTCCGGCTCCCGGAGGCGAAGAAGCGGCTTCTTCGCGCAAAGACGATTGTGCCGCTCACTGTGCACTCCTTAGCGCGGCTTCTGCCGAAAGACGCCCGGGAGCGGCTCTTAGCTCCGGACAGCATCGTACCTTCGTCTTTAGCGTCTCTTCTCGTCTACATCTTAGCAAAAAGCTTTTCCACTATGTCTGGCGAGGAAAAACTGTGCCAGCACAGAAAACATCTCCCATCGTGTTCTAGACGTTGCACGGAAGTGTGCCGAGTGTTTGGCATGAAGGAAAGAAAAGTTGTCCAAAACAGCTTCCAATCGAATGTTCATGTGATTGGAAAAGTCAGGAGAGTGCAAAGGTACTGTTTTCTAGCAGTTGGCAAGCTGCGCACACAATCCCAGTGTTGTACAGCTTCCTTCTTCACCTTTCCGAAGGTGCCGCTCTCTCCGGCTCCCGGAGGCGAAGAAGCGACTTCTTCGCGCAAAGACGATTGTGCTGCTCACTGTGCACTCCTTAGCGCGGCTTCTTCCGAAAGACACCCGGGAGCGGCTCTTAGCTCCGGACAGCATCGTACCTTCGTCTTTAGCGTCTCTTCTCATCTACATCTTAGCAAAAAGCTTTTCTACTATGTCTGGCTCGGAAAAACTGTGCCAGCACAGAAAACATCTCCCATCGTGTTCTAGACGTTGCACGGAGGTGTGCCGAGTGTTTGGCATGAAGGAAAGAAAAGTTGTCCAAAACAGCTTCCAATCGAATGTTCATGTGATTGGAAAAGTCAGGAGAGTGCAAAGGTACTGTTTTCTATCAGTTGGCAAGCTGCGCACACAATCCCAGTGTTGTACAGCTTCCTTCTTCATCTTTCCGAAGGTGCCGCTCTCTCCGGCTCCCGGAGGCGAAGAAGCGGCTTCTTCGCGCAAAGACGATTGTGCCGCTCACTGTGCACTCCTTAGCGCGGCTTCTGCCGAAAGACGCCCGGGAGCGGCTCTTACCTCCGGAGAGCATCGTACCTTCGTCTTTAGCATCTCTTCTCATCTACATCTTAGCAAAAAGCTTTTCTACTATGTCTGGCGAGGAAAAACTGTGCCAGCACAGAAAACATCTCCCATCGTGTTCTAGACGTTGCACGGAGGTGTGCCGAGTGTTTGGCATGAAGGAAAGAAAAGTTGTCCAAAACAGCTTCCAATCGAATGTTCATGTGATTGGAAAAGTCAGGAGAGTGCAAAGGTACTGTTTTCTATCAGTTGGCAAGCTGCGCACACAATCCCAGTGTTGTACAGCTTCCTTCTTCACCTTTCCGAAGGTGCCGCTCTCTCCGGCTCCCGGAGGCGAAGAAGCGGCTTCTTCGCGCAAAGACGATTGTGCCGCTCACTGTGCACTCCTTAGCGCGGCTTCTGCCGAAAGACGCCCGGGAGCGGCTCTTAGCTCCGGACAGCATCGTACCTTCGTCTTTAGCGTCTCTTCTCGTCTACATCTTAGCAAAAAGCTTTTCTACTGTGTCTGGCGAGGAAAAACTGTGCCAGCACAGAAAACATCTCCCATCGTGTTCTAGACGTTGCACGGAGGAGTGCCGAGTGTTTGGCATGAAGGAAAGAAAAGTTGTCCAAAACAGCTTCCAATCGAATGTTCATGTGATTGGAAAAGTCAGGAGAGTGCAAAGGTACTGTTTTCTATCAGTTGGCAAGCTGCGCACACAATCCCAGTGTTGTACAGCTTCCTTCTTCATCTTTCCGAAGGTGCCGCTCTCTCCGGCTCCCGGAGGCGAAGAAGCGGCTTCTTCGCGCAAAGACGATTGTGCCGCTCACTGTGCACTCCTTAGCGCGGCTTCTGCCGAAAGACGCCCGGGAGCGGCTCTTACCTCCGGACAGCATCGTACCTTCGTCTTTAGCGTCTCTTCTCGTCTACATCTTAGCAAAAAGCTTTTCCACTATGTCTGGCGAGGAAAAACTGTGCCAGCACAGAAAACATCTCCCATCGTGTTCTAGACGTTGCACGGAGGTGTGCCGGGTGTTTGGCATGAAGGAAAGAAAAGTTGTCCAAAACAGCTTCCAATCGAATGTTCATGTGATTGGAAAAGTCAGGAGAGTGCAAAGGTACTGTTTTCTAGCAGTTGGCAAGCTGCGCACACAATCCCAGTGTTGTACAGCTTCCTTCTTCACCTTTCCGAAGGTGCCGCTCTCTCCGGCTCCCGGAGGCGAAGAAGCGGCTTCTTCGCGCAAAGACGATTGTGCCGCTCACTGTGCACTCCTTAGCGCGGCTTCTGCCGAAAGACGCCCGGGAGCGGCTCTTAGCTCCGGAGAGCATCGTACCTTCGTCTTTAGCGTCTCTTCTCGTCTACATCTTAGCAAAAAGCTTTTCCACTGTGTCTGGCGAGGAAAAACTGTGCCAGCACAGAAAACATCTCCCATCGTGTTCTAGACGTTGCACGGAGGTGTGCCGGGTGTTTGGCATGAAGGAAAGAAAACTTGTCCAAAAGAGCTTCCAATCGAATGTTCATGTGATTGGAAAAGTCAGGAGAGTGCAAAGGTACTGTTTTCTAGCAGTTGGCAAGCTGCGCACACAATCCCAGTGTTGTACAGCTTCCTTCTTCACCTTTCCGAAGGTGCCGCTCTCTCCGGCTCCCGGAGGCGAAGAAGCGGCTTCTTCGCGCAAAGACGATTGTGCCGCTCACTGTGCACTCCTTAGCGCGGCTTCTGCCGAAAGACGCCCGGGAGCGGCTCTTACCTCCGGACAGCATCGTACCTTCGTCTTTAGCGTCTCTTCTCGTCTACATCTTAGCAAAAAGCTTTTCTACTATGTCTGGCGAGGAAAAACTGTGCCAGCACAGAAAACATCTCCCATCGTGTTCTAGACGTTGCACGGAAGTGTGCCGAGTGTTTGGCATGAAGGAAAGAAAACTTGTCCAAAACAGCTTCCAATCGAATGTTCATGTGATTGGAAAAGTCAGGAGAGTGCAAAGGTACTGTTTTCTATCAGTTGGCAAGCTGCGCACACAATCCCAGTGTTGTACAGCTTCCTTCTTCACCTTTCCGAAGGTGCCGCTCTCTCCGGCTCCCGGAGGCGAAGAAGCGGCTTCTTCGCGCAAAGACGATTGTGCCGCTCACTGTGCACTCCTTAGCGCGGCTTCTGCCGAAAGACGCCCGGGAGCGGCTCTTAGCTCCGGACAGCATCGTACCTTCGTCTTTAGCGTCTCTTCTCGTCTACATCTTAGCAAAAAGCTTTTCCACTATGTCTGGCGAGGAAAAACTGTGCCAGCACAGAAAACATCTCCCATCGTGTTCTAGACGTTGCACGGAGGTGTGCCGAGTGTTTGGCATGAAGAAAAGAAAACTTGTCCAAAACAGCTTCCAATCGAATGTTCATGTGATTGGAAAAGTCAGGAGAGTGCAAAGGTACTGTTTTCTAGCAGTTGGCAAGCTGCGCACACAATCCCAGTGTTGTACAGCTTCCTTCTTCACCTTTCCGAAGGTGCCGCTCTCTCCGGCTCCCGGAGGCGAAGAAGCGGCTTCTTCGCGCAAAGACGATTGTGCCGCTCACTGTGCACTCCTTAGCGCGGCTTCTGCCGAAAGACGCCCGGGAGCGGCTCTTACCTCCGGACAGCATCGTACCTTCGTCTTTAGCGTCTCTTCTCGTCTACATCTTAGCAAAAAGCTTTTCCACAGTGTCTGGCGAGGAAAAACTGTGCCAGCACAGAAAACATCTCCCATCGTGTTCTAGACGTTGCACGGAGGTGTGCCGAGTGTTTGGCATGAAGGAAAGAAAAGTTGTCCAAAACAGCTTCCAATCGAATGTTCATGTGATTGGAAAAGTCAGGAGAGTGCAAAGGTACTGTTTTCTATCAGTTGGCAAGCTGCGCACACAATCCCAGTGTTGTACAGCTTCCTTCTTCACCTTTCCGAAGGTGCCGCTCTCTCCGGCTCCCGGAGGCGAAGAAGCGGCTTCTTCGCGCAAAGACGATTGTGCCGCTCACTGTGCACTCCTTAGCGCGGCTTCTGCCGAAAGACGCCCGGGAGCGGCTCTTAGCTCCGGACAGCATCGTACCTTCGTCTTTAGCGTCTCTTCTCGTCTACATCTTAGCAAAAAGCTTTTCCACTATGTCTGGCGAGGAAAAACTGTGCCAGCACAGAAAACATCTCCCATCGTGTTCTAGACGTTGCACGGAGGTGTGCCGAGTGTTTGGCATGAAGGAAAGAAAAGTTGTCCAAAACAGCTTCCAATCGAATGTTCATGTGATTGGAAAAGTCAGGAGAGTGCAAAGGTACTGTTTTCTAGCAGTTGGCAAGCTGCGCACACAATCCCAGTGTTGTACAGCTTCCTTCTTCACCTTTCCGAAGGTGCCGCTCTCTCCGGCTCCCGGAGGCGAAGAAGCGGCTTCTTCGCGCAAAGACGATTGTGCCGCTCACTGTGCACTCCTTAGCGCGGCTTCTGCCGAAAGACGCCCGGGAGCGGCTCTTAGCTCCGGACAGCATCGTACCTTCGTCTTTAGCGTCTCTTCTCGTCTACATCTTAGCAAAAAGCTTTTCCACAGTGTCTGGCTCAGAAAAACTGTGCCAGCACAGAAAACATCTCCCATCGTGTTCTAGACGTTGCACGGAGGTGTGCCGAGTGTTTGGCATGAAGGAAAGAAAAGTTGTCCAAAACAGCTTCCAATCGAATGTTCATGTGATTGGAAAAGTCAGGAGAGTGCAAAGGTACTGTTTTCTAGCAGTTGGCAAGCTGCGCACACAATCCCAGTGTTGTACAGCTTCCTTCTTCACCTTTCCGAAGGTGCCGCTCTCTCCGGCTCCCCGAGGCGAAGAAGCGGCTTCTTCGCGCAAAGACGATTGTGCCGCTCACTGTGCACTCCTTAGCGCGGCTTCTGCCGAAAGACGCCCGGGAGCGGCTCTTACCTCCGGACAGCATCGTACCTTCGTCTTTAGCGTCTCTTCTCGTCTACATCTTAGCAAAAAGCTTTTCTACTATGTCTGGCGAGGAAAAACTGTGCCAGCACAGAAAACATCTCCCATCGTGTTCTAGACGTTGCACGGACGTGTGCCGAGTGTTTGGCATGAAGGAAAGAAAACTTGTCCAAAACAGCTTCCAATCGAATGTTCATGTGATTGGAAAAGTCAGGAGAGTGCAAAGGTACTGTTTTCTATCAGTTGGCAAGCTGCGCACACAATCCCAGTGTTGTACAGCTTCCTTCTTCACCTTTCCGAAGGTGCCGCTCTCTCCGGCTCCCGGAGGCGAAGAAGCGGCTTCTTCGCGCAAAGACGATTGTGCCGCTCACTGTGCACTCCTTAGCGCGGCTTCTGCCGAAAGACGCCCGGGAGCGGCTCTTAGCTCCGGACAGCATCGTACCTTCGTCTTTAGCGTCTCTTCTCGTCTACATCTTAGCAAAAAGCTTTTCCACTATGTCTGGCGAGGAAAAACTGTGCCAGCACAGAAAACATCTCCCATCGTGTTCTAGACGTTGCACGGAGGTGTGCCGAGTGTTTGGCATGAAGAAAAGAAAAGTTGTCCAAAACAGCTTCCAATCGAATGTTCATGTGATTGGAAAAGTCAGGAGAGTGCAAAGGTACTGTTTTCTAGCAGTTGGCAAGCTGCGCACACAATCCCAGTGTTGTAC
Source organism: Ammospiza maritima maritima (assembly GCA_036010785.1). Lineage (NCBI taxonomy): Eukaryota > Metazoa > Chordata > Aves > Passeriformes > Passerellidae > Ammospiza > Ammospiza maritima. The sequence goes on from JAYKTQ010000420.1 coordinate 1,713,544, forward strand.
AGCTTCCTTCTTCACCTTTCCGAAGGTGCCGCTCTCTCCGGCTCCCGGAGGCGAAGAAGCGGCTTCTTCGCGCAAAGACGATTGTGCCGCTCACTGTGCACTCCTTAGCGCGGCTTCTGCCGAAAGACGCCCGGGAGCGGCTCTTACCTCCGGACAGCATCGTACCTTCGTCTTTAGCGTCTCTTCTCGTCTACATCTTAGCAAAAAGCTTTTCCACAGTGTCTGGCGAGGAAAAACTGTGCCAGCACAGAAAACATCTCCCATCGTGTTCTAGACGTTGCACGGAGGTGTGCCGAGTGTTTGGCATGAAGGAAAGAAAAGTTGTCCAAAACAGCTTCCAATCGAATGTTCATGTGATTGGAAAAGTCAGGAGAGTGCAAAGGTACTGTTTTCTATCAGTTGGCAAGCTGCGCACACAATCCCAGTGTTGTACAGCTTCCTTCTTCACCTTTCCGAAGGTGCCGCTCTCTCCGGCTCCCGGAGGCGAAGAAGCGGCTTCTTCGCGCAAAGACGATTGTGCCGCTCACTGTGCACTCCTTAGCGCGGCTTCTGCCGAAAGACGCCCGGGAGCGGCTCTTAGCTCCGGACAGCATCGTACCTTCGTCTTTAGCGTCTCTTCTCGTCTACATCTTAGCAAAAAGCTTTTCCACTATGTCTGGCGAGGAAAAACTGTGCCAGCACAGAAAACATCTCCCATCGTGTTCTAGACGTTGCACGGAGGTGTGCCGAGTGTTTGGCATGAAGGAAAGAAAAGTTGTCCAAAACAGCTTCCAATCGAATGTTCATGTGATTGGAAAAGTCAGGAGAGTGCAAAGGTACTGTTTTCTAGCAGTTGGCAAGCTGCGCACACAATCCCAGTGTTGTACAGCTTCCTTCTTCACCTTTCCGAAGGTGCCGCTCTCTCCGGCTCCCGGAGGCGAAGAAGCGGCTTCTTCGCGCAAAGACGATTGTGCCGCTCACTGTGCACTCCTTAGCGCGGCTTCTGCCGAAAGACGCCCGGGAGCGGCTCTTAGCTCCGGACAGCATCGTACCTTCGTCTTTAGCGTCTCTTCTCGTCTACATCTTAGCAAAAAGCTTTTCCACAGTGTCTGGCGAGGAAAAACTGTGCCAGCACAGAAAACATCTCCCATCGTGTTCTAGACGTTGCACGGAGGTGTGCCGAGTGTTTGGCATGAAGGAAAGAAAAGTTGTCCAAAACAGCTTCCAATCGAATGTTCATGTGATTGGAAAAGTCAGGAGAGTGCAAAGGTACTGTTTTCTAGCAGTTGGCAAGCTGCGCACACAATCCCAGTGTTGTACAGCTTCCTTCTTCACCTTTCCGAAGGTGCCGCTCTCTCCGGCTCCCGGAGGCGAAGAAGCGGCTTCTTCGCGCAAAGACGATTGTGCCGCTCACTGTGCACTCCTTAGCGCGGCTTCTGCCGAAAGACGCCCGGGAGCGGCTCTTAGCTCCGGACAGCATCGTACCTTCGTCTTTAGCGTCTCTTCTCGTCTACATCTTAGCAAAAAGCTTTTCTACTATGTCTGGCGAGGAAAAACTGTGCCAGCACAGAAAACATCTCCCATCGTGTTCTAGACGTTGCACGGAGGTGTGCCGAGTGTTTGGCATGAAGGAAAGAAAAGTTGCTCAAAACAGCTTCCAATCGAATGTTCATGTGATTGGAAAAGTCAGGAGAGTGCAAAGGTACTGTTTTCTAGCAGTTGGCAAGCTGCGCACACAATCCCAGTGTTGTACAGCTTCCTTCTTCACCTTTCCGAAGGTGCCGCTCTCTCCGGCTCCCGGAGGCGAAGAAGCGGCTTCTTCGCGCAAAGACGATTGTGCCGCTCACTGTGCACTCCTTAGCGCGGCTTCTGCCGAAAGACGCCCGGGAGCGGCTCTTAGCTCCGGACAGCATCGTACCTTCGTCTTTAGCGTCTCTTCTCGTCTACATCTTAGCAAAAAGCTTTTCTACTGTGTCTGGCGAGGAAAAACTGTGCCAGCACAGAAAACATCTCCCATCGTGTTCTAGACGTTGCACGGAAGTGTGCCGAGTGTTTGGCATGAAGAAAAGAAAACTTGTCCAAAACAGCTTCCAATCGAATGTTCATGTGATTGGAAAAGTCAGGAGAGTGCAAAGGTACTGTTTTCTAGCAGTTGGCAAGCTGCGCACACAATCCCAGTGTTGTACAGCTTCCTTCTTCACCTTTCCGAAGGTGCCGCTCTCTCCGGCTCCCGGAGGCGAAGAAGCGGCTTCTTCGCGCAAAGACGATTGTGCCGCTCACTGTGCACTCCTTAGCGCGGCTTCTGCCGAAAGACGCCCGGGAGCGGCTCTTAGCTCCGGACAGCATCGTACCTTCGTCTTTAGCGTCTCTTCTCGTCTACATCTTAGCAAAAAGCTTTTCTACTATGTCTGGCGAGGAAAAACTGTGCCAGCACAGAAAACATCTCCCATCGTGTTCTAGACGTTGCACGGAAGTGTGCCGAGTGTTTGGCATGAAGGAAAGAAAACTTGTCCAAAACAGCTTCCAATCGAATGTTCATGTGATTGGAAAAGTCAGGAGAGTGCAAAGGTACTGTTTTCTATCAGTTGGCAAGCTGCGCACACAATCCCAGTGTTGTACAGCTTCCTTCTTCACCTTTCCGAAGGTGCCGCTCTCTCCGGCTCCCGGAGGCGAAGAAGCGGCTTCTTCGCGCAAAGACGATTGTGCCGCTCACTGTGCACTCCTTAGCGCGGCTTCTGCCGAAAGACGCCCGGGAGCGGCTCTTAGCTCCGGACAGCATCGTACCTTCGTCTTTAGCGTCTCTTCTCGTCTACATCTTAGCAAAAAGCTTTTCCACTATGTCTGGCGAGGAAAAACTGTGCCAGCACAGAAAACATCTCCCATCGTGTTCTAGACGTTGCACGGAAGTGTGCCGAGTGTTTGGCATGAAGGAAAGAAAAGTTGTCAAAAAAAGCTTCCAATCGAATGTTCATGTGATTGGAAAAGTCAGGAGAGTGCAAAGGTACTGTTTTCTAGCAGTTGGCAAGCTGCGCACACAATCCCAGTGTTGTACAGCTTCCTTCTTCACCTTTCCGAAGGTGCCGCTCTCTCCGGCTCCCCGAGGCGAAGAAGCGGCTTCTTCGCGCAAAGACGATTGTGCCGCTCACTGTGAACTCCTTAGCGCGGCTTCTGCCGAAAGACGCCCGGGAGCGGCTCTTACCTCCGGACAGCATCGTACCTTCGTCTTTAGCGTCTCTTCTCGTCTACATCTTAGCAAAAAGCTTTTCTACTATGTCTGGCGAGGAAAAACTGTGCCAGCACAGAAAACATCTCCCATCGTGTTCTAGACGTTGCACGGAGGTGTGCCGAGTGTTTGGCATGAAGGAAAGAAAAGTTGTCCAAAACAGCTTCCAATCGAATGTTCATGTGATTGGAAAAGTCAGGAGAGTGCAAAGGTACTGTTTTCTAGCAGTTGGCAAGCTGCGCACACAATCCCAGTGTTGTACAGCTTCCTTCTTCACCTTTCCGAAGGTGCCGCTCTCTCCGGCTCCCGGAGGCGAAGAAGCGGCTTCTTCGCGCAAAGACGATTGTGCCGCTCACTGTGCACTCCTTAGCGCGGCTTCTGCCGAAAGACGCCCGGGAGCGGCTCTTAGCTCCGGACAGCATCGTACCTTCGTCATTAGCGTCTCTTCTCGTCTACATCTTAGCAAAAAGCTTTTCCACTGCGTCTGGCGAGGAAAAACTGTGCCAGCACAGAAAACATCTCCCATCGTGTTCTAGACGTTGCACGGAGGTGTGCCGAGTGTTTGGCATGAAGGAAAGAAAAGTTGTCCAAAACAGCTTCCAATCGAATGTTCATGTGATTGGAAAAGTCAGGAGAGTGCAAAGGTACTGTTTTCTATCAGTTGGCAAGCTGCGCACACAATCCCAGTGTTGTACAGCTTCCTTCTTCACCTTTCCGAAGGTGCCGCTCTCTCCGGCTCCCGGAGGCGAAGAAGCGGCTTCTTCGCGCAAAGACGATTGTGCCGCTCACTGTGCACTCCTTAGCGCGGCTTCTGCCGAAAGACGCCCGGGAGCGGCTCTTAGCTCCGGACAGCATCGTACCTTCGTCTTTAGCGTCTCTTCTCGTCTACATCTTAGCAAAAAGCTTTTCCACTATGTCTGGCGAGGAAAAACTGTGCCAGCACAGAAAACATCTCCCATCGTGTTCTAGACGTTGCACGGAGGTGTGCCGAGTGTTTGGCATGAAGGAAAGAAAAGTTGTCCAAAACAGCTTCCAATCGAATGTTCATGTGATTGGAAAAGTCAGGAGAGTGCAAAGGTACTGTTTTCTATCAGTTGGCAAGCTGCGCACACAATCCCAGTGTTGTACAGCTTCCTTCTTCACCTTTCCGAAGGTGCCGCTCTCTCCGGCTCCCGGAGGCGAAGAAGCGGCTTCTTCGCGCAAAGACGATTGTGCCGCTCACTGTGCACTCCTTAGCGCGGCTTCTGCCGAAAGACGCCCGGGAGCGGCTCTTAGCTCCGGACAGCATCGTACCTTCGTCTTTAGCGTCTCTTCTCGTCTACATCTTAGCAAAAAGCTTTTCCACAGTGTCTGGCGAGGAAAAACTGTGCCAGCACAGAAAACATCTCCCATCGTGTTCTAGACGTTGCACGGAGGTGTGCCGAGTGTTTGGCATGAAGGAAAGAAAAGTTGTCCAAAACAGCTTCCAATCGAATGTTCATGTGATTGGAAAAGTCAGGAGAGTGCAAAGGTACTGTTTTCTATCAGTTGGCAAGCTGCGCACACAATCCCAGTGTTGTACAGCTTCCTTCTTCACCTTTCCGAAGGTGCCGCTCTCTCCGGCTCCCGGAGGCGAAGAAGCGGCTTCTTCGTGCAAAGACGATTGTGCCGCTCACTGTGCACTCCTTAGCGCGGCTTCTGCCGAAAGACGCCCGGGAGCGGCTCTTAGCTCCGGACAGCATCGTACCTTCGTCTTTAGCGTCTCTTCTCGTCTACATCTTAGCAAAAAGCTTTTCTACTATGTCTGGCGAGGAAAAACTGTGCCAGCACAGAAAACATCTCCCATCGTGTTCTAGACGTTGCACGGAGGTGTGCCGAGTGTTTGGCATGAAGGAAAGAAAAGTTGTCCAAAACAGCTTCCAATCGAATGTTCATGTGATTGGAAAAGTCAGGAGAGTGCAAAGGTACTGTTTTCTATCAGTTGGCAAGCTGCGCACACAATCCCAGTGTTGTACAGCTTCCTTCTTCACCTTTCCGAAGGTGCCGCTCTCTCCGGCTCCCGGAGGCGAAGAAGCGGCTTCTTCGCGCAAAGACGATTGTGCCGCTCACTGTGCACTCCTTAGCGCGGCTTCTGCCGAAAGACGCCCGGGAGCGGCTCTTACCTCCGGACAGCATCGTACCTTCGTCTTTAGCGTCTCTTCTCGTCTACATCTTAGCAAAAAGCTTTTCTACTGTGTCTGGCGAGGAAAAACTGTGCCAGCACAGAAAACATCTCCCATCGTGTTCTAGACGTTGCACGGAGGTGTGCCGAGTGTTTGGCATGAAGGAAAGAAAAGTTGTCCAAAACAGCTTCCAATCGAATGTTCATGTGATTGGAAAAGTCAGGAGAGTGCAAAGGTACTGTTTTCTAGCAGTTGGCAAGCTGCGCACACAATCCCAGTGTTGTACAGCTTCCTTCTTCACCTTTCCGAAGGTGCCGCTCTCTCCGGCTCCCGGAGGCGAAGAAGCGGCTTCTTCGCGCAAAGACGATTGTGCCGCTCACTGTGCACTCCTTAGCGCGGCTTCTGCCGAAAGACGCCCGGGAGCGGCTCTTACCTCCGGAGAGCATCGTACCTTCGTCTTTAGCGTCTCTTCTCGTCTACATCTTAGCAAAAAGCTTTTCTACTGTGTCTGGCGAGGAAAAACTGTGCCAGCACAGAAAACATCTCCCATCGTGTTCTAGACGTTGCACGGAAGTGTGCCGAGTGTTTGGCATGAAGAAAAGAAAACTTGTCCAAAACAGCTTCCAATCGAATGTTCATGTGATTGGAAAAGTCAGGAGAGTGCAAAGGTACTGTTTTCTAGCAGTTGGCAAGCTGCGCACACAATCCCAGTGTTGTACAGCTTCCTTCTTCACCTTTCCGAAGGTGCCGCTCTCTCCGGCTCCCCGAGGCGAAGAAGCGGCTTCTTCGCGCAAAGACGATTGTGCCGCTCACTGTGCACTCCTTAGCGCGGCTTCTGCCGAAAGACGCCCGGGAGCAGCTCTTAGCTCCGGACAGCATCGTACCTTCGTCTTTAGTGTCTCTTCTCGTCTACATCTTAGCAAAAAGCTTTTCTACTATGTCTGGCGAGGAAAAACTGTGCCAGCACAGAAAACATCTCCCATCGTGTTCTAGACGTTGCACGGAGGTGTGCCGAGTGTTTGGCATGAAGGAAAGAAAAGTTGTCCAAAACAGCTTCCAATCGAATGTTCATGTGATTGGAAAAGTCAGGAGAGTGCAAAGGTACTGTTTTCTATCAGTTGGCAAGCTGCGCACACAATCCCAGTGTTGTACAGCTTCCTTCTTCACCTTTCCGAAGGTGCCGCTCTCTCCGGCTCCCGGAGGCGAAGAAGCGGCTTCTTCGCGCAAAGACGATTGTGCCGCTCACTGTGCACTCCTTAGCGCGGCTTCTGCCGAAAGACGCCCGGGAGCGGCTCTTAGCTCCGGACAGCATCGTACCTTCGTCTTTAGCGTCTCTTCTCGTCTACATCTTAGCAAAAAGCTTTTCCACTATGTCTGGCGAGGAAAAACTGTGCCAGCACAGAAAACATCTCCCATCGTGTTCTAGACGTTGCACGGAGGTGTGCCGAGTGTTTGGCATGAAGAAAAGAAAACTTGTCCAAAACAGCTTCCAATCGAATGTTCATGTGATTGGAAAAGTCAGGAGAGTGCAAAGGTACTGTTTTCTAGCAGTTGGCAAGCTGCGCACACAATCCCAGTGTTGTACAGCTTCCTTCTTCACCTTTCCGAAGGTGCCGCTCTCTCCGGCTCCCCGAGGCGAAGAAGCGGCTTCTTCGCGCAAAGACGATTGTGCCGCTCACTGTGCACTCCTTAGCGCGGCTTCTGCCGAAAGACGCCCGGGAGCGGCTCTTACCTCCGGACAGCATCGTACCTTCGTCTTTAGCGTCTCTTCTCGTCTACATCTTAGCAAAAAGCTTTTCTACTATGTCTGGCGAGGAAAAACTGTGCCAGCACAGAAAACATCTCCCATCGTGTTCTAGACGTTGCACGGAGGTGTGCCGAGTGTTTGGCATGAAGGAAAGAAAAGTTGTCCAAAACAGCTTCCAATCGAATGTTCATGTGATTGGAAAAGTCAGGAGAGTGCAAAGGTACTGTTTTCTAGCAGTTGGCAAGCTGCGCACACAATCCCAGTGTTGTACAGCTTCCTTCTTCACCTTTCCGAAGGTGCCGCTCTCTCCGGCTCCCGGAGGCGAAGAAGCGGCTTCTTCGCGCAAAGACGATTGTGCCGCTCACTGTGCACTCCTTAGCGCGGCTTCTGCCGAAAGACGCCCGGGAGCGGCTCTTAGCTCCGGACAGCATCGTACCTTCGTCTTTAGTGTCTCTTCTCGTCTACATCTTAGCAAAAAGCTTTTCCACTATGTCTGGCGAGGAAAAACTGTGCCAGCACAGAAAACATCTCCCATCGTGTTCTAGACGTTGCACGGAGGTGTGCCGAGTGTTTGGCATGAAGGAAAGAAAAGTTGTCCAAAACAGCTTCCAATCGAATGTTCATGTGATTGGAAAAGTCAGGAGAGTGCAAAGGTACTGTTTTCTAGCAGTTGGCAAGCTGCGCACACAATCCCAGTGTTGTACAGCTTCCTTCTTCACCTTTCCGAAGGTGCCGCTCTCTCCGGCTCCCCGAGGCGAAGAAGCGGCTTCTTCGCGCAAAGACGATTGTGCCGCTCACTGTGCACTCCTTAGCGCGGCTTCTGCCGAAAGACGCCCGGGAGCGGCTCTTACCTCCGGACAGCATCGTACCTTCGTCTTTAGCGTCTCTTCTCGTCTACATCTTAGCAAAAAGCTTTTCTACTATGTCTGGCGAGGAAAAACTGTGCCAGCACAGAAAACATCTCCCATCGTGTTCTAGACGTTGCACGGAGGTGTGCCGAGTGTTTGGCATGAAGGAAAGAAAAGTTGTCCAAAACAGCTTCCAATCGAATGTTCATGTGATTGGAAAAGTCAGGAGAGTGCAAAGGTACTGTTTTCTAGCAGTTGGCAAGCTGCGCACACAATCCCAGTGTTGTACAGCTTCCTTCTTCACCTTTCCGAAGGTGCCGCTCTCTCCGGCTCCCGGAGGCGAAGAAGCGGCTTCTTCGCGCAAAGACGATTGTGCCGCTCACTGTGCACTCCTTAGCGCGGCTTCTGCCGAAAGACGCCCGGGAGCGGCTCTTAGCTCCGGACAGCATCGTACCTTCGTCTTTAGTGTCTCTTCTCGTCTACATCTTAGCAAAAAGCTTTTCCACTATGTCTGGCGAGGAAAAACTGTGCCAGCACAGAAAACATCTCCCATCGTGTTCTAGACGTTGCACGGAGGTGTGCCGAGTGTTTGGCATGAAGGAAAGAAAAGTTGTCCAAAACAGCTTCCAATCGAATGTTCATGTGATTGGAAAAGTCAGGAGAGTGCAAAGGTACTGTTTTCTAGCAGTTGGCAAGCTGCGCACACAATCCCAGTGTTGTACAGCTTCCTTCTTCACCTTTCCGAAGGTGCCGCTCTCTCCGGCTCCCCGAGGCGAAGAAGCGGCTTCTTCGCGCAAAGACGATTGTGCCGCTCACTGTGCACTCCTTAGCGCGGCTTCTGCCGAAAGACGCCCGGGAGCGGCTCTTACCTCCGGACAGCATCGTACCTTCGTCTTTAGCGTCTCTTCTCGTCTACATCTTAGCAAAAAGCTTTTCTACTATGTCTGGCGAGGAAAAACTGTGCCAGCACAGAAAACATCTCCCATCGTGTTCTAGACGTTGCACGGAGGTGTGCCGAGTGTTTGGCATGAAGGAAAGAAAACTTGTCCAAAACAGCTTCCAATCGAATGTTCATGTGATTGGAAAAGTCAGGAGAATGCAAAGGTACTGTTTTCTAGCAGTTGGCAAGCTGCGCACACAATCCCAGTGTTGTACAGCTTCCTTCTTCACCTTTCCGAAGGTGCCGCTCTCTCCGGCTCCCGGAGGCGAAGAAGCGGCTTCTTCGCGCAAAGACGATTGTGCCGCTCACTGTGCACTCCTTAGCGCGGCTTCTGCCGAAAGACGCCCGGGAGCGGCTCTTAGCTCCGGACAGCATCGTACCTTCGTCATTAGCGTCTCTTCTCGTCTACATCTTAGCAAAAAGCTTTTCCCCTGCGTCTGGCGAGGAAAAACTGTGCCAGCACAGAAAACATCTCCCATCGTGTTCTAGACGTTGCACGGAGGTGTGCCGAGTGTTTGGCATGAAGGAAAGAAAAGTTGTCCAAAACAGCTTCCAATCGAATGTTCATGTGATTGGAAAAGTCAGGAGAGTGCAAAGGTACTGTTTTCTATCAGTTGGCAAGCTGCGCACACAATCCCAGTGTTGTACAGCTTCCTTCTTCACCTTTCCGAAGGTGCCGCTCTCTCCGGCTCCCGGAGGCGAAGAAGCGGCTTCTTCGTGCAAAGACGATTGTGCCGCTCACTGTGCACTCCTTAGCGCGGCTTCTGCCGAAAGACGCCCGGGAGCGGCTCTTAGCTCCGGACAGCATCGTACCTTCGTCTTTAGCGTCTCTTCTCGTCTACATCTTAGCAAAAAGCTTTTCCACTATGTCTGGCGAGGAAAAACTGTGCCAGCACAGAAAACATCTCCCATCGTGTTCTAGACGTTGCACGGAGGTGTGCCGAGTGTTTGGCATGAAGGAAAGAAAAGTTGTCCAAAACAGCTTCCAATCGAATGTTCATGTGATTGGAAAAGTCAGGAGAGTGCAAAGGTACTGTTTTCTAGCAGTTGGCAAGCTGCGCACACAATCCCAGTGTTGTACAGCTTCCTTCTTCACCTTTCCGAAGGTGCCGCTCTCTCCGGCTCCCGGAGGCGAAGAAGCGGCTTCTTCGCGCAAAGACGATTGTGCCGCTCACTGTGCACTCCTTAGCGCGGCTTCTGCCGAAAGACGCCCGGGAGCGGCTCTTAGCTCCGGACAGCATCGTACCTTCGTCTTTAGCGTCTCTTCTCGTCTACATCTTAGCAAAAAGCTTTTCCACTGCGTCTGGCGAGGAAAAACTGTGCCAGCACAGAAAACATCTCCCATCGTGTTCTAGACGTTGCACGGAGGTGTGCCGAGTGTTTGGCATGAAGGAAAGAAAAGTTGTCCAAAACAGCTTCCAATCGAATGTTCATGTGATTGGAAAAGTCAGGAGAGTGCAAAGGTACTGTTTTCTATCAGTTGGCAAGCTGCGCACACAATCCCAGTGTTGTACAGCTTCCTTCTTCACCTTTCCGAAGGTGCCGCTCTCTCCGGCTCCCGGAGGCGAAGAAGCGGCTTCTTCGCGCAAAGACGATTGTGTCGCTCACTGTGCACTCCTTAGCGCGGCTTCTGCCGAAAGACGCCCGGGAGCGGCTCTTAGCTCCGGACAGCATCGTACCTTCGTCTTTAGCGTCTCTTCTCGTCTACATCTTAGCAAAAAGCTTTTCTACTATGTCTGGCGAGGAAAAACTGTGCCAGCACAGAAAACATCTCCCATCGTGTTCTAGACGTTGCACGGAGGTGTGCCGAGTGTTTGGCATGAAGAAAAGAAAAGTTGTCCAAAACAGCTTCCAATCGAATGTTCATGTGATTGGAAAAGTCAGGAGAGTGCAAAGGTACTGTTTTCTATCAGTTGGCAAGCTGCGCACACAATCCCAGTGTTGTACAGCTTCCTTCTTCACCTTTCCGAAGGTGCCGCTCTCTCCGGCTCCCGGAGGCGAAGAAGCGGCTTCTTCGCGCAAAGACGATTGTGCCGCTCACTGTGCACTCCTTAGCGCGGCTTCTGCCGAAAGACGCCCGGGAGCGGCTCTTAGCTCCGGACAGCATCGTACCTTCGTCTTTAGCGTCTCTTCTCGTCTACATCTTAGCAAAAAGCTTTTCCACTGCGTCTGGCGAGGAAAAACTGTGCCAGCACAGAAAACATCTCCCATCGTGTTCTAGACGTTGCACGGAGGTGTGCCGAGTGTTTGGCATGAAGGAAAGAAAAGTTGTCCAAAACAGCTTCCAATCGAATGTTCATGTGATTGGAAAAGTCAGGAGAGTGCAAAGGTACTGTTTTCTATCAGTTGGCAAGCTGCGCACACAATCCCAGTGTTGTACAGCTTCCTTCTTCACCTTTCCGAAGGTGCCGCTCTCTCCGGCTCCCGGAGGCGAAGAAGCGGCTTCTTCGCGCAAAGACGATTGTGCCGCTCACTGTGCACTCCTTAGCGCGGCTTCTGCCGAAAGACGCCCGGGAGCGGCTCTTAGCTCCGGACAGCATCGTACCTTCGTCTTTAGCGTCTCTTCTCGTCTACATCTTAGCAAAAAGCTTTTCTACTATGTCTGGCGAGGAAAAACTGTGCCAGCACAGAAAACATCTCCCATCATGTTCTAGACGTTGCACGGAAGTGTGCCGAGTGTTTGGCATGAAGGAAAGAAAACTTGTCCAAAACAGCTTCCAATCGAATGTTCATGTGATTGGAAACGTCAGGAGAGTGCAAAGGTACTGTTTTCTATCAGTTGGCAAGCTGCGCACACAATCCCAGTGTTGTACAGCTTCCTTCTTCACCTTTCCGAAGGTGCCGCTCTCTCCGGCTCCCGGAGGCGAAGAAGCGGCTTCTTCGCGCAAAGACGATTGTGCCGCTCACTGTGCACTCCTTAGCGCGGCTTCTGCCGAAAGACGCCCGGGAGCGGCTCTTAGCTCCGGACAGCATCGTACCTTCGTCTTTAGCGTCTCTTCTCGTCTACATCTTAGCAAAAAGCTTTTCCACTATGTCTGGCGAGGAAAAACTGTGCCAGCACAGAAAACATCTCCCATCGTGTTCTAGACGTTGCACGGAGGTGTGCCGAGTGTTTGGCATGAAGGAAAGAAAAGTTGTCCAAAACAGCTTCCAATCGAATGTTCATGTGATTGGAAAAGTCAGGAGAGTGCAAAGGTACTGTTTTCTAGCAGTTGGCAAGCTGCGCACACAATCCCAGTGTTGTACAGCTTCCTTCTTCACCTTTCCGAAGGTGTCGCTCTCTCCGGCTCCCGGAGGCGAAGAAGCGGCTTCTTCGCGCAAAGACGATTGTGCCGCTCACTGTGCACTCCTTAGCGCGGCTTCTGCCGAAAGACGCCCGGGAGCGGCTCTTAGCTCCGGACAGCATCGTACCTTCGTCATTAGCGTCTCTTCTCGTCTACATCTTAGCAAAAAGCTTTTCCACTGCGTCTGGCGAGGAAAAACTGTGCCAGCACAGAAAACATCTCCCATCGTGTTCTAGACGTTGCACGGAGGTGTGCCGAGTGTTTGGCATGAAGGAAAGAAAAGTTGTCCAAAACAGCTTCCAATCGAATGTTCATGTGATTGGAAAAGTCAGGAGAGTGCAAAGGTACTGTTTTCTATCAGTTGGCAAGCTGCGCACACAATCCCAGTGTTGTACAGCTTCCTTCTTCACCTTTCCGAAGGTGCCGCTCTCTCCGGCTCCCGGAGGCGAAGAAGCGGCTTCTTCGTGCAAAGACGATTGTGCCGCTCACTGTGCACTCCTTAGCGCGGCTTCTGCCGAAAGACGCCCGGGAGCGGCTCTTAGCTCCGGACAGCATCGTACCTTCGTCTTTAGCGTCTCTTCTCGTCTACATCTTAGCAAAAAGCTTTTCCACAGTGTCTGGCGAGGAAAAACTGTGCCAGCACAGAAAACATCTCCCATCGTGTTCTAGACGTTGCACGGAGGTGTGCCGAGTGTTTGGCATGAAGGAAAGAAAAGTTGTCCAAAACAGCTTCCAATCGAATGTTCATGTGATTGGAAAAGTCAGGAGAGTGCAAAGGTACTGTTTTCTAGCAGTTGGCAAGCTGCGCACACAATCCCAGTGTTGTACAGCTTCCTTCTTCACCTTTCCGAAGGTGTCGCTCTCTCCGGCTCCCGGAGGCGAAGAAGCGGCTTCTTCGCGCAAAGACGATTGTGCCGCTCACTGTGCACTCCTTAGCGCGGCTTCTGCCGAAAGACGCCCGGGAGCGGCTCTTAGCTCCGGACAGCATCGTACCTTCGTCATTAGCGTCTCTTCTCGTCTACATCTTAGCAAAAAGCTTTTCCACTGCGTCTGGCGAGGAAAAACTGTGCCAGCACAGAAAACATCTCCCATCGTGTTCTAGACGTTGCACGGAGGTGTGCCGAGTGTTTGGCATGAAGGAAAGAAAAGTTGTCCAAAACAGCTTCCAATCGAATGTTCATGTGATTGGAAAAGTCAGGAGAGTGCAAAGGTACTGTTTTCTATCAGTTGGCAAGCTGCGCACACAATCCCAGTGTTGTACAGCTTCCTTCTTCACCTTTCCGAAGGTGCCGCTCTCTCCGGCTCCCGGAGGCGAAGAAGCGGCTTCTTCGTGCAAAGACGATTGTGCCGCTCACTGTGCACTCCTTAGCGCGGCTTCTGCCGAAAGACGCCCGGGAGCGGCTCTTAGCTCCGGACAGCATCGTACCTTCGTCTTTAGCGTCTCTTCTCGTCTACATCTTAGCAAAAAGCTTTTCCACAGTGTCTGGCGAGGAAAAACTGTGCCAGCACAGAAAACATCTCCCATCGTGTTCTAGACGTTGCACGGAGGTGTGCCGAGTGTTTGGCATGAAGGAAAGAAAAGTTGTCCAAAACAGCTTCCAATCGAATGTTCATGTGATTGGAAAAGTCAGGAGAGTGCAAAGGTACTGTTTTCTAGCAGTTGGCAAGCTGCGCACACAATCCCAGTGTTGTACAGCTTCCTTCTTCACCTTTCCGAAGGTGCCGCTCTCTCCGGCTCCCGGAGGCGAAGAAGCGGCTTCTTCGCGCAAAGACGATTGTGCCGCTCACTGTGCACTCCTTAGCGCGGCTTCTGCCGAAAGACGCCCGGGAGCGGCTCTTAGCTCCGGACAGCATCGTACCTTCGTCTTTAGCGTCTCTTCTCGTCTACATCTTAGCAAAAAGCTTTTCCACAGTGTCTGGCGAGGAAAAACTGTGCCAGCACAGAAAACATCTCCCATCGTGTTCTAGACGTTGCACGGAGGTGTGCCGAGTGTTTGGCATGAAGGAAAGAAAAGTTGTCCAAAACAGCTTCCAATCGAATGTTCATGTGATTGGAAAAGTCAGGAGAGTGCAAAGGTACTGTTTTCTATCAGTTGGCAAGCTGCGCACACAATCCCAGTGTTGTACAGCTTCCTTCTTCACCTTTCCGAAGGTGCCGCTCTCTCCGGCTCCCGGAGGCGAAGAAGCGGCTTCTTCGCGCAAAGACGATTGTGCCGCTCACTGTGCACTCCTTAGCGCGGCTTCTGCCGAAAGACGCCCGGGAGCGGCTCTTAGCTCCGGACAGCATCGTACCTTCGTCTTTAGCGTCTCTTCTCGTCTACATCTTAGCAAAAAGCTTTTCCACTATGTCTGGCGAGGAAAAACTGTGCCAGCACAGAAAACATCTCCCATCGTGTTCTAGACGTTGCACGGAGGTGTGCCGAGTGTTTGGCATGAAGGAAAGAAAAGTTGTCCAAAACAGCTTCCAATCGAATGTTCATGTGATTGGAAAAGTCAGGAGAGTGCAAAGGTACTGTTTTCTAGCAGTTGGCAAGCTGCGCACACAATCCCAGTGTTGTACAGCTTCCTTCTTCACCTTTCCGAAGGTGTCGCTCTCTCCGGCTCCCGGAGGCGAAGAAGCGGCTTCTTCGCGCAAAGACGATTGTGCCGCTCACTGTGCACTCCTTAGCGCGGCTTCTGCCGAAAGACGCCCGGGAGCGGCTCTTAGCTCCGGACAGCATCGTACCTTCGTCATTAGCGTCTCTTCTCGTCTACATCTTAGCAAAAAGCTTTTCCACTGCGTCTGGCGAGGAAAAACTGTGCCAGCACAGAAAACATCTCCCATCGTGTTCTAGACGTTGCACGGAGGTGTGCCGAGTGTTTGGCATGAAGGAAAGAAAAGTTGTCCAAAACAGCTTCCAATCGAATGTTCATGTGATTGGAAAAGTCAGGAGAGTGCAAAGGTACTGTTTTCTATCAGTTGGCAAGCTGCGCACACAATCCCAGTGTTGTACAGCTTCCTTCTTCACCTTTCCGAAGGTGCCGCTCTCTCCGGCTCCCGGAGGCGAAGAAGCGGCTTCTTCGTGCAAAGACGATTGTGCCGCTCACTGTGCACTCCTTAGCGCGGCTTCTGCCGAAAGACGCCCGGGAGCGGCTCTTAGCTCCGGACAGCATCGTACCTTCGTCTTTAGCGTCTCTTCTCGTCTACATCTTAGCAAAAAGCTTTTCCACTATGTCTGGCGAGGAAAAACTGTGCCAGCACAGAAAACATCTCCCATCGTGTTCTAGACGTTGCACGGAGGTGTGCCGAGTGTTTGGCATGAAGGAAAGAAAAGTTGTCCAAAACAGCTTCCAATCGAATGTTCATGTGATTGGAAAAGTCAGGAGAGTGCAAAGGTACTGTTTTCTATCAGTTGGCAAGCTGCGCACACAATCCCAGTGTTGTACAGCTTCCTTCTTCACCTTTCCGAAGGTGCCGCTCTCTCCGGCTCCCGGAGGCGAAGAAGCGGCTTCTTCGCGCAAAGACGATTGTGCCGCTCACTGTGCACTCCTTAGCGCGGCTTCTGCCGAAAGACGCCCGGGAGCGGCTCTTAGCTCCGGACAGCATCGTACCTTCGTCTTTAGCGTCTCTTCTCGTCTACATCTTAGCAAAAAGCTTTTCCACTATGTCTGGCGAGGAAAAACTGTGCCAGCACAGAAAACATCTCCCATCGTGTTCTAGACGTTGCACGGAGGTGTGCCGAGTGTTTGGCATGAAGGAAAGAAAAGTTGTCCAAAACAGCTTCCAATCGAATGTTCATGTGATTGGAAAAGTCAGGAGAGTGCAAAGGTACTGTTTTCTATCAGTTGGCAAGCTGCGCACACAATCCCAGTGTTGTACAGCTTCCTTCTTCACCTTTCCGAAGGTGCCGCTCTCTCCGGCTCCCGGAGGCGAAGAAGCGGCTTCTTCGCGCAAAGACGATTGTGCCGCTCACTGTGCACTCCTTAGCGCGGCTTCTGCCGAAAGACGCCCGGGAGCGGCTCTTAGCTCCGGACAGCATCGTACCTTCGTCTTTAGCGTCTCTTCTCGTCTACATCTTAGCAAAAAGCTTTTCCACTGCGTCTGGCGAGGAAAAACTGTGCCAGCACAGAAAACATCTCCCATCGTGTTCTAGACGTTGCACGGAGGTGTGCCGAGTGTTTGGCATGAAGGAAAGAAAAGTTGTCCAAAACAGCTTCCAATCGAATGTTCATGTGATTGGAAAAGTCAGGAGAGTGCAAAGGTACTGTTTTCTAGCAGTTGGCAAGCTGCGCACACAATCCCAGTGTTGTACAGCTTCCTTCTTCACCTTTCCGAAGGTGCCGCTCTCTCCGGCTCCCGGAGGCGAAGAAGCGGCTTCTTCGCGCAAAGACGATTGTGCCGCTCACTGTGCACTCCTTAGCGCGGCTTCTGCCGAAAGACGCCCGGGAGCGGCTCTTAGCTCCGGACAGCATCGTACCTTCGTCTTTAGCGTCTCTTCTCGTCTACATCTTAGCAAAAAGCTTTTCCACTATGTCTGGCGAGGAAAAACTGTGCCAGCACAGAAAACATCTCCCATCGTGTTCTAGACGTTGCACGGAGGTGTGCCGAGTGTTTGGCATGAAGGAAAGAAAAGTTGTCCAAAACAGCTTCCAATCGAATGTTCATGTGATTGGAAAAGTCAGGAGAGTGCAAAGGTACTGTTTTCTAGCAGTTGGCAAGCTGCGCACACAATCCCAGTGTTGTACAGCTTCCTTCTTCACCTTTCCGAAGGTGTCGCTCTCTCCGGCTCCCGGAGGCGAAGAAGCGGCTTCTTCGCGCAAAGACGATTGTGCCGCTCACTGTGCACTCCTTAGCGCGGCTTCTGCCGAAAGACGCCCGGGAGCGGCTCTTAGCTCCGGACAGCATCGTACCTTCGTCATTAGCGTCTCTTCTCGTCTACATCTTAGCAAAAAGCTTTTCCACTGCGTCTGGCGAGGAAAAACTGTGCCAGCACAGAAAACATCTCCCATCGTGTTCTAGACGTTGCACGGAGGTGTGCCGAGTGTTTGGCATGAAGGAAAGAAAAGTTGTCCAAAACAGCTTCCAATCGAATGTTCATGTGATTGGAAAAGTCAGGAGAGTGCAAAGGTACTGTTTTCTATCAGTTGGCAAGCTGCGCACACAATCCCAGTGTTGTACAGCTTCCTTCTTCACCTTTCCGAAGGTGCCGCTCTCTCCGGCTCCCGGAGGCGAAGAAGCGGCTTCTTCGTGCAAAGACGATTGTGCCGCTCACTGTGCACTCCTTAGCGCGGCTTCTGCCGAAAGACGCCCGGGAGCGGCTCTTAGCTCCGGACAGCATCGTACCTTCGTCTTTAGCGTCTCTTCTCGTCTACATCTTAGCAAAAAGCTTTTCCACAGTGTCTGGCGAGGAAAAACTGTGCCAGCACAGAAAACATCTCCCATCGTGTTCTAGACGTTGCACGGAGGTGTGCCGAGTGTTTGGCATGAAGGAAAGAAAAGTTGTCCAAAACAGCTTCCAATCGAATGTTCATGTGATTGGAAAAGTCAGGAGAGTGCAAAGGTACTGTTTTCTAGCAGTTGGCAAGCTGCGCACACAATCCCAGTGTTGTACAGCTTCCTTCTTCACCTTTCCGAAGGTGTCGCTCTCTCCGGCTCCCGGAGGCGAAGAAGCGGCTTCTTCGCGCAAAGACGATTGTGCCGCTCACTGTGCACTCCTTAGCGCGGCTTCTGCCGAAAGACGCCCGGGAGCGGCTCTTAGCTCCGGACAGCATCGTACCTTCGTCATTAGCGTCTCTTCTCGTCTACATCTTAGCAAAAAGCTTTTCCACTGCGTCTGGCGAGGAAAAACTGTGCCAGCACAGAAAACATCTCCCATCGTGTTCTAGACGTTGCACGGAGGTGTGCCGAGTGTTTGGCATGAAGGAAAGAAAAGTTGTCCAAAACAGCTTCCAATCGAATGTTCATGTGATTGGAAAAGTCAGGAGAGTGCAAAGGTACTGTTTTCTATCAGTTGGCAAGCTGCGCACACAATCCCAGTGTTGTACAGCTTCCTTCTTCACCTTTCCGAAGGTGCCGCTCTCTCCGGCTCCCGGAGGCGAAGAAGCGGCTTCTTCGTGCAAAGACGATTGTGCCGCTCACTGTGCACTCCTTAGCGCGGCTTCTGCCGAAAGACGCCCGGGAGCGGCTCTTAGCTCCGGACAGCATCGTACCTTCGTCTTTAGCGTCTCTTCTCGTCTACATCTTAGCAAAAAGCTTTTCCACAGTGTCTGGCGAGGAAAAACTGTGCCAGCACAGAAAACATCTCCCATCGTGTTCTAGACGTTGCACGGAGGTGTGCCGAGTGTTTGGCATGAAGGAAAGAAAAGTTGTCCAAAACAGCTTCCAATCGAATGTTCATGTGATTGGAAAAGTCAGGAGAGTGCAAAGGTACTGTTTTCTAGCAGTTGGCAAGCTGCGCACACAATCCCAGTGTTGTACAGCTTCCTTCTTCACCTTTCCGAAGGTGCCGCTCTCTCCGGCTCCCGGAGGCGAAGAAGCGGCTTCTTCGCGCAAAGACGATTGTGCCGCTCACTGTGCACTCCTTAGCGCGGCTTCTGCCGAAAGACGCCCGGGAGCGGCTCTTAGCTCCGGACAGCATCGTACCTTCGTCTTTAGCGTCTCTTCTCGTCTACATCTTAGCAAAAAGCTTTTCCACAGTGTCTGGCGAGGAAAAACTGTGCCAGCACAGAAAACATCTCCCATCGTGTTCTAGACGTTGCACGGAGGTGTGCCGAGTGTTTGGCATGAAGGAAAGAAAAGTTGTCCAAAACAGCTTCCAATCGAATGTTCATGTGATTGGAAAAGTCAGGAGAGTGCAAAGGTACTGTTTTCTATCAGTTGGCAAGCTGCGCACACAATCCCAGTGTTGTACAGCTTCCTTCTTCACCTTTCCGAAGGTGCCGCTCTCTCCGGCTCCCGGAGGCGAAGAAGCGGCTTCTTCGCGCAAAGACGATTGTGCCGCTCACTGTGCACTCCTTAGCGCGGCTTCTGCCGAAAGACGCCCGGGAGCGGCTCTTAGCTCCGGACAGCATCGTACCTTCGTCTTTAGCGTCTCTTCTCGTCTACATCTTAGCAAAAAGCTTTTCCACTATGTCTGGCGAGGAAAAACTGTGCCAGCACAGAAAACATCTCCCATCGTGTTCTAGACGTTGCACGGAGGTGTGCCGAGTGTTTGGCATGAAGGAAAGAAAAGTTGTCCAAAACAGCTTCCAATCGAATGTTCATGTGATTGGAAAAGTCAGGAGAGTGCAAAGGTACTGTTTTCTAGCAGTTGGCAAGCTGCGCACACAATCCCAGTGTTGTACAGCTTCCTTCTTCACCTTTCCGAAGGTGTCGCTCTCTCCGGCTCCCGGAGGCGAAGAAGCGGCTTCTTCGCGCAAAGACGATTGTGCCGCTCACTGTGCACTCCTTAGCGCGGCTTCTGCCGAAAGACGCCCGGGAGCGGCTCTTAGCTCCGGACAGCATCGTACCTTCGTCATTAGCGTCTCTTCTCGTCTACATCTTAGCAAAAAGCTTTTCCACTGCGTCTGGCGAGGAAAAACTGTGCCAGCACAGAAAACATCTCCCATCGTGTTCTAGACGTTGCACGGAGGTGTGCCGAGTGTTTGGCATGAAGGAAAGAAAAGTTGTCCAAAACAGCTTCCAATCGAATGTTCATGTGATTGGAAAAGTCAGGAGAGTGCAAAGGTACTGTTTTCTATCAGTTGGCAAGCTGCGCACACAATCCCAGTGTTGTACAGCTTCCTTCTTCACCTTTCCGAAGGTGCCGCTCTCTCCGGCTCCCGGAGGCGAAGAAGCGGCTTCTTCGTGCAAAGACGATTGTGCCGCTCACTGTGCACTCCTTAGCGCGGCTTCTGCCGAAAGACGCCCGGGAGCGGCTCTTAGCTCCGGACAGCATCGTACCTTCGTCTTTAGCGTCTCTTCTCGTCTACATCTTAGCAAAAAGCTTTTCCACTATGTCTGGCGAGGAAAAACTGTGCCAGCACAGAAAACATCTCCCATCGTGTTCTAGACGTTGCACGGAGGTGTGCCGAGTGTTTGGCATGAAGGAAAGAAAAGTTGTCCAAAACAGCTTCCAATCGAATGTTCATGTGATTGGAAAAGTCAGGAGAGTGCAAAGGTACTGTTTTCTATCAGTTGGCAAGCTGCGCACACAATCCCAGTGTTGTACAGCTTCCTTCTTCACCTTTCCGAAGGTGCCGCTCTCTCCGGCTCCCGGAGGCGAAGAAGCGGCTTCTTCGCGCAAAGACGATTGTGCCGCTCACTGTGCACTCCTTAGCGCGGCTTCTGCCGAAAGACGCCCGGGAGCGGCTCTTAGCTCCGGACAGCATCGTACCTTCGTCTTTAGCGTCTCTTCTCGTCTACATCTTAGCAAAAAGCTTTTCCACTATGTCTGGCGAGGAAAAACTGTGCCAGCACAGAAAACATCTCCCATCGTGTTCTAGACGTTGCACGGAGGTGTGCCGAGTGTTTGGCATGAAGGAAAGAAAAGTTGTCCAAAACAGCTTCCAATCGAATGTTCATGTGATTGGAAAAGTCAGGAGAGTGCAAAGGTACTGTTTTCTATCAGTTGGCAAGCTGCGCACACAATCCCAGTGTTGTACAGCTTCCTTCTTCACCTTTCCGAAGGTGCCGCTCTCTCCGGCTCCCGGAGGCGAAGAAGCGGCTTCTTCGCGCAAAGACGATTGTGCCGCTCACTGTGCACTCCTTAGCGCGGCTTCTGCCGAAAGACGCCCGGGAGCGGCTCTTAGCTCCGGACAGCATCGTACCTTCGTCTTTAGCGTCTCTTCTCGTCTACATCTTAGCAAAAAGCTTTTCCACTGCGTCTGGCGAGGAAAAACTGTGCCAGCACAGAAAACATCTCCCATCGTGTTCTAGACGTTGCACGGAGGTGTGCCGAGTGTTTGGCATGAAGGAAAGAAAAGTTGTCCAAAACAGCTTCCAATCGAATGTTCATGTGATTGGAAAAGTCAGGAGAGTGCAAAGGTACTGTTTTCTAGCAGTTGGCAAGCTGCGCACACAATCCCAGTGTTGTACAGCTTCCTTCTTCACCTTTCCGAAGGTGCCGCTCTCTCCGGCTCCCGGAGGCGAAGAAGCGGCTTCTTCGCGCAAAGACGATTGTGCCGCTCACTGTGCACTCCTTAGCGCGGCTTCTGCCGAAAGACGCCCGGGAGCGGCTCTTAGCTCCGGACAGCATCGTACCTTCGTCTTTAGCGTCTCTTCTCGTCTACATCTTAGCAAAAAGCTTTTCCACTATGTCTGGCGAGGAAAAACTGTGCCAGCACAGAAAACATCTCCCATCGTGTTCTAGACGTTGCACGGAGGTGTGCCGAGTGTTTGGCATGAAGGAAAGAAAAGTTGTCCAAAACAGCTTCCAATCGAATGTTCATGTGATTGGAAAAGTCAGGAGAGTGCAAAGGTACTGTTTTCTATCAGTTGGCAAGCTGCGCACACAATCCCAGTGTTGTACAGCTTCCTTCTTCACCTTTCCGAAGGTGCCGCTCTCTCCGGCTCCCGGAGGCGAAGAAGCGGCTTCTTCGCGCAAAGACGATTGTGCCGCTCACTGTGCACTCCTTAGCGCGGCTTCTGCCGAAAGACGCCCGGGAGCGGCTCTTAGCTCCGGACAGCATCGTACCTTCGTCTTTAGCGTCTCTTCTCGTCTACATCTTAGCAAAAAGCTTTTCCACTGCGTCTGGCGAGGAAAAACTGTGCCAGCACAGAAAACATCTCCCATCGTGTTCTAGACGTTGCACGGAGGTGTGCCGAGTGTTTGGCATGAAGGAAAGAAAAGTTGTCCAAAACAGCTTCCAATCGAATGTTCATGTGATTGGAAAAGTCAGGAGAGTGCAAAGGTACTGTTTTCTATCAGTTGGCAAGCTGCGCACACAATCCCAGTGTTGTACAGCTTCCTTCTTCACCTTTCCGAAGGTGCCGCTCTCTCCGGCTCCCGGAGGCGAAGAAGCGGCTTCTTCGCGCAAAGACGATTGTGCCGCTCACTGTGCACTCCTTAGCGCGGCTTCTGCCGAAAGACGCCCGGGAGCGGCTCTTAGCTCCGGACAGCATCGTACCTTCGTCTTTAGCGTCTCTTCTCGTCTACATCTTAGCAAAAAGCTTTTCCACTATGTCTGGCGAGGAAAAACTGTGCCAGCACAGAAAACATCTCCCATCGTGTTCTAGACGTTGCACGATCCCTATACTTAGGCTGATTTTCCTTCCTGGGGATAGGGTTAGGCTTCAGCCTAGGGCTTGGAATTTTTTAACCAGGAAGCCCTGAGTTCCAGGCTTACTGCATCTGCCAAAGGCATCCCAAAGGGAGTGCAAAAGTGCCACAACATGGCTGCTTTCACGGCTTTTCCCTTAGGAAGAACCCTAATACGCGGCTGATTTACCTTCCTAGGGTTACTGTTAGGCTTAGGCCTAGGACTTTTAAAACCAGGAAGCCCTGGGCTCCAGGCACACTGCAGCTGCGAAAGGCATCCCAAGGGGAGCGCAAAAGTGACGCAACTTGGCTGCCACCACTGATATTTCCATGAGACCATCCCGAACCATAGGCTGATTTTCCTTCCTAGGGTTAAGGTTTGAGTTACGCCTAGGGTAAGGGTTCTATTAACCAGAAAGCCCTGAGCTCCAAGAACACAGCAGCTGCGAAGGACTAGCCAAGAAGAGCGCAAAAGTACCACAACGTGCCTGCCTCCACAGCTTTTTCCTTGGGGACATGCCTAATTCCTGGCTGATTTGCCTTTCTCGTCTTAGGGTTGGGGTTCGGCCTAGGGCTAGGATTTTTTTAACTAGGAAGCCCTGAGTTCCAGGCTTACTGCATCTGCCAAAGGCATCCCAAAGGGAGTGCAAAAGTGCCACAACATGGCTGCTTTCACGGCTTTTCCCATAGGAAGAACCCTAATACGCGGCTGATTTACCTTCCTAGGGTTACTGTTAGGCTTAGGCCTAGGACTTTTAAAACCAGGAAGCCCTGGGCTCCAGGCACACTGCAGCTGCGAAAGGCATCCCAAGGGGAGCGCAAAAGTGACACAACTTGGCTGCCTCTGCTTCTATTCTCATGAGACCATCCTGAACCATAGGCTGATTTTCCTTCCTAGGGTTAAGGTTTGAGTTACGCCTAGGGTAAGGGTTCTATTAACCAGAAAGCCCTGAGTTCCAAGAACACAGCAGCTGCGAAGGACTTCCCAAGAAGAGTGCAAAAGTACCACAACATGCCTGCCTCCACAGCTTTTTCCTTGGGGACATGCCTAATTCCTGGCTGATTTGCCTTTCTCGTCTTAGGGTTGGGGTTCGGCCTAGGGCTAGGATTTTTAAAATCAGGAAGCCCTGAGTTCCAGGCACACTGGAGCTGTGAAAGGCATCCAAAAGGGAGTGCAAAAGTGCCACAACATGGCTGCTTTCACGGCTTTTTCCTTGGCAAGAAGCCTAACACCAGGCTGATTTACCTTCCTAGGGTTACTGTAAGGGTTAGGCCTAGGGCTACGATTCTTAAAACTAGGAAGCCCTTAGCTCCAGGCACACTGCAGCTGTTCAAGGCATCCCAAGGGGAGTACAAAAGTGCAACAACATGGCAGCTTTCACAGCTTTTTCCTTGGCACCATCCCTATACCTAGGCTGATTTATCTGCCTAGGGTTAGGGTTAGGGTTCAGCCTAGGGCTTGGAGTTTTTTAACCAGGAAGCCCTGAGTTCCAGGCTTACTGCATCTGCCAAAGGCATCCCAAAGGGAGTGCAAAAGTGCCACAACATGGCTGCTTTCACAGCTTTTCCCTTAGGAAGAACCCTAACTCCCGGCTGATTTACCTTCGTAGGGTTACTGTTAGGCTTAGGCCTAGGACTTTTAAAACCAGTAAGCCCTGGGCTCCAGGCACACTGCAGCTGTTAAAGGCATCCCAAGAGGGCCGCAGAAGTGACACAACTTGGCTGCCTCTGCTTCTATTCTCATGAGACCATCCTGAACCATAGGCTGATTTTCCTTCCTAGGGTTAAGGTTTGAGTTTCGCCTAGGGTAAGAGTTCTATTAACCAGAAAGCCCTGAGTTCCAAGAACACAGCAGCTGCGAAGGACTACCCAAGAAGAGCGCAAAAGTACCACAACATGCCTGCCTCCACAGCTTTTTCCTTGGGGACATGCCTAATTCCTGGCTGATTTGCCTTTCTCGTCTTAGGGTTGGGGTTTGGCCTAGGGCTAGGATTTTTTTAACTCGCAAGCCCTGAGTTCCAGGCTCACTGCATCTGCCAAAGGCATTCCAAAGGGAGTGTAGAAGTGCCACAACATGGCTGCTTTCACGGCTTTTCCCTTAGGAAGAACCCTAATACGCGGCTGATTTACCTTCCTAGGGTTACTGTTAGGCTTAGGCCTAGGACTTTTAAAACCAGGAAGCCCTGGGCTCCAGGCACATGCAGCTGCGAACGGCATCCCAAGGGGAGCGCAAAAGTGACACAACTTGGCTGCCTCTGCTGCTATTCTCATGAGACCATCCCGAACCATAGGCTGATTTTCCTTCCTAGGGTTAAGGTTTGAGTTACGCCTGGGGTAAGGGTTCTATTAACCAGAAAGCCCTGAGTTCCAAGAACACAGCAGCTGCGAAGGACTACCCAAGAAGAGCGCAAAAGTACCACAACATGCCTGCCTCCACAGCTTTTTCCTTGGGGACATGCCTAATTCCTGGCTGATTTGCCTTTCTCGTCTTAGGGTTGGGGTTCGGCCTAGGGCTAGGATTTTTTTAACTAGGAAGCCCTGAGTTCCAGGCTTACTTCATCTGCAAAAAGCATCCCAAAGGGAGTGCAGAAGTGCCACAACATGGCTGCTTTCACGGCTTTTCCCTTAGGAAGAACCCTAATACGCGGCTGATTTACCTTCCTAGGGTTACTGTTAGGCTTAGGCCTAGGACTTTTAAAACCAGGAAGCCCTGGGCTCCAGGCACATGCAGCTGCGAAAGGCATCCCAAGAGGGCCGCAGAAGTGACACAACTTGGCTGCCTCTGCTTCTATTCTCATGAGACCATCCTGAACCATAGGCTGATTTTCCTTCCTAGGGTTAACGTTTGAGTTACGCCTAGGGTAAGAGTTCTATTAACCAGAAAGACCTGAGTTCCAAGAACACAGCAGCTGTGAAGGACTACCCAAGAAGAGTGCAAAAGTACCACAACGTGCCTGCCTCCACAGCTTTTTCCTTGGGGACATGCCTAATTCCTGGCTGATTTGCCTTTCTCGTCTTAGGGTTGGGGTTCGGCCTAGGGCTAGGATATTTTTAACAAGGAAGCCCTGAGTTCCAGGCTTACTGCATCTGCCAAAGGCATCCCAAAGGGAGTGCAGAAGTGCCACAACATGGCTGCTTTCACGGCTTTTCCCATAGGAAGAACCCTAATACGCGGCTGATTTACCTTCCTAGGGTTACTGTTAGGCTTAGGCCTAGGACTTTTAAAACCAGGAAGCCCTGGGCTCCAGGCACACTGGAGCTGCGAAAGACATCCAAAAGGGAGTGCAAAAGTGCCACAACATGGCTGCTTTCCCGGCTTTTTCCTTGGCAAGAAGCCTAACACCAGGCTGATTTCCCTTCCCAGGGTTAGTGTAAGGCTTAGGCCTAGCGCTAGGATTTTTAAAACTTGGAAGCCCTTAGCTCCAGGCACACTGCAGCTGTTCAGGGCATCCCAAGGGGAGTACAAAAGTGCAACAACATGGCAGCTTTCACAGCTTTTTCCTTGGCACCCTCCCAATACCTAGGCTGATTTATCTGCCTAGGGTTAGGGTTAGGGTTCAGCCTAGGGCTTGGAGATTTTAACCAGGAAGCCCTGAGTTCCAGGCTTACTGCATCTGCCAAAGGCATCCCAAGGGGAGTGCAGAAGTGCCACAACATGTCTGCTTTCACGGCTTTTCCCTTCGGAAGAAACCTAATACCCGGCAGATTTACCTCCTAGGATTACTGTTACGCTTTGGCCTAGGACTTTTAAAACCAGTAAGCCCTGGGCTCCAGGCACATGCAGCTGTTAAAGGCATCCCAAGAGGGCCGCAGAAGTGACACAACTTGGCTGCCTCTTCTGCTATTCTCATGAGACCATCCCGAACCATAGGCTGATTTTCCTTCCTAGGGTTAAGGTTTGAGTTACGCCTAGGGTAAGAGTTCTATTAACCAGAAAGCCCTGAGTTCCAAGAACACAGCAGCTGCGAAGGACTAGCCAAGAAGAGCACAAAAGTACCACAACGTGCCTGCCTCCACAGCTTTTTCCTTGGGGACATGCCTAATTCCTGGCTGATTTGCCTTTCTCGTCTTAGGGTTGGGGTTTGGCCGAGGGCTAGGACTTTTTTAACTAGGAAGCCCTGAGTTCCAGGCTTACTTCATCAGCCAAAGGCATCCCAAAGGGAGTGCAGAAGTGCCACAACATGGCTGCTTTCACGGCTTTTCCCTTAGGAAGAACCCTAATACGCAGCTGACTTACCTTCCTAGGGTTACTGTTAGGCTTAGGCCTAGGACTTTTAAAACCAGGAAGCCCTGGGCTCCAGGCACTCTGCAGCTGCGAAAGGCATCCCAAGGGGAGCGCAAAAGTGACACAACTTGGCTGCCACCACTGATATTTCCATGAGACCATCCTGAACCATAGGCTGATTTTCCTTCCTAGGGTTAAGGTTTGAGTTTCGCCTAGGGTAAGAGTTCTATTAACCAGAAAGCCCTGAGTTCCAAGAACACAGCAGCTGCGAAGGACTAGCCAAGAAGAGCGCAAAAGTACCACAACATGCCTGCCTCCACAGCTTTTTCCTTGGGGACATGCCTAATTCCTGGCTGATTTGCCTTTCTCGTCTTAGGGTTGGGGTTCGGCCTAGGGCTAGGATTTTTAAAATCAGGACGCCCTGAGTTCCAGGCACACTGGAGCTGTGAAAGGCATCCAAAAGGGAGTGCAAAAGTGCCACAACATGGCTGCTTTCACGGCTTTTTCCTTGGCAAGAAGCCTAACACCAGGCTGATTTACCTTCCTAGGGTTACTGTAAGGGTTAGGCCTAGGGCTACGATTCTTAAAACCAGGAAGCCCTTAGCTCCAGGCACACTGCAGCTGTTCAAGGCATCCCAAGAGGGCCGCAGAACTGACACAACTTGGCTGCCTCTGCTGCTATTCTCATGAGTCCATCCCGAACCATAGGCTGATTTTCCTTCCTAGGGTGAGGGTTAGAGTTACGCCTAGGGTTAATGTTTTTTTAACCAGAAAGCCCTGAGTTCCAAGAACACTGCAGCTGCCAAGGACTACCCAAGAGGAGGGGAAAAGTGCCACAACATGGCTGCCTCCAGCGCTTTTTCCTTGGGACCATCATTGAACCTAGGCTGATTTACTTGCCTCCAGTTGCACCTATGGTCACGCCAAGGGATAGGGATTTTAAATCAGTAAACCCTGAGCTCCAGACCCAGTGCAGCTGCAAAAGGCTTCCCTAGGGCAGCCAAAAATTGCCTCAACATGCTCCTTCCAGTGCTTTTTTCCTTGGGAACATCCCTATAGCCAGGCTGATTTATCTGCCTAGGGTTAGGGTTAGGGTTCAGCCTAGAGATAGGATTTTTTCAAACAGGAAGCCCTGAATTCCAGGCACACTGCAGCTGTTAAAGGCAGTGTTCTACGTCAACTGCAACTTAGTCTGAAATAAATGCTTTTTCCCTGAGAGCATCTGAGAGGTTTGCATGAAGCACTGATATCTGACATTTGCAATTTTGAATAGGAGAGGAGAAAGAAAATGGGAAGAAGTTTTTAATTTTAGTGGTTTCAATGTTAATTTCCGTACACTTTTTCAAAACTTGTCAGCTCAAATGCCCATCAACATCTTTTAGTCATCTGTAAGTCAGTATTCATATAAAATGTGCTTCAAATCAAAAGAATTTCAAATTTGCACTCCAAATTTCTATGCCTAGATTTATGATTTCCTACACATATTAGATGAAAGGAAGGCCTTTTTTACTGTGGGAGTGCTGGAACACTGGAACAGGTTGCCCAGGGAAGTTGTGGGTGTCCCATCCCTGAAAGTATTCAAGGTCAGCTTGGACGGGGCTTGGAGCAGCAACAAAGGAGAAGCTTGATGGTAGAGAAACAAAGTTGGACTATAGAAGAAACTGGGATTGAAGTATAGGAGCAAGTTTTCTCTCAGCTCTTGGGGTAAATTCAAAGTTGTACAAAATTACATTTATCTGTGCTATTCACTACTGTAACAGAAATGTTCATGAAAACTGTACAGAAGATAGCAAATTTTAAAAGAGATAAGAATTACAGCATAAAATCCATGGGATGGGTTACAACATGAGACACTCTCTAAGAGAAAATCTCTGTGTTTCAGCACTTCATCATGGTAAGATTTCATGAAGTGCCAAAGAAGGCGGCAAAATATCATTCGGGACGTTATTTCCTGGAATTCAGCCTGGCCATTAGTAGGAACTGGGTTTGACCACATCATGTAGATATACCACACACACTTTCCCTTCACTGAAAAATGACTGTTTACAACGAAGAAGCAATTGATGATCAAAATTGATTGAAAGCATCTTAAACATGTCAAGTATTTCATTGTAGATGATCTGTGATCCAAATGCTTCTTCCACCTTCGAGAGGGACAGAACAATTCTTCCATATCATGATGGTTTAAAATTGTATCAACCAATGTTTTCTGCTGAAAAGATAGCATCTATTTTTTTCTATTTTTGGAAAAAAATATTCCTAGACATACAACAGGTGAGAACTAAGTAATTTTAAAGAAACAAATGAAAAGAAAATATTCTGTAAATAGAATGAAATGAAAAGCTGTGTTTTAAATAGGAGCTAAATATGAAACAGAATTTTTGTACCAGGCATTTGAATTACTGCACCAGCTCTTTTGCCCATCAAGAGAGGCGTTTAGCATTTCAGTCTTTTCCAAGGTGTTCATGATCTGCTATGCTGATCTCTGTGTGTGCCTAGGTGTGTGTGGAAGGGGGGGCATGTGAAGGGGAGTGTGTATGTTTGCTTTACAATTGTTGTGGCAGATTCATGCCTCAGCTCCACATTTTGTTTTAGAAAGGTCACACAGAGTGGATGTGAAGTTTACTATCAACAAGAGATCAATTCCCAAATCATCCATTTCACTCTACCTTATAAATCATGTGCTTTGTTGCATATTTTATCAAATCTACTTTCAAGCCAGATGGAGGAAGGAGGATGTGGCAATCCCTCCACCATCTTGCAACTTTTATGCAAGTAGGTTTTCAAGAAAATCATCATTTCTCTTGGAAATATGTCTGGAACAGGCATGATGGTAGTGTCAACCTGTTGGAGTTTTTGTTGCTGGAAGAAGTTATACAAAAGGATTGGTTTTTACATTGACCAGTTACTGAATCAAGCTCAGGAATACATTGGAAATTCAACTGGGGCTTCCTTTCCCCGGCAGACTACTTCTAGAACGAGCTTGTACACTGAAGCTTACTCTTTTGCCCTCTTTTTGTTTCTTTCCTATTTTCTTGGCTTCTTTGCCACTCTCTAGACAATTTTGGAACTTTTTTCCCAACTCAAATGGTTTCAATAGTCTGATTGTGATCATACATTTTTACAAGGAATTTTTAAAATCTTTCCTCCAGTTAAGAAAGTCAAGGACTTAGGTCTTTTTCTTCCCTTATCAATATTGCAATGAAATTGATAAGTAAAGACCAACTCTTTCTTTTTGTTTTTAACCCAAGCAGATAATTCCCATCCATTCATCCATTTGGTGGACCAATAGTTGCCATTCTGATGGAAGTTGTCACTTCTTAACAGTAGGCATTCTGTGACTATGTTGACAGCACTTTGGGTGAAGATCCTAACTGGTCTTAGATACACATAGGGAGAAATTTGCTCAGCCAGTGTCAGTCTTAAGCATGCGTATCAGAAGATCTTTCTAGAGCTGGGAATTTTCCCATGAAAGGGATTCAGTTAGGGAAGAGACACTTGCCCCAGAGGTTTACATTCTTCTTGAAGACTGCTTAAGGAACTTAGATGCCATGTCCATTTGGATCTGTGTCTGCACAGAACTTTGTCATGCCAGTGCTTGAAATGCATCTTGAAGAGAATTCACTAGCACAGAATGAATGAGAGTGGAAGGGGTTGGTGGGGCTAACCAGGCCCAACCCCCCTGCCTAAACCAGGATACCTAGAGCCTCTTGCCCAGGATTCTATCTGGGTGTACTTTGAATGTCTTCAAAGATCCAGGCTCCACAATCTTTCTGGGCAGTCTGTGCCGTGGTTCACTCACCCTCACAGTAAAGAATCATTTCCTGATGTTCCTGTATTTCAGTGTGTGCCCACTGCCTCTTGTCTTTTCACTCAGCATCACTGAAAAGACACTGATTCCCTCCCCTTTGCACTATTGCTTCCATATGGATGTGTGCTGCCATGTAGAGATATGTCAAAAACCTCCCTGAAGCCCAGGCAGATAATATTCCCTTCATCTACCAGTCAAGTTGATTCATCAGAGGAGTTTAAAGTTCAGTTCAGCATGAAATGCCCCTGAAAAATCATGCTAACTACATTATTGTGTCGTCTTTCATGTGCCTGGCAAGATTTTCCAGGAAGAGCTGCTTCATCAACTTCCTGGGTATAAAAAAGAGGCTGGCTGGTTTGTACGATTGCGAGTCCTCCGAATTGCCTTTTTTGAAGATGAGTGTCATTTGCTTACATCCAGTCCTTAGCCTCTCTTGTCGTCTACATCTTAGCAAAAAGCTTTTCCACTATGTCTGGCAAGGAGAAATTGTGCCAGCACAGAAAATATCTCCTATCGTGTTCTAGACGTTGCACGGAGGTGTGCCGAGTGTTTGGCATGAAGGAAAGAAAAGTTGTCCAAAACAGCTTCCAATCGAATGTTCATGTGATTGGAAAAGTCAGGAGAGTGCAAAGGTACTGTTTTTTATCAATTGGCAAGCTGCACACACAATCCCAGTGTAATACAGCTTCCTTCTTCACCTTTCCGAAGGTGCCGCTCTCTCCGGCTCCCGGAGGCGAAGAAGCGGCTTCTTCGCGCAAAGACGATTGTGCCGCTCACTGTGCTCTCCTTAGCGCGGCTTCTGCCGAAAGACGCCCGGGAGCGGCTCTTAGCTCCGGAGAGCATCGTACCTTCGTCTTTAGCGTCTCTTCTCGTCTACATCTTAGCAAAAAGCTTTTCTACTATGTCTGGCGAGGAAAAACTGTGCCAGCACAGAAAACATCTCCCATCGTGTTCTAGACGTTGCACGGAGGTGTGCCGAGTGTTTGGCATGAAGGAAAGAAAAGTTGTCCAAAACAGCTTCCAATCGAATGTTCATGTGATTGGAAAAGTCAGGAGAGTGCAAAGGTACTGTTTTCTATCAGTTGGCAAGCTGCGCACACAATCCCAGTGTTGTACAGCTTCCTTCTTCACCTTTCCGAAGGTGCCGCTCTCTCCGGCTCCCCGAGGCGAAGAAGCGGCTTCTTCGCGCAAAGACGATTGTGCCGCTCACTGTGCACTCCTTAGCGCGGCTTCTGCCGAAAGACGCCCGGGAGCGGCTCTTAGCTCCGGACAGCATCGTACCTTCGTCTTTAGCGTCTCTTCTCGTCTACATCTTAGCAAAAAGCTTTTCTACTATGTCTGGCGAGGAAAAACTGTGCCAGCACAGAAAACATCTCCCATCGTGTTCTAGACGTTGCACGGAGGTGTGCCGAGTGTTTGGCATGAAGGAAAGAAAAGTTGTCCAAAACAGCTTCCAATCGAATGTTCATGTGATTGGAAAAGTCAGGAGAGTGCAAAGGTACTGTTTTCTAGCAGTTGGCAAGCTGCGCACACAATCCCAGTGTTGTACAGCTTCCTTCTTCACCTTTCCGAAGGTGCCGCTCTCTCCGGCTCCCCGAGGCGAAGAAGCGGCTTCTTCGCGCAAAGACGATTGTGCCGCTCACTGTGCACTCCTTAGCGCGGCTTCTGCCGAAAGACGCCCGGGAGCGGCTCTTAGCTCCGGAGAGCATCGTACCTTCGTCTTTAGCGTCTCTTCTCGTCTACATCTTAGCAAAAAGCTTTTCTACTGTGTCTGGCGAGGAAAAACTGTGCCAGCACAGAAAACATCTCCCATCGTGTTCTAGACGTTGCACGATCCCTATACTTAGGCTGATTTTCCTTCC
Source organism: Ammospiza maritima maritima (assembly GCA_036010785.1). NCBI lineage: Eukaryota > Metazoa > Chordata > Aves > Passeriformes > Passerellidae > Ammospiza > Ammospiza maritima. The sequence continues at coordinate 1,745,821 of JAYKTQ010000420.1, forward strand.
TGGGGATAGGGTTAGGCTTCAGCCGAGGGCTTGGAGTTTTTTAACCAGGAAGCCCTGAGTTCCAGGCTTACTGCATCTGCCAAAGGCATCCCAAAGGGAGTGCAAAAGTGCCACAACATGGCTGCTTTCACGGCTTTTCCCTTAGGAAGAACCCTAGTACGCGGCTGATTTACCTTCCTAGGGTTACTGTTAGGCTTAGTCCTAGGACTTTTAAAACCAGGAAGCCTTAGTTTCCAGGCACACTGCAGCTGCGAAAGGCATCCCAAGGGGAGCGCAAAAGTGACACAACTTGGCTGCCACCACTGATATTTCCATGAGACCATCCCGAACCATAGGCTGATTTTCCTTCCTAGGGTTAAGGTTTGAGTTACGCCTAGGGTAAGGGTTCTATTAACCAGAAAGCCCTGAGTTCCAAGAACACAGCAGCTGTGAAGGACTTCCCAAGAAGAGCGCAAAAGTACCACAACATGCCTGCCTCCACAGCTTTTTCCTTGGGGACATGCCTAATTCCTGGCTGATTTGCCTTTCTCGTCTTAGGGTTGGGGTTCGGCCTAGGGCTAGGATTTTTTTAACTAGGAAGCCCTGAGTTCCAGGCTTACTTCATCTGCCAAAGGCATCCCAAAGGGAGTGCAGAAGTGCCACAACATGGCTGCTTTCACGGCTTTTCCCTTAGGAAGAACCCTAATACGCGGCTGATTTACCTTCCTATGGTTACTGTTAGGCTTAGGCCTAGGACTATTAAATCCAGGAAGCCCTGGGCTCCAGGCACTCTGCAGCTGCGAAAGGCATTCCCAAGGGGAGCGCAAAAGTGACACAACTTGGCTGCCTCTGCTGCTATTCTCATGAGACCATCCCGAACCATAGGCTGATTTTCCTTCCTAGGGTGAAGGTTTGAGTTACGCCTAGGGTAAGAGTTCTATTAACCAGAAAGCCCTGAGTTCCAAGAACACAGCAGCTGCGAAGGACTACCCAAGAAGAGCGCAAAAGTACCACAACGTGCCTGCCTCCACAGCTTTTTCCTTGGGGACATGCCTAATTCTTGGCTGATTTGCCTTTCTCCTCTTAGGGTTGGGGTTCGGCCTAGGGCTAGGATTTTTAAAATCAGGAAGCCCTGAGTTCCAGGCACACTGGACCTGTGAAAGGAATCCAAAAGGGAGTGCAAAAGTGCCACAACATGGCTGCTTTCACGGCTTTTTCCTTGGCAAGAAGCTTAACACCAGGCTGATTTCCCTTCCCAGGGTTACTGTAAGGCTTAGGCCTAGGGCTAGGATTTTTAAAACTAGGAAGCCCTTAGATCCAGGCACACTGCAGCTGTTCAAGGCATCCCAAGGGGAGTACAAAAGTGCAACAACATGGCAGCTTTCACAGCATTTTCCTTGGCACCATCCCTATACCTAGGCTGTTTTATCTGCCTAGGGTTAGGGTTAGGGTTCAGCCTAGGGCTTCGAGTTTTTTAACCAGGAAGCCCTGAGTTCCAGGCTTACTGCATCTGCCAAAGGCATCCCAAAGGGAGTGCAAAAGTGCCACAACATGGCTGCTTCCACGGCTTTTCCCTTAGGAAGAACCCTAATACCCGGCTGATTTACCTTCCTAGGGTTACTGTTAGGCTTAGGCCTAGGACTTTTAAAACCAGGAAGCCCTGGGCTCCAGGCACACTGCAGCTGCGAAAGGCATCCCAAGGGGAGCGCAAAAGTGACACAACTTGGCTGCCACCACTGATATTTCCATGAGACCATCCTGAACCATAGGCTGATTTTCCTTCCTAGGGTTAAGGTTTGAGTTACGCCTAGGGTAAGGGTTCTATTAACCAGAAAGCCCTGAGTTCCAAGAACACAGCAGCTGCGAAGGACTAGCCAAGAAGAGCGCAAAAGTACCACAACATGCCTGCCTCCACAGCTTTTTCCTTGGGGACATGCCTAATTCCTGGCTGATTTGCCTTTCTCGTCTTAGGGTTGGGGTTCGGCCTAGGGCTAGGATTTTTTTAACTAGGAAGCCCTGAGTTCCAGGCTTACTTCATCTGCCAAAAGCATCCCAAAGGGAGTTCAAAAGTGCCACAACATGGCTGCTTTCACGGCTTTTCCCTTAGGAAGAACCCTAATACCCGGCAGATTTACCTTCCTAAGGTTACTGATAGGCTTAGGCCTAGGACTTTTAAAACCAGGAAGCCCTGGGCTCCAGGCACATGCAGCTGTTAAAGGCATCCCAAGAGGGCCGCAGAAGTGACACAACTTGGCTGCCTCTGCTGCTATTCTCATGAGACCATCCCGAACCATAGGCTGATTTTCCTTCCTAGGGTTAAGGTTTGAGTTACGCCTAGGGTAAGAGTTCTATTAACCAGAAAGCCCTGAGTTCCAAGAACACAGCAGCTGCGAAGGACTAGCCAAGAAGAGCGCAAAAGTACCACAACGTGCCTGCCTCCACAGCTTTTTCCTTGGGGACATGCCTAATTCCTGGCTGATTTGCCTTTCTCGTCTTAGGGTTGGGGTTCGGCCTAGGGCTAGGATTTTTAAAATCAGGAAGCCCTGAGTTCCAGGCACACTGGAGCTGTGAAAGGCATCCAAAAGGGAGTGCAAAAGTGCCACAACATGGCTGCTTTCACGGCTTTTTCCTTGGCAAGAAGCCTAACACCAGGCTGATTTACCTTCCTAGGGTTACTGTAAGGCTTAGGCCTAGGGCTAGGATTTTTAAAACTAGGAAGCCCTTAGCTCCAGGCACACTGCAGCTGTTCAAGGCATCCCAAGAGGGCCACAGAACTGACACAACTTGGCTGCCTCTGCTGCTATTCTCATGAGTCCATCCCGAACCATAGGCTGATTTTCCTTCCTAGGGTGAGGGTTAGAGTTACGCCTAGGGTTAGTGTTTTTTTAACCAGAAAGCCCTGAGTTCCAAGAACACAGCAGCTGCGAAGGACTACCCAAGAGGAGGGGAAAAGTGCCACAACATGGCTGCCTCCAGCGCTTTTTCCTTGGGACCATCATTGAACCTAGGCTGATTTACTTGCCTCCAGTTGCACCTATGGTCACGCCAAGGGATAGGGATTTTAAATCAGTAAACCCTGAGCTCCAGACCCAGTGCAGCTGCAAAAGGCTTCCCAAGGGCAGCCAAAAATTGCCTCAACATGCTCCTTCCAGTGCTTTTTTCCTTGGGAACATCCTTATACCCAGGCTGATTTATCTGCCTAGGGTTAGGGTTAGGGTTCAGCCTAGAGATAGGATTTTTTCAAACAGGAAGCCCTGAATTCCAGGCACACTGCAGCTGTTAAAGGCAGTGTTCTACGTCAACCGCAACTTAGTCTGAAATAAATGCTTTTTCCCTGAGAGCATCTGAGAGGTTTGCATGAAGCACTGATATCTGACATTTGCAATTTTGAATAGGAGAGGAGAAAGAAAATGGGAAGAAGTTTTTAATTTTAGTGGTTTCAATGTTAATTTCCGTACACTTTTTCAAAACTTGTCAGCTCAAATGCCCATCAACATCTTTTAGTCATCTGTAAGTCAGTATTCATATAAAATGTGCTTCAAATCAAAAGAATTTCAAATTTGCACTCCAAATTTCTATGCCTAGATTTATGATTTCCTACACATATTAGATGAAAGGAAGGCCTTTTTTACTGTGGGAGTGCTGGAACACTGGAACAGGTTGCCCAGGGAAGTTGTGGGTGTCCCATCCCTGAAAGTATTCAAGGTCAGCTTGGACGGGGCTTGGAGCAGCAACAAAGGAGAAGCTTGATGGTAGAGAAACAAAGTTGGACTATAGAAGAAACTGGGATTGAAGTATAGGAGCAAGTTTTCTCTCAGCTCTTGGGGTAAATTCAAAGTTGTACAAAATTACATTTATCTGTGCTATTCACTACTGTAACAGAAATGTTCATGAAAACTGTACAGAAGATAGCAAATTTTAAAAGAGATAAGAATTACAGCATAAAATCCATGGGATGGGTTACAACATGAGACACTCTCTAAGAGAAAATCTCTGTGTTTCAGCACTTCATCATGGTAAGATTTCATGAAGTGCCAAAGAAGGCGGCAAAATATCATTCGGGACGTTATTTCCTGGAATTCAGCCTGGCCATTAGTAGGAACTGGGTTTGACCACATCATGTAGATATACCACACACACTTTCCCTTCACTGAAAAATGACTGTTTACAACGAAGAAGCAATTGATGATCAAAATTGATTGAAAGCATCTTAAACATGTCAAGTATTTCATTGTAGATGATCTGTGATCCAAATGCTTCTTCCACCTTCGAGAGGGACAGAACAATTCTTCCATATCATGATGGTTTAAAATTGTATCAACCAATGTTTTCTGCTGAAAAGATAGCATCTATTTTTTTCTATTTTTGGAAAAAAATATTCCTAGACATACAACAGGTGAGAACTAAGTAATTTTAAAGAAACAAATGAAAAGAAAATATTCTGTAAATAGAATGAAATGAAAAGCTGTGTTTTAAATAGGAGCTAAATATGAAACAGAATTTTTGTACCAGGCATTTGAATTACTGCACCAGCTCTTTTGCCCATCAAGAGAGGCGTTTAGCATTTCAGTCTTTTCCAAGGTGTTCATGATCTGCTATGCTGATCTCTGTGTGTGCCTAGGTGTGTGTGGAAGGGGGGGCATGTGAAGGGGAGTGTGTATGTTTGCTTTACAATTGTTGTGGCAGATTCATGCCTCAGCTCCACATTTTGTTTAAGAAAGGTCACACAGAGTGGATGTGAAGTTTACTATCAACAAGAGATCAATTCCCAAATCATCCATTTCACTCTACCTTATAAATCATGTGCTTTGTTGCATATTTTATCAAATCTACTTTCAAGCCAGATGGAGGAAGGAGGATGTGGCAATCCCTCCACCATCTTGCAACTTTTATGCAAGTAGGTTTTCAAGAAAATCATCATTTCTCTTTGAAATATGTCTGGAACAGGCATGATGGTAGTGTCAACCTGTTGGAGTTTTTGTTGCTGGAAGAAGTTATACAAAAGGATTGGTTTTTACATTGACCAGTTACTGAATCAAGCTCAGGAATACATTGGAAATTCAACTGGGGCTTCCTTTCCCCGGCAGACTACTTCTAGAACGAGCTTGTACACTGAAGCTTACTCTTTTGCCCTCTTTTTGTTTCTTTCCTATTTTCTTGGCTTCTTTGCCACTCTCTAGACAATTTTGGAACTTTTTTCCCAACTCAAATGGTTTCAATAGTCTGATTGTGATCATACATTTTTACAAGGAATTTTTAAAATCTTTCCTCCAGTTAAGAAAGTCAAGGACTTAGGTCTTTTTCTTCCCTTATCAATATTGCAATGAAATTGATAAGTAAAGACCAACTCTTTCTTTTTCTTTTTAACCCAAGCAGATAATTCCCATCCATTCATCCATTTGGTGGACCAATAGTTGCCATTCTGATGGAAGTTGTCACTTCTTAACAATAGGCATTCTGTGACTATGTTGACAGCACTTTGGGTGAAGATCCTAACTGGTCTTAGATACACATAGGGAGAAATTTGCTCAGCCAGTGTCAGTCTTAAGCATGCGTATCAGAAGATCTTTCTAGAGCTGGGAATTTTCCCATGAAAGGGATTCAGTTAGGGAAGAGACACTTGCCCCAGAGGTTTACATTCTTCTTGAAGACTGCTTAAGGAACTTAGATGCCATGTCCATTTGGATCTGTGTCTGCACAGAACTTTGTCATGCCAGTGCTTGAAATGCATCTTGAAGAGAATTCACTAGCACAGAATGAATGAGAGTGGAAGGGGTTGGTGGGGCTAACCAGGCCCAACCCCCCTGCCTAAACCAGGATACCTAGAGCCTCTTGCCCAGGATTCTATCTGGGTGTACTTTGAATGTCTTCAAAGATCCAGGCTCCACAATCTTTCTGGGCAGTCTGTGCCGTGGTTCACTCACCCTCACAGTAAAGAATCATTTCCTGATGTTCCTGTATTTCGGTGTGTGCCCACTGCCTCTTGTCTTTTCACTCAGCATCACTGAAAAGACACTGATTCCCTCCCCTTTGCACTATTGTTTCCATATGGATGTGTGCTGCCATGTAGAGATATGTCAAAAACCTCCCTGAAGCCCAGGCAGATAATATTCCCTTCATCTACCAGTCAAGTTGATTCATCACAGGAGTTTAAAGTTATGTTCAGCATGAAATGCCCCTGAAAAATCATGCTAACTACATTATTGTGTCGTCTTTCATGTGCCTGGCAAGGTTTTCCAGGAAGAGCTGCTTCATCAACTTCCTGGGTATAAAAAAGAGGCTGGCTGTTTTGTACGATTGCGAGTCCTCCTAATTGCCTTCTTTGAAGATGAGTGTCATTTGCTTACATCCAGTCCTTAGCCTCTCTTCTCGTCTACATCTTAGCAAAAAGCTTTTCCATTATGTCTGGCAAGGAGAAATTGTGACAGCACAGAAAACATCTCCTATCATGTTCTAGACGTTGCACGGAGGTGTGCCGAGTGTTTGACATGAAGGAAAGAAAAGTTGTCCAAAACAGCTTCCAATCGAATGTTCATGTGATTGGAAAAGTCAGGAGAGTGCAAAGGTACTGTTTTCTATCAGTTGGCAAGCTGCGCACACAATCCCAGTGTTGTACAGCTTCTTTCTTCACCTTTCCGAAGGCGTCGCTCTCTCCGGCTCCCGGAGGCGAAGAAGCGGCTTCTTCGCGCAAAGACGATTGTGCCGCTCACTGTGCACTCCTTAGCGCGGCTTCTGCCGAAAGACGCCCGGGAGCGGCTTTTAGCTCCGGAGAGCATCGTACCTTCGTCTTTAGCGTCTCTTCTCGTCTACATCTTAGCAAAAAGCTTTTCTACTATGTCTGGCGAGGAAAAACTGTGCCAGCACAGAAAACATCTCCCATCGTGTTCTAGACGTTGCACGGAGGTGTGCCGAGTGTTTGGCATGAAGGAAAGAAAAGTTGTCCAAAACAGCTTCCAATCGAATGTTCATGTGATTGGAAAAGTCAGGAGAGTGCAAAGGTACTGTTTTCTAGCAGTTGGCAAGCTGCGCACACAATCCCAGTGTTGCACAGCTTCCTTCTTCACCTTTCCGAAGGTGCCGCTCTCTCCGGCTCCCGGAGGCGAAGAAGCGGCTTCTTCGCGCAAAGACGATTGTGCCGCTCACTGTGCTCTCCTTAGCGCGGCTTCTGCCGAAAGACGCCCGGGAGCGGCTCTTAGCTCCGGACAGCATCGTACCTTCGTCTTTAGCGTCTCTTCTCGTCTACATCTTAGCAAAAAGCTTTTCCACTATGTCTGGCGAGGAAAAACTGTGCCAGCACAGAAAACATCTCCCATCGTGTTCTAGACGTTGCACGGAGGTGTGCCGAGTGTTTGGCATGAAGGAAAGAAAAGTTGTCCAAAACAGCTTCCAATCGAATGTTCATGTGATTGGAAAAGTCAGGAGAGTGCAAAGGTACTGTTTTCTATCAGTTGGCAAGCTGCGCACACAATCCCAGTGTTGTACAGCTTCCTTCTTCACCTTTCCGAAGGTGCCGCTCTCTCCGGCTCCCGGAGGCGAAGAAGCGGCTTCTTCGCACAAAGACGATTGTGCCGCTCACTGTGCACTCCTTAGCGCGGCTTCTGCCGAAAGACGCCCGGGAGCGGCTCTTAGCTCCGGACAGCATCGTACCTTCGTCTTTAGCGTCTCTTCTCGTCTACATCTTAGCAAAAAGCTTTTCTACTATGTCTGGCGAGGAAAAACTGTGCCAGCACAGAAAACATCTCCCATCGTGTTCTAGACGTTGCACGGAGGTGTGCCGAGTGTTTGGCATGAAGGAAAGAAAAGTTGTCCAAAACAGCTTCCAATCGAATGTTCATGTGATTGGAAAAGTCAGGAGAGTGCAAAGGTACTGTTTTCTAGCAGTTGGCAAGCTGCGCACACAACCCCAGTGTTGTACAGCTTCCTTCTTCACCTTTCCGAAGGTGTCGCTCTCTCCGGCTCCCGGAGGCGAAGAAGCGGCTTCTTCGCGCAAAGACGATTGTGCCGCTCACTGTGCACTCCTTAGCGCGGCTTCTGCCGAAAGACACCCGGGAGCGGCTCTTAGCTCCAGAGAGCATCGTACCTTCGTCTTTAGCGTCTCTTCTCGTCTACATCTTAGCAAAAAGCTTTTCCACTATGTCTGGCGAGGAAAAACTGTGCCAGCACAGAAAACATCTCCCATCGTGTTCTAGACGTTGCACGGAGGTGTGCCGAGTGTTTGGCATGAAGGAAAGAAAAGTTGTCCAAAACAGCTTCCAATCGAATGTTCATGTGATTGGAAAAGTCAGGAGAGTGCAAAGGTACTGTTTTCTAGCAGTTGGCAAGCTGCGCACACAATCCCAGTGTTGTACAGCTTCCTTCTTCACCTTTCCGAAGGCGCCGCTCTCTCCGGCTCCCGGAGGCGAAGAAGCGGCTTCTTCGCGCAAAGACGATTGTGCCGCTCACTGTGCACTCCTTAGCGCGGCTTCTGCCGAAAGACGCCCGGGAGCGGCTCTTAGCTCCGGACAGCATCGTACCTTCGTCTTTAGCGTCTCTTCTCGTCTACATCTTAGCAAAAAGCTTTTCCACTATGTCTGGCGAGGAAAAACTGTGCCAGCACAGAAAACATCTCCCATCGTTTTCTAGACGTTGCACGGAGGTGTGCCGAGTGTTTGGCATGAAGAAAAGAAAAGTTGTCCAAAACAGCTTCCAATCGAATGTTCATGTGATTGGAAAAGTCAGGAGAGTGCAAAGGTACTGTTTTCTATCAGTTGGCAAGCTGCGCACACAATCCCAGTGTTGTACAGCTTCCTTCTTCACCTTTCCGATGCTGCCGTTCTCTCCGGCTCCCGGAGGCGAAGAAGCGGCTTCTTCGCGCAAAGACGATTGTGCCGCTCACTGTGCACTCCTTAGCGCGGCTTCTGCCGAAAGACGCCCGGGAGCGGCTCTTAGCTCCGGAGAGCATCGTACCTTCGTCTTTAGCGTCTCTTCTCGTCTACATCTTAGCAAAAAGCTTTTCCACTATGTCTGGCGAGGAAAAACTGTGCCAGCACAGAAAACATCTCCCATCGTGTTCTAGACGTTGCACGGAAGTGTGCCGACTGTTTGGCATGAAGGAAAGAAAAGTTGTCCAAAACAGCTTCCAATCGAATGTTCATGTGATTGGAAAAGTCAGGAGAGTGCAAAGGTACTGTTTTCTATCAGTTGGCAAGCTGCGCACACAATCCCAGTGTTGTACAGCTTCCTTCTTCACCTTTCCGAAGGTGCCGCTCTCTCCGGCTCCCGGAGGCGAAGAAGCGGCTTCTTCGCGCAAAGACGATTGTGCCGCTCACTGTGCACTCCTTAGCGCGGCTTCTGCCGAAAGACGCCCGGGAGCAGCTCTTAGCTCCGGACAGCATCGTACCTTCGTCTTTAGCGTCTCTTCTCGTCTACATCTTAGCAAAAAGCTTTTCCACTATGTCTGGCGAGGAAAAACTGTGCCAGCACAGAAAACATCTCCCATCGTTTTCTAGACGTTGCACGGAGGTGTGCCGACTGTTTGGCATGAAGAAAAGAAAAGTTGTCCAAAACAGCTTCCAATCGAATGTTCATGTGATTGGAAAAGTCAGGAGAGTGCAAAGGTACTGTTTTCTATCAGTTGGCAAGCTGCGCACACAATCCCAGTGTTGTACAGCTTCCTTCTTCACCTTTCCGATGCTGCCGCTCTCTCCGGCTCCCGGAGGCGAAGAAGCGGCTTCTTCGCGCAAAGACGATTGTGCCGCTCACTGTGCACTCCTTAGCGCGGCTTCTGCCGAAAGACGCCCGGGAGCAGCTCTTAGCTCCGGACAGCATCGTACCTTCGTCTTTAGCGTCTCTTCTCGTCTACATCTTAGCAAAAAGCTTTTCCACTATGTCTGGTGAGGAAAAACTGTGCCAGCACAGAAAACATCACCCATCGTGTTCTAGACGTTGCACGATCCCTATACTTAGGCTGATTTTCCTTCCTGGGGATAGGGTTCGGCTTCAGCCTAGGGCTTGGAGTTTTTTAACCAGGAAGCCCTGAGTTCCAGGCTTACTGCATCTGCCAAAGGCATCCGAAAGGGAGTGCAGAAGTGCCACAACATGGTTGCTTTCACGGCTTTTCCCTTAGGAAGAACCCTAATACCCGGCTGATTTACCTTCCTAGGGTTACTGTTAGGCTTAGGCCTAGGACTTTTAAAACCAGGAAGCCCTGGGCTCCAGGCACACTGCAGCTGCGAAAGGCATCCCAAGGGGAGTGCAAAAGTGACACAACTTGGCTGCCACCACTGATATTTCCATGAGACCATCCCGAACCATAGGCTGATTTTCCTTCCTAGGGTTAAGGTTTGAGTTACGCCTAGGGTAAGAGTTCTATTAACCAGAAAGCCCTGAGTTCCAAGAACACAGCAGCTGCGAAGGACTAGCCAAGAAGAGCGCAAAAGTACCACAACATGCCTGCCTCGACAGCTTTTTCCTTGGGGACATGCCTAATTCCTGCCTGATTTGCCTTTCTCGTCTTAGGGTTGGGGTTCGGCCTAGGGCTAGGATTTTTTTAACTAGGAAGCCCTGAGTTCCAGGCTTACTTCATCTGCAAAAAGCATCCCAAAGGGAGTGCAGAAGTGCCACAACATGGCTGCTTTCACGGCTTTTCCCTTAGGAAGAACCCTAATACACGGCTGATTTACCTTCCTAGGGTTACTGTTAGGCTTAGGCCTAGGACTTTTAAAACCAGGAAGCCCTGGGCTCCAGGCACACTGCAGCTGTGAAAGGCATCCCAAGGGGAGCGCAAAAGTGACACAACTTGGCTGCCACCACTGATATTTCCATGAGACCATCCCGAACCATAGGCTGATTTTCCTTCCTAGGGTTAAGGTTTGAGTTACGCCTGGGGTAAGGGTTCTATTAACCAGAAAGCCCTGAGTTCCAAGAACACAGCAGCTGCGAAGGACTAGCCAAGAAGAGCGCAAAAGTACCACAACATGCCTGCCTCCACAGCTTTTTCCTTGGGGACATGCCTAATTCCTGGCTGATTTGCCTTTCTCGTCTTAGGGTTGGGGTTCGGCCTAGGGCTAGGATTTTTTTAACTAGGAAGCCCTGAGTTCCAGGCTTACTTCATCTGCCAAAAGCATCCCAAAGGGAGTGCAGAAGTGCCACAACATGGCTGCTTTCAAGGCTTTTCCCTTAGGAAGAACCCTAATACGCGGCTGATTTACTTTGCTAGGATTACTGTTAGGCTTAGGCCTAGGACTTTTAAAACCAGGAAGCCCTGGGCTCCAGGCACATGCAGCTGTTAAAGGCATCCCAAGAGGGCCGCAGAAGTGACACAACTTGGCTGCCTTTGCTGCTATTCTCATGAGACCATCCCGAACCATAGGCTGATTTTCCTTCTTAGGGTTAAGGTTTGAGTTACGCCTAGGGTAAGAGTTCTATTAACCAGAAAGACCTGAGTTCCAAGAACACAGCAGCTGCGAAGGACTACCCAAGAAGAGCGCAAAAGTACCACAACGTGCCTGCCTCCACAGCTTTTTCCTTGGGGACATGCCTAATTCCTGGCTGATTTGCCTTTCTCGTCTTAGGGTTGGGGTTCGGCCTAGGGCTAGGATTTTTTTAACTAGGAAGCCCTGAGTTCCAGGCTTACTGCATCTGCCAAAGGCATCCCAAAGGGAGTGCAGAAGTGCCACAACATGGCTGCTTTCACGGCTTTTCCCTTAGGAAGAACCCTAATACGCGGCTGATTTACCTTCCTAGGGTTACTGTTAGGCTTAGGCCTAGGACTATTAAATCCAGGAAGCCCTGGGCTCCAGGCACTCTGCAGCTGCGAAAGGCATTCCCAAGGGGAGCGCAAAAGTGACACAACTTGGCTGCCACCACAGATATTTCCATGAGACCATGCCGAAATATAGGCTGATTGTCCTTCCTAGGGTTAAGGTTTGAGTTACGCCTAGGGTAAGGGTTCTATTAACCAGAAAGCCCTGAGTTCCAAGAACACAGCAGCTGCGAAGGACTAGCCAAGAGAGCGCAAAAGTACCACAACGTGCCTGCATCCAAAGCTTTTTCCTTGGGGACATGCCTAATTCTTGGCTGATTTGCCTTTCTCCTCTTAGGGTTGGGGTTCGGCCTAGGGCTAGGATTTTTAAAATCAGGAAGCCCTGTGTTCCAGGCACACTGGACCTGTGAAAGGCATCCAAAAGGGAGTGCAAAAGTGCCACAACATGGCTGCTTTCACGGCTTTTTCCTTGGCAAGAAGCTTAACACCAGGCTGATTTCCCTTCCCAGGGTTATTGTAAGGCTTAGGCCTAGGGCTAGGATTTTTAAAACCAGGAAGCCCTTAGATCCAGGCACACTGCAGCTGTTCAAGCCATCCCAAGGGGAGTACAAAAGTGCAACAACATGGCAGCTTTCACAGCTTTTTCCTTGGCACCATCCCTATACCTAGGCTGTTTTATCTGCCTAGGGTTAGGGTTAGGGTTCAGCCTAGGTCTTCGAGTTTTTTAACCAGGAAGCCCTGAGTTCCAGGCTTACTGCATCTGCCAAAGGCATCCCAAAGGGAGTGCAAAAGTGCCACAACATGGCTGCTTCCACGGCTTTTCCCTTAGGAAGAACCCTAATACCCGGCTGATTTACCTTCCTAGGGTTACTGTTAGGCTTAGGCCTAGGACTTTTAAAACCAGGAAGCCCTGGGCTCCAGGCACACTGCAGCTGCGAAAGGCATCCCAAGGGGAGCGCAAAAGTGACACAACTTGGCTGCCACCACTGATATTTCCATGAGACCATCCCGAACCATAGGCTGATTTTCCTTCCTAGGGTTAAGGTTTGAGTTACGCCTAGGGTAAGGGTTCTATTAACCAGAAAGCCCTGAGTTCCAAGAACACAGCAGCTGCGAAGGACTAGCCAAGAAGAGCGCAAAAGTACCACAACATGCCTGCCTCCACAGCTTTTTCCTTGGGGACATGCCTAATTCCTGGCTGATTTGCCTTTCTCGTCTTAGGGTTGGGGTTCGGCCTAGGGCTAGGATTTTTTTAACTAGGAAGCCCTGAGTTCCAGGCTTACTTCATCTGCCAAAAGCATCCCAAAGGGAGTGCAAAAGTGCCACAACATGGCTGCTTTCACGGCTTTTCCCTTAGGAAGAACCCTAATACCCGGCAGATTTACCTTCCTAAGGTTACTGTTAGGCTTAGGCCTAGGACTTTTAAAACCAGGAAGCCCTGGGCTCCAGGCACATGCAGCTGTTAAAGGCATCCCAAGAGGGCCGCAGAAGTGACACAACTTGGCTGCCTCTGCTGCTATTCTCATGAGACCATCCCGAACCATAGGCTGATTTTCCTTCCTAGGGTTAAGGTTTGAGTTACGCCTAGGGTAAGAGTTCTATTAACCAGAAAGCCCTGAGTTCCAAGAACACAGCAGCTGCGAAGGACTACCCAAGAAGAGCGCAAAAGTACCACAACGTGCCTGCCTCCACAGCTTTTTCCTTGGGGACATGCCTAATTCTTGGCTGATTTGCCTTTCTCCTCTTAGGGTTGGGGTTCGGCCTAGGGCTAGGATTTTTAAAATCAGGAAGCCCTGAGTTCCAGGCACACTGGACCTGTGAAAGGAATCCAAAAGGGAGTGCAAAAGTGCCACAACATGGCTGCTTTCACGGCTTTTTCCTTGGCAAGAAGCTTAACACCAGGCTGATTTCCCTTCCCAGGGTTACTGTAAGGCTTAGGCCTAGGGCTAGGATTTTTAAAACTAGGAAGCCCTTAGATCCAGGCACACTGCAGCTGTTCAAGGCATCCCAAGGGGAGTACAAAAGTGCAACAACATGGCAGCTTTCACAGCATTTTCCTTGGCACCATCCCTATACCTAGGCTGTTTTATCTGCCTAGGGTTAGGGTTAGGGTTCAGCCTAGGGCTTCGAGTTTTTTAACCAGGAAGCCCTGAGTTCCAGGCTTACTGCATCTGCCAAAGGCATCCCAAAGGGAGTGCAAAAGTGCCACAACATGGCTGCTTCCACGGCTTTTCCCTTAGGAAGAACCCTAATACCCGGCTGATTTACCTTCCTAGGGTTACTGTTAGGCTTAGGCCTAGGACTTTTAAAACCAGGAAGCCCTGGGCTCCAGGCACACTGCAGCTGCGAAAGGCATCCCAAGGGGAGCGCAAAAGTGACACAACTTGGCTGCCACCACTGATATTTCCATGAGACCATCCCGAACCATAGGCTGATTTTCCTTCCTAGGGTTAAGGTTTGAGTTACGCCTAGGGTAAGGGTTCTATTAACCAGAAAGCCCTGAGTTCCAAGAACACAGCAGCTGCGAAGGACTAGCCAAGAAGAGCGCAAAAGTACCACAACATGCCTGCCTCCACAGCTTTTTCCTTGGGGACATGCCTAATTCCTGGCTGATTTGCCTTTCTCGTCTTAGGGTTGGGGTTCGGCCTAGGGCTAGGATTTTTTTAACTAGGAAGCCCTGAGTTCCAGGCTTACTTCATCTGCCAAAAGCATCCCAAAGGGAGTTCAAAAGTGCCACAACATGGCTGCTTTCACGGCTTTTCCCTTAGGAAGAACCCTAATACCCGGCAGATTTACCTTCCTAAGGTTACTGATAGGCTTAGGCCTAGGACTTTTAAAACCAGGAAGCCCTGGGCTCCAGGCACATGCAGCTGTTAAAGGCATCCCAAGAGGGCCGCAGAAGTGACACAACTTGGCTGCCTCTGCTGCTATTCTCATGAGACCATCCCGAACCATAGGCTGATTTTCCTTCCTAGGGTTAAGGTTTGAGTTACGCCTAGGGTAAGAGTTCTATTAACCAGAAAGCCCTGAGTTCCAAGAACACAGCAGCTGCGAAGGACTACCCAAGAAGGGCGCAAAAGTACCACAACGTGCCTGCCTCCACAGCTTTTTCCTTGGGGACATGCCTAATTCCTGGCTGATTTGCCTTTCTCGTCTTAGGGTTGGGGTTCGGCCTAGGGCTAGGATTTTTAAAATCAGGAAGCCCTGAGTTCCAGGCACACTGGAGCTGTGAAAGGCATCCAAAAGGGAGTGCAAAAGTGCCACAACATGGCTGCTTTCACGGCTTTTTCCTTGGCAAGAAGCCTAACACCAGGCTGATTTACCTTCCTAGGGTTACTGTAAGGCTTAGGCCTAGGGCTAGGATTTTTAAAACTAGGAAGCCCTTAGCTCCAGGCACACTGCAGCTGTTCAAGGCATCCCAAGAGGGCCGCAGAACTGACACAACTTGGCTGCCTCTGCTGCTATTCTCATGAGTCCATCCCGAACCATAGGCTGATTTTCCTTCCTAGGGTGAGGGTTAGAGTTACGCCTAGGGTTAGTGTTTTTTTAACCAGAAAGCCCTGAGTTCCAAGAACACAGCAGCTGCGAAGGACTACCCAAGAGGAGGGGAAAAGTGCCACAACATGGCTGCCTCCAGCGCTTTTTCCTTGGGACCATCATTGAACCTAGGCTGATTTACTTGCCTCCAGTTGCACCTATGGTCACGCCAAGGGATAGGGATTTTAAATCAGTAAACCCTGAGCTCCAGACCCAGTGCAGCTGCAAAAGGCTTCCCAAGGGCAGCCAAAAATTGCCTCAACATGCTCCTTCCAGTGCTTTTTTCCTTGGGAACATCCTTATACCCAGGCTGATTTATCTGCCTAGGGTTAGGGTTAGGGTTCAGCCTAGAGATAGGATTTTTTCAAACAGGAAGCCCTGAATTCCAGGCACACTGCAGCTGTTAAAGGCAGTGTTCTACGTCAACCGCAACTTAGTCTGAAATAAATGCTTTTTCCCTGAGAGCATCTGAGAGGTTTGCATGAAGCACTGATATCTGACATTTGCAATTTTGAATAGGAGAGGAGAAAGAAAATGGGAAGAAGTTTTTAATTTTAGTGGTTTCAATGTTAATTTCCGTACACTTTTTCAAAACTTGTCAGCTCAAATGCCCATCAACATCTTTTAGTCATCTGTAAGTCAGTATTCATATAAAATGTGCTTCAAATCAAAAGAATTTCAAATTTGCACTCCAAATTTCTATGCCTAGATTTATGATTTCCTCCACATATTAGATGAAAGGAAGGCCTTTTTTACTGTGGGAGTGCTGGAACACTGGAACAGGTTGCCCAGGGAAGTTGTGGGTGTCCCATCCCTGAAAGTATTCAAGGTCAGCTTGGACGGGGCTTGGAGCAGCAACAAAGGAGAAGCTTGATGGTAGAGAAACAAAGTTGGACTATAGAAGAAACTGGGATTGAAGTATAGGAGCAAGTTTTCTCTCAGCTCTTGGGGTAAATTCAAAGTTGTACAAAATGACATTTATCTGTGCTATTCACTACTGTAACAGAAATGTTCATGAAAACTGTACAGAAGATAGCAAATTTTAAAAGAGATAAGAATTACAGCATAAAATCCATGGGATGGGTTACAACATGAGACACTCTCTAAGAGAAAATCTCTGTGTTTCAGCACTTCATCATGGTAAGATTTCATGAAGTGCCAAAGAAGGCGGCAAAATATCATTCGGGACGTTATTTCCTGGAATTCAGCCTGGCCATTAGTAGGAACTGGGTTTGACCACATCATGTAGATATACCACACACACTTTCCCTTCACTGAAAAATGACTGTTTACAACGAAGAAGCAATTGATGATCAAAATTGATTGAAAGCATCTTAAACATGTCAAGTATTTCATTGTAGATGATCTGTGATCCAAATGCTTCTTCCACCTTCGAGAGGGACAGAACAATTCTTCCATATCATGATGGTTTAAAATTGTATCAACCAATGTTTTCTGCTGAAAAGATAGCATCTATTTTTTTCTATTTTTGGAAAAAAATATTCCTAGACATACAACAGGTGAGAACTAAGTAATTTTAAAGAAACAAATGAAAAGAAAATATTCTGTAAATAGAATGAAATGAAAAGCTGTGTTTTAAATAGGAGCTAAATATGAAACAGAATTTTTGTACCAGGCATTTGAATTACTGCACCAGCTCTTTTGCCCATCAAGAGAGGCGTTTAGCATTTCAGTCTTTTCCAAGGTGTTCATGATCTGCTATGCTGATCTCTGTGTGTGCCTAGGTGTGTGTGGAAGGGGGGGCATGTGAAGGGGAGTGTGTATGTTTGCTTTACAATTGTTGTGGCAGATTCATGCCTCAGCTCCACATTTTGTTTTAGAAAGGTCACACAGAGTGGATGTGAAGTTTACTATCAACAAGAGATCAATTCCCAAATCATCCATTTCACTCTACCTTATAAATCATGTGCTTTGTTGCATATTTTATCAAATCTACTTTCAAGCCAGATGGAGGAAGGAGGATGTGGCAATCCCTCCACCATCTTGCAACTTTTATGCAAGTAGGTTTTCAAGAAAATCATCATTTCTCTTTGAAATATGTCTGGAACAGGCATGATGGTAGTGTCAACCTGTTGGAGTTTTTGTTGCTGGAAGAAGTTATACAAAAGGATTGGTTTTTACATTGACCAGTTACTGAATCAAGCTCAGGAATACATTGGAAATTCAACTGGGGCTTCCTTTCCCCGGCAGACTACTTCTAGAAGGAGCTTGTACACTGAAGCTTACTCTTTTGCCCTCTTTTTGTTTCTTTCCTATTTTCTTGGCTTCTTTGCCACTCTCTAGACAATTTTGGAACTTTTTTCCCAACTCAAATGGTTTCAATAGTCTGATTGTGATCATACATTTTTACAAGGAATTTTTAAAATCTTTCCTCCAGTTAAGAAAGTCAAGGACTTAGGTCTTTTTCTTCCCTTATCAATATTGCAATGAAATTGATAAGTAAAGACCAACTCTTTCTTTTTCTTTTTAACCCAAGCAGATAATTCCCATCCATTCATCCATTTGGTGGACCAATAGTTGCCATTCTGATGGAAGTTGTCACTTCTTAACAATAGGCATTCTGTGACTATGTTGACAGCACTTTGGGTGAAGATCCTAACTGGTCTTAGATACACATAGGGAGAAATTTGCTCAGCCAGTGTCAGTCTTAAGCATGCGTATCAGAAGATCTTTCTAGAGCTGGGAATTTTCCCATGAAAGGGATTCAGTTAGGGAAGAGACACTTGCCCCAGAGGTTTACATTCTTCTTGAAGACTGCTTAAGGAACTTAGATGCCATGTCCATTTGGATCTGTGTCTGCACAGAACTTTGTCATGCCAGTGCTTGAAATGCATCTTGAAGAGAATTCACTAGCACAGAATGAATGAGAGTGGAAGGGGTTGGTGGGGCTAACCAGGCCCAACCCCCCTGCCTAAACCAGGATACCTAGAGCCTCTTGCCCAGGATTCTATCTGGGTGTACTTTGAATGTCTTCAAAGATCCAGGCTCCACAATCTTTCTGGGCAGTCTGTGCCGTGGTTCACTCACCCTCACAGTAAAGAATCATTTCCTGATGTTCCTGTATTTCGGTGTGTGCCCACTGCCTCTTGTCTTTTCACTCAGCATCACTGAAAAGACACTGATTCCCTCCCCTTTGCACTATTGTTTCCATATGGATGTGTGCTGCCATGTAGAGATATGTCAAAAACCTCCCTGAAGCCCAGGCAGATAATATTCCCTTCATCTACCAGTCAAGTTGATTCATCACAGGAGTTTAAAGTTATGTTCAGCATGAAATGCCCCTGAAAAATCATGCTAACTACATTATTGTGTCGTCTTTCATGTGCCTGGCAAGGTTTTCCAGGAAGAGCTGCTTCATCAACTTCCTGGGTATAAAAAAGAGGCTGGCTGTTTTGTACGATTGCGAGTCCTCCTAATTGCCTTTTTTGAAGATGAGTGTCATTTGCTTACATCCAGTCCTTAGCCTCTCTTCTCGTCTACATCTTAGCAAAAAGCTTTTCCATTATGTCTGGCAAGGAGAAATTGTGACAGCACAGAAAACATCTCCTATCATGTTCTAGACGTTGCACGGAGGTGTGCCGAGTGTTTGACATGAAGGAAAGAAAAGTTGTCCAAAACAGCTTCCAATCGAATGTTCATGTGATTGGAAAAGTCAGGAGAGTGCAAAGGTACTGTTTTCTATCAGTTGGCAAGCTGCGCACACAATCCCAGTGTTGTACAGCTTCTTTCTTCACCTTTCCGAAGGCGTCGCTCTCTCCGGCTCCCGGAGGCGAAGAAGCGGCTTCTTCGCGCAAAGACGATTGTGCCGCTCACTGTGCACTCCTTAGCGCGGCTTCTGCCGAAAGACGCCCGGGAGCGGCTTTTAGCTCCGGAGAGCATCGTACCTTCGTCTTTAGCGTCTCTTCTCGTCTACATCTTAGCAAAAAGCTTTTCTACTATGTCTGGCGAGGAAAAACTGTGCCAGCACAGAAAACATCTCCCATCGTGTTCTAGACGTTGCACGGAGGTGTGCCGAGTGTTTGGCATGAAGGAAAGAAAAGTTGTCCAAAACAGCTTCCAATCGAATGTTCATGTGATTGGAAAAGTCAGGAGAGTGCAAAGGTACTGTTTTCTAGCAGTTGGCAAGCTGCGCACACAATCCCAGTGTTGCACAGCTTCCTTCTTCACCTTTCCGAAGGTGCCGCTCTCTCCGGCTCCCGGAGGCGAAGAAGCGGCTTCTTCGCGCAAAGACGATTGTGCCGCTCACTGTGCTCTCCTTAGCGCGGCTTCTGCCGAAAGACGCCCGGGAGCGGCTCTTAGCTCCGGACAGCATCGTACCTTCGTCTTTAGCGTCTCTTCTCGTCTACATCTTAGCAAAAAGCTTTTCCACTATGTCTGGCGAGGAAAAACTGTGCCAGCACAGAAAACATCTCCCATCGTGTTCTAGACGTTGCACGGAGGTGTGCCGAGTGTTTGGCATGAAGGAAAGAAAAGTTGTCCAAAACAGCTTCCAATCGAATGTTCATGTGATTGGAAAAGTCAGGAGAGTGCAAAGGTACTGTTTTCTAGCAGTTGGCAAGCTGCGCACACAATCCCAGTGTTGTACAGCTTCCTTCTTCACCTTTCCGAAGGCGCCGCTCTCTCCGGCTCCCGGAGGCGAAGAAGCGGCTTCTTCGCGCAAAGACGATTGTGCCGCTCACTGTGCACTCCTTAGCGCGGCTTCTGCCGAAAGACGCCCGGGAGCGGCTCTTAGCTCCGGACAGCATCGTACCTTCGTCTTTAGCGTCTCTTCTCGTCTACATCTTAGCAAAAAGCTTTTCCACTATGTCTGGCGAGGAAAAACTGTGCCAGCACAGAAAACATCTCCCATCGTTTTCTAGACGTTGCACGGAGGTGTGCCGAGTGTTTGGCATGAAGAAAAGAAAAGTTGTCCAAAACAGCTTCCAATCGAATGTTCATGTGATTGGAAAAGTCAGGAGAGTGCAAAGGTACTGTTTTCTATCAGTTGGCAAGCTGCGCACACAATCCCAGTGTTGTACAGCTTCCTTCTTCACCTTTCCGATGCTGCCGTTCTCTCCGGCTCCCGGAGGCGAAGAAGCGGCTTCTTCGCGCAAAGACGATTGTGCCGCTCACTGTGCACTCCTTAGCGCGGCTTCTGCCGAAAGACGCCCGGGAGCGGCTCTTAGCTCCGGACAGCATCGTACCTTCGTCTTTAGCGTCTCTTCTCGTCTACATCTTAGCAAAAAGCTTTTCCACTATGTCTGGCGAGGAAAAACTGTGCCAGCACAGAAAACATCTCCCATCGTGTTCTAGACGTTGCACGGAGGTGTGCCGAGTGTTTGGCATGAAGGAAAGAAAAGTTGTCCAAAACAGCTTCCAATCGAATGTTCATGTGATTGGAAAAGTCAGGAGAGTGCAAAGGTACTGTTTTCTATCAGTTGGCAAGCTGCACACACAATCCCAGTGTTGTACAGCTTCCTTCTTCACCTTTCCGAAGGTGCCGCTCTCTCCGGCTCCCGGAGGCGAAGAAGCGGCTTCTTCGCGCAAAGACGATTGTGCCGCTCACTGTGCACTCCTTAGCGCGGCTTCTGCCGAAAGACGCCCGGGAGCGGCTCTTAGCTCCAGAGAGCATCGTACCTTCGTCTTTAGCGTCTCTTCTCGTCTACATCTTAGCAAAAAGCTTTTCCACTATGTCTGGCGAGGAAAAACTGTGCCAGCACAGAAAACATCTCCCATCGTGTTCTAGACGTTGCACGGAAGTGTGCCGACTGTTTGGCATGAAGGAAAGAAAAGTTGTCCAAAACAGCTTCCAATCGAATGTTCATGTGATTGGAAAAGTCAGGAGAGTGCAAAGGTACTGTTTTCTATCAGTTGGCAAGCTGCGCACACAATCCCAGTGTTGTACAGCTTCCTTCTTCACCTTTCCGAAGGTGCCGCTCTCTCCGGCTCCCGGAGGCGAAGAAGCGGCTTCTTCGCGCAAAGACGATTGTGCCGCTCACTGTGCACTCCTTAGCGCGGCTTCTGCCGAAAGACGCCCGGGAGCAGCTCTTAGCTCCGGACAGCATCGTACCTTCGTCTTTAGCGTCTCTTCTCGTCTACATCTTAGCAAAAAGCTTTTCCACTATGTCTGGCGAGGAAAAACTGTGCCAGCACAGAAAACATCTCCCATCGTTTTCTAGACGTTGCACGGAGGTGTGCCGACTGTTTGGCATGAAGAAAAGAAAAGTTGTCCAAAACAGCTTCCAATCGAATGTTCATGTGATTGGAAAAGTCAGGAGAGTGCAAAGGTACTGTTTTCTATCAGTTGGCAAGCTGCGCACACAATCCCAGTGTTGTACAGCTTCCTTCTTCACCTTTCCGATGCTGCCGCTCTCTCCGGCTCCCGGAGGCGAAGAAGCGGCTTCTTCGCGCAAAGACGATTGTGCCGCTCACTGTGCACTCCTTAGCGCGGCTTCTGCCGAAAGACGCCCGGGAGCAGCTCTTAGCTCCGGACAGCATCGTACCTTCGTCTTTAGCGTCTCTTCTCGTCTACATCTTAGCAAAAACCTTTCCACTATGTCTGGTGAGGAAAAACTGTGCCAGCACAGAAAACATCACCCATCGTGTTCTAGACGTTGCACGATCCCTATACTTAGGCTGATTTTCCTTCCTGGGGATAGGGTTCGGCTTCAGCCTAGGGCTTGGAGTTTTTTAACCAGGAAGCCCTGAGTTCCAGGCTTACTGCATCTGCCAAAGGCATCCGAAAGGGAGTGCAGAAGTGCCACAACATGGTTGCTTTCACGGCTTTTCCCTTAGGAAGAACCCTAATACGCGGCTGATTTACCTTCCTAGGGTTACTGTTAGGCTTAGGCCTAGGACTTTTAAAACCAGGAAGCCCTGGGCTCCAGGCACACTGCAGCTGCGAAAGGCATCCCAAGGGGAGTGCAAAAGTGACACAACTTGGCTGCCACCACTGATATTTCCATGAGACCATCCCGAACCATAGGCTGATTTTCCTTCCTAGGGTTAAGGTTTGAGTTACGCCTAGGGTAAGAGTTCTATTAACCAGAAAGCCCTGAGTTCCAAGAACACAGCAGCTGCGAAGGACTAGCCAAGAAGAGCGCAAAAGTACCACAACATGCCTGCCTCCACAGCTTTTTCCTTGGGGACATGCCTAATTCCTGCCTGATTTGCCTTTCTCGTCTTAGGGTTGGGGTTCGGCCTAGGGCTAGGATTTTTTTAACTAGGAAGCCCTGAGTTCCAGGCTTACTTCATCTGCAAAAAGCATCCCAAAGGGAGTGCAGAAGTGCCACAACATGGCTGCTTTCACGGCTTTTCCCTTAGGAAGAACCCTAATACGCGGCTGATTTACCTTTCATAGGGTTACTGTTAGGCTTAGGCCTAGGACTTTTAAAACCAGGAAGCCCTGGGCTCCAGGCACACTGCAGCTGTGAAAGGCATCCCAAGGGGAGCGCAAAAGTGACACAACTTGGCTGCCACCACTGATATTTCCATGAGACCATCCCGAACCATAGGCTGATTTTCCTTCCTAGGGTTAAGGTTTGAGTTACGCCTGGGGTAAGGGTTCTATTAACCAGAAAGCCCTGAGTTCCAAGAACACAGCAGCTGCGAAGGACTACCCAAGAAGAGCGCAAAAGTACCACAACATGCCTGCCTCCACAGCTTTTTCCTTGGGGACATGCCTAATTCCTGGCTGATTTGCCTTTCTCGTCTTAGGGTTGGGGTTCGGCCTAGGGCTAGGATTTTTTTAACTAGGAAGCCCTGAGTTCCAGGCTTTCTTCATCTGCCAAAAGCATCCCAAAGGGAGTGCAGAAGTGCCACAACATGGCTGCTTTCAAGGCTTTTCCCTTAGGAAGAACCCTAATACGCGGCTGATTTACTTTGCTAGGATTACTGTTAGGCTTAGGCCTAGGACTTTTAAAACCAGGAAGCCCTGGGCTCCAGGCACATGCAGCTGTTAAAGGCATCCCAAGAGGGCCGCAGAAGTGACACAACTTGGCTGCCTTTGCTGCTATTCTCATGAGACCATCCCGAACCATAGGCTGATTTTCCTTCTTAGGGTTAAGGTTTGAGTTACGCCTAGGGTAAGAGTTCTATTAACCAGAAAGCCCTGAGTTCCAAGAACACAGCAGCTGCGAAGGACTACCCAAGAAGAGCGCAAAAGTACCACAACGTGCCTGCCTCCACAGCTTTTTCCTTGGGGACATGCCTAATTCCTGGCTGATTTGCCTTTCTCGTCTTAGGGTTGGGGTTCGGCCTAGGGCTAGGATTTTTTTAACTAGGAAGCCCTGAGTTCCAGGCTTACTGCATCTGCCAAAGGCATCCCAAAGGGAGTGCAGAAGTGCCACAACATGGCTGCTTTCACGGCTTTTCCCTTAGGAAGAACCCTAATACGCGGCTGATTTACCTTCCTAGGGTTACTGTTAGGCTTAGGCCTAGGACTTTTAAAACCAGGAAGCCCTGGGCTCCAGGCACACTGCAGCTGCGAAAGGCATCCCAAGGGGAGCGCAAAAGTGACACAACTTGGCTGCCACCACTGATATTTCCATGAGACCATCCCGAACCATAGGCTGATTTTCCTTCCTAGGGTTAAGGTTTGACTTACGCCTAGGGTAAGGGTTCTATTAACCAGAAAGCCCTGAGTTCCAAGAACACAGCAGCTGCGAAGGACTTCCCAAGAAGAGCGCAAAAGTACCACAACATGCCTGCCTCCAGAGCTTTTTCCTTGGGGACATGCCTAATTCCTGGCTGATTTGCCTTTCTCGTCTTAGGGTTGGGGTTCGGCCTAGGGCTAGGATTTTTTTAACTAGGAAGCCCTGAGTTCCAGGCTTACTTCATCTGCCAAAAGCATCCCAAAGGGAGTGCAGAAGTGCCACAACATGGCTGCTTTCAAGGCTTTTCCCTTAGGAAGAACCCTAATACGCGGCTGATTTACTTTGCTAGGATTACTGTTAGGCTTAGGCCTAGGACTTTTAAAACCAGGAAGCCCTGGGCTCCAGGCACATGCAGCTGTTAAAGGCATCCCAAGAGGGCCGCAGAAGTGACACAACTTGGCTGCCTTTGCTGCTATTCTCATGAGACCATCCCGAACCATAGGCTGATTTTCCTTCTTAGGGTTAAGGTTTGAGTTACGCCTAGGGTAAGAGTTCTATTAACCAGAAAGCCCTGAGTTCCAAGAACACAGCAGCTGCGAAGGACTAGCCAAGAAGAGCGCAAAAGTACCACAACGTGCCTGCCTCCACAGCTTTTTCCTTGGGGACATGCCTAATTCCTGGCTGATTTGCCTTTCTCGTCTTAGGGTTGGGGTTCGGCCTAGGGCTAGGATATTTTTAACTCGGAAGCCCTGAGTTCTAGGCTTACTGCATCTGCCAAAGGCATCCCAAAGGGAGTGCAGAAGTGCCACAACATGGCTGCTTTCACGGCTTTTCCCTTAGGAAGAACCCTAATACGCGGCTGATTTACCTTCCTAGGGTTACTGTTAGGCTTAGGCCTAGGACTTTTAAAACCAGGAAGCCCTGGGCTCCAGGCACACTGCAGCTGCGAAAGGCATCCCAAGGGGAGCGCAAAAGTGACACAACTTGGCTGCCACCACTGATATTTCCATGAGACCATCCCGAACCATAGGCTGATTTTCCTTCCTAGGGTTAAGGTTTGACTTACGCCTAGGGTAAGGGTTCTATTAACCAGAAAGCCCTGAGTTCCAAGAACACAGCAGCTGCGAAGGACTTCCCAAGAAGAGCGCAAAAGTACCACAACATGCCTGCCTCCACAGCTTTTTCCTTGGGGACATGCCTAATTCCTGGCTGATTTGCCTTTCTCGTCTTAGGGTTGGGGTTCGGCCTAGGGCTAGGATTTTTAAAATCAGGAAGCCCTGAGTTCCAGGCACACTGGAGCTGTGAAAGGCATCCAAAAGGGAGTGCAAAAGTGCCACAACATGGCTGCTTTCACGGCTGTTTCCTTGGCAAGAAGCCTAACACCAGGCTGATTTCCCTTCTCAGGGTTACTGTTAGGCTTAGGCCTAGGGCTAGGATTTTTAAAACTAGGAAGCCCTTAGATCCAGGCACACTGCAGCTGTTCAAGGCATCCCAAGGGGAGTACAAAAGTGCAACAACATGGCAGCTTTCACAGCTTTTTCCTTGGCACCATCCCTATACCTAGGCTGATTTATCTGCCTAGGGTTAGGGTTAGGCTTCAGCCTAGGGCTTGGAGTTTTTTAACCAGGAAGCCCTGAGTTCCAGGCTTACTGCATCTGCCAAAGGCATCCCAAAGGGAGTGCAAAAGTGCCACAACATGGCTGCTTTCACAGCTTTTCCCTTAGGAAGAACCCTAATACGCGGCTGATTTACCTTCCTAGGGTTACTGTTAGGCTTAGGCCTAGGACTTTTAAAACCAGGAAGCCCTGGGCTCCAGGCACACTGCAGCTGTTAAAGGCATCCCAAGAGGGCCGCAGAACTGACACAACTTGGCTGCCTCTGCTTCTATTCTCATGAGACCATCCCGAACCATAGGCTGATTTTCCTTCCTAGGGTTAAGGTTTGAGTTACGCCTAGGGTAAGAGGTCTATTAACCAGAAAGCCCTGAGTTCCAAGAACACAGCAGCTGCGAAGGACTACCCAAGAAGAGCGCAAAAGTACCACAACGTGCCTGCCTCCACAGCTTTTTCCTTGGGGACATGCCTAATTCCTGGCTGATTTGCCTTTCTCGTCTTAGGGTTGGGGTTCGGCCTAGGGCTAGGACTTTTAAAATCAGGAAGCCCTGAGTTCCAGGCACACTGGAGCTGTGAAAGTCATCCAAAAGGGAGTGCAAAAGTGCCACAACATGGTTGCTTTCACGGCTTTTTCCTTGGCAAGAAGCCTAACACCAGGCTGATTTACCTTCCCAGGGTGACTGTTAGGCTTAGGCCTAGGGCTAGGATTTTTAAAACTAGGAAGCCCTTAGATGCAGGCACACTGCAGCTGCGAAAGGCATCCCAAGGGGAGTACAAAAGTGCAACAACATGGCAGCTTTCACAGCTTTTTCCTTGGCACCATCCGTATACCTAGGCTGATTTATCTGCCTAGGGTTAGGAATAGGGTTAGGGTACGGGTTAGGGTTAGGGTTAGGGTTAGGGTACGGGTTAGGGTGCGGGTTAGGGTACGGGTTAGGGTACGGGTTTGGTTACGGGTTAGGGTTAGGGTACGGGTTAGGGTTAGGGTTAGGGTACGGGTTAGGGTACGGGTTAGGGTACGGGTTAGGGTTAGGGTACGGGTTAGGGTACGGGTTAGGGTACGGGTTAGGGTACGGGTTAGGGTACGGGTTAGGGTTAGTGTTAGGGTTAGGGTACGCGTTAGGGTACGGGTTAGGGTACGGGTTAGGGTTAGGGTTAGGGTACGGGTTAGGGTACGGGTTAGGGTACGGGTTAGGGTACGGGTTAGGGTTAGGGTACGGGTTAGGGTTAGGGTACGGGTTAGGGTACGGGTTAGGGTTAGGGTTAGGGTTAGGGTTAGGGTTAGGGTTAGGGTTAGGGTTAGGGTTGGGTTAGGGTTAGGGTACGGGTTAGGGTACGGGTTAGGGTACGGGTTAGGGTTAGGGTTAGGGTTAGGGTTAGGGTTAGGGTTAGGGTTAGGGTTAGGGTTAGGGTTAGGGTACGGGTTAGGGTTAGGGTACGGGTTAGGGTACGGGTTAGGGTACGGGTTAGGGTACGGGTTAGGGTACGGGTTAGGGTACGGGTTAGGGTTAGGGTTAGGGTTAGGGTTAGGGTTAGGGTTAGGTTTAGGGTACGGGTTAGGGTACGGGTTAGGGTACGGGTTAGGGTACGGGTTAGGGTACGGGTTAGGGTACGGGTTAGGGTACGGGTTAGGGTACGGGTTAGGGTTAGGGTACGGGTTAGGGTTAGGGTACGGGTTAGGGTTAGGGTACGGGTTAGGGTTAGGGTTAGGGTTAGGGTACGGGTTAGGGTTAGGGTACGGGTTAGGGTACGGGTTAGGGTACGGGTTAGGGTACGGGTTAGGGTTAGGGTTAGGGTTAGGGTTAGGGTTAGGGTACGGGTTAGGGTTAGGGTTAGGGTTAGGGTTAGGGTTAGGGTACGGGTTAGGGTTAGGGTTAGGGTTAGGGTTAGGGTTAGGGTTAGGGTTAGGGTTAGGGTTAGGGTTAGGGTTAGGGTTAGGGTTAGGGTTAGGGTTAGGGTTAGGGTTAGGGTTAGGGTTAGGGTTAGGGTTAGGGTTAGGGTTAGGGTTAGGGTTAGGGTTAGGGTTAGGGTTAGGGTTAGGGTTAGGGTTAGGGTTAGGGTTAGGGTTAGGGTTAGGGTTAGGGTTAGGGTTAGGGTTAGGGTTAGGGTTAGGGTTAGGGTTAGGGTTAGGGTTAGGGTTAGGGTTAGGGTTAGGGTTAGGGTTAGGGTTAGGGTTAGGGTTAGGGTTAGGGTTAGGGTTAGGGTTAGGGTTAGGGTTAGGGTTAGGGTTAGGGTTAGGGTTAGGGTTAGGGTTAGGGTTAGGGTTAGGGTTAGGGTTAGGGTTAGGGTTAGGGTTAGGGTTAGGGTTAGGGTTAGGGTTAGGGTTAGGGTTAGGGTTAGGGTTAGGGTTAGGGTTAGGGTTAGGGTTAGGGTTAGGGTTAGGGTTAGGGTTAGGGTTAGGGTTAGGGTTAGGGTTAGGGTTAGGGTTAGGGTTAGGGTTAGGGTTAGGGTTAGGGTTAGGGTTAGGGTTAGGGTTAGGGTTAGGGTTAGGGTTAGGGTTAGGGTTAGGGTTAGGGTTAGGGTTAGGGTTAGGGTTAGGGTTAGGGTTAGGGTTAGGGTTAGGGTTAGGGTTAGGGTTAGGGTTAGGGTTAGGGTTAGGGTTAGGGTTAGGGTTAGGGTTAGGGTTAGGGTTAGGGTTAGGGTTAGGGTTAGGGTTAGGGTTAGGGTTAGGGTTAGGGTTAGGGTTAGGGTTAGGGTTAGGGTTAGGGTTAGGGTTAGGGTTAGGGTTAGGGTTAGGGTTAGGGTTAGGGTTAGGGTTAGGGTTAGGGTTAGGGTTAGGGTTAGGGTTAGGGTTAGGGTTAGGGTTAGGGTTAGGGTTAGGGTTAGGGTTAGGGTTAGGGTTAGGGTTAGGGTTAGGGTTAGGGTTAGGGTTAGGGTTAGGGTTAGGGTTAGGGTTAGGGTTAGGGTTAGGGTTAGGGTTAGGGTTAGGGTTAGGGTTAGGGTTAGGGTTAGGGTTAGGGTTAGGGTTAGGGTTAGGGTTAGGGTTAGGGTTAGGGTTAGGGTTAGGGTTAGGGTTAGGGTTAGGGTTAGGGTTAGGGTTAGGGTTAGGGTTAGGGTTAGGGTTAGGGTTAGGGTTAGGGTTAGGGTTAGGGTTAGGGTTAGGGTTAGGGTTAGGGTTAGGGTTAGGGTTAGGGTTAGGGTTAGGGTTAGGGTTAGGGTTAGGGTTAGGGTTAGGGTTAGGGTTAGGGTTAGGGTTAGGGTTAGGGTTAGGGTTAGGGTTAGGGTTAGGGTTAGGGTTAGGGTTAGGGTTAGGGTTAGGGTTAGGGTTAGGGTTAGGGTTAGGGTTAGGGTTAGGGTTAGGGTTAGGGTTAGGGTTAGGGTTAGGGTTAGGGTTAGGGTTAGGGTTAGGGTTAGGGTTAGGGTTAGGGTTAGGGTTAGGGTTAGGGTTAGGGTTAGGGTTAGGGTTAGGGTTAGGGTTAGGGTTAGGGTTAGGGTTAGGGTTAGGGTTAGGGTTAGGGTTAGGGTTAGGGTTAGGGTTAGGGTTAGGGTTAGGGTTAGGGTTAGGGTTAGGGTTAGGGTTAGGGTTAGGGTTAGGGTTAGGGTTAGGGTTAGGGTTAGGGTTAGGGTTAGGGTTAGGGTTAGGGTTAGGGTTAGGGTTAGGGTTAGGGTTAGGGTTAGGGTTAGGGTTAGGGTTAGGGTTAGGGTTAGGGTTAGGGTTAGGGTTAGGGTTAGGGTTAGGGTTAGGGTTAGGGTTAGGGTTAGGGTTAGGGTTAGGGTTAGGGTTAGGGTTAGGGTTAGGGTTAGGGTTAGGGTTAGGGTTAGGGTTAGGGTTAGGGTTAGGGTTAGGGTTAGGGTTAGGGTTAGGGTTAGGGTTAGGGTTAGGGTTAGGGTTAGGGTTAGGGTTAGGGTTAGGGTTAGGGTTAGGGTTAGGGTTAGGGTTAGGGTTAGGGTTAGGGTTAGGGTTAGGGTTAGGGTTAGGGTTAGGGTTAGGGTTAGGGTTAGGGTTAGGGTTAGGGTTAGGGTTAGGGTTAGGGTTAGGGTTAGGGTTAGGGTTAGGGTTAGGGTTAGGGTTAGGGTTAGGGTTAGGGTTAGGGTTAGGGTTAGGGTTAGGGTTAGGGTTAGGGTTAGGGTTAGGGTTAGGGTTAGGGTTAGGGTTAGGGTTAGGGTTAGGGTTAGGGTTAGGGTTAGGGTTAGGGTTAGGGTTAGGGTTAGGGTTAGGGTTAGGGTTAGGGTTAGGGTTAGGGTTAGGGTTAGGGTTAGGGTTAGGGTTAGGGTTAGGGTTAGGGTTAGGGTTAGGGTTAGGGTTAGGGTTAGGGTTAGGGTTAGGGTTAGGGTTAGGGTTAGGGTTAGGGTTAGGGTTAGGGTTAGGGTTAGGGGTTAGGGTTAGGGTTAGGGTTAGGGTTAGGGTTAGGGTTAGGGTTAGGGTTAGGGTTAGGGTTAGGGTTAGGGTTAGGGTTAGGGTTAGGGTTAGGGTTAGGGTTAGGGTTAGGGTTAGGGTTAGGGTTAGGGTTAGGGTTAGGGTTAGGGTTAGGGTTAGGGTTAGGGTTAGGGTTAGGGTTAGGGTTAGGGTTAGGGTTAGGGTTAGGGTTAGGGTTAGGGTTAGGGTTAGGGTTAGGGTTAGGGTTAGGGTTAGGGTTAGGGTTAGGGTTAGGGTTAGGGTTAGGGTTAGGGTTAGGGTTAGGGTTAGGGTTAGGGTTAGGGTTAGGGTTAGGGTTAGGGTTAGGGTTAGGGTTAGGGTTAGGGTTAGGGTTAGGGTTAGGGTTAGGGTTAGGGTTAGGGTTAGGGTTAGGGTTAGGGTTAGGGTTAGGGTTAGGGTTAGGGTTAGGGTTAGGGTTAGGGTTAGGGTTAGGGTTAGGGTTAGGGTTAGGGTTAGGGTTAGGGTTAGGGTTAGGGTTAGGGTTAGGGTTAGGGTTAGGGTTAGGGTTAGGGTTAGGGTTAGGGTTAGGGTTAGGGTTAGGGTTAGGGTTAGGGTTAGGGTTAGGGTTAGGGTTAGGGTTAGGGTTAGGGTTAGGGGTTAGGGTTAGGGTTAGGGTTAGGGTTAGGGTTAGGGTTAGGGTTAGGGTTAGGGTTAGGGTTAGGGTTAGGGTTAGGGTTAGGGTTAGGGTTAGGGTTAGGGTTAGGTTAGGGTTAGGGTTAGGGTTAGGGTTAGGGTTAGGGTTAGGGTTAGGGTTAGGGTTAGGGTTAGGGTTAGGGTTAGGGTTAGGGTTAGGGTTAGGGTTAGGGTTAGGGTTAGGGTTAGGGTTAGGGTTAGGGTTAGGGTTAGGGTTAGGGTTAGGGTTAGGGTTAGGGTTAGGGTTAGGGTTAGGGTTAGGGTTAGGGTTAGGGTTAGGGTTAGGGTTAGGGTTAGGGTTAGGGTTAGGGTTAGGGTTAGGGTTAGGGTTAGGGTTAGGGTTAGGGTTAGGGTTAGGGTTAGGGTTAGGGTTAGGGTTAGGGTTAGGGTTAGGGTTAGGGTTAGGGTTAGGGTTAGGGTTAGGGTTAGGGTTAGGGTTAGGGTTAGGGTTAGGGTTAGGGTTAGGGTTAGGGTTAGGGTTAGGGTTAGGGTTAGGGTTAGGGTTAGGGTTAGGGTTAGGGTTAGGGTTAGGGTTAGGGTTAGGGTTAGGGTAGGGTTAGGGTTAGGGTTAGGGTTAGGGTTAGGGTTAGGGTTAGGGTTAGGGTTAGGGTTAGGGTTAGGGTTAGGGTTAGGGTTAGGGTTAGGGTTAGGGTTAGGGTTAGGGTTAGGGTTAGGGTTAGGGTTAGGGTTAGGGTTAGGGTTAGGGTTAGGGTTAGGGTTAGGGTTAGGGTTAGGGTTAGGGTTAGGGTTAGGGTTAGGGTTAGGGTTAGGGTTAGGGTTAGGGTTAGGGTTAGGGTTAGGGTTAGGGTTAGGGTTAGGGTTAGGGTTAGGGTTAGGGTTAGGGTTAGGGTTAGGGTTAGGGTTAGGGTTAGGGTTAGGGTTAGGGTTAGGGTTAGGGTTAGGGTTAGGGTTAGGGTTAGGGTTAGGGTTAGGGTTAGGGTTAGGGTTAGGGTTAGGGTTAGGGTTAGGGTTAGGGTTAGGGTTAGGGTTAGGGTTAGGGTTAGGGTTAGGGTTAGGGTTAGGGTTAGGGTTAGGGTTAGGGTTAGGGTTAGGGTTAGGGTTAGGGTTAGGGTTAGGGTTAGGGTTAGGGTTAGGGTTAGGGTTAGGGTTAGGGTTAGGGTTAGGGTTAGGGTTAGGGTTAGGGTTAGGGTTAGGGTTAGGGTTAGGGTTAGGGTTAGGGTTAGGGTTAGGGTTAGGGTTAGGGTTAGGGTTAGGGTTAGGGTT